>QUSF01000018.1:10262251-10484158 GCA_003676055.1 Chloebia gouldiae | reverse complement strand
TGGTGAAGGTGAGCCTGGAAAGAGCCAGAGAGGGAACAGCAAAGCCACCAGAGGAATGTGACAACAAACTCCAGAGAGCAAAGGCAGTGCCACGGAGGGGGAGGCTCGGGCACCTGTTGTGACAGCTGTGACTAAGCATACAATGACCAGATCAGGGTGAATAATGAGACAATCTGCTCATTTAAGAGTGGATACACAAACCCAGCAGGGACATGAAACTGTTTTGCTTTGTTTTACTGATAATGTGTTATTGGAGTCATGTCTCTGGCTGTGTCCTAGAGTGGGTTCAAAACAATTACTTACATAACACAGGATATATTTAAGTCAGGGAAAAGCAGGGAGGGAGAAATGTGTGGATCTCAATTTCTCGTTGAGAAGGAAAATGAAATTATGGTTTTCCCAATAGATTTATTGATTCCCGTTTTTCCAGCACAGGGATCTCCTTCTCAAGGGCTGGATCGCCCTTGCCAAACTTGAACTGGAAAGTAAAAAATGAATGAGATTAAGCCCTGTACCCACCCCTTCCCAGCTGCTGGTTCCTACCCTACCAACCATTAATTATTCTAATAGCAAACTCCTTAAAAATAACTCAATCAATGAATTCTCCAGAAGTTGGAGCCCATCTCTGGATGCCTCCAGCCTGGCCCATGGTGGCCAGGCAATATTTGGTGCAGGCCTGAAGTGTTTTTCTCTTGTAGTGCTCTGCTTTAGGAGTGGTCAGGTGTCTTCTGCATCAATTTTGATGTTGATTTTGAGGTGGCAAATGCACTGCTTTCACAAAATTTCTTCCATGGGTGAAAGAAAAGTGTGTTTGCTGCTCAGAGAACAGAGTAATGTGCAGGACAACAACTGGCAAAACAAAAGGACAAATTAAATTCCCAAAGCCAAGAAATAGCAGAGTCCAGGGCAACTGCCCGTGCTGCAAACTTGATTCACAAGTAATGGCATTCCATGAAAGAGTGACCACCCCTGCTTTAATTTCAATTTAAAACCATATTGAGAAACTTGGAATACTAAGACAAGATTTGTGGGATGTAAATACCTGGTGGGTGCAGCCAACCAGCACAAAATACCTTTGGAGGGAGCTGGAGCTCAGTCCCTGCTGGAGTTCCCTGTGCCTACAGATCATCGTGTTCAGGGAGTAACTACAGCATGGTCTGTCAACTAATCTGGTGGAGGGATGAATTCTTTATCTATTAATCAGTGTAGGGAAGCATGAAGCACCTATAAACCATTCATCACACTTTAGCTTCTTGTTTACCTTTAATGAGAGTTGTTCTGATTTGATTGGGGAAAATGGAGGTGCCTTGGAATAGAGAGGTGTCAGCTCTTGGAGCATCTTGGACAGCACTTCCTGCTGTGGGATCCTCAGGGAAATGGGCTGACTAGTTTGGATTTTTATTTCCAAAATGAACACCCATAAACAACTCGCAGGGTAAGACCCCTAAATCAGAGGTAAATAAAAAAATTATTACAGTGCCAGCACCTCACCAGTGAGAAGGGAGTTTGTAGTGGTGTGAATTAATTCATTTTCCATTTACACCTGCAGTGGGTCACCTCCTCTTTACTCATTTTTCCCCTTCCTTTATTGTTATATTTATGCACAAGGAGGTTACTTATTAGGAAAATTTAATTTCTTCACCTATTTCTTTATCTACTGTTGAAACAGAGTAAGACCAATGCTTTTATTTTTTTTTCCCCTTTTAAAATTGTTTACCTTTTCTTCCCAGAATTTCCAGGAGGATTATAGGTAAGGCTGTGACACCTATACAGAGTTATGGGTGGTTTTACAACTGATGTGTTCTGTGTGATGCAGATAAATGCAACTGCAAGCATCGGAAGTCCCAGTGGGTCACTCGCATTTCATTTCATTTTAGCTTGACTTTAAATCAGTGATATTTAATTCTTTTTTATAAGACAACTCTTAAAAATGCTTTTATAAAATGAAAAGTCGTAGTTAAGCCTTGGAGTCCTACATGGAAGCATGGAAAACTGCAGCTTCACTAAAAACTGTGCAGTAAATGTGCCGTTCCTTGGTGCATGCTTATTAAGGGTAAATATTGTTCTCTGGGTAGTGCCTAGAAATTGTAATTAATTTCAAATATGCCCTCTTTTTGTCCACGTATGCAGATTTCAAATCTGTGCCTCTGCCGGTTTTGACACCGTGCAATGAAGCATCCGAGCTCTCAGATGTCTGGCTCTTCCGAGTTGTGAAATGAGAAAACAAACAAACCCAACCATTCCAGCCCTGTCAATCTCCTTCTCAGTGGACAGATGCCCTGGTGCCAGAAAAGCTTCATCCCATGATCCCACACCTCTTGGCAGTGCCAAAAAAAAAAAAAAAAGCCAGAGATCTACTGGACGCAAAAGCGCGACAGTTCCTCACCTCAGAAAAATGGGATTTGTGGCCACACTGGAGCTCCTGGGTGAGGCTGTGTGGGGAAATGGGTGCAGCCTCTTGTTCTTGCATTCCTGGGCTCCCAGATAATCCATCTGCTCTGCTCCTGGAGCAAGGTGCCTCTGGACAGTGAGGGATTAACTGGTGAGGGTCCAGGTTTCCCACAGTTTGTGGATTGCGTTGTTAATTAAATGGAATTGTTTATTATAATTTTAAATATTTTATTGGGCGCTAATCTGGTGGGAATGGGCTAAACTTTCTGAGGAAAATGGAGAGTTTGGGTGTTAACACAGACAGCTCTCTGAGCTGCCTATGGCCATGTCCCTTGAAGGCCATCACCCAGGTCAGGTGTCCTGTTGGGCACAGGATTTTTTGGAGGGGGATGAGGCTTCAGTCAGGTGTGTCCAAGCAGTCCAGGGGATGTCTTGGTGGGCACAAAGCCCAGCCTGGTGCTGCCAAACCCCCCAGGATGCACAAAACCGCCTGGAGCCCTTACCAGGTGGGTTTAAAACCCTACAGGTCCCACTGAATTTACTGTACAGCAAACTGGCACTGAATTTACTGTACAGCAAACTGGCACTGCCTGAGCCAATGGCCTGCTTTGGTACAGACGAGGTTTTCTTTCTGGCTAACAATTTGTTTTCAGTGTCACATGTGGCATCCCCAGAAGCTGCAGCATTCAGGCCTTTTTAATGAATTCCTAGCCTTGCATATTAGTAGGAATATTTCCACTGCAGCAAACACCATAAACAGTTTCCACACTGGGGTGTGTTATACTGCCACCAGAATTGGTTCTTCTGATGGTTCATTTCTTTTATGCTGAGAATTCAGGACCAATTCAGCTCGGTTTTATGCATCATTAGAGATTTACAATTACTTTGCTATAGTTTCTTTCTGGAAGCCTATCTCTCATGGTTAATGCTATGGGAGTCCTGTTGTGTAGAGGCTGCTATGAGCCACCTTATAGCAATAAAGCATTTGAGAAGGATTTGGAATTATGAGTGGCTAAATTCTCCATGCAGTGCCTGTAATGCTGTTATCCCTTGCTGAGCTTGGGTTGAAACCCTTTTTTTTCTTTTCCCCCAAATTTAAAAAAAAAAAAAAAGTGCTGCTTCTTTGAGAGGTTTTGAATCATTTACATGTAATTTTTTTTTTGTTCAACTGCTGCAGTCAGAAATGAGGAATTGTGCAAATTTCCATTTGTATTTCATGATCCTTAAAATACATTTAGGTTGTATTAGTATATAATGAAACAAGGCCTCCTCATTTTTTTTAATCTCACTTTTTAAAAGACTAATCATTATTTGGGACTTTATTTTGTTTTTTGGATTTTATGTGTGTTGCTAAATCCAGTAAATTTCACAAGATTTGTCCTTGCACAATAAGCAGCCGATCTGCATGTGTTATAATCCACATAACTCACATTTTACATAAATACACTATTGCACTGAAACAAACATGATATGCAGTGCATAATATGGGCCTGATCTAAAGACCATTAAAATCAATGAAAAGATTTCAAATTAACTTTTATAGCCTTTAGATCAGACTCTAAATGGGCAAATTACAGTTATGGAGTTTCCCATTTACATACCTGTGTGCTGCATTTAATGCATTTTATGGAATTGAAATTACTTGGTCCTCTTTTTCATGCTTTTTTAGGCTAAGAATTTGCCAAGGGCATCAACAGCAGTTTTCCCAGGCTCCTGCACAAGGATTATGTAGTCAATCCACAAATGACTCAAATCTTTGAAGAAAAGGGCATGGTTATCAGAGAGGCTTTGACGACAGCAAGGACGGGAGTGCTATCTGCCTTTTTCCATCAGAGATTCCCATTCCCTCTCATTAACATACTCAGGACATCAGCACAGCCAGCGGCCCGAGGGAATCGCTTCCAACTTTTAAGGGAATGTGCACAAGACCTCGCCCCTGCGTTGTTTCAGACAGATCAAACCAGATTTGCCTCGTGTAAGGTGAGAAGAAAGGCTGGGGCGCAGCAGCATTAGGGGAGGGATTCAAAGGTTGCAGGGAATTTTCAAATCCATTGTTACATTTTGGTAATCTTTCTTCCTTTACAGGGTTCTTCAATCCCACTGAGGATGTGATATGAAAGCACACAGACTTTGTGTGGGGAAAGGAGATGCCTCTACCTGCTCACTCCCAGTGCCCTGTAATGAAAAATGCTTTTGGAGCAACACTGGAAATAAGCCATCAAAATATCTGATTAAACCTCTTAGGAAACTCTCACTAATCACCTTCTCTGCTCTTGATGGAATGTATTTATGCATTATAAATATACTTACTATGTGTGTGTGCTCCATAAATCACACCCAGCACTTGTATATGATGTATAAGCACATTCTATAGAACACACACAAATACAGATGCCAGGCTCCCACGGAGTTCATCACTGGAAAATGTTTGAAGGATCTGATCCTTAATATTTAATGAGAAAGATGCTATTTCCTTCCTCAGCTTTTATCTCTGGTTTGGCACAGTCATTAAATTTGTTGTTTCCTTGCAAGATTATATAATTTATGACCTAATTTTAGACTTTTGTGTAACGGCGTTGAAACACTCGTGGCATATCCTGATTTCTTCACACAGAGTGTTCCAGTCTCAGCCACCAGCTCCAGCACGACTTCTGTGAGCTGCCTGTCAGCAAGGAGTCGCAGGCAAGAAAGGAAAACAGCCCAACAATATTCAGGAAGCATTAGAAAATTAATTTGTTGGGGGATTTGCCCTGCAAAAAAATATGATTTAGCAGCATTTCAAAGCTTTCTGCGGTGCTGGCAGTAATCCCCAGGTAAGACAGGCAGCACCCAGCAACTTTATTACTGAAAATATTTTCATGCTTCTGACTTTCAGACTGCTCTGGGCCAGTGGTGCAAGGAGGGGTGTCTGGAGGTGGGGAAGGATGACACTCAGTGCTTTAAAGACACTGCCAGCCCCTCACCCTCTGGAATTTCCTCCCAGCACCAGCCTGGCTGCTGGGCTGATTTTTTGCTGCACAAGTTGTTGCTGAATAACTCCAAAAGGAACTATTCTAAAGCTGCAGCCACATTTTTTGGGTATTTGCTGTGTGTCCAGGGTAATTCAGAGATGCTGAAAATAGTGAATAGCCATGAGCTTCAGGTATTCTGTCAATTTAACCCATATTGTTGGGACCAGTCTTTCATCAAGTTTAAAATATTAGCTGTTGCATTAATGCACTTTGAGAGGATTTTATCCTGGTGTTCCATAGGGAAGTGGCTTGTGGTTGAGGAAGGATTTGATATTTCCTTTGTGCCTGCAGTGCTTATTTGGAGGAGTTTTCCTCTTTTTCCACCTTATCCTGAATATCCAACAGGGATGGCAGAGTTGGGGTGCTGCATCCTCAGATCAGCACAGGAACACAGGGGACACCCCTCTAGCAAAACAGCTTCATGTACAGGGTGAGGGGGGTGCATACATGAAAGACAAAGCATCCTCATAAAAAGGGGACATTAATTCTTGGATTAAATAAAATTGGAGAGTTTGTCTCCTTGGCTTTAATGGAGCAGTTCCAGGAAAGCCACAGAGAACAAAGTGTTTTCAGAATCACATAATTCAAGAGTAAAATCATAATTCCAATTACCATTGCAGGCACTTCTGGCCTTGGGAAGCCTATGCTAATATTTATTATTATATGATTGACCTCTGATTTCTTCATCATTTACATTAGCAACCCTGATATTCTTAGTAACATCCTTTAAATCATAGAAACAGGTGGCAACGGTGCACGATGAAGTCACATCCTGCAGACTTTTTATTTACTCAGTCCGTTTTTCCTGGCTAAATAACACTGTGAGATGCAGAATCTCACCTCCGTGGGATCTCTAGGGGTGTATCTGATCATGGAATGCATCTTCTATAATCTCACAAAATCAGTCAATCCTATCAGAGGTACAAAGAGTTTTACAAAGTCAGTATTTCACTCCCATCACTGCCTGACATCGTTTTCCACACAGCACAAGAAAATATTTACTTGACTCTTTGACACAAATTGCCACAAAGCCTTTGGAACAAAAACCAAAAAGTGAAAATTAAAATGGAATAACTTGACTTAATGATTTTAGCCTATTTTCTGTGTGCTGCATTTAGATGTCAGATGATTTCTTATAATGTTTGGGATGGACATGGACACCTCCAATCCCTGTTCTTCAGTGAGGTGCCTACACACGGAACACAGAGTTGCCCAGAATATCCAAAGCTGGAAGCAGATCCTCTTCTCAATCTTCTAAACATTTTCTTTGCATAAGAGCATTTCTCTGGATGAATTAAGACACTGCAGTAATTTTCCAGGTGTAGGTGAAGTGCCAAGGGCTGCCTGGGGCTTTTCACTGCCTTCAGCAGAGTTGATAAAATTGTATTTATCCACAAAGAGACTGAATCTTTTTTCACATTGTTATGGGGATGAGTCGAAAAGTTTAAATTCTCTGTCTCCCATATCCACGGCTCATCTTCCTGCCTTGGTGCAGCTCCTTGCAGAGAGCACAGCCAGGGGCTTTTCAGCATCTCCTCGGGAGATGTTCCCATCTGTGGAGCTGGGAAAGGGGCACCCACCGGAGAGGGCTGTCCTTGATCATCCTTGTCCCTCATCCATCATCTTTTTTACTGAAATTAGATTCTTCTGAACTTACATTGCCTTAAAGAGTTTGCCTTGACTCAGCAGGTGACAGGATTTGAGATGTTCCAGCTGGATTTTGCATCCTTTGGGACAGATTTCTAAGGTTGTCAGGGAGGTGAGTCCTCTTCCCCTCTCTGGACACGCAGCCCCAAAACACCCTCTGATTTCTGGATGCCAGTGAGGGAAAGGGGTCAGAGCAGTCCCAGATCCTGTCGGTGTGGGATAACCACCAGCACTTGCTGTAATGACAGAGTCACAGCCTGGGCACCAAACACCTGCAGGGAAGCTCCTCGGGCGAAATTCCCCTGGCTGCAATCAGGATTTTCCGGAGCTGGGACCGCTGGCTGCGCTCAGGGCGATCCGCCTGCTCCTGGCTGAAGAGGCACTTCTAATCGACTGCTAAGAGACTTATTAGCAAGGTAAAAAGGAATTGGAAGCAAGGAAAGTATTCTTCCTGGTAGAAATGTGCTTTGTAAAATTAGTTTTGCTGACAGGAGTAATTGGGTTAAACTCCTCGCGACTGTGGGTGCTATTTGTTGCCCCTTATCTTACCCAAGCAAAGGGTACCAAACTCTTTGAACTTTGTAAATAATTGTTTCCGAAGTGCTGGATTTTTTTTTCTCTCTTTAAATTCTGTAGAGAAAAGCTGGTTTCTAATCCTTTCTCTGCCAATGCTTTTTCAGCCTTTTCCCACTCTTGATTTCTTTCCCCTCTTTAGATTTTAATATTTCTTAGATATTATAAAAACCTCTTTTAAGGGGGAGTGCAGAGCTTTTGCTCAGATTGGGAAAATCATTCCTACAGCTTTAACAAACAAGACAGAGAGAGAGAGAAAAAAAATCAAATAGAAGAACTTTATTGGGCACTGTGGCAGATGTTGGGCTGTGGTGTGATGTGTGTCCAGAGCCTGCCCAGTGCCCAGTACAGGCTCCTGGACTTCAGTCTGGATTTTTCTCACTCCAGACTCCTGAAGAGTGAAGGGGTTGGACCTTTCATTCCTTCTGAGCTGAACCAGACCTGGGATTTGCTTCTCCCTCCCCAATCCCAGCCTGCTATTGCTGTCTCCCTTCTGTGCTGAGGAGAAGGACATTTTTTCTTGCAAACACAATTTTTTCTCAGTTTTATTTCACTTTCACTTCTACAGTAACAAATATTAATGCAGAAACAGGACAGAAACTGTCTCAGGAAGTAATCCCTGAGAAGCCCAGCTGGGATATTTCCTTCTTGTCTTCAAGCAGTGACTCAGGTCTTCCTTGATGTTAGGGGGCTCCAATGAAGACTGATCTTCCCTCCTTCTCCTTCAAACCAGGGGTTTCAGGTCATGGATGCTACCAGCAGATCTCCAGGTGCTTGGATGATGGTCTGTTCCCTGCCCCATGTGAAGCAGGAAGGAATTTAAAATTTAGAATCATGGAATCATTGAGGTTAGGAAAAAACCTTCAAGTCATCGAGTCCAGTTGTCAACACAGAACCACCTCCATGTTCACCACTACACCAAGTCCCCAGGTGCCACATCCACAGGTTTTCTGCAGGGCTGGTGAATCCATCACTGCCTTGGGTAGCCCATTCCAATGCTTTGCACCCTTTCAATGAAGAAAAATTCTCTAAAATCCAACCTGACCTTCCTCTGGCGCAGCCTGAGGCCGTTCCCTCTCCTCATGTCCCTGTTCCTGGGAGCAGAGCCCGACCCCCCCGGCTGTCCCCTCCTGTCAGGAGCTGTGCAGAGCCACAAGGTCCCCCCTGAGCCTCCTTTTCTCCAGGCTGAGCCCCTTCCCAGCACCCCTGGTGCTCCAGCTCCATTCCCATCTCTGGACTCGCTCCATCCCCTGAAGCTCTGTCGTGCAGCGAGCGGCCCAACACCTAACACAGCATCCGAGGAGGGATTAGAATTTTTTCCACTCAAAAAAAAACAAACAAAGAAAACCCCAAAATAAATCTCTGAGGGCACCTTCCAGCAGAGCCCGAGTGGGACTGTCTGTGCCCCGTGCCATCCATCCCTGTGGGAGCAGTCCCTGTGCCCAAAGGAGCTGTCGGGGCGGGCGCGCCGGGCGAGCGGCGCTGGCACCGCTCCCTCCACATGGACATTTCTGCTCTGACAATTTTTGGCTCCTTTAGGTTCCTCCAGAGCTTCACAGAATATGTAATGCCCTGCACCGGGCTGACAGGGAGCTCGAGTGCAGACTGCAAGGAGAGATCCTCTCCCTGCATCACTTTGTTTTGTGCTGCTCGGAAATCATTTTCCTTGCTCCTGAAGCTCCTGTAAAGCCAGAAGAGCTCTCTCTATATTTGTTTCCAGGATGCCTTTTTCTCCTCTGCTTACAACTATAAAAGCAGCTTTTCATGCTCCAAATCAGAGATAAATGGAAATCGCTGCTGAAGAAATAAAACACAAGGCTAATCAAATTGTGGCACGGGAAGCAGCCTTCAGCCAGTGCACTTTTGAGAGCTATTTTTGGATTACATTTTTATTTTGTCACTCCATATGGGAAGTCAAACCCATATGGTTTTGGGAGAATGGAAGGTTGTGCTTTTATAGTGCTCTCACAAACTATCCCAACTCAGCTTTGTCCTTAAATTCATGCTTAAATCCAATTGTCTGAGGTGGGACTGGAGGTTGTACCAGCACAATTCCCTCCTGAAGTGTAAAACTATTCTACATCTGTTAAACCAGTCTCCAGTTAACTCAGCTCTTCTTAGTTACAACTTGTCTCATTCTTACACCTTCCTTTTTTCCTTTTTAATTTCTTCATCTCTGCTTCAAAGTTCTGATGCCCTGCTGGATGTGTTTGTTCAGTACCAGCCAGAAGGCAAAGCTGAGCATCCACAGCCGTCACTCTCCTGCTCTTCACAGCAGATGTTGCTGTCTTCCAAATATCCAGATTTCATTGATAATGAAAATTATTGAATAATGGGACTTTATTCTGCCCACAACACCTTGACAAATTCTGAGTATGGTGATGGAGCAATAATTAGCTAGAAAAATTTTCCTTCTGTCACCTTAAATGTATAAAATTGGAAACGTATCCTCAGTGTTCATCCACCAGAATATCCACTTTATTGTTAGAAGTTTTTCATGATACTGAGCCAAAAATTATGTCTTTTAGGGATTTTTGTGGCATGGTTAAAAACACCGACAGGAAGTTTCTAATGTGGTAAATTTCAGAGGATGGTTTCCTGAGTTTTTAAATTGTGATGCTGGAGTTTCTTCCCTTTGCAGTTTTTCAAAAGGTGGAATTAAACAAACCCAAATGACAGGAAGATGCAGCTGAATGCTTTCATAGGTAAAATAGTGAGAAGAGGCTCAGAAATGTGGGTGATTTGGTTTAGTGGAATGGTGGAATTGGGTTGAAGGTTGGAATGGATGATCTTGGAGGTGATTTTGTGATTCTCTTGTGTGAATTACAGAGGCTCAGGGTAGCAAACACCCCATGGAGCTGCTCTGACTTAGGGAAAAGTCCTTTTCTGTGTTAGTTTTGATTCCAGAGTTGTATTTAACCTCAGTGTAGAAGCAGAGATAAGGAAAGAGCAGGGCACTGGCAGTTAATATTTTTTGCCTTTTTTTTTTTCCTTAGGAAACAATTTTCCCTTTTGAGGGGATAAAGTGCAATGGGAATAGGAGAATTCTCAGTGGAGAATTCCTTGTGGCAGAAGGATGAGCAGCATGGAGATTTCTGAGATGGTTTGGATGTCACTTCCATCAAGTAGAAGGAATGTTATACTAAAACTGTTCATCAAAACTGAGACCTCATGGTTTATTTTGTTGGAAAGTCACGAAAACAACCACTGATTTTTTTCCCCAGGGCAGAGATTTTGTGTTAGAGGAGAAAATGAAAAAACAACCAGGCTCCAAAAGAGGGAAAAGGGGAAAACCTGAGATTAAAGCAGAGAAAAAGTATCAAAATTTGTAAAAGAAATTTGATGAAGCCCTAATTGTATTTAAAATTCATGATTGTTTTGAAATCCAAGGAACTACTGTCAAATTATTTGTGACACATTATTTGTCTAGTCAGAAAATCCTAACCTCTTGTATCCTACTTTCAAAAGTTCAGTGTACTCCACTCTGAAATCCCAAAAGATAGGGAAAACATCTGGATTTCTGATGCTTGGGAGTATTGGAATTAGATGCAAGCAGCTGGGTTTTCGCAGGAATGTTATCCTGCAATATTTGGGTAGCACAAGCTCTGGCTCAGGTGCTGGGGGCTGATGTGGCTACAGGAGCACTGTGAGGTGGACATGGGATGTCACTGCTCTTCTGGATGTCACCTTGGAGCATCGTGGTCTGGGTAAATCCAGCCAGGAATCTGCCAGTGGCTTCAGCAGAGCTGGAATTCCATCCCAAAGTGACACAGGCTGGTGACATGGAGTCATCACTCCATGTCAAGTCACTGATGTAGAGCTGAAAAGATTCCTTGTCACACAACTGATCCCATCAGGTTCTCAAATTTCACTTGGGATTTTTTTACCAAGTTTCCATTCCCATTGCAAATATATGGATAACATGTTTAGGCATTATCCTTAAAAAAGTGAGGAAATAATTTCTTTTGGAGATGGGTGGTCTGTAGAAGACATTTGTGTAATTTTGCATTCTAAATGTGATTTATATTTATAAATAAATTTGCATAAAATTACCAGCTCTCGATGTCATAGTTCTATTCTATCTTTAATTCAGATGCTCAAAAAAAATGTAAATTATTTTTACAGCTAAATAAAAGCCATACAAAGCTTCCAGGAGAGAATAATGAGATACACATTGTGCCATGCAGCCATGATAAATCAAGCAGCACCATGGTTACAGCCAAAATGGGAGGCCATCACAAACCAAGGAATATCAGCACATGGAGATTCCTTTGGTTTTGCAGACTAATCTGAACTGGGAGAAACTTATGACAGGGGTTGGTAAGGGAAAATATTTACCTGCAAGACAAATAGGTCCTTAAAATGAGGAGGAACAGTTGGTTTAGATGAGAGGGTTTTTTTATATTTATTATATTATTTATACAATATATTTATTAGCCATATTTGGACCAGGCTCTGTTTATATGCAAAATAAGGATACCAGAATTCTTGTAACACAGGAGGTTTGCAAGTGATTGGGGGGGGTTTGCCAGTGAAGTACAGGCTCATAAAATATGGTTTGGCCATGAGGATGGCACCAGGGAGGAGGGATAGTTTGGCATCCCCCAGGCTTTGGGCTCCTTAGTCAGTAAAAGGCTTCAAATGCTGCAGATCTGGATTAACCAACAGATTAAAAACTGAGTCCCCCTCATCAGCAATTAACTCAAACATGAGTAAATAATTACCCCAAATGAGGGTGTGAAAAACCTATGTGAAGGGGGTCATAGAAGGGTAAATAAAAGGTGCAGAGAAGGCTCAGCCTCCTTTCCTGATGAAGAGACTTAAGGGAAAAATTACCTGGATTCTCAAGAGGGCAGACCTTGCATTCTGTGCCTTGCTGTGGCTGATGCAGGTAGGTCTCATCATTCTCTGGTTTTACCTCATCTCTGACTATGGCTCCCAGTAAAACTGGGCTTTTGTGCTGTTCGTTTGCTGCTGGAAATGTCTAAATCCACCCTGCTCTTCAAAGCTTGTGTAAAGTGCACTAAAGCAGATTTTCACAGCACTGCTGATGTGTTTGTTGAGTTATGGTGGTCTTGCTTTAATTAAGCTCAATATTAAGGTCAAACGGGGTCAGTATTAAGGTCAAACACTCCAAGAGTCACTTGGTGGTTTTAGAGATCTTTTCCCACCCTAGTGAGTCAGATTTCTAAGAGTGGCTCTCCGGGAGCTGCGTGGCTGCTCCAAGGCCCTTTGCAGGACGAAGGGTGCAGAAGAGCAGGAGTGATGAAGGAATGTGCCCAGCGTTTCTGGATGAGTGACCACATGGAATTCTTGGAGGAAACAGCTGTGACAGGCTCTCCTGTAGAGCCTAAACTTTGCAGAATATTTCTTCTAGAGCTGCCACTTTCCAATTTAATTTTGTGGCCAACTGTGTACAGCAAACCTGGGTGTGTCGGGATCTGCTGCTTTTCCCTTGGGGTTTCCTCTTTCACACACACACACAAAAAAAAAAAAAAAAAAAAAAGCACTGATTTTGTGCTAAATTGTAAACTGGTACCAGCCAGGCCCCTGTGTGATTCTGAGCACCTAATTGAGGAGGTGCTGAGCTGTCTGAGCCCTCTCTCTGAAGGAGAGATCCCTGTGCTGCTCGGCGCTCCCAGGCGCGTGGACAGCCGTGGCAGTGAATGGGGACAGCCCAAAACTCCCTCAAAAGCAGAGCTTTGTTCTGCTGGATTGGGCAGTGAATGCTTTGGGCATCGCAGAGAGCCTGGCCAGCCCTGTTGACTCCTAAGGACCACTCGTGTGCCTTAATTGAGGCAGTGCCTGAATGCTTTAACTGGGTGGGATCAGCACAAACATCACTGAATGTCAAGCTCTCTTCTCTGTCTGTTTTCTAAAGCTAATGACCACCAGGCATTAAAAACCCAGCTCTGGGCTATGGAGATGCTGAGGCATCGTTTCCTATTTGTAAAAGTGAATGCCTTCACCTTAAAATAAAATGTCTTTACTTCCAAGGTGCTGGAGCATAGGAAAACAGAGTGCTGTAAATTTAATGCCCTCAGAAGTTTTCAGCTATATTAAAATGTCCATAACTTTCAGAAAAAAAGAACAAAATAATGCTGCTTAGAAATATTTAAAAACAAAAAATCATGTTCAGCAGACAGCTCTTATGACAAGGCTCTGCCCAGAGTGAATTTTTATGCTTGAGTTATAAACCCTTGAAAAATGGGGATCCTAATACAAAAGCTGACACAGCTTTAACTAAAGGAGCTCTAGTAAGTGCTGCTATAATTATTTGCTCATTAATTACAAATTTTGCAAGACATGAGAGTAACACAAATTGGAAAATAGGAATAATTATCAGTAATAACACCACAGAAGCTGGACACATTGAAAGTATCTTCCTCTTTAAATTTAATAATAGCAAGACAGCTAGAAAACTAATAAGAAATACATAATTGAAAATTAACCTTGCAAATCTGCTGTTAATAAACCATGGTACTCTTGCACTACAATAATTTTACATGGCCCTTAATTTGCATTTGAAGTGTTATTCCAGGTAATACTTTGTGCCTTCACAACAATTAATGTGTCTTGGAATTAAAACAAAAACACCGAGGTTGGATTTGGGATAGCTGGGAGGAGGGAATGGTTTATCCTGTAGTTTTTAGCAGCTCAGAGCTGGGATGGCTGGAAATCCAATGTACAATGGGGATTTTTGTGCTGGGATGCCTCAATGCTGTTTTGTTGTTGTTGAATTCGGGCATTGTGGTGTTCCGTGCTTTCACCCTCCCTTGTGTAATCCACCAGTTGGGCTCTCGGATCGCTTGCACATTTTCATCCTCTGAGGTGTGAGACTTGATTACCTGGGGATGATTTAAACATCCAGGGCACAGGGAAGGGGGAGTGTGGGGTCCTGCTGCAGCACAGGCTTTTGAGTGGTTTTCATGGATCTAATGGGGCAGTGCTGGAGGATTTGCTGGGCAGGGAAAGTCAGTGCAGCCCCAGGCTCAATGAAAGGAGCTGCTGGCACCTCGTGCCTGAGGTTTTTTCCCCACTCAAAGGGAAGTGGCACTTCCTTATGAATGTTTTATATCTGTTAGCGATTGACAAAAGCCTCCAAAAATCTTAAATCAATCAGTTTGCGTGCAAAGATGAAGTGAATTGTTTACTCAAAACGCAGACTGAGTCAACTGCTCTTGCTAAGTATCTCCCACTCATAGAATAAACCTGATATATATCTCTGCCTGCACAGAAAACTCAGAGCCAAGAAGTGTTTAATAATTTTGGAGCTCGTATCTAGTGAGCTCTGAATGCTCAGCTGAAAGAAAGGAGAGATTCTAGGAAAAAAATCATGCCTGACAGCAGACTTGTATAATATTGCAATTCTAATGGTAGTGGAGGTATATCCAGGCACTCAAAGTAGTGTATGACCAAGCAGCTTTTAAAAAAAATAAAATAAAAATAGAAAAAATAACCCAGAGACCTCCAGTGTTTGGCATCAGAGTGGAGGAACATTGTACACAAACAATTGGGTTCAGAGTGTGCACTCCAAACAGGGTTTCTGCACAATTCCAAACTCCATCAAGGGCTGCATGTAAAATGTTGGCTTCTTTGTGCAAACCCACAAATCCTGGGGAAAAGGCCACGCAGGGTCAGCAATTCAGCTGTTTGCCTGCTCACTTTATGTAAGAGGTTAGCAGCAGTGTGCTTTTTGTCCCAAGCCAGCAATAGCAGGAACAGCTTGGTTCTTAGAGGGCTGGGGCTCCCCTCGTAGTGCTGGAGAAGGGGTCCCGAAATAAACCCTGGATGGGGATAGCCTTTGATTTGACCTCTTCTCCATTCATCTGGCTGTCTGTGTTTGACTCCTGTCGCTCCCCTCAGCCTGTAAAGCTCAGACACCACTAGTACAGGTATTTTCACTTTGTTTCAATGTGTGTCAGGGGTTTTCAAACACATGGCAATGTGGGAAAATAAGGAAGTTTGGTTGCCTGAGCTCTTACCCCAGAGGAGCTGGAGGGGTTGGATGGAAAGCAAATTTTCTGTCTGCTCACAGCCTCTGGGTGAAATCCCAGCAGCATCCCAGGTCTCTGTGGCTTCAGCCACAGAGGGAGAGGATTTCTCCTTCCAAACACCTTTGGAATTGGGTACATAGTAAAAAATGGAAAAATGAAAGCTTTCTTTACCATCTCTTCTGCCCTGAGGCAAAGCTCTTTGAACAGTGGGGCAGAGCTTATTTTAGGGGTGTGAGGGCTGGCACAGGGTGCCCAGAGCAGCTGTGGCTGCCCCATCCCTGGAGGTGTCCAAGGCAGGGTTGGACAGGGCTTGGAGCAGCCTGGGATATTGGCAGGTGTCCCTGCCCATGGCAGGGCTGGATTAGTTGGTATTTAAGGTCCCTTCCAACCCAATCCATTCTCTGACTCCATGATTTATGTGTACTCAGTGTGACCAAGTTTGAACTTGTTCATGTGAAGGTTTCACTTGATCCATCAGGATTTGGAAATGGAAGAGAGCAAGGATGGGAGTCCTCAGCTTAACCCTTGTCAGGGTTTGGCAAATACCTTTGTGAATGTAAGAATTGATGGTAAGAGCTGACCAGGGAAGGGCTGTGGAAGGCTGGGTGGATAAACCTGCATTTCCACGTGTGTCTGTATGTCCTTCTGAGAGTTCCATGCAAGCCCAGAGGGAGTTTTGGTGCTGTGCTGGATTTGGTGTGGGAGCTCAGAATTTCAGCCACCCCAAAGCACCTCTTTGGCAGAGACAGCCTTGAGATGAAGAGGAGCAGGGAATGGCAGTCACAGAGCCAACCTAGGGAAAAAGGAGATGGAAAATACCCTCTCCTTCTGAAAACCAGCAGGCTGGGGGGGGGAAATGTGCCTCTAATGCAGCTCCTGAGGCTGCCTCTGCCAGTGAATCCCAATCAGTATTCTGTTCATCCCTGCTTTCTCAAGGAAAGACATAAAGGAGCAGCGTAGCCAAAAGGAAGCTATTTTTAGGAGATGGAGAGATGATTTCCCCCCCCCCCAAACCATTCTGCTGTTATTTATGTTGTATGGTTCTTGAGTTATTTATTTCAGTGGGAGTTGATGCAAAGTGGGATGGGGTTTAATGTGTGGAGGGATGGTGAAATCCATCCTACATCTGTCCTTGCTATTTCAGGGCTGGCTTCAAAAGTCTTTCCAACCTGCATGTTGGAAGGAGGCTTTTTGGATGTTATCAAGCTGTTGCTGATGGCCAGGGGTGTTTGATGCCCCCAGTTCCTCCAGCTTCCAGTGCACTGACCATTCTTCTGTGGCTGGCACTGCAATATATTCTAACCTGGCACTTAAGGCACCCATATGCATTTTTAAAACACTAAAAAGGCTCATTCCAAGTGTGCTCCAAGGTAAAAATAAAAGATGTTAACACTTTTCATCGATCAAAGCTAATTTATGCAAACTGGGCTCTGCTGGCAACTGCAGCAAGGTATAAATGGTGACATCATGGAGCGTGAGCTCTGCCAACCTGGGTTAGTGCTGGAATGACAAAGGAGTGATTTAGCTATTATGAGCTCACTTAATATTTCATACTTAAAGTGGAGCCTAACCTGCAGCTCAGGGTTATGTGAAGTGCACGTTGTGGAGTTGTTCCAGAACAGATTTTGACACAAACTTTGCAGTTAAGGGAAATGTTTGAGTGACACACATATTGCATATGCTGTTACTCTGCAAGGCTGGTGAAAATCCTTTCAGAAAGGAAAACTTACTGGGGAATGTTTTCTATTTTCTGTGTATGTGTGCATGTACATAGACACATGCACACCAAAGGGTGGAAAATCTGGAATGTTGTCTTAAGCTTTCTGCTATGAAATCATCACAGGAGAAGAAAATCACTTGGATCATACAAATATAGCTGCAGTTTTTAAATCCCAAACCCTGTCACTCTCACAACAATAACAACAAAATGCTGTGGATGTGATGGGTCATGAGTTTGAACTTTTAACACCAATTTGAGATTCCAGCCTCTTTTACAGAAACAGTGCTGAAGTGACCTCCCATTCAGTGAGGAGAGTACTGCAGCTGGTCTGAAAAAACATCAAGTAAAGCACCAGGAAAAGAAAAGCTTGTTGGAGTTGATGCTTTGGCTCCCCAGGTTTTCAGCTGATGAGAGAGGATGTTTCTTTCCAAGCCTCAGTGGCAGCCCCTGCACTGAGCCCGAGAGCCTTCTGTTGCATTGCTCATCTTGCTCTCAAAAAATGTTATTATTAATGGTCAGAGAACTGGAATTACATTTGGAATGAGTAGTTTTCCTGCTTAGTTCATGATGAGAAAAGGCAGAATTTAGGCTGAGTGTGTTGGTGAGGAGCAATATCCAAAATAATTGTGTCCAGGCTTTAGGACAGTGACAAAAGAGCAGGTGGGGACTGGTATTCTTCCTGTTAAAACCAGGCAGGGTGCTTTATATATTTGGGATAAAACACAGGGGTTGTAACAGGGATAACTTGCTAACCTCAACCACTGTAGCAGGAGGTTGGGATAGCTGAACCTTGGGAAGGTTTTTGTATTTTGGTGGGTTTAGCCACTTTTCAGACCCTTTAAAGGACAGGAAGGAATCTTTTGGGATTAGCCCAGGAATATGATGATTTTGCACCTGCAATTTAAGTCTAAGATTGGCAAAGTTTCATCCTTGATGACCTTAAGGACCAGCATTGCTGCTCTTTTTTGGCAAGAACAAGGACAGTGAGTGTCCCAGAAGAGATGTGGCCAAGCCCTGAGCCTGCAAAGTGCCTCATTGTCTGGAAAAATGACTTTTTTACCCTCTCAGTCTGTTATGTTCATCAGTGTCACAAAGCCAGGCCTGGTTGCACATTGTTGGCCACCAGCAGCCTGTGTTTGAAAGAACATTTTGGGGGTTACTCTGCATGTCTGAGACATTTCATATTTAGGGAAGGTACTAATGTTTTTTGCATCCACATTTGAGGCTGTTTAGCAATACCTTCCATAGCAGTGAAATGACTCTGCCACTGCTATAAACACTTATTGAAAGCAATCTTTATTAGTTCAAATATTTAAAATGTAGCGACACAAGAAATATTCATCAGTATGATTCTTTAAGTTGAATTAGAGCAAGACAAAGAAGTACAAATCCAGAATTGCAAGATTTTTTTTTTTTTTTTGTTATTTAAGCGCTACTTTAGGGGATCTTTGCCTGCCTACAATGAATTTCCACTGTTCCTTACAGCTGATTGAAAATTTTATGGTTTTTCAATCAGAATTAGTTCAAGCCACTAGAAAACATCCTTTGTTCCTATATTGATAGGAACGCAGTATTCTCCTTTCTTCCTGTTTGGCCTCCTCTGCCCTGGATGCAACGGGAATAAACACAGGGGAAGGATTTGTGTTCCAACAAAGAAGAACAATTGCAGCACTGTTTAAATTCACAAGGTTTGAGGATTGTAACTGGAGTTTATTTGAGAGCGGGGGGAGGAAATGTTTATCCCACTTCATTTTAGAGGCTCTCCCTTTGCCTTATCCCTGCTTATCACAGAGGGACAAACGTCTGTCCCTGTAACGGAAATAATTCCCGTTCTATTCCAAAAAAAGCCCAGAAGCCACGGGATCCTAGGAACAGGCTTCTCCCTCTAGTGGCAGCAGAAAGGGAGATGCAGAACTCTTGGACAAGGTAGCTTCTTTTTCTTTTTTCTCCTTTGGGAAATGAGGTAAAAGAGCTGCTGTTTATTTACAGCTTCAGAGAAATATTGATATGGTACAAAATATCTGCAGCTGCCTCCTGGTTCTCCTTAGTCATTGAAATACTTTAAAACTAATACACTGGATGGTATTTGTCTAATTTTTAGGACCTTAAGGCTCAAAGTACAACAGAGACAACTTGAGAACCACAAATTCTGGTTAATTTGGTGTCCTGCTATTCCTGGTGTCAGAATCATGGAGCAGACACTGTACTTGGGAATAAATGTTGGAATTAATTCAGCATTCCTCCCTGCAATGCCTGGCACTGGACAGCCTGCAGAGAGGGAGGGATGGGGATATTCAGAGTGCTTGGGGAGTGTCTGAGTCATATCTGGGGCTATTGTGTTTATTTGACACCTAAAATGTAAACCCACATGCTCTCAAGGACTAAACTGCCCTTGTGCCCCTGTAGGGGAAAAAATACGTATCTATAAGCAGGAGAGGCTGAACACAACCTAAAGTCAAATAATAAGCTCAGCTGAACACACAGAAGCTGTGGCTGCCCCTGGATCCCTGGAAGTGTCCAAGGCCAGGTTAGATGGAGCTTGGAGCAACCTGGGACAGTGGAAGGTGTCCCTGCCCCTGGCAGGGTGTGGGATGGGATGAGCTTTAATGTCCTTTCCCACCCAAACCATCCTGGGATTCTAGAAAACCTCTATCTTCTGTCCTATTTCTGCTTTCCATCTCCTGATGGTGCTCTAGTTACCCATGAAGAGTATAAACCCACTCATATTTGTGTTAGATGAGCAGAAACGTTGATCTGTGGAGGGAGCCTGGGTGAAATATTTGTCCCTGGTTGGCTTCTGGCTCTGTCACTGGTGTTTTAGTCCCCATGACTCACTCCCTGCTTCTGCTGAGCATTTCAGAGTACACTCTCACTTTAATAGATTACATGAAGGAAAGGTGGAAACAGCATCTTAAATTCAGGGAGAATGTGTCCTTCAGGCTCTGGTGCTGAAAACAGTGTTGAGCCAAAGGATGTTCTGTTATCAACAGAAAACACAAGACATCCTCATCCCCAGTGTGGTTAGGGTGCAGCTCAGACCCCTTTGATGTGGGGCTGCAGAAAAGGTGTCCTTGGCTAATTTGGGGGTAGCACTTGTGTAAAGTGCCTCGTGTCCTTGGGAAGCTCCACCTGGCTCTGGGGGTGGAGAGCTCTGCCTTGGGAAGGCCTGAGGAGGAAAACATGGCCAGAATCTGCTGTGGAATTATTCCACCCTTGGGACACAGGAAAGGTCTACCTGACCTGGGAGGTCACAGGAGTTAGTCCAGGAACTGGAAAGTTTTCCATGAGGGAGGAACTTGGTGACTTCAGAGTGAAGTGTGAACTCTGCTCCTTCCAGCTGGGGTTGATAATTGTCAAGGCAGCCAAATTCCAGCTTCTTTCTTCAAAAGTTGGGGATATTTGTGTCCTTTCTGAGGGCTGTTTCTCTGGGACCTGGTCCATGTTAGGACTCTCTGGGGAGAGGACATGGCACAGGAATTCTGGCAGGGATCTGAGGGATGCTGGTGGCTGCCTGGGCTCACCTGGGTTGGGAGACTTTGTCCAAGGGTTGTGTTTTCCTGCCCCCAATCCTCAGGACCAGCTCAGCTTGCTCTGGTGTTTGCCCCAGAGCCCTCCTCATGCTGCCTGGGGGGTTCCTAAGGACAGAAAACTCTTTGGGATTTATTTCTTTTATGCTGCCTTCTGTGAGATGGTCTAAATTCTAGTTACATTCCAAATCAAAGAGCAATATTTTAGGTTTTTAGCACTGTCACTTCTTTGGGTAACACCTTGTCCTGACTCTGGCAGATACCTGAGTTGTCAGCCTCTTATTTCCTCCCTGGACCTGAAAACTGTTCTAATTTTATTTTACCTCTCTATAAACTTTCTTTTCATTCACTGCCTTTGCTTTTCTTATCGCTTTTTATGCTCTCAACTTCATTATGCAATTGTTCCAACCCTGCTCTGTATTTGATGTTTTATAACTCGTTTCTGCCTTTTCTTCCACTGTTGATTACTTTTACATTTTGATGTTCCTTCACACTGGCTTTACAGGAAAAAAAAAATAGCAAAAACAACTTGAACATTCCCTGTGCAATTACTGGGAGGTGGCACACACAACCCCCGGGCGTACATTAATTTATCTTTGAACACTTTCTATTTCCTCTGTGTCCTTTCTCTCTCCAGCTTTATCATGTTGAATTTCACCCTGCACTTACTCTCCCAACTTTGCTCTGCTAAAATCTAATCTACTTGTTTTCTAACTTCTGGTTGAACATTAATCCTGGTGAAATCCTTAAGGGCTGAGCCGAGTCTCTCCCACACTTGCATCCACTCATAATTGCTGGTGCAGGAGCCTTGCTCAGGAATTATTCCTTACAAAAAGACACCTTCTTCCCAGACATGCTTCAGATGATGGAAAAAAATATGTGGTGGTACCCCATGCACAGTAAAGAAATTATTTTTCCCCAGATCCCCAGGTGTTGCTCACATCCTGTCCTCCTATTCAGATTTGTCTTTCCCATTGATTTGATCCCAGCTGAACATTTCAGCATCTGCCTGAATTTTGAGCAATTGGGGCGTGGGTCTCGTGCTGCAGTTTTGGTACTTCCATAAATTTCTTTAAAAAACAACCAACTTGGATTGCTAAGCAAAAAGTCTTCGTGTTAATCAGCAGAATTCTTGAAATACTCTGGATGATCCCTGGACTTTTCTAGACCTGTAAATCTATTTTCAGGAAACTCCTGAAGGTTATTCCCATTAAAAGCACTCCTTTATACCCACATAAATTCCCAAGGCATATAAAATTCTACCAGGGTGGGAACTTGGATTGTGTTTGTCTTGCTTTTCCATATCTTTATCTAGTTCTTATATTATATGTAATTAACACATTTAATGCTGACTTTAATTGACCTCATCAATGTCATGGCTTATTAAGCTTTTTATTGTGTAATGTTCTTTTTTTTCCCCCCTCTCTGTAATGATCGCATACATTTGTTTATCATAAATTGAGTGCATGTATTTTGGAAAATAAAATTGAAATGCCAAGTGCTTTTCAGAAATTCTTTCAAGCACAGTGAAAGAGATACCTGTGTGTAGTTAAATTTTTATAAAGTGCAACATGAAAACATGTATTTACCTTCATTGCTTTTTCTGTCTTCCACCTACTGCCTTTTTTCCCAGAAAGGCAGCTGACAAAAATAAGAAGGAATATTTCTTGTGCTAAATGAAAACAACTTAAATCTCTTTTTATTTATTTGGTATTTAATCTCAAATGGAAACTTGCAATCAGAATCTGTGCTTCCCGTTCAAACTGGAAGAATATTCTTCACAAATAAGTGTTTGGAGGGGAAGAAAGCTCTAATTGTAACTGTTGGGTCTCACAATAAATATTTCTGTAGTGAATTTGAATTGATTAATCTGTCACTTTTTTCAGTAAAGTGCAAAATCAGATCAGCTCCCATCTTGCTTATTTACATGGTCAGCTTTAATTTGTCATTAGTTCTATTGAGTAGCAAAGCTTTTAGTGCAGAAGATACCTCTTCCACGTAATGGATAATCATTTAGTGGAATATAATTTAAAAGGATTTATCTGGTCTCTCTGCCATGGCTGTAACCTAACCCCAGTATGATAAACTTCCTCCAGGAGAAGGATTAGCACTTTCTGGTGGCTTTTGCTTGGGAATTTGTTCAGTCATTAGTTCAACACCCAGCTTGGCCAAAGTGCCCTGAGAGCTGCACTTGGGGACTTGACACAGTAAAAGTATTTCTAGATTTAGCTGCACTTTGCATCAGACCTCTTTGTGTCAGGTGATTCAATAGGTTTTCAATCCAGATCCCTGCCTTGCATTATTTGGAAGATAAGAGCAAGAAATTCAAGGCAGAGGTCAAGAGAGTTGGAAAGTTTTTGTGTGAGACGAGGGGCCAGAAGCTCTACCTGGAAAAAACAGGGAATAGTAAATGAAAACAAGTTCTTGAGCAAGTTATGGGAAGAGACTGGACAGATCATTACAAGAATTTTGACTTGCAGTCAAGGGCCATGAGGGGAAAAGCTGTTTTTTCTCAGGAGCTGCTTTTCTGGACACCAGAGCTGCATCCCCCCAGCCAGAAGGATGGGAATGTCAGCCCTCCCAGAGAAGACCTGGGAGGGTCTTCTTAATTAGGGATAAAAGTTATCCCTTAATTTTAAGTTTTATCCCTTAATTAGGGATAAAAGTTGCTGTAACATTTTACACTCCTAGATCTCAAATGATGAAGAATCCTGACTTCATTTTCTTTCTTCCCCATTGCTGAGCTCTGGTACTCCTGGGAGGTGACAACAGTGGCACTGCTCCAAAGCCAGGGCAATTCCCCTTCATGCCTCTCCAGCACAGGGCAGGTGCTGTGACAGGTGGAGTTTGCATTGAGGAGTGAAGGTTTTTCCCAGGAAAATCTGCAGCAGGATCAGAGGAGAGCTGTATAGGTCCAAGCATTTCATTTTTTTTTCATGAAGTGGGTGAGGATATTTTCAGTGGTGTTTGGACTGATGTGCTGGAACAGTGATGGCTGAAAGCTGGACCTGGAGTCACCAAACTAAACTTTTAGGGCAAAAACTTTGATTTAATACATCATTAATAACTGAACAAATTCAGCACTCCTCATCGGCATGGATTGACCTTGTTTTTAGTGCTAAATGTGAAAAAAAACAGGCTTCCAAGGGCTTTAATTTGGTTTTGCTTCTTTTATCCTGGGTCTGCCTGGGTTCCAGAGCTGTCACCACTGTGGAACAGGATCATCCCAGCTCCTGCTGGAGCTCTGTCAGTAGGGCATGGCCAGGGTTGGTGACAGATGTCACAAGAGCCTTTTAGTTTGGTTTCTTTTGAACCTGCTTCTTTCCTCTAACTCTTCTATTCCTCTTGCTGCTAAAAGAGAAGTTTAAACTCCCAAATAGCAAAGACCAAACACCCTCTTCAAAACTCCCTGTTGCATTTTTAATGATCATTTTTGTTTGTGTAATAATCCAAGGAAACATTTTGAAGCTTCATTTTTGGAAGGGATTAACAGGGACTGTTTTAATCTTTCCTGTAGTATATAAACTGCTGGAAAGCAATCCAGCAATCCAGAGGCAGTTATGTTTTCACTGATGCCTGGAATTGAAATACTCGTTGATTTTTACTTTTTTTTTATTTTTTGGCAACATTTCTACTTGAGGAAAGAACTTGAGTGCAATCAATTAAAGAAAGGATCTGATTTGCTTTGTAATTGTTTTTCTGTCTCTATGAATGATGTAAGGGCATTTTGGAAGAATTTACTTCACTACTCTGTCTTTTCTAAAATAACAGGTTTACTGGTTGATTTATGGGTTGTTTGTTTTGTTTTTGTTGTTCTGTCTGTAGGTGAGAAAAAGGTTAATTTGCTTGAGAAATCATGTCTATGCCAGAGAAGGTCAACTTGTTCCATCATCGTGTTCTGCCATTGGAGCTGACCTCAACCTAAACACGGCGCTTTAAGGCAGGAATTAGACATCCTGGTTTTCTCCATGCTTTTCCCAGCATTTGTTTTCTCCTGTTGTCGTAGTTTCTCAGAAAAGGCAGGAGGGTGTGACTCCCAGGAATTAATTCTGCTCCCTCCAAAGTCGTGTTTTTGACATTGTGCTTCAAAAACTTCGATTTTTGCTGTGGCTGTGCCAAGCTGTGTCAGGTGCAACTGCCCACGAGCCAAAACACCAACAAGTCTGTTTGGGAATTGTGTTGAAGGCAGGAAAAAAAACCTGTGAAATCATAAAAATTGGGAATATTAACTGGGTATGTTAACTTTGTCAAAGTTAATGTCCATGGATCTCAAAGCTTAGTGGCCCCTGTGGGTCCTGGGGATGTCCCAGCTCCTCTTCCTGTGCTATTTCCATGATTTGTAGGATGCTGACCACAAATGATGGACCAAGGCATCCAAATCCTACTTCTTGGAGCTTGGATTCATCTCTTGTCAAAGGGAAATAGTCTAGGAAGTGATTAAGATGAAGCAAACTCCCAATAATGTTTAGCTGCAGAGTTTAGGAGAGGTGGTGGAGGAAATGTTAAATCAGAATATTTAACGACTCTGGAGGATTCCCTCTGGATGTGTCAGAATTCATGCTGGCTTCTCCCTGTTTCCATTTCTTGTCCTAAAGTCACCAGAAGTTTGGAAATTGCCTTGGAAGTTGCACCTCTTATGCTAAATCCAGCTTGGGGAGGTTGTGCAGCTGGAGACTCATCTCCACCCAGACCCAACTTCTACAGTAGTTTTGGGAAACAAATGTGAATGACTTTTGTGACAACTTAGTGATAAAGTGGTGGTTAAGAGGGTAATGTAAAATTTGAGAGGCAAGTCAGCAAGAGTCTATGTGTGTGTGTGCAGTTTTGGTGTGGTCTATGCTGTTTCCTGGAAGTTCCACATGGAAAAAGAAGCATTTCAATAAATTACGTTTTTTTTTCTCTAGTTATTCTCATGCCTGGGGTGATACTTTTGTTTTGTGGATATGCAATTGTTATTAAGTTACAAGAGATGCTGCAGTGGGGACTGGAAAAAAAATAAAACTCCCCCCCACCCCCCCTTTCTTTTACTGGATAAGAGTAAAAAATGTGATTGGAGTTGGTCAGCATGGAAAAAATGTCTGAATTTACTTGCAAGACTTCGATATCTTCAACCTTTTCAGGTATAAAAGCCCCTGCAGTAAAAGGCATGCGCACAAGATTTTATATAATTTAGTGCTTTTGATGAAAATTTGCACCAAAGTGACACCTGAGGCATGACATAATTGTCCTTTGGTAAGAGATGGAAGTTGGTCAGTCCTGTTTTGACATTTATTAGTGCTGATTCCCAGGGCCAAGGAATGGCAGGAAGAGTTGGTTATACAGTAACTTCTGAACTGGAGTGGCAGAGCTGGTATTAAAGATCTTGGATTTGCTTTAGGCTTCCTGTATAGCAATATAAAGCTGTGGTGGGTTTTTCATGCACTTGCAAGTCAAAACACTTGATATTTCTTTCTCTTTTTTTTTGGTAGTTTCTTGACTTAAAAAAAAAAAATTCTCACAGTAGTTGTTAAAACGTTTGTAGAATAAGTGCTGAATTAAAAAAAAAATGCATCCACTTTAAATTTCAGCAATGCACAATAGTTGCTGTTGTAGGCTTTACCAACCTGCAGAATTGCTCTTGGCTTTCCCTTCCTCAGGGCAGATCATGTATCACGCCCTGTTTAACTCCTTCAACAGACACATGAAGAAATCTCACTTCTGCAGAGCAATCAGACCTCCCCCTGCCCTTGAGCCTTCATGGGGAGGATGTATGAGTTGAGATTTTCAAGTACATATTAAGAAGTTTATTGCCAGTGGAGTATGCATAGATCAATATTCAATATAGCTGTAAACACACGTCCTTCACACGGATGCTGGATGCCCTTCCTTGGGCCTGCAGCTCCCTGAAACCCCTCTCACAGCAAGCCACCAACAATAAAACATCATTTCTCTGCTTGCCTGGCCCTGGGTTTGCTCAAGCAGATGCTCAGAGGGGAGATTTTTACACTTTTGGCCCATTGGTTCCACCTCCTATTTGATTTTTTTTATGTGAGATATTCAGGTGAGGAGAGGTCTTTCTCCAGTATTCTACAGTTTTCTCACTGCTGGCATTTATTAGCAGCTGGTGTTTCCTGTTTGTTGGGGCAAAAACCAGATGAAGTGTCATGTGTAGATCTTTCTGCTTTGCTGATGGAGATAGCCCTTGGAAAACTCATCTGAAGGGCTGCTGGGGCCACAGCACTGATCTGTTAATTAGCATCTTCCAAGAAAATTATCAAAAGTTGGACCATTCCCATTCAATAGACCACAATAACTGCAAATCTTTGGAGGCAGGGTTCTCCCAACCCCAAAAAAGCACTTTATCTTGTCCCTAAAGTGAAGGTTACAAATTCTCCTGTGTTAAACTAAGAGGGGAAAACTGTGGTTGGTTATAAAAGTTAAACTGCTGTGTAAGGAATTTCTGCTTATTTTGCTGTATCTTGTTCATTTTGAAATTGTTTTGAACTGGACAGGGAGTTTGTGGGGATCTGAGGGCTGTCATAGCTGAGAATTGGGCTTTTTATAATTCAGAAGAGTCTTTATTCAATTGTTTATCCTGTGTCAGAAGGGCTGTGCATGAGAAGTAATTGCCAGGGGATAAACTCCTGGCAGCTCCCACTGAACCCATGGCACATGCTTGAAGTGCAATCCAAGCCTAAACAACACTCAAAACAGGGATTTATTCCCTTCTGTGTGGATTTCCTCATTCGAGATGTCTTGTCAGGCTGGCAGAAATAATTATTACTGGGAGAAGATGGGAATTCTTCCCTCCAAGATTCCTCATTCATCCATTTGCCAGGAGAACAATTAATGACAACTCACTAATAGCTGCAACACTTTATTTTCTCTTTGCAGTGGCACGTGCAGTCCCAGGTTTCTGAGTGCTGGGTACTCCCTGCCTGGCCCCAATTACCTTGGCAGGGAGGATGGGATGCTGCAGAGCTTCCCCTGGCAAAGCAATTCCCAGCCAGGAATGGGTTGGAGCTGCTGGCACTGAAGTGGTGTCTGGGAGCAGCTCTGGCTAGTGGGAATCACCAGCTCCAGCAAAGGAAGAGCAGTTGAGGTTTTAACTGTGTAATTAATTACCACAGATTTGGATGGGGAGAGGGGAGAGAATTTGGGCTTGAGGGCAGGGTGAAAATATGGGAGATTTCCCAGCTGACCAAATATTTCCTGTAAGATGAAACCAATGAGACCGAGACAGAAAGATGATAAAAACAAATATGGCCTAAAATTAAAATAAACCCAAATTTGCTCCATCCAATTTCCTTGTCAAGGCTTTTGGCCTGAATCTGCAGGTAGAGCAGGGGCTGGTATCAGACTGTGACTTAAGGCTGGGAGTCACCAACATTCCTTAGTCTGTTTTACTCACCTGGTGGCCCAAAAGCTTCAGAGCTGAGCTGCAAAAGCTCCCTTTGGTCAGTCTGGAGCCTTTTGTCCTGGGGCATTCACCAAGCCCATCTCCAGGGCAGGGGGAATTAAGCAGCACAACCCCAAACCCCCCTCCTGTACCTCTGACATGCTGCAGAGATGAGAAACGGACTGACTTGGCTGGGACAGCACGAAATGTTTCCAAAATCCTGGTGGATAAATTCAGTATCTTAATATCAGAGGTGTTGGTGGAGGCCAGGAGCTTGTCTTTTACATCCACTGAAAATGTTATTTTTAGTGCATTACATCTTCAGACTTGAAAGGAGAAAAGCCCAACACTAGCTAATAATTAAGTGATTAACTGTAATAATATGCTGCACATTTTGAAGTGAGCAGTATAGGTTCAGATGAATCAGGAGTGAATTTATACATTAATACTTATTCAAAAGTGTGTTTTATGATTTAATTACAGTTCTAAAGGAACCAACCCATAGAAGGAACATAATGCCCTGATGTTTGCATTACTCTTGCACAAGAAAACATCCAAAGTTTGCCTGTTAATTAATGGATTCTGTGTAATTTATTTGTATCTGCACTGCCCTCCCCATTATGCTGCTATGGCTGATCCTGGGAAGCAGAGATGGGAGACTGAGTTCAGGAAGGGATCACTCCTCATCCCAAAAGTGCTGCTGTAGCAGAAACAGCCTTTGATCCCAGAGACATGGTTGTGAGATTTAGGACTCGCAGCGTTCCCATTGCTGAATATGTAATTTAGGTCACTGAACTATGTTTTGGTGGAAGATACTTATCTATTCCACTTCTTGCTGATGTCATGTGCTGGGAAATCAGATGTTAGAGTGCAAAAATACATGAGAGGCCAGGCTTAAAATGGCATGAAATATAAATGTCTTTGTGACTGGCTGCAGTTCCTGGTGGTGGTTGGGCATGAAGGTCACGTCCTCATTGTCCTGCTCCATCCAAACTGATAAAAATTTAAAAGTCTGGTTTAGCTCTCCTTTGATTTTTAGTGCAGAAGGGGAGTAGAGAAGCCCCAACCCACTGTCTCCTACTTTCTCTGCTCTAACTCCTCTGTTCAATTTGAAAAAGCTGAGAGGGTGTTAAATTCAGGTGTGTTCCCTGTATCTCCAACAGAGTTGTTCATTACCGACAAGAAAGGTTAATTCAACCCAAAATATCCATCCTAAAGATAATGAGGGATTTAAAAGGTGCATGGATACCTTCTTTTGAAAATAATTAGTTAAATCATGTCCTGATTTAATGCAGTCATGACAGGCAGTGATGGTCTGTAGGTAAATTCTCCTCTCAAGGTTCGCTGTGTGCACTCAACTACTTCTGTAGTTTTCCAAACTATTTTTTCCCTTCTCCTCATTTCCCCTTTGAAATCCCCCATATTTTTACTTTAGGGAAATTGTTAGCAGGGAGAAAACTCAGAGAAAGATATGGAGAGGCTTATCTTAGTTGTAAAAGTACTCAGAAGTTCAACTGATAATAGCAATGCAAATTTAAATAAGTAATAAAACCTCTCCAAACCTCACCCTTGAGTAACAAAAAGAAAATAAGGCTCTGAGATAATTCATCAGGCAGTGCTCAGCAAACACAAAGAGAAAAATACAATTTTTCACCCTTAATTCTTTCAGGGTAGAAGAAAAAAATCAGGAAGTTTTTCTCTTCCATCTATGAAGTTTTAGCAAATAGTGATCTGTTGTGAGAAATATCAGCTACTCTTGCTAGCTAGTATTTGAAAATCTCTAATTTATAGCAGCAGCTGATGCTAAGATAGCAGCCTGGATTTTGTAGATCAATCTTCTGTAGCTGCTGAGATCTGAAGTATCAGAACTACCAAGTTCACATTTTCTGTATTTTTCTTTATCAGATTCTAACCCATCTGTAAAACTCTCCAGCTCTCTGACACTGTTCCTATTGAATAATATAATCCAGGGTGCCTACCAATCGTTAATGGTTCACTTTTGCAGTGAAACCTGAAGATTTTGAAGCAAGATTTTCCTTACTTATGATCTTCCCCCTGTTCCTTAAAGATGAACATACTGTAAGAATGTTTATACAAAGAATGTCTATATAAGCATTATATACAAATGCACATTCTTATGTTTATTATTGGTTGGCTGTACTTATTTGTTCTTGCTAATGGCTAATTAATTTGGGAGAAACTTACAAAGCTAATGATGATATAGTGCTTAATTCCATGCTGAATCAAAGATATCAGCCTAGAATCACTGTGAGATGGTAATTGCTGAGGTTATCAAGTAGAAGGTATCTGCAGTTTGGCATAATTTGTCATTTATAACAACTCTTACTAAAAGTTCCAGGATTTACAGATGAGTTGATCCAGATCGCCTTTGTACAGCAGTTAATTATTAGCTCCTGCACTACCAGCTTTCACTTCCAAATTACCTCCTCGCTTTTTCAGTCTTGCTTTTAAAAAGAGTTTAAGATTGCATTTGCCACGAGGCTGCTGAATTTATCTTGGGCACTGGTGACTCAAATTCCACGCTGAACTCTCTCAACACTCCTCGGAGTGAAGCTGCTGCTCAAAATTTGTCTCCAGAATTATTAGAGGGATCATTTTTTTGTGGCATAAAAACTGATGATTTTCTTGACAGATAAAAGACATAAATAACCACTGATCTCAGATAAATTCCTGGAGTTTCCCCTTTCTTCAGTAGCTGGCGTTGGGAAATTAAAAAAAAAAAATGTCCGAAATAATTAGGAAGTGTCAGGGAGATTTCCCACACCAGCAGGGACCCTGCAGAATTCAAACTGCAATTCCAAATATTCCTGAGCCTCTTCAAACCCTCCCTGATTGCTACGGTGGGGTGGAAAATAAACAGAGGCATTTTTCACCAAACAGAAATTTAAACTCATAGCCCATGAGATGAGGGTAAGATTTTGCTGCTGGGGTGGTAAAGGGGAACAGGCACATCCAGGGATTTTCTCTTTAGCACTGCAACTCTATTTCTAAGTTGAAGATATGTCATGGTGCAAAGAAAAAGTCTTTAGGAATTCCTTATCTAGATAATTTTTTGTTGTTTTTCCCGGATTACAGTAACTTTTTGTTTGCTGGTCGTTGGTTTCTTTAGCAAGTGAGATATATTGAGACATAATTCAAAATGACAGGACAGGAGTAACCAATACACGGTGCACAAATGACTCCCTGTTAACATGTCACGTATTACATCCTTTATTAAAACCAGCCCCTGCTCTGTGTTGGCAAACAGCATTTCCAGCCATCCCCCAGCACAGCTTTATGATGGATTGTCCTGGAGCTTGGTTGTATGTGGAGTAAAATATCAGCATCCATATAAACACTATCTTGTTCTAATGGAGGGTTTTTTCCTTTATATTGTCTTTGTAGGGATTTCCATTCAAACAATCTTTTTAATCACAGCTCATAGTTTTAAATAGGCTTCCCAGGGCAGCCTGGATTGCAAAGCTTGGAGGTATTTCAGCACAATCAATTAATCTGAGAGTTAAGGCATACCTGACCAGCTGTCTGCCTCAGGTCTGCAGCTTCCTTGAATTTTTCCCATTAGCCTAAATTTTTGTACAGCTTCCCTTGTACCTGGCACAGTGACTTTTCAAATAATATTTTTCCTTTTATCATATTTGTTTCTTTTATATAAATTGTCACGTGAATTCCCTTTAAAAAACAAATAGATCTGTGCATTAATCCCAAATTTCTCTATAAAGGATTCAGAATTCCCACACACTGCTCAGCTTTACCCTCTGTGCCCGGCTCTGTTTCCTTTTGTGCTGAAGCTGGAAAATCCTGACTCTTTATTCCGGAGTCAGTGCAACAGATGTCTGAGTCCCATCCTCGGCCGGTGAGCAGGGATGTTGTTACTGCAGGATAAGGGAGAACTAAGAAATAACAAGGAGTTTCAAACCCTGGGCATTTGTTCACAAGGTGCCCAGCATTTTTTTAAAGCTGAGCCTGTAAATAAGAATATGTTATTATTTATTATTTATTGATAACTTCCCTTATGCAACGTGAAAGCTTTTATCAGAAAAAAAATTGTAGGGCATTACCTTTACAAACAGCCGAAAAGCCCCAAACCCTGAGGGGTGTGTGAGGAAGAGGATGGAGGAGGAGTGGAGGCAGCGGGTCCGGCTGCCGCGGGAATCCCACCTCGGGTCCATTCCTGGCAGCTTCCATCCCACAGCAAGCCCAGCACTGGAAAAATGCCCCATTCCCGTGGTGAGAAAGGTGATGGTATGTTTATCACACAGCCAAGAAATAAATGGGAGCCATTACAAAGGTGTATAATTCAGCAATTACAGTTATTTGTTTTTTCTGACACCCCCTGCAAACAGTTATCGCTTCAGTCAAACATAATCAAATTATCTTTTTTCTTTCCTTTTTCCTGGTACTGTACATTAACAGGGCAAATAAAAGGGAAAATAGTGCAGTCCCTTGTAATAAAGAAAACAGCAGCAAACTATTAATGCTCTTTGAAAAGAGTAGTTTTAACAAAGTAAGCAAGAATCATTTTCTTTGGTTGAGTGTTGATTCCCCAGTGTGCACTCAGTAAGTAATTAGAATGGCCCAGTGAATGTCAGCATCAGCTTGTTTATTCTCATTATTTTATCATTTTAAAAACCCTCTAGGTGATGAGACATGCAGTATAGAACATAATTACCATTATTAGCATACTAATTGGACACAAAAATAGGCCAACTACAAGGTAGCCAACTGAATAATTTCACATTAATCAAACACCATAGTGAATAAGCCTATTGTTAAATTGACAGCTACAATAATTGGCAATATTTCGCTGCGCAATATAAGAAATTCCTTGTAATATCTCTGCCACATTATATAATTTAGTAATTTCCCACATTTCCAGCCTTAACTTTATACACCTAGTTCAAGTTCAAGAAAACATCATGATAAGATTATTAGTCTATTATCAAGTGGACAAAGTATATAAAGACCTGCTTGTTAGCATTCAGGAATAGATTTGCTCGATAAGGAAACAAAAAGGCTCCCAATTTAGTTACTTGTTGCTTCAGCATTGAAAATGTATAAAGGTTCTTGATAAGAATTTTTAACTGCATATTAAAAGTCCAGCTTGCCTGTTTAAGAATCAGAGAAAATGGTAAAGAAATTTTAAAAATAAGTGGTAAAATAAAATAAAATAAAACCCAAGTGGGAGCTGTGACTGTCAGTCTCCAGGATAATTTTCTGGTTGGGATTTGTGTGGTGCCGTCCCCATCTCGTCGAACGGCGAACTGGAAAGTTGCAAAGCCGTCACCAGAAGTGGGAATTCATGAACTGCTCAATTAGCAGCAGGCAGGAAGGGAAAGCTGGCCCTGGCTGGGCTTCCCTTTGAAAACCTTGGGGGAAATAAGACAGGAAAGGAGTGAGGGGAAAGGAGAGGAGAAACAAGGGTGGGGAAGGTGCGAGAGGGGGAAAACGCGGGTTGTGGCAGAGGGAAGGAGTGAGATAAGGAGAGCAGAACCAGATGGTGAAACCAGAGCAGCAGAGGCAGGAGAGGACGAGAGGAAAGAAAAACAGTGAGGAAGAAAGAAAATAGTCATCAAGAAGAGGGAGGAAGAGAAGGTAAGGTGAGAGTCGGGGAAGGCAAAGCAGATTTGGAAGAGTATGAAACAATATTCTTCTTTTAAGAATTCAAAGGCGAGGGGAAACAAGCATCTTGCTGAAAGAAACGTTTCCTTCCCACTCCCCGGGCTTTGGGAGGTGTGGAGGCTGGGAAGAAAGGCAGAAAGGAGTCACTGAAGTCTCTGTTTATTTCAATAAGAAAAATATTTTTGGAAAATTGGTATAGAAATGATGTTTCAAGCAGTCGCTCATGTGTATTGGGTGCCTGTTAAAGGTGGGCACATGGAATAGGACAGGTTTGGAACCCCCCAAATATTTCTGGGTGACTTCTTGGTTAGAAATGATGAAATTCTGAACTGTGTGGTTAAACTTGATGTTCTGTAATTTTAAAGAAATGAAAAGGGGAATCAGAATAAGAAATAAGAATGGCATAGCCTGTACAAAGTGCCAGTTTTCACAGAACCAGATGTACCTTCTGTGGCAGCACGTGGAGAAATGAGACTGCCTTGAGCATGGGCCAGCAGCTGCCTAAATTACCCTTTTTTCAGTTAAATAATGGAATTATTTCGATTTCAGTCACCAAAGAGGCAATTTTTGCCATGGATTGGTTCTGATAGGGGTGGCTCTTGAGGATCCATTCCTGTAATTAAAGGCAGATGAAGTTTTCTGGAAGAAGGGACCTCTAAGTTGTTGAAATTTGGCTGCTTATATGGAATTGAGCCGTAGGAGAAAAAAAACCACTGCCTCGCAAGCAATAACAACGTATTTTTTCCAGCTGTTCTTTGATTATTAATCTGTTAATGGGTAATTCTCTTCTAATGGCTGGGGATGCCTGTTAATATATCACAATCCCAGAGTATTGATTAGCTGCTTTGTTTCCCTTTGTATGGCCAGGCTCTTCAGTAGCAAAGTCACAGGAAGAAAACAAGTAACCCTGTACTTCAAATATCTCTGGGTACAGTGAGGAGTCACCATGGGACATATCAGAGGCTACTAAAATCAGCTGAAATATGCAGTATGTGCTCAGACTTTTCTTAAGCAGGAATGTACAAGCTCCAGCTTTGATTTACTCACTGAACTCGGGAAATACATCTCTGGGCACTCATTGCTGGGAAGTGTCTCCTTGAGCCAGCTCTGTACCTATAAATGACTGTAGTACCTGGGTCAGGGGGTCTTGAAAGAGCTCTCAAAAAGTGATATAATCCACCTTTTATGGAGCAAAACTTACAGTGGGAAAAGGGAAGAGTCCTGTGCCAGGTTTACAGCAGAGCTAAGGATAACAGCCAAGGCCATACTTTTGCTAATACATTAGGATGGCTCCGAAATGTGCCAACTCCAGAGCTTGGGATAAAGCAAACGACAAAACCGAAAATATCCTTGACAAGATGTCTCTCTTAACACATTAAGAGGCTGTCCAAACTGAGAAAAAAATCCTCAGCAGTTCCTCTCCTTCTGTCACAGAGTCTGTGCTCGGGTGGTTGGAGTTTGCAGGGCTCTGCCGCACGTCAGGTGCCGGGAGAGGAGCAGCTCCTGGGCAGCACGTTGGACACACGCCGTGTCTCACCTGCTCCTTCATGTGCCAGACACAGAGGGCACTGCAAAATCCCCCCAGAAACCTGGTGAATTCTCCAGGGAAGTCTGGGCAGGGGGTTTGGACGGGCGTGCACAGACATCATATGTTGTTATTGTACCGGGACGTTGCAAATCAGATGTTTTCACATCCCTAAAATACACCTGGATGATCAATGCTAGCAATCCCCCACACTCTGCTCCCCAAAAAACCCAGAAAAATCCCAGAGCTGAAAGCAGAAGGAAAGAAGGATATTAAGCATATTCAGACATGATAAACAGAGAAGAAAAACACTGCAAAGGATAGTTGTGGAATACATTTGAATAACAAATACATTTGAGGAAATCCCAGTCTGCTTGGGGACAGAGAAAAGAAAAATAAATTCATCACATTATTCATTGGAAATTATGTGTTCAGCTCCGCTCCTTAATGTGTCAGCTAAAGATGATTTCCAAGAGTGAAGATTTTCCTTTCTTGCTCGAAATGACTCAAAAAGAAATGAATATTCCAGCCACCAAGTGAGGTTAATATATGAGTTTCATAGGCATTTACTCACCACTGCTGTTCCCTGCAGAGTAATGGCAGCGGAGGTGCATTCTGGGAGTGCCAGGGGTGAAACCAAAGTAGATGTTCCTGAATAATTTAGTGGTGTATGAAAGCTTATTTCATCATCATCAACACAGTAATACCTTGCACCAATGGAGTGCTTTACATCTCTGGGCTCCAAAGCTGTGCAAGTATCAGCATTTCCATTTTTCAGTTGGGGAAACTTGAGATTAGAGGGAAAAAGAGATGTTTTCCAAAGGGAGTGAAGGCTGTGGCAGAACTGGGATAACAATTCAGGATCCTAGGAGGAGTCACCTGTAATGTCTGAGTTGAGTGTGGGTGAAGAGGCTGCAGTTTAGACCTGTTTATGCTTAGTGAAAGATGAGAAATACCTAAAGGAAAGTATTTTTGTCTTTCCCTTTTACAGTAAAAAAAAATTATGAAATTATAAATTTCCAGGATAAATGAAATTTCAATATATCTTTTTTTTTTTTTTTCTTCACTTGTTTTTCCAAAGTGGCAGAGCAGGTTCACATCCTATTCTTGGAATGGCAGGAGGCTTCACTTCCATTACCCAGTGATTATTGCCATTAGGCTGAAGGAGCAGAGAGCCCCCTGTGCCTTTCTTTGGGCTGTTTACACATGCATGTAGCTGGTAACTTTTTTTTTGTGTTTAAAGAGTCTAACAGCTCATCAATCTTATTCTTCCCTGAATGTAGATTGGTCTTTAATGAGATCAATGAATAGTGCTGGTACTTTGCTGGCCAAAATTGTAAATGTGCTGTTCCATTTCCTATTTACCCTGTAGCACAGGGATTTCTGTTACTGCTAATGTGTTTTGCATTCTATTGCTCTCCTACAAAATTTATGGCCAGAGAGAGACTGCAAGAAACAGTATGGGCAGGGAGAGCTGGATTCTAATCCTTCTGCTGCACTCAGGTTTTTAAAAAATATAGGGGTTTGGAATAGTTGAAGAAAAGGGAGAGAGGGAGCTGGGAAAGGAGGTCAGATTAGTGTAATTAAAAGAGAACTGCAGGGATTGAGGTATGTCAGAGACAGAAAAAAGCGTGGCTTAAGACAGCTTTAATAAAGGTGGGATGTAATGGAAGAGCCTTTAGTCAACCTGGCCAAAAGCAGAAGGAGAGAGGGGCTGTTGGGCAGGGAAATGAGTTTTGGAAAATCATCCAGTGTTAATTAGAGCTCTGGAGTGGCCTGAGATGACAAGTGCTCTTCCAGCCCTGTCCCTTCTCCTCACTGCCCTTGTTAGCACTGTTTGGTGCTGTTCCAGCTGTGCATCAACCTCTGGAACCACCACCCCAAATCCCAGAGGATTTGTTCCTCCTGCAGCAGGAGCCATACAGACACCCCTGAGGTCTGACTGGGGGGTTCCCCTCGCTGTGTGGGTGTGCAGGTTGATGTTGAAGAACCATGTCTGGTTCTGTGACCATAAAGTGAGGATTTCTGGCTTTCATTTTCTCTTTTGGAGCTTCCCCCCATGATCTTTCCTCCTGAAGCAGCTCCCAAGGAAGTTGTGTCCCACAGGCATGCACTTAGAAAATCTCACTGTGCCAGGGAATGTTATTTGGCATCCTTTACATAGTAATTTTTTTTTTGAGCGAACAATGGTCCAAAAGCAGATAAAAGCTGTAGCCTGTACCTCTGACATGACTCTGTATTATATGGGAAATCAGTGCAAAGGGTTGACAGCTTTGATAGGCTTCTCTTGGTGCATTTGGGGTGGGTGTGTGCTGAAGGAAATTTCCCACTGATCATCAGCTTCACCTGACAGGTGGTAGAGAGGCTGGATGGGCTGGTTGATTAACTCAGTGAAATGATTCCTGAAATTCCTGCATCCCAGAGGAAATGCAGCCTGGTCACTCAGGGATCCTGCAAATATCCAGTGACAAATGTGCTGTTGTCCCACATCATGTCGTCCCTATTAAATCTGAAATATGGGGAGGACCTCTTCTTTGGAAGGCAGGCAAACACTCAACCATATAGAAATGGACTTAGGAAATTTGAGAGAATGTTATTGTATGTGTTGTCTGCCAGGAAAAGTGAAATCCTTCTGAAAAGGACGAAGCTGCAGAGAAAAGTGACTCTGCCCACCCCAAAGCCGGGGCTGTTTGCAGAGAAATGCAGCCACAAATTCCAAGGGTCACTGAAATCCTCCCACTGGGTTTGATGGTGCCAAGCCCCTGTAAAGCCAGTAGAGATGATTTTCTGAGCAATCCCACAGTAAGGGGAAATCCCCCAGCAGCAAAGAGCAGAGTGGTGTCTGCTCACCTTTTGGCTTTGGGAAAGTGGATGCCTTGGACATAAAGGATGAAGAACAGAGCTGGGGCAGAAAAACACGTCTTGCATCCCCTGCTCACCAGGAGGGAACCACTGGCAAGTGGAGGAGATGTGTAGGAAGACCCAATTTACAGCAACTTCAACATCTTCCCTTGCACAGGGACCAAATTGAGGCCTGGACTCAGCATTTCCTTTGCCAGGTCAGCAAATTGGGCTCCAGACCGTGTAATTTCAGGAGCTGAGTGGAATAATGTAGATGGTGACAGCAGAGAGAAGAACATATGAATGGCTTTTTGGGGAGGTGGCCCAAATTCTGTTGTTTTTTTTTACTGTGATTTAATAACAACTGCATTTGGATCAAAGCTTTCTCAAGAGTTCATATTAATCTTAACAAATTCTGATATTTAACCTCCATGTTCTGGACAATATAGTTATCGATGCACTTCTTCCATGTGAGGTGCCTGTTATATCTTATGCTCTTATCCCAGTTTCCTCTGCAAAGAACAATTAAACTCTCTGCTGCTTTATCCAGGATTTAAGTGCACATTCTGCTTTTAATTCTGCACACTTCTTTTTTTACTGTCTGTCTTTCCATCCTTAAGTATCACTGAGTTTTCAGATAGCATAGTTATTATTCATATTACCAGAAGATTTTAATGGATTTATATAAAACTCAGACAGTGCCATTGTTCTTGAAGTCCATTTTATTGTAATGAAGTTCCACTCTTAATATTCCATGATCTTCAATGTCCTTTACAAGTAACTTTTTATAAATTAATCTATAATAATCTAATTCAAGTCAGTTAAAGTGGATAACTATACTCCAATTATGATATCAGGAAGAGTTTTTACATAATGAGGGCTTTTATATAGATGGTTAACGCTAATACTGTAGTTTACAACATACTGTATGAATCACTAATTAAATGCCTAAGTAGCAATAATGGAAGTGGAACTATCAATACAGAGACGATATCAGTGATGTAAGGCATTAATAAAACTTTATGGTCCCATTTAATCTTTTTTTATAGGTACTCCATTATGTCAGTTAAAAGAAAAGGCAGAAAAACAAAGTGAGAGAGTGGAACTTAAAGGGACCAGGACACAGAAACTAAAATGGGCTTCTCCTTGTACCCAAAATGGGCCAGATGGAAAAGTGATGAGAAAACTGCCCAGTAGAAATAAATTTATCACATTTCTACAAATATGGCTGCTCACTACAGCTGGCTGGTTTAAATGCTCCCTAAATAACCCATATTCTATGATTTTACTGAAGGGCAGCTTAAAGAGTATCTTCAAAGAGGAATCTGAGTTTAGCACCACTCCGGCCCAAAAGGAACAGCTCAACTGTTGTGCTCCTGCCATTGGCCAGCAGAGATGACTTGAAGGGTAAATATATAAACATTTATGTTGGAAGGAGAAACTATTAACAAAGGTATTTTATTTTGAAGCCAAAGCCCAGGCTTGGCTCCGGCGCTGCCCAAGGAGCGTTCGAGGCAGCTCTCCTGACAGGACATCTCCTCTGTGTTCCTTGGCCCCCAGCCAGTGTCCCCTGCAGGAAAGCAAGCTGCCCATTTGCATATCAAAGCAAGGAATAAGCCAAGCCCAGCAGACCTCTAAAGGGAAGTGAGAGTATATGGGAATTTTTAGTTTTAACTCTCAATTAAAGAAAAAAAAGAAAAAGACCAGCTCCTTTCCTTTCACGAAACAGCCTCTTCAAATGTCTTTTGCAACACATTTGAGCAGAAATAACAATTTAACCCCTCAAATCTGCTCACAGGGTGTTTCAGTCCTGGCTGTTTTAACAAATAAAAGGAAGAGATGGCTTTTTTCCTGGTGCTTGATATCAGCCCTTAGAAAATCACTGCAGTGAGCCCTTTAACATACCTTGACACGTATTAGGAGCGTGCAGTGCCAGGCTCGTGTTTCATGCTTGCTGCTGTTGAAGTGACATGTTTATTTAGCACAAGATTTCCAACCTGGTGCCTTTTTGTGCCTCATAGGAGGAATTTGACATCACCTGCATTGGATACCAGTGTTGAGGTTTGGCTCTGAACTCCACCTTTTCTGGATGTCCATTGCTGGGCAAACTGGAGCTGACAACTGGGCTCTCACAGCCTCTAATAAAAATAAATCTTTCTGTATTATTTTAAAACTATGACTTCAATATGGGTAGATGAAGAGGCTGTGAAAATTCTGTGCCAATATCAGTGAAGATTAGATCTGAGAACTCACGTCTCTGTGATAAGGAATTCATTAATCCCCTTGCCCATCAAATGCAGCTGTTGGCAATGCTCTGCCTCGATGAGGAGTGGGGACATCAATAATCCTGAAAATTTGCAACAGAGACCAAACCTTTGTGCAGCCCTCTTCCCTCCCGTGTATTCCTCCAGATCACAGCCACCCCTTCTACTCTCTTCAAACACCTTTGGAGAAGTGAAGTTTAACTTGTGACTTTCTGGCTTTTTGGGTAGCCCTCTTTCTGCTGAGTGGGGTAGGATGGGCTTTGTGGAATGGCAAACATAGCTGAAATGCAGGACTTGCCATGAATAATGTCATCAAGCCTAAATAATGTCTAAAAGGTACCAAAAAAAGTGAGTTTTCCTGTGAGTCCAATCTTATTATGTAAGCAGAGCTCACCCCTGGTCACTGGCTTTTCTTCATAGAGTGATTTAGGCTGGAAGGGACCTTAAACTCCTTATTAGAAAAAAAAAAAAAGGCACCATTCAAACAATTTGTCATGACCAAAGGTTTTCTGGAATTACACAGGAGGCTCTGATTGTCCTTCCTGTTCTGCAGTTCACTGAAAGAAGTTCTGCCACAAAGCTTCAAGTCCTTAAATATTTTTCCATCTTTCAACAGCTTGTGGTTTTTACACAGGTCTCTTGGTAGATCATAACAAAAATAAGATTAAAAGATCAATGAAGGTTTGCTCTGGTTTAATGATTTTAGGCACAGTTCCCTCCCTTTCAGTGGTCTTGTCCCCCATTGCAGCTGAGCACTGTAATATGCCATAAACCTGAGACCTGGTGGTAGTTTGTGTCAGAAATCCAGAAATGGCGCTAATGGACAATAAAAAATAATCAATGAGAGGAATGGAGTCTCAGCTGTGTCAGCAGGAATGGCTGGAGAGCCTGAGCTGAGCAGGGGGACCACGGCAGGACCCAGCCCCACATTCCTCTGCCCCAATTTGTGTAAATAAACTCCTGGTTTGAAGCCTCGCTGAAGACACAGGTTTGTACCTAAGGAAACTGAGGCTGTGATCTCACTTTCATCTGCAGTTTCCACAATAATTTGATTTTTTGGTGTTTTGTGGGGACTGTAATTCTTCTTTCTGCACAGGAAGCTCTGTAGGCTCTATACAGGGGGAAAAGTTACTGTAGGAACTGTCTCAAGATGGGGCAGAAGTTTTTTGCTTATTTTAAAGGGTATTTAGAGGAATATTGAGACTTTGAATGCAGCTTGTTCTGCTGCATCTCTGTTCCCTTTGAACACACCTACACATTCAGTGTCACCTCCATTTGGTTTATCGTGCAATAAGATGTCAAGTTTAATTTTATTTATGGGCTTAATATTCAAGTTTTTCACAAGTTATTTTCCCCATATGGGCCTTTAGAAATATGTTAGAAAAATCATCATGTACTGCTGTTAGGAGAAATGCATTAATAAGTAGATGAGCCTCCTGCTGATGGGCAAAAATCTGGTTTTAGCACCATGTGAAGGCACTTGGTCCAAAATGAGCCATGAACCAAAGAGTTTACAGGTTATAGATGACTGGAGCATTGTAATAGTTTTGTGTACCAGCAAGTGCAATGCTCATTCCTGTTTTAAAATTAAAATATCCTCTTAAATGTGCATTGTTGAGTCACCCTGACTCTGTTAATGGGAGTTTCAATCTGATTTCTGTCTCCAGAGTGCTCCTGTGCTCTCTGGGAGCTTGGCCAGAGCCAGGAAGGTGCCTCTGTTGTCGAAGGGCTCCATTTCATCCTCTGGGTTAGAGCAGGAGCCTTCTGAGCATTTGTACAACTATGAATGAATGAAGTCTGCCTGATACTGTAGTTTTAATTTTTTTTTTTTTATAATTCATCAAGAAGCAAATCTGGCACAAGCACCTAAAGTGATGACAAAGATCAGTTTTCTGTTCTGGTCCCTTCCTGGCAGCCTGTGATATCTCTGCTGGCTGGCAGAGTTGGTTCTGTCCTTGAAGGGTGGCTCTTCAACTTCTCACGTTCCCCGCGCGGCCGCGCGTGCGGAAAGCGCCACTTTGGGAGCACTTTTGGCCCTTCCTAAATGAAACCTGTTGCGGGTTTGAGCCTGGGATTGACAGGGGAAGGGGAACAGCTGTGATGTTCCTCTAAAGCTAAATGTTGCCGCTTTTGCATAATCTGCAAAAATATGTTGTCAGGATGAGCGCTCCAGCTGGCTCCCTGCCACCTTCCCTCCGCAGCGTGCTGCGGGAGCGGGCGGAGCAGCTGGAGAGCGGAGGGTTCGCTCTGACACCGATGTGTCAACCTAATATAGCAAAAAAAAAAAATATATATATATATATATTACAGGGAGAGAGGGGGATATTTTAGTAACTCGAGTTTTTTCTCGCAAGAGGCGGAAACAAAGGGAGCTGCAGCTCCGAGTCCCGCGGCACTGCTGGAGGGGTGGTTGGAGTGTGGTGGGAGCAGCGGGATCTGCAGGCCGTGGTGTTGGCATATGCACACCACAATCTCCTTAATACCCATGGTAAATCCTGCTGGCTGCTACAAGCTCTGTGGTGAATGTTAGGCTTGTTTGCCTTCTGGTTTTTAAGCTCCTAAACACTTTTGGGCTGAAATTCCCACAGAAGGTAACAAGAGCTCTGTTAACCCTCCATGATGGTCTATTGAAAGGAGATTATCGTGGGCAAGGATGGGGTGAGCTGGGGAGTGATCGGGTTTGGGTGGTGGCTACTCCAGGTTTATGTTTCCAGCAGCACAACTCCACTGCACTCAGCAGGGATTTATGGAAAGCATATGAGTAGAGGATGACAACAGTTCTGAGGGGTTGATGGATGGATGTTGCTCATCTGCTTCTATCCAAGAGTCAAGAGCTGCTGTTTAACCCTGAGTTTTTATTTTGGCCATGCTGCTGCTGTTACTTCAGGCTGGCACAGAGAGTTTCATGTGAGGTTTCTGGGATTATGTTCATTAGGGTCCATGCATAATGTTTTGTGATGTTATAAAGTGATCCTGTGCTCTGAGGTAATAAAATTCTGATGTAGATTGCAACCAAGCAGATGATTTGGTGTTCTTTGATCCTGGCTCCTTGCACCAGAAATCTTCTGGTTCTGATGGAATGAATAAGGAATCAAAAAACCCCACTTTGAACCCTTGCTACAGTTTTTCAACAGTAAGGGTGAAGGTAGCACTTGGTTGTATTGCTAAGGAACATAAAGAGAAAGATTATGCCAATATCTGCAACTAATTTACATCCTTTGACCAAAATGCTGTTTGCCTCAAAAAAATGTTAGAGTTGGATAAAAGCTGAGAAGAGGATGAGAGACCAGGAGAGCTGCTCTAACCAGAGTGTGAAGGAGGCAGGCTTGGCTTTTGTGGGGAGTATCATAGAGAATAATGAGCATAAATCCTGTAGGGAGGATTCAGAAGGGGTTAAGATCATTAAAAGATTGGTTAGAATTTGTTTTATTGCTGCTAATCTCCATTATGAAACAAAGTCCCTGAAATGGGATGAGTTTGGGTGGTGGGCAGAAGCTCTGAGCTTGTTCTCCATGTGAGTGTGTGTGAAAATAGTGGCTTGAAAAAGAGGATGAGGGCAGGTGTAAAAGGCTGCTTTTCAATATTTGGTCAAAAAATGCCTTTTCCTGGTCCATGGAACCCTCAGTGAGGTGTTCCCAGTTTTGCCTTCCCAATCCACACCTGCAGACAGGGCTGGGCTTCGCTTCCCTGTGCACACATCTACAAGAGAGAAAGTTGTTAAGTGCTAAAATACTGAGATTATACAAACACCAAAGGTAGGCTCAAATGTATCTCATCTAAAATAACTGTAACCCCCCCTTTTTTTTCCTTTTATTTATAACCCTTTATGTACAGAATGTTCACATATATATCCTGTAGTTCAGTGAGGAGGCTGCTTGTCCTATGCTCTGAGCAGACTAATAGACAAATTTCCCTCAAATCTGTGCATTTGTCTTTTGGCAATTCTTGCAATCTGTTTTATTTGTTGCCAAAATATACACTTAGACTGATGGAAGCCTGCATGGCCTTTTTTTTTTCATCTGACTGATTTCCCTCCTTTGGGTTGTTTATCCTTCAAATGTGTGTTAAAGGGATGAGGAAAATATTTACTGAGCTCTTAAAGAATGGGCCATAATCAGGAAAAGGTAAATTCCCCATCCTCCCTTGGCAAGTGCATTCCAGTAGATCTCCTAATAAATCACCTCTGTGAATTGAAGGTGTGAATAACACCTGGGTCTGTACTACAGGAGGATAAGAAAGTAATAGTGCCAGAAATGGGAATTTGGGAAGAATTGGGCTTTTAGTTGTGCAGGGAGGGTTTGCAAGGTGATGTTTCAATGAGATTTTTTTCCCTGCAGGTGTTTAACCTTGTAATTATTTTATTATTACTAAAGTCTGCAATCTTAAAATATATTTTTATTATTGTATAGTATGATGTTATTATAGTATTGCTATATTGCTGTTATAATAATATGGAATTATGACAGTATAATTATCTTGTAATGATTCAATTATTGCACCCAGTGTAATAATGCACCAATGCTGATTTATAGACTCTTTTAAATTCAAGACCAAGCAATTCTCCCCAAGTTTGAGAGGGAAGCAGTGACAGAGTTCTGCTGAGGGTACATTATGGAAGAGAAAGAAATAAGTAAAGGAAATGAAGCATAAACTTCACGTTGGTCACTGGGAGAATTTTTTTCATGAAAAATGTTAAACACTGGAACTGCCCAGGGAGGTGTTGGAGTCTCCATCCCTGGAGGTGGCACTCAGTGCTCTGGGCTGGTGACAGGGTGGGCATTGGGCACAGGTTGGACTTTCCCAATCCCAGGAATTCTGGAATTCAGAACCCCTGCAGCTCAACCCATGCCAATGCCACGATACAGAAAATAATTCAGAGGCCTGACTTTATGTGGCTTTTGGACTACAAAAATTTTTAAGGTCAGGTCTCTCCTGCTTTGAATGGTGTTATAGGGTTTCTTTTTGTTTCAGTGAGAAATTTAATTACATGCCTATGCTGAGCAATTTCTGTTGGAATTGGCATTTCTACTCTGCCTGTTCTGCAGTCTCTGGATGTGAAGATGATTCTCATTTGCAAATAATTTCAGCATTTCTTCCTCTCTGCAAGGCTGCGAAGGGTGGGTCAAAACAAAATGTGCTTTCAAAGAGATGCATGTGAAACAATTGGCTGGTAAAAAAAATTACTCAGAAAAAAGTGCTAGAAAAAAACTCTTGTTATCTGTACTCCTTGCTAAACTTTTAGTAGAAGCTGATAATACAACATTTTAAATGTGAAATCCAACAGCATCTCAAAAGACTTGTGGGATACCCCCAGTGCTTCGATACAATCTGAAACAAAAGATTTTGAAATCATCCTGTGCTATCTCTGAGTAAATTTTTATTTTTTAGATTTTTTTATTAGTTTGGGATGTTTTTTTGGCCTAAATACTACATTTCCCACCAAGCTGCTCTTATATTAAATAATGAAAGATTGAAATGTTAGAGAAAGAAAATATTTATTACTATATCTCAGATGGGTACCTGCTTAAGTCATAACAGCTTCTCCCTGCCAACTGGAAAACACTGGCAGGGCTCACGTAGCCTTAATTTGTCTTTTATCTGTGGGAACCTGCTCCCTCAGCAGGATGAACTTTCTGTGGGAAAGTGGAGAGGTTGTATGGGCGTGCTCAGGACTGTTCTCCCCGTGATGCTCCCCAGAGAGGGGGAAAGAAAGGGTTAAATCAGCTTTTAGCATCCCACATAATTATTCCTGCCCGATTGTCTCCAACTGGAAACTCACAATTTGTTACCACTTAGTTGGTTTCGGTGAATGAAGAGGATTCATTGCTTTTTGCAGGCGTTCAGACCTTTTGTTCACAGTTTGGAGAAAATTGCAATCTTTTCTTGCTACTGTTCCAGCTTTAGCCATGCTTGGCTAAGCCAGTGCTCAGATTTCTCTGGATTCATTCACATCCACTAATCTGGGAGCGAGCAGGGTTGAATTTTCTTCTCTTTTCCTGCAGCACTTTGTTTTCAAACCAACACCAGCAGAACATTTATTTTTTACAATCTTAATATTTTTGCAGTGACTCTACTTTCTGAAATTTCCCTCTCTTTATGGGGTGGACATTTATCTGAATCATATTAATATTTCCTGATCTTCACAAGACACTAAAGAAATAAAAAAAAAATTAAGCTGCTTCTATAGGCATAGGTAATAAAAACGATGTGGTGACATTACATAAACCAGTATCCAGTGCTTGTTCATGGGTTGGTTAACTTCTGTGAGTGGTGTCAGTAGCTCCTGTGGGATAAGCATGGCTTACATCTTTGTGGAAAAGATCTCAGAAAGTTTAGTAGCTGAAGGGTTATTTTTTAATAAAAAGTGAGTGAGACGGAGCGCGCTGATTCTGATTAACCAACTGTGACAGATGGTAATTCTTCCCTTTAAACGTGGCTTAGAGAAATTAAATTCAAGGTGATTTAAGAACTCTTTAAGAGCTGCTGAACCCAACTTAAGGAAAAAACAAAAAGCAGAGCAGAACACCTTGAAGTTTGCTTTGTTTGCTCTTGCCCGGGCGTCTCCAACGTTTGGGAGCCAGCGCCGTTCCCAGGGATCCACGGGGACCTTTCCACCCAAGTGCAGTGTCCAGGGTGCCATGGCACTGGCCCAGGAAATTTGTCTGGTTGTGCAAACCTCCTCCAATCTGAATAACAGCAATTCATTATTATCTCAGGAAATCACGCTACTCAAGAGAAACGTTTTGGGGTTGGAGGAGGGAATTATTTGCACTTCATAGGAGATTTGGTCCCCGAGTTCTGCAAAACTTGTGCTGTACGTTTTTGAAGGGTGTGTGTGGGGCTTGGGTCGATGAGGAACAGCTGAGACCTTCCCACTGTGATTCCCAAAGCATTGCTTGGTGTTGAGATTTAAAGGGATCTCAGTTTGCCAGGGCCAAACCTGCTCTGTTCACCTGGTTTCACACAAACAGTCTGTGAACAGCAACAGCCTACCCATCATCAAATCGCATCACCATAAAGTAAATCCAGGATCTCAAAACTGGACTCAGTCTCACTCTAAAGAGGCTGCAATCTGACTGTACACCCTGATTAGATGGTTTAAAGCACTGTGTGAAACCCCAGACTGAGCAAAGTTTGCAGTTCTTTTCATGATGGGCATATGCCTGCATGCTTTACACAGGAAATCAAAACTTAAACCTTCAGGGCATTTCTGCTACTCACGTTTCTAGAAACAGCACACAAAGACAAATAACAGTCTTCAGCATCCTGATTTGTAAAACCATGAGAAAACCACTTGTGAGAGGGGTGGAGTTGTCTGGGTGTAGTTTGGGAGCACAACATTCCCCAGCTTGTCCCTAATGGATCAAACACAGGATTGTACCTGAGCAGGGACATGACAGCGCTGTGATAGCAAGCCTTGTATGAGGGGATGCATCCTGCTGGGAGCAGAGCAGCACATCCCTGAATTCCTGAGGTGCTCCTGTCCCAGCCCTTTGGTTGATATCCATGTGAAGAAGAAAGGCAGCCAACTTCAACGGTGATGTTGAAATCCTTAAAGGCCTCCCAGTTCCCAGGGTGGCTCCCGTAGCTATTACTCTTTATGCAGCTGAGGTATTGTAGTACAAACATAAATCTCTTTATTTATAAAACACAGTGTTTCAGCTATTTTGTGTTATCTTGGTGTCAGTGGTCTCAAAATGATTTCTTGAAATTGCTTCTGTCAGCTGTGGGGTAACTGGGAGTTGGAAATGTATTTATTGTGCACCTTTGTATTTTACTCTCTACATGTGTATGTGCACATCTCTATTTATATCAGATGCTGTTCTCAATTAAGTTTTAGTTCAATTCTTGAACTGCTTCTATTAATTAATAGAAAATTATGAAAACCACAGCACAGTTTTAAGGAGAATTTCTGCCTTCTGCTAACTATGGAGTTTGAAATGGACACAAGTGGTTATGTTTATTTTCCCTTGTCTTGTTGGATGAGTTCTTTCCTCTGGAGAAATTGCTCAGGTGCATGTTCACATGTACTAGTCAAAAATTACAATTTTCTGTAGGTGTGCTCTTACACAGATGTGCACTTCTGGGTGTCCATCCCATCCCTGGCAGTGTCCAAGGCCAGGTTGGACGGGCTCCAAGGGGCTTGGAGCACCCTGGGACAGTGGAAGGTGTCCCTGCCATGGCAGGGGTGGCACTGGATGAGCTTTAAGGTCCTTTCCAGCATAAATCATATGTGTATTTTATGATTGTTTAAACAATCCTGTTGTTAAGGCAGAGCCTTATGGGGAAGGGAAAGAATTTCTGTTCCCTTTGAACACACCTACACATTCAGTGTCACCTCCATTTGGTTTTCTGATCTTTTTTTCTGATGGCTGTTTTTTTCCCTGTAAAAATTGTGCCAGTGCAGTCTTTCAGACTCATCCCAATTTATGTTTTTTACACATACTTGTCTATGATGCCCATCCTGTTCAACTTCTGCCTTCTTCCATCACTTATCCTTCAGCAAGGAGCCTGGTCCTGGAGTGGGAAACCCCCTCTTTGTCCAGTCACAGGCAATCAGGAGAAACAGGCTCTGACCTCCTGTGAGGCTCAGGGTGGAACCTGTAACCTCAGAGCAGCAAAGTGGGCACCTTTTGTTATTTGCAGTGCTGGTGGAACAATTTATTAATGTATTTTTTATATATCCCAACGTCCTATGCAGCACAGCGTCACAACTGTTACCAAACCACCAGTGCTGAGCACTTTAAAGTGCTCAAAGTGGTGGCATTTGTGATCTGAGGTTTGAATATATGGTGATTCACATGAAATCATCATGTTTGGCATCTTGAGGCTTTCAGGAAGAAATGACAGGTTTGAATTAATGCTTGGTCATTATTGTTCTATCACGTGCTCTCATTGCTTCATGAGGGTTAGGGAGCTGGTGATCATATATCTGTATTTGTGTGCCAAGGCATCATCATTGCTATTTACTGTGATTACCCTGGTGGAGAAAATACATTATCACAAAATGGTCTGAAGTGGGAGGATTATACAGCAAAGCCCAGTAGTGCCAGTCTGATGAGATGTTCACAAGTGTTAATATGTTCAATAATCAATATTTAATAAGAATCATAGAAATAGCTCTTCTTCATGAAAGGTATTTAGTAATTGTATTTGTTTTTGATAATTGTTTGTGAAGTGTGTTGGGTTATTTGTTTTGTCTTCTGTGCTGGGTTCAGTTTCCAGGGGAAAATCCACAAATATTGATGAGTAATTCCTCAAATTAAAATTAAGAGCAGTCTTTCTGCATGACAACAGCTCTGATAGCTTTATGCACGCTTTCAAAAACATTTTTTTTTACTTTTTTGTCACTTCTTCTATTTTTTGTGGAGGAAATCTGGTTGAAGTCGTATCTCCCAACTCAGGAGTGATGCTCATTGGGGGTGCACAGCAAAGTTCAGCTTTATTTATCTGCTACCTGCAAAGCCAGGGATAAGTGCTGCTGAAAGATGGAAAAGTTCATTCTCTCCAGCAAGGTTACTCTTCTTGATGAGCATTAAAAGATAGCTTTGAGCCATTCACAATTATGACCTTGACTAGGAAAATGTAAGTTAATAAGGCTTCAACAAATTATGGTCTTTTTGGTCGATTTGCCTAGTGAACTGTTAATTGTAAAACTGAAAGACATTATGTTCAGCTTTCTCTATCACATCTTTTGTGTTTTAACAGTGACACTTCATTGAGTGCAATTAACAAAGCCTAGGAGATTTATTAACACACTTCTTCATGGCCAATGATCCATTCCACTTAAGACATAACACTGTAAAATGCACATTATCTCCTTTTGGCACTTACAATAATGCTTCATGAACTAGGAAGGCATATGTTAAAGCAGATAAAATAGCATTATTAGCTGACAAATCTTACAATTTATTAGACAGTTAATTTATCAGCTTAAAAGACACTTAAAACAGCTGTGCATTTAATGTCTTTTTAATGTATCCAGTAAAACTTGCATAATTGCCTGTAGTGCAATTTATTTTTAGCTATGTTGCAAAATGTCTGCATTTACTGTTTACATCTTCTTTAATTTTTCCTGTAAGGCTCATCACATCGAGGCAGGGCTCTAACAATGAGGGCAGATAATCAGATAAAGAGGCTGCTTGTCCAAATGGCCGCCCATGAATGAGCTCCTCACAAGTCCGTGCTGAGCCGGACCGAAGAATTCCTGGGTTTTTTCTCCACCCCAAGGGCAGCAGGGAGGGGGAGAAGCCCAGGGAGCCCTGTGGGCAGCCGGTCATGGACCGCCGGGCCCCTCGGAGCATCCCTGGAATTAGCATTTGGAGCCCATTCGGAGCCACATGTCTGGGGTGTAAACTAACAAGGCTCCAAGACTGCATTAGCAGAGGTGTTTCATTTTATAATTAAGGTAACTGCTCCCTGCAGATCCATTGCAGCAGCCCTAAGTAGTGTCTGTGAAGGGAGTGGTGGAGAGGATACACGTTTAATGACTCCGATGCATAAATTGGCTGTGTTTGTTTATTGCTCTCTAATTTAATGGAACCTTTTGTTAAATCTTTCTGCCTTTTCTTCCTTTTTTTTTTTTTTTGAGCGTACCGCTAGTAATGATTTCTGTGGGAACAAAGGGTGTTGCTTATTAAAATAAAAAGTCAAACATTGCCGTTTCCATTAATTAAATGTCAGATTAAACTAATCTTTTTATAAATATTGGATATAATCTATTTACAGAGGGAAATCAGATCTGCAGATGCTGGGGGAGGAGTGTGGAGATGTAATTCTCCTCGCTTTGCAGAAATCAAGTGGGGTGGGGGAGCTGGATGGGTCGGACCTGAAGCTGGGATCCCAAAACAAAGCAGATTTTACTGAATATAAGGAGCACAGGGATATAGGTACCTCTCCTGAAGGAATAGGTGAGTCTTGAGAAAGGGAAAAAGCTCTTCTGGAGAGTTTCCAAATTGAGGAGTCTGAGAGGAGCCAGATTTCCAAATGCCCAGAGACTGAAAATAAGTGGAATCCATCAACGCAGATTATGAATCAAAAATATGCAAATAAAAGGAGCAAAGGAATGTTTAATAAAACCATAGAATTGTTTAGGAAACCCCCAAAGATAATGGAGTTCAACCACTCCCCCAGCACTGCCAAGGCCACCCCTGCCCCGTGTCCCCAGGTGTCACACCTGCACAGCTTTTAAACCCTTCCAGGGCTGTTGACTTCAGCCCTCTTCAACTTCACCTGCTGCAAGTCCCAACCTTCAGTCCAGGTGTGAGTTATTCTTTGTCCCAGGCTTGGCAATGCTTTTCACCTCTCTCTTCCCTGGTTTTTGGCAACGGGGCAGTAGAAAAGAAATGGGATTTTCAACATGCACATCAATCTCTACACAAGAATTGAGTAATCCAAGGCTAAATCCTCCTAAAACCCTTTCATCATGTCAGGATGCTTTTTTGATTTTCCCTCTAAATGTAGTTATCCACTCAGAATTACTGTGTCCAGTGCAAGTTTACAGAAATGCTGAAGGTCTGCAGTGAATGTGTTAATCCCAGTCAGCCTGGAAAACACTATAAAAACTTTTCTCATAAATGACGAACATTAGGAGACTGGCAAAATGATAAATTGTCCAAATGAGGGGATGAGAGGAAAATGAATGAATTATTGAAGTCAAGTATAATAGAGGCGTATGGATACCTATAGTCATTACAAGAAAATGTTGTGTATTACATTTAATTAAACCCAAACAGGTCATAGTGCATTATTCATGCAGAGATAGTCATCTAATGAGAGCTGCTTCTCCCTTGCACTAGTGCAGCACTGTTGATTGTTTCATTGCTGTACACTGAATTCTTGGAGAGGTGTTTTTGTCCCAGTTGCAGCTGAATTCCGAGGACATCAGGTTTCTGGTGAGGATTAACCTGGTAATCTGTAATTCCAAAATTACGACTTTTTTATGAGAGATTTTAAAGGCTGCCACTGCAGAAGAAGGTGCTGTTCAAGTTCTCCCTCTGCTTTTAGCAGAACACCATCATCTGTTTCATGTTCTCTCAATTTGTCATCATGAATTTAATTTCCAATAATTGAAAGATAAAACATTTTGGGCAGGAAATTCCTAGAATTACCTGTTCAGGCCAGCACTGGTGTTGGGGCGATGCTGTAGCTGAAGAGCAGCTTCAGATTTAAAGCAGTATTTTCTTAGAGTAAAATCTAACCTTTGAAATCTTTCTTATGCATAATCCACCTTGTTGCAGGAATAATTATTTTACAGGCTAGTGGAGTTCTCTCATTTTGTGAGCAGCTTAAAAATAAGCTCATCTGTTACCACAAACACTTGAGAACCTTTTCATATTCCTTGTTTGGAAGCTTTCAGGCACGGACAGAGGACAACTCTTTGCAAAATGATAGCTTGGAAATACAGTTTGGCTTATCTGGATTTTTTTCCCCCTGCTGTTTAATGAACAGGTATTTTCTAAAAAGAGAAAAAAGCTGCAAATGAGGAATATAAAGCAGTGATTCTTTTTTTTTTTTTTTTTTTTTTTTTGTTAAACCTTAGGAGCCCTTCTCTCCAAACCTGGTGGGTGAAGGTGGTTTGTAAGTACAGACCTCAACACAGAGCATGTGGCTGGAGATGTCACCTCTCTTCAAAGGCTTGTTTCTACCACTTGAAAGATGAATTTGTGTGGAAAAAGCACACACAGGCTCTGAAATTCTGATTTGGCTGTAGACCTGTGTGATCCCTGTCATTTGAGAGGTAAAAAGTCAAAAAAGTAATTTTTAGAAATCTCATCCTGGCATGAGAACACAGAAAATCTTGGCATGTTTCTGACCACTGGGGTGAGTGAAGGAGATGAGGAGCTGGAGGAAACAACCCTGTTCCCTGTTCTTTAATTCCACCAGGTTGTTCCTTCCTGTCTTTCCTACTTGGGAACATAAAAATTTGCAGAGTTTAAGAAATCATGATAATCTGGAAACAGGTTCATAAGTTCTGCCTGGGATTGTTATTTATTAAACAACAATTATTGTTGTTTATTAAACAACTAAACCTTAGTTCCTCTTTACATGGGACACTGTCATAAGGTAATTAATTATTGTGTCAGAGATTGAAAATAATTGGTTTCACTGTGTTTTGAAAACATCTTATTTAAAATTATTTGTAGAAAAATATTGTTTAATTTCCACAGGCTACTGTGTCACACCTTTCGGTCTTACTAGGTGGGATTTGCCTTCCCTGATGTGTGAAATCCCTCCCTGATTTCTCAGCAATCTCGACAAAATTCTCTTTTTAAAAACCCACATTTGGGCAGACGCAGCTGGTTTTGCTGGAAACACACTTGGTATCGTGGGGAAGGGTCCAAGGGAAGCAGGAATGTGTGGGAATCCCTTTTGGGGCTGGAATCTTTTGGGGAGAGGGATTTTGGGGACAGGGATGCTCTGAGCCCCCGTGTGGGATTCTCCACAGCTTTAGTTACTGGTACAGCTCTGCTTGTGAGAAACAGGCAGCAATTAGAAAACTCTATCCAGTGAGCTTTTCTGACAAAAATCACTTCAAGAATGTTATACAGGAAAGATTTTTACCTCCTTCCATCCTCTCCAGTAATGAAAAATCTGTCCTTTTTTCTACTAGGTTGTGATTTAACCTGCCCTCCTAGAAGATGAACCTGTAGTTTAAACTAGTTTTGGGTCATGTTGTTTTTCCCCCTGAGCATCAGAAGCCAGATGTTTTCAGTGCAAAGGAAATTAATGGCCTAAATAATGAATATATTGAAGTACAGCAGCCACAGTCCATCTGCTGCTTTAGGCACTGCTTTTGGGGAAGCAGGATCAGACCCTTTTTAAATTTTGGAGTATATTTTTTATAGATCTTGTCAATGTGAATAAAAGAAAGATTAGCCTGGTCTGTGAGGAGTAAGGAATGATGTGGAGGGGATTGTGGCAGCTTGGAATAGCTGGAGGAATCACATGGATCCCAGTCTTTCGTGGCAGTTCCTTGGTGTCCCGACCCATCCCAGCTTTGGTCCCTCACCAGACCCAGTCTTGCAGCTCCCGTTCCAGCACTGCCCACCTGGGAATGCTGTGAGCCCTTTATTCTAAAAATGTTTTTGTTGTGACCCCAGAGGAAGCTGTAATGACCATTCCAGAGCATCCCAACAAGAATATTTTATACAAAAAAACTGTGTGGGCAGAGCCCTGGGGAGGGAGAGGAACTAGAATAGAAAACAACCACAACATTTTAATTTGTTTTCCTGGAAGCTCTCTTTAGAGTTATTTTTTTTCTTCATTATCATACATGGAAATTCCCACAGAAAGGCAGGAAATTTCCAAAGTCCAAAGATGGTGCTGCCTTGACAAATAATGGCCTTCCAGCTGATTTTGTATTCTCTTTGTATTCCAGCTTGGCTGTAATCTGGTTCTTTTGGATGCACAATGTCCATGACTTGATTCCATCACTTTGATTTCAAGTCCAGTGAAAATTTGCTCTTTAAATCTTGGAATTCACCTTTTTGCAGTTCTTCTACTGTCCTTGATTTTACAGAATGTCCAAATGCCTGCCACCAAAACAGCCCAGCAAAGTTCCAGCTTTCCACCAGCCTTTTGTCATAACCAGACTGACCTGGCCCACCCAGCTCTGTGTAACTGCAACCCCAAATATCGATGTAATGACATAAAAACCATTCCTAAGTCCAGGTCAGAGCAGTTGGAAGGTCAGCTTCCTGCAATTCTGTGATAAATCTAGGAATAAGCTTTTATTTGCTGAAAGTGTGTGAGAACTTCACATTGATCCAATATGAAAGAACAGCAGAATCAAGGATAAAAAAATCACTTTTTTTTAATTTGAATTCTGAGACTTAAAGATCATTGCTTACAGAGGTTGTCAAAAATATACTTTTATTGGACTGGGACGGAAATCTGTAAAACATATACAGGTATAAATGGAAATTGAGAGTTTGAATGTATACAGTGTTTATTTATGTTTTGAAAACATCAGGGGGTCTGGCTGGGTAAGGAACTGGGTGCTCAAGAGAGTGGGAAAAGATGCACAGTAACTCTTCAAAGTTCTGGTGGTTTGAAAGTCACAGGAAGGGAAGGGGTCTGCCTCCTATGGAGAGCAAATATTTTCTTGCACCAGGTCAGTGATCTTCAAATGAAGAAAAAAAAAAAACCTCTAAGTAAGTTTAGAGATATTAGAGAGCAACAACTCCTAAGAAATCCTTTCAGAGAATTGATTGGCCCAGTGGTCTGAGTCAACAATGGGATTTTATAGCAGTGGCCATGTGGGGATGATGCTGAAGGAGCCTTTTTGGGCTCCTGCATAATCCTGGAATGGTGGAAATATTCATCTACACCCTGGTAATTGGGAATTTTTGCCCAGTCTGCAGAATAGAGACATGAAACCGAGGTGATACAATGCCAGGAGCTGGGGGTGTACTGTGAAAAGCAGGAATTTAGGCTGGATAATTTAAGCTCTGGTTCGTGCTCTTGTACCTCTCCCCCGACCCCAGTTTTGTTCAATTGGTACCAAGGTGTCAGGCTGGATTTTCAGCCCATTTAATCATCTGCCTCTACCTTTGCCTGTGTTTGTTTCTATCACCAGGCTAAAAAGCCTGCTCTGAGCGGGTTATTGGATGAGGCAGTGCTCTGTGAGCTGCAGAGCACTTTTCCTTAGTGGTGATAAAATGGTGATAAAAACCAAAAGTGACACTTCAAACGCGTGCCTGCTTCTGAGCTTCAGTGCATATTGCTTTTTCTCCCCCAAACACAACTCTTTATTTTTTCCCTTCGACAACTGATGGCTTTGAAAGAGAAGAAGGATGCACATATGGCACAGCAAGTCTTCCCAATATCTACTGGTATGATCTGCAGAAATGATGTGAGCCATCAACATATTTGAGCTTACAGAAGCTCCTAATATTTAGAGAGAGTATTTTCTCTGCTAGAAAGGTTTCCAGCTTGGCTGTTTCTGTGGCTTGGACTCACCAGTATCCTGCAGCTGCCTTGGGGGGATGCAGAATTGTATTAAAATTGTTTGGAGTTACCTTTTTATTGGGTTTGAAGCAGCTTTGCATCACCCAAGAGCTCAGTTTCAGGTGCATTTGCCCCCTGCCTCCCTTCCCACCCCCTCTCTGATGGCCTAAACCAGAATAAGGGTTGCTGCATTAATTATTCTCTCCTTTTAATTAATTAAAGAGGCTCAGAACACGGATGTGTTGAAGTATGGCTGCAGGGATGATTGGCAGGGAAAAAAGAGAGGCTGAGAGAAGCTCCCTTGAGAGGCTCCACAGAGCGGTCCTGCCATGACCCCACTCCTCACACAGACCTGGCTCCATTTTCTTCCCCAAACCCTAATTTTTACCTCACTCATCTTTTCTTCCTTTCTTTGTATTAAGCTTTCTGGTCATCTAAAAGCTTGTGTTTGAGTGAAGAAAACCCTTTTTTGCTGCCCATTCTCTTCCCTCAGCTCCTCGATCTGGGCACCTTCACAAAACACTGAAGGTGTTACAGGGGATAACACTGTCCCCTGTAATTTTTCTCAAAGCCTCTCCTCATGTTCATTTCTGTTTGTGCTTAAAGCATTTTTCTATGCTGCCTCTGCTGTTTTTCTGAAGCCTGGGGGCAGGAGAGGCTCTGGGTGCTGCAGGATCCCATTTAAAACACAGTTCTTTAAGGATGCTGTGCAGGAATCAGAGCTCTGAGAAGGACCAAAACTGATGAAAGATTCAGAAAATTGGGTTGGAGACAGGGCTGAAGGAGCTGGGGTTGCTGGCAGAAAAGTCAATATTTCTTTCTCTCTGTTGGGCTTAGGAAAAGAAGGAATTAGCTTCCTTTGCTGCAAAGATTTTGGATAAAAAGGGTTGCTAAACATTAAGGCAAGTCTCCTCAGAAAGTGAGGGCTTCTCTTCTCCAAGTTCTTGTGGACAGATTTGTCAAATTCCTGCTGGTTAAAATGTAGGTGAAGCCCTTTCTCCTTGGTTGGCAGGGAAGTGAACTCGAACTTCTTACCACCTCTCTCTTCTTCTAATGTCTGTGCAAACATGGGAGCACAAAATCCTTGCCTTTTTCCACACAGGGCTATGGAAAAATCAAGTCTGATATGGTTAATATTTTATAACTGCACTGAGCTGTAAAAAAATTGGCACTGCTTCTAAAGTTGCTGCAGAAAGGATGGATAATTTATAAGAAAAATGTGGGGACCATCCCATCTTCTGTTTTGAAAACCTGCCAGGTTGGAATTATGATCCCTAAAGTGCCTGTTTTAATTTGGTGGGGTGAAGTTGATAAGGACATGTGCAATTGTCACAATAACCTTGCAGAAAACTTCATTAATGTGCAAATCCCAGGGAAATGGCCAAAGAGTTCCTTCACATGTATAGGGCAGTTAATGCAGCATCAGCCCATGGCAGGTAAAAGCCCAAATAATTATTTTGAGAGCTGAAGGAGGGGGTTTAGGTGTAGTGTTTGACACCTGATGATGTGCAGGTGTAATAATAAATGCACAGATGTTCTTTTTAAATGGAACATTTAGATTGCTGTGTTTGCCATGGTTTCTTGTGCTTGGCCAAGGCCTGGGGCAATCTGGGCTGGTGGAAGGTGACCCTGCCCATGGCAGGGGTGGCCCTGGATGGGATTTAAGGTCCCTCCCAACCCATTCCATGATCCTGACCACATCCCCTCCTCAGCCCTGTGAATGCCCACAGCTCACCCCACTGCACCTCCCTGAATATCCCCCAGGGAGAAAAGGAAGAGCAATTCCTTAATTTTTTTTCTTCCTTTGGTTCTGTCATAACCTTAGCGCAGCTTTAAAACTGAATTTTGCATTTCATGATTTGTTCTTCCCACACACACGCACATATTCCCACTCCCCCTCAATGAGGTAATTGCATGACAACTAGATTAATATCTTTTACATACTTATTAAACTCAATAAGTGGTCCTGCGCAAACAATTGATATTTAATTACCGTATTATCATCCTACTAAATTTTAATTACTATTCATTTAAAATACCTCGTATGTTATCATTCATGGTAATGCGGATTTGTTTCTCTGTAAATGTTTCTCTGTAAATCCTAAATTCAGACTGAAGTAACCTGCAAAGTGATTTGGGTTTCTCAGGGGAATGGAATGTTTAATGCAGGTTGAAGGTATTCCAAGATTATATAGGAAGGGGAAATTGAACCACCAGTTGGTACTGGTCCGATTAAAAAATGTGGTTTTGAACCAAAATTCAGAAAAGTTTGAGTGACTTTACCTTTCAAACTGCCTTTCAATGTCACTTCAATTTAAAAGATCTTAAACCAAGAGAAATTAATAATTAGCAGCTGACAATAGCTGATTGTTATGAACCAGAACAATTCCAAACTAGGCAAAGAATGTGAAAAAAGCCTAAAATCACAATTCTATGATAAACTTACCCCTTCCACTGATCATTGTTTTTACCTCTGACAAGTATCAATTTTCTAGATCTCAACCATGAGTCACTTAATTACTCCTCAGAGAAAGGAAAATATGTGGTAATTTTTGTAGTGAAAAAACAACCTCCTTTGAGGTAAAATCATCACACCTGCAGCAGGAGGCAGAGATTGGGGTCTCGTGATCAGATTTGCCTAAATCTCTTTGGGTTTTGTAATTTATTGATCAAAGTTTTAAAATAACAGGGGTTTATTTTCTGCATTTGTGAGTAGAAGAAGTGGAGCAGTAGTTGATGACTCTGCTGAGAAAGGTCACAGGCTCTGAATCAGAGCACTTTGCTCAGCTCCTTCTTGCTCTTGCATTCATTGAAATTAAATCTCTTCAGAGAGCTCTTCAAACCCATTGTGCTTTTCACAACCAGGCACGTGAAACTATTAATATCTGTACTCCGGCAGCAAGATTGCCCAAATTTCTGCAGAATTTCTCATTTTTTTTCCCCTCAATTTCGCAGTTTCTATAGGTGGTCCTTGATCCTATCTATTTCTTTTCATTGTGAAAAACAGGGTCAGCTTGTTCCTTATAAAATTTATAAGGTCTCTTTTTTCACCTAAAACATATTTTGTAAGAAGGAAGTTTAGTAACAGCTTGGAAAAAGCTTCTTCCACATGGTTTGGTAATTTGAGGGGATTCAGTTTTCTGGGGTTATTTTTATTGTTGCTTAGTTATCTTCCAGAAAAGTCCATGGAAAGGATCAGCTTCTCGTATCAATTTGCTAAAAATACACTTTTTTACAGCAACCACGAGATTTTTCTTTGGCAATTAATTGTGTGACTCAGTCCCATAAGCTCCTGTAATGACTTTATGGGCTGTCAGTGATATATAACCTATTGACTTTCCTTTGGTTATGGGACTATTACTTTCCTGATTGATTTAATCATTCCATACTACCTTTATCTATCTCCTTGCTCTTATGAAACACAATTGACTCTCTGATCTTTAAAGGGCTGATCCAAGGGCAAGGGAAATCAAGGGGAGGATGTGGCAGCCCTCAGATGTCTCTTGGTTTTGCTCCTGCCTGAGGTGGACTTTACTCCTGGATAAATTCCAGAACAGACCTCCGAGTGTGATAAAATAATAATTATGTGGGTTTCTGTTGGTGTGTTTATCATAATGGAGAACAGGCAATTTTCCCTCTTCACAAAGCACCAGAATTGAGTTCCTGGGGGAATTATTGCTTTACTAATTACACTAGGTTTTATTCATTTTTTACTGGGACAAACAATCCCATTTCCTTCAGGTGAGTTTATTTGCATGAATTGTGAAGTCTCAGGATTGGCATTTCTATAAATCAGGGGGAAAACCAGAGCTGTTGGTAGCCTGTGCATCATGGGCATAATAGAGCCTTCATTTCCTTAGGAACATTTAATATGCAAACACTTCCCTGAGACCAATTTACTGATTGGGATGAAATTTATACAATATATTCCTGGTAGGAACTCTTGAACTTTAAACATTTAAACCAATGCTGGACTTCTGAGGCAATGAACCCCATGGCAATGCAGTTATGGTGGGGGGCACAGGGAAACCCAAAATGTGTCCCTATTGTGGAAAAATAACCAATAAATAATAAAATAAATATATAAATAATGGGATGAATGACAGAAAAGACAAATTTACTGACCTGGGCTTCGGTGTGCTTAGACCCTGTATATTGTAATTTTTATAACACACATTCACTGTAACACTTTAACTAAGAGAGTTTGTGTATTAAATGATGTTAGATTAGGATATTTAATGGCTTATAGGATCTGGGGAGGACCCAGGAGGCTAATTTGTTTGCATTAGTTGGACGGGTCAACTGCTTCAAACATGCAGATTATAGAACTACTGGTAGATTGCATTACACAATTTAAATAAATAGTAGCAATTTGTCAATGTCATCTTAGCTTCAACATTTTCCTTTTAAACCCCGGGAAATAGTAGCTCCAATTAAATTGACCTTTTCTTTTCTGCATCTTCATGTTATTAGTAGATAATGCTTAGTCTTTTAGCAAGTAAAAAAAAAATTACAAAAAAGGCAAGGAATAAAAATAATTCCAAAGCAACGAGGCACTTGTAGGAAACTTTCAAGGGAAAATTACTTTCTTTATAAACAGCTGAATCCTTTTTATCACCCAGTGAATTTTACAAGTCAGATATACATATATATGTCAGAAATAAATGAAGACACATGAATTGCTGGATCTCAGTGATTAAACCCTTGGTTTCAAGAGACAATTGCATGTTCTCAGCATGGCAAGGCTTTAGGTTGGATTATTCATTTTGGAGTGTAATGGTTAAATCATCCAGATGTGAACTACCCTCAGCCACATCTGGAATGTGGGGAGTTGAGGGTAGGGATCCACTTACTCAGTCTTGGAGCACAAAAGGAGCTGGGCTGGAAAACCTGGATGTCTTGTAGTCAAAAGAAATGGTGAAATACTTAAATTGTCAGGAGACATGGAAGAATTTGGCTCATGAAGTTTCCCTATGTCCATGTGCATAAAAATTGGTTTAATCCTTTGTCCTCCTGAAAAACATTAGCAGTAAAATCAGAATTTACTCCAGTTTTGGTAATGGGGGTTGTTTTGAAGCCATGGCAGCTCAATGATTTTGAGAAAATTTTGGCCAGAGAAAGAGCCCTAAAAATTCCTCAGTGTTCCAGGCAAAATCCTGGGACAGGAACTCGGCTATTGCTTGTCCTGGTTGAGTTTATCTGGGAAAGGGAACAGTTCTGTAAGCTAGAGCATCTCAAAACTTCAGGTTTTGCTGAATAGGGAAGGATTTATTTTTAGTTGTTCAGGCTGAAAAGGGTTTTGGAGCTACTTTTTCTTGCCTGAGCAGTTTGTGACTAAAGCAAGAAAAACTGAAATGTGAAATCATGAAAAAAAAAATTATTTTTTTAAGGAAGATGCCAATCATCTCAGCTGGAATCCAAGGGGGAAAAAAAAATCCAACCCAAGCAACCAAGAAACAAACAAAAAACCCAAACAAAACCCAACCAGCCAAAAAAATTCTAGTTCAGCCATCTTCAGTACTGTGGATAGAATAGCAATTCTCATGAGAAAAATCCAGGTTCAAATTGGCTTTAAACATCCATTGTTTTATTCATCTCTTCTTTTTATTAGCAAATCTTCTTTCCAGTCCTTTCCTTTTGGGTGTTGCATGAGACATCTCTCACTTTGCTGCTTTGTTTCCAGGGGCAGCAGGGAGCTTTGGATAATCTCAGTGTTTGGGTTGAGACATTTCCATACATTTCTTGTGTTATGTAGCAATAGATCCCAGAAACAAAAACAGAGCCAATTTCTTGAGCCCCCCTTCATCACACCTGGTGTTTATGTGATGCTCTCAGAGAGTTTGGAGCACCCAGCAAAGCTCCCTCTCACACAGAAGGTTACAACAGCACTGACTTTATATAGATTCACCTGCTAATTAAAAGGACTTTTTTTTTTTTTCCTGAGCACAGGGAATTGGCACATTCCAAAGCTGAATGCTCCAAACACAGAGCCCGGGATATTTAAAGTTTCACTTTATTTAGAATTCAGAGCAGATCATTCAGCAGCCACCATTTGAAAAGAGGCCAGAAAGCAATTTTAACAATATCACACGTGACAGGATGATTGGAAGTTTGGGAGAGGGATAATCCCGTAATCTCTGCGATCTAAAACCAAGCAGAGGATGTGGCATAATATATTAAATCCAAAAAAAAACAGATTCCTGCTACTTTCAGGTCTGACTGCTCAGAGAGCAGACATGGTAGACATGGATCTCTCTCATCATGTTTTTAACATAATTAAACTGAGTAGCTGATCCTCAGGAATTCAAAATAGCCCAGCAAGAGTTGCAAGGACAGGGACTGACCTCTCCCTTGCCATTTTTGGCTTCAGGGATGTCCCATGTGTCCCCAGGCACAAGGGAGAAGAGCAAGGGCTGTTCAGGTTTCTGAGATGTTCCTGTGGCTCCAAGATGTTCAAAGTGCATCCTTTGGCTTCTGTCGGGAATGAAAATAAATGGAGAGGTGAAGGACAATCACTTCTGGCTTATTTTTTCCCCATCAAGGCAATTAAAGCCAATTAGAAAAACACAAATTTTCAATTTGAGAGGATGACTGCTAAGGAGTCAGGTTATTTGGAATATTTTGCCTGCATTTATTTAATGTTGCTATTTAACGTTGAAGATGCCACTGCACCTTCTCTTATAATCTTTACAAATGCTATGTCATCAAGTGCACTCTTTCTATTTGGATCCAGATGCTAAAACGCTGTAGTAAATTTTATGGGTTTGTTTGGTTTTGCACTTTTTGTGGATTTCACAGATTTCCACTTTGAGATCAGTCAATGCCTTTTTTTAAAATTCCTTTCAGAGCAGTAGCCACGAAGTCCTTTCCAAAGGACAAAGAGAGGGCAACAACTTCTACGAGCCCAATCTTGACTGCCTCAGAGTATTGTCAGTCTTTGGCTGGCGAGTGTTTTGTAGGAAGATTCAAGGATTCCACAAACACAAAGCTGAATCCTCATTGAAGGATTATTATCCTTTTTCTTTTCTTTACATTTTTCTTTTAAGCTACTTGTCATTTCTGCTGTTACCTCAAAGATCTGAGTGGAGAGCTCGAGGTGTACCCAACAGATCAACGGTGCATCCCTTTAAGTGTCTGCTCTGGCTGGGGGGGATCAGTTGCAGAATTTTGGGGTTTTTCTTCATTTCCATGTTCAGAGCATGGACCTCATCTCTCCCTGGGCACCTGGCAGTGCAAACTCAGTTGAGGTGGATCTGATCTGGGTGGGATTAGCAGAGAGCCAGGTCCTGTGTATGGTGCTGCTTTTGTGCCTTTCCACTGCTGCTGCTGCTCTTCGCCAAAGATCTCCATCCTCGATTAGCAGCTGGCAGCAAAGCAGGAGAGGTGCACACTGTGGAGCAAAATTAGTCAGAACCAATTAATGTTTGTACCTTTCGCTGTTCTCTAAGAATCATTTAAGGATAATTCTGGAAATTCCACGACTGGGGGTTGTGTGTGGTGTTTTCTCCCTTGTCAGCAGCTCAGACTGGAGCAGAGATGTAACCAAAGTGAAACAGTACAAATGCAGTCATTACTCAGCAAATTAAATAAATATGCAATAATTGCTTATTTTGCTTAAGGGACTCCATACAGTAACAACACTTGGATAAAGAAATTCTCTGCTTTCCCCCATTCTGTATTTTCTGCATGCCCAGATGAAAATGAAATGGCATCGTGTTAGTTTGTTGCAGAGACTGAATCCACATAAACCAGAGGTTTTGATCTCCCTAAATCTGTTTGAAAAGGAATTATTTTGGTGCCTTTCTGGGTTTGCATGAATGTAACTATTATCATTTCCTTTTAAAGTTCAGCCCCACTGCCAAAGGGAAAATTTCTCAGCATAGAAAATGAGTAAGCAGCAGCTTTTGGTTGCTACATCGTTCCATATAAATGAACTGCTTTAATTGATTCTAAATGCAATTAAATAAAATTATCTATAAATTGGTAAACATATCCGTGGCTGCAAATAAAAACTGCAAATAAAAGCTTTCTTGAACAGGGAACAGGCTTTCTTCTTTTTGATAAACATCACGATGGCTCAGCCTTTGATTTTGGGACTGATGTACAAAGCAGTTTCTTCCAGATCAAGACAAATCTTCACTTGGGCAGTCCACAGCTTTCCCACCCTCTGTTTCAGTGAGCAATAATCATGCTGGAATATGTGCAAGGATCTTTATGGAAACATTCCTTAAATACTGTTGAGAAGGTCTAAGTGTCCACTGTAGATCTGTAAATAAAATGTGATATAATGACACCAAGTGTGTGCAGAAATGTAGAACATCTTGGATGTGTTTGGACCAAGGGTGGATCAGACCTTGCAGGGAGTTATGGGGGAGAAAATCAGATTTTGATACTGTTTTTAATCAGCAAAATCAAGCTAAAGATGCCAGCACTCTGTGCCTGCTGGGTTGAGCTCTCTATCCCAACAGCCCTCGCACTTCTGGGAAAGTGGGATGGAATTTGGGGAAGAGGCTCCTGTTAATAAGATGGGAGACTCCAGAAATTTTTTATACAGAGAGCAAGACTCCTCTGTCAAGTTCTGCTGTGCAGAACTTTCAAATGATGCACAAGTGACTCCTGGGGGTGCATTTGTCTGTGTCCTGTGACGTGGGGATGTTCTTTGGGTGAGAAGGACCTGGAGGAGGAAAACACAGAGGAGGGAAGAGCTGAGCTCGGGGAGGTTGATGCTGTCGTGGGTTTAGGCATGAACTTGGGACAAGAATATAAATTTGTTCTGTTCATATTTCTCACTGGTATGAGGCACTGCAGTCATGCAACTCACCCTTTTTCTCAGGCTGAGAGTCACTGCCAAGGCTTGATTTTGGATGTCCTGGTTATGTAGGGGTTTGTTACTGTCCTTCCTTTGGATTAAGATGCACTGTAGGGGGTTTTTATTGTTATTATTTAAAGTTTATATCGATTTTTTTGAGGAGTGTCTTTAAAAGAATCTCTCTTCATCAACCATGTTGATATAAAAGCACATTACTTTATTAATGGCCTTTGAATACTGTCCATTAAACTTTGACATTTAAAGTGTTTACTGTGAATACATATTATGTTTCTCATTAAAGACAAGGTCTGGTTTTCTTGATGTGACTCTTAGATTAAATCAGTCTAATCCAAAATAAATACAAAGATAGAGAATTCATAACAAGCCGCCTTGTAGATTCTCTGTGTGTAAAACAGCAACTGCTTTTGTGGCAGGGAGATTTCATTTTAGTGTCTCCTCTTTGGCCCTCAAGAAAAAAAATCTGTTCATTGTGTACAAAACCTTTTGCACTTTGACATAAGTCCTTCCAGCAGAATCCGTTTTTTTTTATTGAAACAAACTTAAACCATATTCCATTTCACAAAAGTGAAATGTGCTGAACATGTGCTTTTTAAAATAGAAGCATGTGCATCAACTCTTCTACTGAAGATACTTTCTGAGAGCAGTCTCCTGGGAAGGTCCATTACCCAAAATCCAGTGAGCACAGGAAAAGGGTGAAAAAGTATTAGATCAAGCTTTACTAGGCTGGATGGCCCAGGCTGTGGAATAAGTGATATTTAATACATGCACTTGGAGGCTCCTGTTGAGTGCCCTGTTTGGTAACCCGGATCAGGATGCTTGTTTAGTGGATAAAAGTGTAACTTTAGAAATTGGCAGGAACTTTCTGTGCTTGGCCACCTGTACTCTCAGCCAGATATGGTGTAAGGAGCCTCAGACAAGCACACTTTTCAAAGTTTGTTCTGTTTCACTTCCTTACAACCACCAGGTTCAAAGAACCATTTATTTAAAAAAAAAAAAAAGCCTCTCTCAGTTCAAAGATGCATTTATGAAGCTCACTGGTCTTTATGATCAAGCTCATACTTTGTCTTCCCGTTACTAAAATAATACTTTTATCCTGCCCTCTTTTTCCCCTCTCATCTGTTTTGTTATGAAAACATAACCATAATGAAGGTCTCAGGCATTGTATATTCCGTGCAATGTGATACCATAAGTAATAAAAATGGGATTTTTCTCTTGTTGGTGGAGTTTTTGCTGTCAATAATAATTGTATCAAAAATAATGTGAACTCCCACCGACGCCTGCACAGTCAATCAGCATAAAGTATTAGCACTTCAGGGACACAAAGGCTCTGAGCCTGATAAAAGAGATTGGACTGAGAATTTTGACCTAAGAATATAATAATGTCTTCCAAGATCTCATTATGCCCGTGCCCATTTGAAACCATCTGGGGCCCGGAATAATAAAAGGAGTGGTGTGAATTTATGAACCCATAGATCCAGCCATGCCCCCTTGGATATTGTGTTGGATTAGTAGATTTACTGCTAATCCAAACACTGTGGGCAAAATTATGTCTTTACATCTGCACTGCGGCTCTGGCGGAGCTGCAGTAACTTAAACGCTTGAAGGGTTGACAGCAGCTCCCCGGCTTCAGGCACAATCTTCTGGCACCCTGCCACCTTCCCAAAAGTGCAGCTCCTCGGATGCACGTCCTCCACGTCTTGCCGTGGCACCTCTCCAAGGGGAGAGGCTGCTGCCTCCTGGATGAGAGGGGCTGGCGAGCCAAAGTCACCGCTGCCGCCTCTGCCAGGTGGGAGCGGCGGCGGCGCCGCGCAGACGAGGCGCAGTTGGCACAGGCAGGGATTGATCCGTCTTCTTCCACTTGCCTCAGGTGCAGAGCCTGAAGAGAAGAGTCTACATTTAATTGGGGGTGTCTTCAGCTAAATAAAATGGTCGTATGCAAATCCTTTTCCCAAGGGGCAGCCGTGTGGACTCGTGACCTTTCTTTGAATGGTTTGGAGCCCAGAAATCAATGATTACACTAAATCCGTAATTATATTCTTTTCATCTGTGGCAGGATACTGATAGCATGACAGATGTGAGACCTTGAAAGCATGAGAACTTCAAAGACCATTGAGATGTGTTACACACCACGGACATGTGGAACAGGAAAAAATAAAATTAAAAATAGCAAGAGGCTGCTCCACCAATGCTTTGGGTGATCCCTCTCCTGCACATGTGTGTGCACACATGTACACATTTACACACGTGACTCAGATCCCCAGCGAACAGAACAGCCTCAAAGAATTTAATATCTCCATTGTTGTTTTGTTTCATCTCCAGAGGCTTCCCAAAGAAAGAAGGGGATGGGCTGGAGCAGCCGTGGCTGGAGACACTGCCTGGAACCAGGAGACGTGAGTGTGTACCAGTTCCTCTTGTGCTGCTGCTGGGGGATGTGGCCAAGAGGGTTTGTTCTTCCAGGAGATGTTGCACAACAATGTTGTTTTTCCTTTAAAGGGCAGAAGAATTGCACAGGATGGTTACTTTTGTACCTTGTAATAATTTGTTCAGAAAGAAACACCGGGTCAGAGTGGGGAGGGTTTGCAGTGGGGTGTGAGGGAAGCTCAGCCTTCCCACCCAGACCCCAGAGAGGGCAACACAGGTCCCACCTGGGACAGGTGATGTCTGGGGAGCTCTGAGCCCAGAGATGCTCCCTGGAGGAGGCTGACGTGAAAGGTGTGGGAACTTCAGAATTACTGGGCAAGAGACGCATTCCCTGTGAGGAATCCTGGTGCTCCACAACTGCAAGGAGATAGAAGTCTGCATAGGTAGAAATTTCTAAAAAAATAAATAGTGTTTCTCATTTATCCCACATTTAAAGCTTTAGTTTTTTGTTGGTTTTTTTTTTTTTCAATTCAGTCAGTGCCTCACAGTCTTGGCAAGTAGAGAATAAATGTGGTAACAGGGAAGGGGAAATTACATTCCCAACAATTCCTTGGTATTTGGAATTGGGAATGTAAATCAACATCTTACTGCTCTTCACACTCAAAGAGTTGAAGGGCACAACTTGGATATTTTTTATTTATTGCAACTTCAATAAATAACAAAACTATTCAGTATTAATCCATATTTTTTATTACTAGTGTTTACTCCTTAAAAATTCTGTGTGAATTAAAAATTTTGAGTGTAATATCAGAAATTAATTTGCGTGAAATCTGCAGGATACTGTGTCAAAATCAGACAGTAAAAGCAATTATTTATATGTTTCTGGCACTACACATCACATGGGTACTCATAACCCTAAACAGATCAAGAAATAAAGATATGAAGGACACAGATTAGATAAACGGAATATTTTTGGTGTCTGACATCAATACAAGGAAGTTTAGAACCATATAATTCAATCTCAGATGAAATTTCATAACTTCAGTAATGTGGAAATGTAAGTTGAAAATTATCAGAGGGTTGAGCTTTCCATAAAATTCAAAACTTTGATAGTGTTTCTTTCTGAGGTTCAGTGCAGATCTCTCAGAAATAAAAAAAAAGCACATACAAGTATAAAAAATCTTCCCAATATTACAAGAATTATTTAATTTCTGGGGCCAGATCAGAGGATTTATCACTTTAGTCTGATTATGAGATCCCAAAATATCATTTTGTCACTGATCTCAGAGCCTGAAATGCCTGAAGGATACTTGAGCTAGTGTTGTCTTGGATAAAAAGTCCAGATTTGGAGGGAGCCTCCCTTAAAAGATGATTTTAAAAATAAATATTTGTTGTTTGAAGTTGGGGGCCACCTCTCAGGCTGGAAGTGTCTCCTCAGGGCTGCATTCAGTGACAGAGAGTAGCACAAGTAGCCACCTGCACATGGAGTTTCTCTCCTTTCTCCACAATTTATGGATAACTATGAAGCTTTTGGAATGAGTTGAATTTCAAAACAGCTCCCAATTGCAATTTCCTGTGCAATTCCTAATCTGAGTGAAGCCCTTCCCACCACCTTTCTCCTTTGCTTTTTTAAATAGCTACTCACAATTAATTTTCCAAATTATCCTTCATTCATTTCTCCCCTTGTTTCTTTCCTTTGGTTCTTCCTTGTGCAATTCCATTGGCATTGCTTGGCAGGCACCTCAGTGTTCCTTTCCTGGCCACCAAAGAAGCATCTTCTGGAAGGCCACTCATGTAAATTCAGCCAAATACTTGTGGAGAATTCCAAGATACCTGGGCAGAGACACTTCCTTCCATCACTGAGGTCTGCTCTTCAAGGCAGATTATTTGTTGAAGTGATGCACTAGTTGCGTGGGTATTATAAAGTCATTTTATCACTTCTGTGAAAGAAGTACCATCCCCATTTCTCCAAATATTCAAATCTTACCTTTTCTGCCTAACGCAGGGGGCACCAAGATGAACAAACTAGTTATACATGCATGGAAAGTAGCAAGCTGAAAGTAATTGTGTATTCAGTTTTAATGGAGCTGAATCTCCTGCTGAGATTTCAATATCTGACAGCATTGCTTTCATTGCTCCAAATGCCCAACCTTTCTCTAATGTTTGACCTTGGGTATGATTATATTTCTGTATGTATCTCAAATGATGCAAAATCATTTGCCTATATCAGTCATCTCTCGCTGACAGTCTTGCTCCAGCTCGTGGCAGAAGAGAACAAGTCTGATGCCGTTAACAATAGCTAAAATGAGCTTTGATAGATGTTCCCAGCCCTTCAATAAATACATAAAGCATCTCTATAATGTCATTTTGTTAACTGATAAACAACAAAAGGATGAAGGCATTCACTTTTAACTATATTGCATGTCATTATTTTCTCATTGCCTTGCGTAGGGTAGAGAAGTAGCATGACCTGCACAATAGAAGACAGGACTGTTGCTTTCAGTGCTGGTTATTTATATTCTTTGCTATTCCACCTGCTAAATGAGAGCTGTACAAGTGTGTGATAGGCTCTACCATGGCAGTTTTGTGTCAAGATGTTGACCCACAAACCTGGGTCTGCTCCTGGTGGTGGCACATCACCCACAGCACCGGACTTACATCACTCCCTGCCTGAGATCAATGTGCAGCTCCTCACAGAAATGCAATTCTTGGATCTACCTCTTGATTTTTCCTCTATCTGGTCCAGCCTGGTCCCAAAAGACGTTTAGGTTGGACAATAGGAAGAAATTCTTCACAGAAAGGGTGACTGGACATTGAAAGGAGCCATCCAAAGAAGTGATGGAGTCCCCATCCCTGGAGGTGTTCATAAAAGTCTGGATGTGGCACTCAGTGCCGTGGTCTGGGTGACAAGGTGGTGTCAGGTCACAGGTTGGACTCAATGATCTCAATGATCTCAGTAATTCCATGATTCAGTGATTATTGGCCTTGTAGTCCTTGCTCTAGAGAAGTTCCTGCACCGTGCTGGGCTGGCAGAGGTGGGTCCAGGAGCAGCAGTTTTACGGTGTTTGCAGATGTGTACAGAGGTTTGGAGATGATGCAAGAGTAAATTACTGCAGCTCAGGAGAGGAGGAAGAGTTGCCTCCCATTCCTTGCATCCCCACAATGAAGTGGCCATCAGGGAGGAGCCTGGAGGCAGCAGAGAGGGAAGTTGGTGGGTGTGAGGAAAAGGGGCTTTGGCTGGATGGGGACAAAGGGACCACTTTGGCAGTGTGGCTCCACCAGGCAGCCTCAGTGTGATTAATGTTCCTGTGTGGGTAACAAGAGCGTCTCCCTGAAGAGGGAAAATTTGATCGGAGCCTCTTTTTTCAGATCTGTGTAAACTGGGCACATTATTTTAATAGTACACCATTAAGGTCTTTATCTTAATTTTAAAAAATAATATTTCCCTTGTTGTTTGCAATTGCCCACTAGAAATGAAATCCCTTTCCTGACCAAGGATCCTTTGCAATCCTGAGCTGGTTGTTATTGCAGGTTGCCTCGGGAATACCGAGTTACTGAGTTTCAGACTTTCCTCAGAAATACTGAGGGGAGTTTAACAGCATCTGAAAACACAGATAAAGAAATACATGGACCTTGCAAACAAAAGTAAGAGGGATAAAAAGGGATGTGTTTACCAGATGGTGAATGGAAAAAAAAAGGCCCACAAAGAAGCCCCTTGGTCTGACTGCAAGGCTTCTTAGGGATGCAGAGCACTAACCAAGTTCACTGGAGTTTGAAATCCCAAGGGCAGTTTTGGGTTTCTTGCTGTGCACTGCAGAAGGTGATTTAATAATTCATCTGAAACTGTGCAAAACTTTCTGTTGACTTAATTTACTCCCTCTTCAAGTAGATTTTTAGTTTTTCTGGGAGATTTTAAGCCAGTATTGAGGAACTATAAATAGATGGAGGCCTAAACCCTGGGCCGAACGAGCTTCACTCATGTCTAGTCGAACCTGGACAAGTGGTTTGTCTGAATTTACAAAGAAAAATGGGCACAGAGAGGCTTAAAGGAGTAAAATTTGCTAGTGCTGTACACTGGTCTGCCTTACTACAGGCTCTCTACTTCTCAAGAAACAGGGTAAAGAGAAATTAAAGCAAATTCAGGCCCTGGTGTGTAGAAGGGGGAGAGATTTAGTGCTGGGAGCTACTGTCAAGCATTTTTTACACAAATGCAAGATTTCAACACCTTTCTGTTTCTACTGCTAATAAATGTCCCTGGTAAATTTACATTTCCTTCTCACTCACAAACATTCAAATGCTTCATTAGTAATAGTTGCTTTGTCTTTTAATATTAACTATCTCACTTCCAGTGCCTTTTATTTTGGCACACATTCTTAATAATTTGTGGAAAATATGGCAAGAGGTCAAAATGTTTATTGGTCACTTACTCCATTCTGGTGCCTGCATCCATGGGGGCACCTTGTTTCTTCAAATAACATATTAAAACCATCAAGCTACCAATCATTAAGGAATCACAAACATCCATATTCTGTTTTAAACATATTTTAGGAAATTTTCCTCCATTTTCTTCTTTCCAGGATATGAATTTGACTTCCAGTAGGCCATCAAGTTACTCAAAGTTCTGCAAAATATATCAAGGATTGAATCCACTCATAAACACATCTTGGAAATAGCCTTTAAAATAGAAAGAAGTCTTTCCCAAATATAAAGAGCTTTTGTTTGAGGGAAGAAAAATTTGTCTATAGGTGATATCTCAGATAAAAACATTTACACAGACTAAGCAGTTGTCCAAAAATGAAGCACAAACTCCAGTTTATTTTTTTCATTGGAGGCATGGCATTTCTGGTAAAAAATGGATGTTCCAACTCAGGAAGTCAGAACAACATGTACAAGTGGCCCAAATTGGTTTTGATTAACAAGGTTTTCTGCCTGGAAGTCACTTTATCTTCATCCCATTAGCTGCACAACAAAATAAATGAATCTAATGCATTAGGCTGAGCAATGCTTTTGCAGGGTGAATGCAAAGAAAAATCCTCGCTCAAGAGCCGTGCAAATATTTTATATAAAATGTTGTTTTTCAACTTAATATTCCCCTTGGAGTTTGTGTGGTAAGAATGCAAAGTTTTCTGCCTTTTTTCATTGTCGCCTCTTGTCCTGCTGATGTCTGGTATTCCCAGATATGGATCGTGCCACGTTGGAATGGTGTGGTGTAACTTTGGGCCGTTGAGACACTCATTGCATGCAGTTATTGTAGCTCTTATCCTTTTACAAATGCATTTCCTGGAGTTCTGGTTTTTGGTACAGATCACTGAAAAAGGAGTATTTTTTCAATGGGACAAGTAGGAAACTTTGCTGTGTAAAAAACCTCTTCATGCCTTGAGGATCACCTTCCACCTCATGTGCCAATCAAAGCAAAGAATCCCTTTCCACATCTAAGTCTGGTTTTCCCTTTCTCATTTCTCTGTAAGGAAGCTGACTTTTCCTCAATTATTTCAAGTTAAGTTGCTTAGAATGTCAGGTTTAAAGTAGATTTTCTTGTCTATGCAAAAGCATGACTTTCAGCACTTGTTCCTGCTCAGGGGTTATTCAAAATATCCAATTTCCAGACTGATCAAAGGTTTTGTTTTCACACTATTCAAAAAAAAAAAAAAAATCTCTGTTCTGGGCTATTGATAGGTGGCTGAAATGTGTTTTTTTGAGGAGGAGAGAGGAGTCATGAGTTTGGCTCCAAGGAATCTTGTCCTCTAATTTCACTCTACCCCAATATCTCTACCACAGAAAATGTATTTAGTTCCAAAATTATCTTGGGAACTATGAGTAAGTGCAGTTGAATTCCTTTGATGTTCTGCATAAGTAAATATGAATATCCAGACAGAGACCTTAAACCAGATCTATTCTTGATTATATAAAACCTGAATGTGACTGAACTTTCATATTTTATTTTTAATTTCTCTAAGCAATGTAATACATAATTTTAGGAAGAGTTATCATTAAAAAATAGCAGCTAGAAAGGACTCTTCTAAATTCTTCTGGGCAAGAGGGTGTTTTTTCTTACCACCTACAGAAAAATTGTGAGTTTAACCAAAGTTCAGTCTTAACTAAAACCCCAGTGGCAGTGCTGGTGCTTCTTCTTGCTATACCTCACTATAATATAAGCCAAATCACCAAGAGAATAAATTCCCACATAATCTGTGTTTTCTTAGGGTACATTATCTTCTTACTTAAAATTGTCCATGAAAAAATGACTATGTTCATAGGAACATGACTAAAATATTTTCAATGGAAAATATGTGAGAACAAAACATTATTCAAATTATTCAAATTTCAAAAATATACAATTGCAACCAGAGCTGTAGTGTTCAGCTCCAGTAGACACACTGGATTGTCTTTTTTTTTTTTTCAAGTGGATAATTTATGTAATTAACCACGATGCAATGAATTTTAAATTGTATATTAAAATGGCAAAATTAGGTAGTTAGGAAAAAAATATGATGTGGTTTACATTCTTATTCACTGTTACAAATTTTTTTTATTGCAGGACTTAAAATTGCAGCTGGCAGATTTTTAATATGAATCTTGTCCACAGAAGGTGTTTTCTCTGACCATCTCAACCTGATGTGTCGGGATTATTTTTTAAAAAATCAAATTATTACGTCTGTAAAATATTGTTCTTGCTCACATGCATGCTGAAGACTTTTTTAATATATTGTTTGTCCTTTAAGAATGCACTTTGGGCTTAACACCAAGAAATCTAAATGTGCTTTTTTTATATTCAGTCTTTTACATTTTAAGCAGAACCAGCATGTATGAAGTCCCTTTTTTCTCAGAAAATTTGATATAAACTTAATTCTGCAGCTCCTATCAAGAATTGTTCTTTGCTGCATTACACCTCTTGATCCCGTTTATCTGCATAATTCAAATGCAACCCTGAAAGATATAAACATAGTGACAGTTTTAAACATATTTTCTGATAATCAGCACAAACTATTACTTGAACCTATTCAATAACATCACCCTGACAGACGGAATTCAATGACCCTCAATAACAACAGATACAATCTCATTGTATAAAATTATATTATGACATGATTGTGTTGAGTTATGACTGAGGTTGACTTGCAATATGGCACGTGTTTTCTTTAGGAGAAGATGATACTTATTGACACTGAGATAATGCAGGATCTAAATTGTGCAGCCCGAGCTTCTGTCATGAAAAAAAAAATCCCACAAGAGTAAAGAGATGCGTGAGTACAACCAGCAGACAAATAAATAGTCAAATACTGGTGTATTTAGCAAGAATAGAACTGTTATTTAACAGAAATTCCTTTACAGGGGCAGGTTCTTTGGTAGCTGATGTTGATGTTGGATGGGTCTGTTCAAGTTCCAGTACTGGGAGAAAAGGGAAGAAAAAGGAGATTGGAAGAGGAAATCTCTGCTTGTGGCTGTCGGTGAGAGGTCTTCTCTCATGGGATGGGGCAAACCAAGCTCACTCCTAGACTAGGACAGTTCTCCAGATGGATATTTAGTGGCTGAAAAAGCCAAAGTGACTTCAGAACATCGGGTTCCTTGAGCTGCTGGGGGAGCCCATGTTGTTGACAAGATGAGCACAGCTCCTGGCCAGGAGGGTTTCCACCTTCTGTCCTCCTTGCTGGCTCTGAGCTCCCCGTTCCAGAGAACGTGGGACATTGTGAAGCTGCTGGACTTTCTGGTGGGGCAAAAGTGCTGAAAGGGAGAATAGCAAAGATGGTGTCCAACATTCCGGTGAGTCTTTGGTGAGAGTCCAGGAAATGGGCAAATGGATAAATAGGGCAAAGTCCAGGTGGGATCACTGCTGAAGCTGCTGGAAGTTGTTGGCCAGACTTGGCCAAGACTTTGCTCTTGGTATCTTGGAGATTTGTGGGTAGATGTATAATTCCTGTTGTATGTGCTTCTCCTCCAAAGAAAAACACCCCAAACCCACAAAAACAGGATGAAATATCATTATTATTCCTGTCTTCAGGAAAGCTATTTTGCTAAATAATGAGAAAACCCCAATGTCTTCAATTTAATGAGGAAAAACAACCATTCAAAAGTGTCTGGAAGGACAATGGTATTTTACTTTTCATGTGAGAGCAAAAAAAATTTTTGTCCAAAAGCCAAAGCTTCTGAACATTGAGAGTCCCAGCACGTGCAGATGTTGAGGGGTTTGGATTTGTTTGCCTGAATCATCGGTAGAGCTGATGATTGTATAAAACTTCATTATTACAAGCAGGTTAGAAACACAGAGCTTGTTTATGAATAAATAATTCTGTGTCTATTCTGCAAGGTAGGAAGGACACATAGGACATTCAACCTCTCCAAGGATGCTGTGAGCAGGAAGTATATGTGGCAGGAAAGCAGATTTATGGTCAGGTAAATATAGGAAGGAAATGACATGCACAATAAATGACATTACTGGGGTTTACATACAAAGACAGAAGTTAAATCCATTGAGGGCATCCACAGGTTAAAATTTAGTACAGAGAGAAAAGTGTAGGATTTTGAGTCATTTCCATACTAGTGAAATAAAAATTAATGTCCAAATACTTCCTTACTGGCAAAAAGCCACTGAAAATGCCAATCTGCTGTATAATATCAAAACCCAGCATCACTAATTTAAGAGAGGATACAAACTCCATGCTGCCTTCAAAAAACTGCTTTTGTGGTTCCCTGAAATGTGGTTTCCACAAAAATATTTCATGGAGAAAAGAATCCATTGGCTCTTTGCTCTGCTGACCTGGAAGGGGCCAACCTGTGTCTGGTGGTGGGTCCACCATGGATGCAGGGATCCCAGAGGGATGCTTGGCCCTCGTTATCAGAGCAGGAGTGCTGGGAAGAGGCACGAGGGTGTTACATCCATTAGTGCCGTGGTCTAGAACCCCCTGCCCAAGGTGATGAGTGACCAACCCCACTCACCACAAGTTTTCTGCAGTGCTTGCCCCCACCAGGCTCACTCCAGGCGCGTGTTCCTCACGTGCTGGCAGAGCCCTGCCCACCCTGCAGGGCTGGGGGCTGCTCTGCCCTCCCAGAAATTGTCTCTCTTCCCTCTGAAGTTTTCCCCCTCTCCTACAGCAGTGAGAGGTCAGGCACACAAAGGTGCTGTCCCCTGATTGCTGCAAACACCGCCATGTGTTGTATGTTTGATGAATTAAAAGGATGCTGCCAACTTAATTACACTGTAACCCTTCAATAAAGGAAGGGCAGAGCTGATTAACTAGTGAATAATTGGGGGCTGATTGATGGCTTTCTCCCTCACTGCTAAAGGCTGTATATATAATTATTTTGCCTGTGGGCCTAATTTTGCCACTGTTAGCTTCCACTTTTGTCATCAGCTGTAATTTATGGATGGGGCCTGAAGCCTTAAAAAAGGCTGGAAAATGAAATAGCCCCAAATCCCCAGATATGTCACCTGGAAATGGCCAGCAGGCAGCCTTTAACATCAACATTTGCAGCCATTTAGCAGCATTAACACCTCATGCTTAGCCGGAAAATAATATTATCATTTGTCAACAACTATCATAATATAGATTTTTTTCCTGACATGTAATAATGTTGCATCACTCACACCAATGATTTAATATATGTTTTAAATGCAAGATCAATTTATTGCAACTGAATAGTAAATTCTTCTAGTAATGCACCAAAAGAAAATAAGAGAGCCAGAGGAGGAAGACCCACATCCCTCATTGCCTTGGCAGGCTGGTTCCAGAATTAGCATCTAAGTCTCTAGCGAACCTCCCAAATCACAGTGAACTAAGATGATTTTTGAAACTTGGTTTAAACAATATATAAAAATACTTTTTCTTTGAACTTTGAAAGATGCAGTAGCAGCTTCAAAGAAAATATAGTTCATAAACCACTGAGCTTAAAAAACATTGGGGGACAATTTTCCACTGACTGTCAATCAGCAGAGCTGCACAAGAGCTCGTGGAGCTCCACTGGTTTGCACAGGATGGAGATCTGTCTCTTTGTATTTAAAATTGAAATAAGATTTCTTACAGTTTTTCTTTTTTATAGAGAGACAAAACCTAATCATTAATGCTGCAAAGTAACAGCAAAAGACACTTTGTTTTGAAGGATTGAATTGCTTCAGTGGCAAAGAGATGCCCCCCCAAAAGTCAGCCTGTTTAGGGAAAACACCACATGCTGATTAGAGCTGCTCCAGTGACTGCCTGCTTTATATTCCACAAAGATTTTTTCAAAAAAGTAATAACAACTTAGATTCGCCTTTTCCCTCCTTTTTTTAAATTTTTCTTTCTTTTTTTTTTGGTTTTTATTTTGGTTTTTTTTTTGTTGGGTTTTTTGGGTTATTTTTGTTTGGTTGGTGGTTTTTTTTTTTTTGGGGAACCCATATTTAAACATCATGCAGAGGAGCCTTCTAATTTATAAGCCAAGATATACAAATCCTCTCTCTCAAATTTCCTTTGTTGTTTTGTCCTCACCGAGCACTCCCTTGCCTATGAATCACAGAAAGATTTGAAGAACCTTTCAGTCAAAGCTCAGTTTTGTGCCAGTGGGCACTGGCCAGGAAAAAAAAAAAAGATTGATATTTGCCCTCTCTTCTTATCTGCACTTGATTTATAAGTCAGTGCGAGTATGCAAGAGAAATAAAGGCAAAGACCTTGATGCCTCCCTGTGGAGAATATGCACCATTTGGATTGAAGGCATGAAAGAGGAGAAATTAATGGTAAGCTGTTCATCTGTCACTACTGCCAGCCTGATGGTTTTGCAGGGAAGGAGAGGACTGGCTGACATGCCCTCCAGTCAAGGGCATGACTGCCCGCTGTTCTCATATTATAAACACAGTGCTTTGGGTTTCTGAGGGATTTAAATTTAAATTATACTGTACTTTGGATAGGCAAATCTTTACACAATTTTATTTTCTTGAAGCATTAACATGCAGGATTTCGCTGGCTTTATGTGGAAGAAAAATAAAAATTAAGTCCCTCTGTTTGATAAAAATGTGTAGCAGACTCTTAAAATGTATCCGTATTTCTAAAGCAGTGTGTTATAGTGTAATGAGATTTAAATTTATATATGCATTGAAGATTTAGGCACAGGCATAAATAGATAAGCTTTAGTTATTCTACTTTCTGGCACACAGGAAAAGATTAAAAAGTTCAAAATAGGAGTTGAATATTTTTTTCTATTAAAATGGTATAATACTAAGTGCTGCTATCGATGACAACATTAGGAACACATCTGGAGGATAAAAACTGACACAAAACTTTCATGTTGTTCTCAACGACAAGAAAAATGTACTTATTGCTAAATGACTTCTTTTCAGGCCTGAGCATTTGTGTCATCTCGTGCTGCTTGTGAAATATTTTGGTCTCCTCGAGTCCTTATGATGCTCCTGTGACACTGATGAACCTCCATGTGTTACCAAAGGTATTGGGGATAATTGGAGAGGTTTTGGGTGCCTGGCTCGGTCTGGATAAGTGCACAAGGACATGAACTTGGTGCTAAATTTTGCACCAAGTTCAGGCTTCCAGTTTGAGGACATTACAACCACCCACACCCACTGGTTGTTTAAAGCTCTCTCTGTTTTCCATGAAAAAAGGGAAAAGTGGGTTGCTAGTCCACTGCTTTCAAGTTACCTTTTGTTTTATAAACTAAGAGTCAAAATAAAAAAAAAAAGGCTTCATCACTTCATCACTTATTTCTTATTTTTGTTAAAGTCTTCTGAGTTTGGAGCTAATTTCAGTATTTCCTGAAGCTTGAGTCATAATTCCTGAAATCCTGGTCTGGGCAACAGATTTCAATGATAACTGTGCACAATTAAAATGATGTTTGTTCCTACTCCAGCAAAATTATTGGCTGGCTGAAAGAACAGGGAATCTTCTGCAAACCTGGCAAAGATAAACCAGTCAGAGGAGATGGGGGTTGCTTAGGTGTGAGAAGATCCTCTGGGATGCTCAGGGAGGAAGGAAGGAAGGATATCCTTCCCTCCACCATGACTGGCATCTCCAAAGCATCACGCTGAGCAAACTCATGGAGCTCAACCAGCGCAAGGTGCTGCCCTGGGTCAGGGCAATCCCAAGCACAAATCCAGGCTGGATGGGGAATGGATGGAGAGCAGCCCTGAGGAACAGGACTTGGGGGTGGTGGTGGATGTGAAGCTCCACAAGTCCCAGCCGTGGGCATTGGATCCCAGAAATCCCCTCGTGTCCTGGGTTCCTCCTCACCATGGGAAGGGGAGGGAATCTGCCCCTCTGCCCCACTCAGGTGAGACCCCACCTGCAGAGCTGCCCCAGCCCTGGGTCCAACAGCAGAACCACGTGGAGGAGGCCACGGAGCTGCTCCAAGGGCTGGAACCCCTCTAGAGCCAGGCTGTGACAACTGGGGGTGTTCACCTGGAGAAGGGAAGGCTCCAGGGAAACCTTAGAGCCTCTTCTTTGTCCTTTGAGCTGATTCCACCCTGCCTGGGGGCTCTGCTTCCACAGGCACCACAATCACCCTTCTCTGTCACCTCCTGGGATAACCCTCAGCAGGGGGATTTTCCTCCCTGAGGGATGAGGATCAAGGCACTCACAGCCCTAATCAAAATTAGCTGGCCAGAGATATGACACCAGGGCTGGGAACAATTCACCTTCATAAATTCCCAGTCCCTCTTATCTCCCTGCTCCTGAAGCATTTCCTCTGCAGCAGTGACAGGCTCTGTGCTGCCCAGCACTCCATGTTTAACTCCCCACTGGAATCTGCCTGGAGTTTTGGCAGACTTCAAATGTTGGAGGTGATATTTTCTGTGCCAGCTGTGAGCTGAACAGTTTTTTAGAATCTTTTTGCTAAAATGAGTAAGATTTTTCCTCCTTTTTTTTTTTTCAGAGATTGTGGGAATGCATGTTCTTTCACAGTCTTCAGAATTATAATAATTTTCCCGAGCAGCTCCAGTTCCTTCAGGCTTGGAACAGGTACTTCATTACTTGACGCATTTTTCTTTTTATTTTTTTTTTTGTTCTTGTCAAAAACCCTCCTGTGCCCCACTTTATAGGCATGTTAAAAATCTGTTTGCACTTGCTGAGTCCATCTGCACCGAGGCTGATCCGTCTCCTCGCAGTTCCGAGTGCGGATGCGACGCCCATACGGAGCATCCGTGGTGTGGCCACGCCGGAGGAGCCAAGGAGAGAACACTTCTCCCTCTGCTCTGGGGTCACCTCCTGCTGATTCAGGGACAGCACAAACCCCACACCACTGAGCATTATTTTCTCAGTGCTGAATGTTTGTGCAAACGCCGGCAAATTGTGTGTTTTCCATGTCTGGAGCGATGGGGCACGGACAAAAAGCTGTTTGCTGTCACAGAGCACGTGGGGAGCTTGGGCACAGGAGGTGGCAGAACAAGTCTAGAGGTCCCAGTTTTGCTGATGAAGTGAAGGAAGGTCGTCTGGTCCTGCAGGCTGAACACTTTTCAGGCTTGGCTTGTTTGTTGTTTGGGGAATTGCATTTGAAAGAGAGCATTGGAATGCAAAGGTTGGGAAGTTAAGGGCTGAAAAGTCAGAAAATGCTGTTACAGACACATTTTTTAAATATATTTATATATATTTATATGACTTTTGTTCTGTGCTGTGCACTAAAATGTGTTGTGGGGTTGTTCAGCCTGGAGAAAAGGAGGCTCAAGGGAGACCTTATTGATCTGTACCTCCCTGAGGAGGGTGGAACCAGGCGGGGTCGGGCTTTGCTCCCAGGTGACAATTGACAGGATGAGAGCAAACAGCCTCAAATGTCACAAGGACATGTTTAGATTGGATATTAGGAAGAATTTTTTTGTTGTAAAGCATTAGAATAGGGAACCAGGGAAAAGGTGGCATTATCACTCAATTGAATTGTCCAAAACCTGTGGATGTGGCCCTTGAGGACATGGGTTAGTGGTGGCCACGGTGGGGTTGCTGAGCTGGTGGTTGGACTTGGTGATCTGAAAGTTCTGTTCCAGCCTTATTGATTCCATGGTTCTACAGAATGGGCTCTCCTCCTCTTTCAGCAAGTGCAGCTTTCTCATGCTCATCACGTGCTATTTCCCAAACATTGTCCAAATTTTGGACTTTTCCTCATGGATTTTCCCCTGACCCTCTCCACAGGGCTTTTTACAAAGAACAGATCTGTGCTAATTGTTTGTGTAGGAGTAGAGAGGAATCTCCTCCTTTCAGAGAGGGTTGGCTCCATTTTACACATTCATAGTCAGGCACTGAGATAAAAGATATTGCCAAAGCACCAATAAATTGGTTTTTATCTTTCTGGCTTAATTCACCTTCATTCATTCATAGAAAGGAAGTCTTGACTGTGAGGTCACTGGTCCCTGGCAGTGCCCAAGGCCAGGTTGGACAGGGCTTGGAGCACCCTGGGCTGGTGGAAGGTGTCCCTGCCATGGTTGGGGTGGCACTGGATGGGCTTTAAGGTCTCTTCCAACCCAACACATTCTACTATTCCATGATTTACGCTGCATCCACCAACTACAGACAGCAGCAAAATAAAAATCCTGATTTATTTCTATGCAGAATCATCCCTGGGCACTTATGAGCCTGGATTTCTCTGGCAAAAAAAAAATAATTTCAAAGCTGTGTGTGAGCAAGTCATTAACAACCACATCATGGTGAAGACAGGCAAGGGCCAAATTAGAGTTGCAGAGGGACCTTTAGTTCCAGCATTTCTCAGCTATTGAGCATTTCAGTTTGTGGAATTAGCAATTTTTAGCCCAGTTTTTAAGCTAAGGATGTATCCACATTAACTGAAAAACTGACTTTTAACACACTTTTAAATTTCTTATTTTTAGTTCTCTTTTTACAACCAAATTCTTGATGTTGTCTCTAAAAGAAAACCCCAACTCCCTCAATATAAATATCCATACAAATAAAAACAAAAACTAAATTTATTTCATGTTCAACTTCAGAGAGAAATTCTTAAATTTCTGTTCTTAGGGTGACCTAATTATGAAAATATTTTGGAATTTTTGGGGAACTGTTTTTATTCCTCTGTAATGAAAAATTTACTAATTTTAGCAAAAATATTCTAAAAAACGATTCAACTCTGTTTTTTTCTATGAGGAAGAAACAAGTTTAGTAAGAAAACTTTAAACCAAGTTGAATACTTTGTTGAAGGTTTTCAGAAAATTCTTCTAAGAAATCACTGAAGTACTCCCTCAGCTTCCTGGGCCTGGGGATATTCCCATATATAAAAAACAATCCTTAAAAGAGACCCATCTTTGCCTCATGGGATCTCAGAACTCAGGGATTTGCTGTAGTTTTCCATGGCCTCAAAACCACCCAAAATTCACCATCAGATTTAACTCTAAGTCTAAATGACAGCAAAATAATACGCAGAAGTTCTATTTTTGAAACATAAGGGGGCCACTAATATTTTCTGTAAATATTTTAGTGTGTCAGGACTATGGTTCTTAGAGTTCAGCTGCTTATTTTTGTTGGGCTTTGTTGCTTTTTTTTTTCCTGGGCACTTGATTAAAACTTTGGAAATAAATGCAATTTTATTTTTATTTTATCTCTGAAATATGATTATAAATGACCTTTGATAAAAAGTTAACAGAGAATATGTCAGGAAGCAGCTCAGAAGGAAAAGATTAAAAGCAGGCAGTCTAGAGAGGTGTTTAATTTCAATTTTCTTTGTGGTATAAGAAATCTGTAGATTTTAAAGCCATCGTGCCATAGTTACTTTTATCAGCCAGGCTCTTTTGTTTTGTTCTGCCACCTAATTCTTTTGATGACAATGAGTCCACAGTTTTCCAATGACTGATTTCGATTTGCATGTTATTGTCAGCCTTTTATATTTTATCATATCTCCACTTTGGTTTTTATGCAGATCCTCACATCAGAAGGCAAGGGCAGGCCGAGCTAAACAGCTGGCTGGATTTGCATGAAAATGGACTGCCCTTTTTCATTTGTTTGTTCTTGGGAAATTACAGTAGGTGAGTATCTGACTCAAATTTCCCAAACAAATAAAGATAAAACTTCACAGATATTAAACTGTGGAGCATTAAACTGTATCATTTTACATATAAAAAGAAAAGGATTAAATAGAATTAGTCTGTTGAGCTGACTGAGGAGAAACAATGTGAGTGACGGGCTGAAAACTAAAGATACAAAAGAACTGTGGTGTCTTCAAGAGATTTTTCTCTCCAAATATTTTCTTTGGCCGTGTTTAAAGGATAAACACTAATAGAAATATTTCCCTTATGAATTGAAGATATTTTTCCTAAGGAAAAGAAAACCATAATCTGTTATAAGCCATTATATATTTGATAGTGTTCCTGTATTTTATGCATTTACTTTCTGCACTGAGCAGTAGCAGCAGCCCCTCAACAGTGGAAATTCTTTACAGCTCGGGCTGGCCTTGTAAAGCAGCCAAGGTCTAAATGTGACCAGTGGCAGGTGACATTTAGAAGCCCACATTGCTCTCAAGAGGCCAAATCTGCAGGGTGAGGGACGATCTTTTCTTAGAATGGCTGCTAGGGGTGGAAAAAATGAACAAGCTTTGGGGCACAGGAGAGCTTGAGAGTTGACAGAGAGGGGCTTTGTACGTTTGAAGCGGAAAGTATCAAAATAACACATGGCACAACTTGGAGTTGTCAACAGACTTATAAATTATTTAGAGCGTGTGTGTCCTTGTGTGCCTGGGAGCTTGTCCCTCTCCTTACAGCCAGGCTGCTTCAGCTGATAAAAGTCATAACACTCCCTCCAAGCCTCACCTCTCTACCCTTAGACCATCGCAGAAAGGAGAGAAAGACTGTAACTTACATTAAATAAAGGTTTGGAAAGAGCCAGTTTAATTATTTTATGCCTAGACTTTCAACTTAGGTAGGAGCTTGGATTACCAGTGGTGTTTTACGCTTCCTAGAGTTAAACATCTGGGGCAAAGAGCTGTCAGCTCAGAATTTCATGAAAAAGTGGTAACTGCTAGTGCTGCAGGATATATTAAAAGTTCCTCCTTTCCTCTGAAATGGTTGGAATTGGGTAGGTGGAGTTACAGCCACACTGGGACAGAAGCAGTGGCCCCAGGGAGTAGCAGAGAGCCAGGTGACAGCCAGGGCAAAATTTGTAGGATAGATGCATTCTCATGTCTATCTAATTAATTAATCAATTGTTCAAATTTCTTTCCTGCAAGAAAAGGAAAATCTGGAGAACAATTTCAATATTTTTTCTTCTAAATGTAGCAAAATCACATCAAACTTTCATTATACATTAAAAACTTCCAGAAAAAAAAAGGATCCTAAACAATTCCTAAGCGTGGTGACATCCCTGGGCTTGCTTTGTGGTGGTGCTGTGGAACCTCAGCATCACCAGCAGAAGACAACCAGTCCCAAGTGAGGGCAGAAGGTTCTGATCCATCCTCTGGGAAGCTGAAATATTTATAACATACAATATAATTGTGAATGTTAAAGGAGACCTAGACCTGCTCAGATGTTCCCTCAGATGGGCAGGAACTCTCCTGCTGCTGAGAACTTGGGGTTTCTGAGGGATACTTTCAGTGTGATGGACATTATGCCTGGAGAACTGACCTTGCCTTGCCTACTGTTACTTTCAGTTGTTTAAAAAACTTAACAAATATTGGTTTGTTTTAGGAAATTCACATAAGGAATTGCTCCTGCTTTGCTCCCCTTCTAGCAGAGATACAAGGTTGGATTTCCCTTGGGCTCACTGGACATATCTCTGATCTACAATTTGAATCTCTGAAGGTGAGAAATTTCTGAGGTTTTGCTTTGAAAGCAGCAATGGCTCACGGTCTGGCACTGGAGAAAGGAACTTCCTGGGTAAAAGGGTAATTTTGCTGGAGTGTGTGCAGAGAAAGGCAGCATTGATGGGGCAGGGTCTGGAGCACCAGGAGAGGCTGAGAGAGCTTCGGGGGCTCATCCTGGAGAAAAGGGGGATCAGGAGGGACCTTGTGGCTCTGCACAGCTCCTGACAGGAGGGGACAGCCAGGGGGGTGTCAGGCTCTGCTCAGGGAACAGGGACAGGAGAGGGAACAGCCTCAGGCTGGGCCGGGGGAGAATCAGGTTGGATATGAGGGATAAAGAAAACTTCTCCACAAAGTGGGTGGTCAAACCCAGACACAGCTGCCCAGTGGTGGAGTCCCCACCCCTGGAAGTGCTCAAAATCCACATGGATGTGATGTTTAGGACACGGGTCAGTGGTGGATCGGGCAGTGCCAGTCATGATCCTAAAGGGATTTCCAACCTTTGTGATCCTGTGGATTAACGCTGTGACGCTGTTGAGGCAGGACAGGAATGAAGAGACTCTGAGTCAGAAAGCAAAAGAATAGAACTCTGATTTATTTCAGAATACATTGCTCTTTTATACAGAGCTTCGTGCAGACCAACTCTATTGGTCCTGAAGTGAAAACACCTCAACTACTGGTGTGCAGTGAGTAACACAGAGTAGCAAAACCTAACTATAAACAATGTGAACAACAAGAGAGATAAAAAAACCTTATTTACTTTCTTCTCAACAGCTTCTCAGACTTCTGCCTGGTTAGAAACTTTTCATTTTCTCTTTGACTGAATCTGAGACCTACAACACTGGACTTGTGTTTTGGGCAAAGAATACCTGGGTGAGTGTTTGCTGTCACTGCTCTTCCCAGGAGCACGAAGGGGTGTCCTACAGCTGCCTGCACATTCAGATCCATGTGTGGAGCTCCCCCAGAGCCTGCTAAACTCCTTCCCAAAGTCCTATTACAAATTCCTGCCTGTTAAGGTCACTGAACCTCCAGAAATTTCATGTTCAAAACCCAGAGACTCTGTGGAAACTTGTTACAACTCAGTATTTACAGAGTTGTCTTGGCAATTATTAAACAAAAAATTATACAAATCATTTTTGGCTTATTTTTAATTTCCCATTGACTTCATTTTGTTGTGTTGTATTTTGGGACTTCTTCCTACAAATTTTGTGTTTCCAAATATCACAAATAGATATCAAAAGTTGCAAAGGCATTTTTGAGACCTTTCCAAGGGTTTGTTGTTGCTCCAGTTGCAGCAGCCACAGCCCTGGCATAGCTGTGAGTGCCTGGAATCACCAGCATCCAGCCTGACAACTGCTCAAATTGCTCTGATGCTACAATACAATGTAAAAATAATGCAGGAAACAAGACATTTTGGCTTTGGAAGCTGACCTAGGAATGGATTCCTGGAGGAAGTGGAGTATTTGACTTGCTTTTAATTTTAATGCAAAGGAGCAGTCTCAGATTTGGCAAAGTTGAACAATTTGAGGCTTTTTTCTGTTGTTTGGTTGGGTTTTTTTGAGGTTTGTTTTTTTGTTTTTTTTTTTTTTGGTTGGGTTTTAATCTGGGCTCACATGAGGTTTTCTTAAGTGCTTGGATGTGTTTGAATGAACTCTTCCTGCTTCTGCTGTATTAATCAAACTGGGCTGGCATGGCAAAAATCAGTGGCACTGGGAGAAGGAGCCAGTGCATCAAGGGCCAGCTCTTGTTATCAAGTTGTGATTTTTCTTTGGACCTCTTCAGTTTTGCAAACTGTTCATTGATTCTGTTATGGCTCCAGTGTGATAACGATAATTAATTTGTGTTTTAAGGGTTACAGCTTCTTCTGATATCCAACTGGTGCTGGAACTATGTGAATTTACCCTTGGGGAGGGTCAAGTGCAATATGTGGGTCTGCATTTTGTAGAAAACATTATTCAGATTCTATTTGAAAAACCTATTTTTACATTGAATTTGTAATGTAGCTTCTTGCATAAATCCCTGGCTATAATTAGCAGTGTAGTACCACTGCCATACTTAGGAAATCTGGCATAATTTGGGGAATCAGCTCTTTTTTTTCAGTATAAAACAAGTTAAAACTCTTTGTCCTACCACCAGAACACCTGTGGCAAAGCCTGTGCATCCACAGCAGAGCCTGGTTTTGCTGCAGGAGCCTGATGGAACTTGGCTCAAGTGCCCATTCTTGTAGGACAACCCAAATTCAAGGATTTTGTCCTTTTTCTGGTGTTTTGTTGGTGCAATTCATGGTGTCCTGAGGCTCTGTTGACCTCAGGGGTAGTGCCAGGACTCCTCTGAGCCTGACACCTTCAGATTATCCATCTTCTCATCCATCTTTCCCTCAAACAGCCAGAATCCAGTTGTTGGTTGGGCTTATGATGACAGCAGCATCACCCACCCTGCAGGGGAGGAAGGGAATATCTAAAGTGTAGATTAATTTGCATTATTCTTGAATTAAAATGCCCACCACTAGAGTTGGTTATGGCACAGTCACTTCCAGTTTCCACCTGAATAATGGGTGCACAAATGTGCATTTTCCTCTAGATAATGGTAAAAATAGGATCTCCATAGCCCTGGGCCTCTCAGCAGTTAAATTAATTTGTTTGTGAGACAATGTTTTAGTTTTGAAGCCTTTCACTATGCTGAAAGGACACTGAGAAAGTCTTCACATGATTCTTAAATTTCAATTGAGAAAAAACAAATGTGGCTCTTTTCTGTCAATATTTTCTGTCTCCGTGGGTTTTGTGTTAAACTCCCGTACAGAGGGACTGGGTCTTATTGATAACGTGGGACTGGACTTGGTGGATTTTAATGTCTTTTTTCGTGTTTATATGGAACATTTTTGAAGCAGCAATTAAAATAATTAAGGAGGGTGAAGAAATCTTTAGCATGCAACAAAGATTTCTGCAAAATGTTAATTTCTGTCAAATAAGTGAATATATGCACAGATGCCTCCTGACAGAGGCTGTGATTTCTGAGTGCTTTGCATGCCAAATAACTTGTTTACCCCCTCAATGTTTGCCAAGTTTACTGTCAATTTACAAATAATTTCCATTTTGCTGTTTATTCTGCTGCCTTTTGATGGATATGTCTTCCAGACTTTTATCTTGCATGTAGACAAACTAATTAATATTTTCCCTTCAGGCAAATATTTTTTTCTTAGATCTAAATGTGGGTTAGATTCTTCTTCGTTTCCATATGCTTTGTTCTGTCAATCACTTCCCTTCTATGTTACTAAAAATGTACCTTTGTGGATGTCATTTCTCATGTTTTACAGATTTATTTCACCTCCATCTATATGGGAATGTGTGTATGGAGAGAGACATATTTGTTATATATGTGTTCATGTATGTTTAAAAGAAAGAGTGAAAATACTCACTCTGTGCTAAGATTTGGATCCTAAGATTGAATGAAAATGCAATTTTGTCTCGCCTGTTGCTGCCATTTCCCAGGCTTGACCTCACAGTTTGTGGTTCCTGCTGCCCATATGGCACAGGCAACACCGAGCACGTCTCTTCTGCAGGGTCAGCCCCGGTTCCTGCACACCTTTCTGACCTGGCCCAGCCTTTCCAGCCATACCTAAAATATTTGGGATATCCCATTTCCACCGTCCTACGGCACAGACCACAGTGAGATGAGCAGGATGATGCAGGAGTGGTTCTTGAGCCACTGGGATCCTGCAGGAGAGATTGTGGAACCAGTCATGGAATGGTTTCAGTTGGAGGGAACTTTGAAAAGGGACCTTTAAAGGTCATCTGGTCCATCCCCCTGCCATGAGCAAGGACATCTCCAACCAGATCAAGTTGTTCTGAGCTGCATCAAACCTGACCTTGGATGTTCTCAGGGATGGAGCATCCACCACCTCTCCAGACAATCTGTGCCAGAGTTTTACCACCCTTATTGTAAAAACTTCTTCCCCTGGGCTGCAATGGTCAAGCTCTGCCAACCTTAATGCCCAAAATTCTTCCTAAATCCCCAGCCTCAGAGACCTCCCTCCCGCAACGCCCTTTGCGAACATTTAGCTACGTTTAAAGATTTCCGAGAGCTAAATATTGTCATAGCCAAAGAACAAGATTTCCATGTACTCCCTGAAGGTTCCACAAAGCTTTGAGGCTGTTTTGGAAGACACAGTGCTGGATTAAAAAAAAAAAAAATTGTTATCATAAAGCCTGCATGTTACCCACGTTCTGCTGAGAAAAACACAGGTGGTAACCGAGAGCGCAGATATTGTGAACAGATTCTTGCAACTTACCAGTCGTAAAAATATCCCTGCAAAAAAACTACTCCCAACGACTCTGTTTACAGAATGCTTGGTATTTCCTATATCTGGAAATACTCTCGTTGGAGCTCCATATGTCGCAGCCAGTCTGACAAGCTTGCTTTTGAACTGTTTGCAGGTTGCAGTCTGTCTGGAGGGCTGGGTGCTGATGCCTTCAGGTTTTTAGGCCCCGCATTATGGGCATGATTATCTTGTTCACTTTGCAGGCATGGAAAAATGGGGCTGGGATTTAGCAGGATTTGAAGAAACTTCCTAATTATGCCAAGTAGAGAAGTGCCTGAGTTAAATCTCTGCCAGAACCCCAGGTTTTTTATTACTGGTTCTGTTTTAAGTGTATCTCTATAATTTTCTGTGTTTCCGCTTTTGTTTATATCATCGTAGTCAGCAGGACTGCAAGATTAAAAACTGAAATATATTATCTTCGCACATCCTCCAAACCTGTCGAGAAAGGAGGAGAAATTAAACAAGGACAAAAACTCGCAGTGAAGTGAAGCTGTTTCCTTTGAGCTGCCTTATTAACCAGTCAAGTACTTGACTGCCACTGTCAGCGAGATTTCTTTAGAGAAAGAGTGGCATTTTGAAAAATACAAATTCACCGCCTGCACAAGTTAATGAGGCCCTTCAGCAATGTTCATTGATAGTGTAAATTCATCATAATACAGTGCTACAAACCATAAATGGGATCTGCATACAGGAAATCAGCCACTATTAGAAATTTGCCAGACATGGAAAAAAAAGAAGCCATTGATAAGCAGAAAACTCATCTGAGCCACTCGGTGCTGATGGTGTGCAGCACATCAGCAGCGCCAGAGCGTGCCACGACGAGAACTTATTAAGGTGATTTGAGGTGGCTCATCAAGTAGGTTTTGCTCCCCTTTGTTCATGTTTTTTGGGCTCTCAGCTGCCTTCCTTCCACTCTCCAGTGCTAGCTGAGATAAAGTTTGCGGTGTAAGGACTACCCCTGACATAAAGGGACAAATGTGTCCAAACATGGCCCTTTTCTGTACACACACAGATGTGCTCCTGCTTTTAATTGATTTTCACTTGCATTTGCAAATGAGAGTTTTGCAGACACCAAGTTATCTTCAGGGCTGTACAGGACACCAGAAGTGGACAGTAACAAAAACTGGCAACACCCCAGGAATAATATACCAAGGTGACTTCCTGATCTTTGAAATAATTATTGAGCAGTGCTGTTTTGCTGCCCATATCAATCAATAAATCTCTCTACATGCAATACATTCATTATCCCTACCCTCGGTGAATAGTGTCAGTTTAAAAATCTCGGGGACCATTAGGTCAATATTTTAGCGTGATTTGTCTGTTGGCCACTTTCCATCATCCTGCTCAGGAAGCGAATAGAAAATGAATACCTTGCATCATGATCATGAAACAGGCGGCTTCTTGAACAGAAGAGGTGACCAAACTTCTTAAAATTTTGAAGATCATCACTACAGAGAGGCTGGAGGCTGCCAAATTAAATGAATGAACTGAAAGAGATAAAGCAGACTGGTATGAAAAGGCTTTGAAATATCTGTATCCATCTCCTGTGGTCTTGATTCCAAATATAGAGAGATCTGAGGAAAGATTGCATCAGGTTAGATGTTGAGAAGTGGAAAAAACTTGTGGAATTGATCCCCTGGGTCCTGACTCCCTACTTTTGGTGGATCTGAACATGGCAGAACCACAGAACTCTGCGGACTAACAAAGGACCATCAGCAGAGGAACCTGAGGAGCTGCAAATTCTGCCTTCCCTCTTCCCGCAGTGTCTTTGGTTTCACATGTGAAGACAAGGTGAATGCCATGACCTCTGATCTGCTCTCAGATATCACCTGTGGCCTTTCCCAGGGGATAGTTCAGAACTCATTCCCATCCATGGAAACCACGGAGCACAAGTGCCCCTCTCCCAAAGTCACCTGTTTGACTGGGCTGACGTGTTTGTGTCACCAGCTGCACGAGCCATTGGGCAGAGTAGCAGAAGCCTAAGCAAACATGTCCTTTTGTAAACAGGAGTAATTATGTTGACTGGAAGATAAGTAGGAATAACTGAGCAGAAAACTGCAGATGTTGATGCTTTCTCTTCCCTCTATCTTTCGAACTCCTTTGGTAGCTCCTCTGCGCTGCTCCTGTCCCCTTTCCTGGTGGCAAATTCCTGTGGGCACTTCTGTGAACCCCTCCAGTGTCTATTTTCTGTGCCTTTTCTATTTCTGTGCCTCTTCTATCTTCCCCATGCTGCAAACTATTCAAAGCTGACAGGCTGGAGAGATGCTTCTTGGTCCTGTCCAGCATCCCCCTCCTGTTGTGTTCCTCCTCCCCTCTTCCCTATTCCAGCCACTCCTCTTTCCTTTCCCCATCTCCCCACCATCAGACTTTGCCCCAGCCTTGGTAGCCCCACTCTTCTAAACCACATTTTCTTCTCAACTCCTGCCAAAATCTATAGGATGATCTCCAAAGGGGGCTTGGTTTCTGAAAGGGTGTGCTTCAAATAAATCTGGAGTGGAGGTTGTTCAGTGCTCTGTGGGCCATGGGAGATGAAACAGAGTGAGATCTGTTCGTTCCCTTTGCTGGCTACTCCAATCCCCAGCTGATAATTACCAGCAATGTATAAAAATGTGCTTGGGATATATCATAAGAAGAAATCATATGGAAATATTAGGCAGCCTATTATTGTAAGGCTCTTGCAAATACTGTTTCATAAGAAGAACCTATCTAAGATGATGTAAAACTTAATATTCCTATTAACAAGACGTACTGTACTATTTCTAATTCATATCAGTGAAAATGCATTTTAAATTACAAAGTACTCATATTTTATCTGAGCCAATGTTCTGATTCATATGTCTCCCCTTTAATCCTATTTTCATTCAAAGTTTCACAATTCACATCTTTTTCCCATTTTCTGTAATACTTTCTGTGTTTTCAAAATGTAATCAAAGCTTGTTAGCTTCTACCCAACCATGTTTGGCTGAATGGGAATATTAATAATACCAGCTATTGATGTCTTTATGTTAAAATTTGATTTATTGAGCAAGTGGCACATAATCTGTGGGGAAAATACCTAGAGATAACACCTTGAGATGATTAATTGTGTTTACAGTGCATTTCTGTAATAATTGTTTACAAGGAAATTTATGCATGAGTTGCTGCCCCAGTTCAAAAGAATAACTCATCAGATTGTCAAGCTCTCTGCTCTTGAGTATTCCAGCTAATTGCTATCTTTGCTAGTTGAGCATCATAAATCCTTCTTCCACAGAGCTGAGAGCAGGATTTTTTGGATCCTGCTTTTGCATGCAACCTTTTCATCCCTGGGAACATCAGTTTCCTCCTGCAGGAAAAGAAAGAAGTCTGTAAGGGGGTGATATCAACAGAAAATTGTGACAAGCTGCCCGGTGGCATCGGGTCTGACTTCTGAGAGGAGCTTAGACAATCACGTCTTAAGATCTGTGTTGGGTGAATTTGCCAGGAATGTTACTGATAATGAATAACACACGATGATGTAGACTCAGTCTTTAAAAACACTAAATTCCCAGTTCTGCTGCTCCCTACTCTTGTATTTCCTTCTTCTCCACAAGTGCTGCAGGGTAGAGATGGCAGGATGGGTTGGGGAATGGTTCCTTTGCAGCCATCTGTGCTTATTACTGATCTAATAACAACTGCACAGTTCTCCCTTTTGGAATTAAATCCGTCTTTATAAATTCACAGACATAAAAATGCTTTTCTTCTGCACAGCTTCATGCATTTTGAGTTTGCTTTTTTTTTTGTTCTATTTCCAATTTTGCAGTTTAATTATTTCATAACTAACTCTCCTGTAGTTGCAGGAGTGTTATCCAAGCAATATGTTGCCAGGAAGTAGTTGATAATGTTTAATAATTCCTGATTACATTCCTGTTCCAGTCCATGATCATGATTATACAAATGTTTCTGGTGCTGTTTTTCAGTACAAATCCTCCTTTTCACTTTCTTTCCCCTCCTTGTTGACAGTGTGTTGGTCAGAATACAAGAGAAACCGACCTATTTGCTGGTTTAATTAAAGATGTCAGTGAAATCCTTAAGGTTTGCCTGGGAAGGAGCAGATTTACTTGCTGCTTTTATGCACACTGTGGGATTTAAACATTTTGAGAATTGCTTTGGTGATTTTTCCCAGGAGATAAAGGAATGGATTAAGTGAAGTAGTTTCTGACTATAATTGGTCTGGTTTAAACACTTAAAAATAACTTTAAGAAATAAGAAAACACAAAACAGGTTTTCAAGTAGGGATTTAACTTTTTCTCTTCCCCTCCCCCCGCAGCTATGTGTTTATTCCAGCTTTGGTGTCTCATTGTGAACTATCAAAGTGGGCTGGACCTGAGGTGGGATATCTGTTCTTGGAACAGCAGCCCAGGCAGAGGACAGATGTCTGGAGGAGAAGAAACAAAAGGCCTAAATCTGAGGGAACAGCAGGAGAAGAGAAAAAGGAGATGAGAGGGAGGGAAGAAGATAAAAAACCAAAAGGCTTTCAGCCTCTGGATCAGTTATTTGCTCTTTGCAAACAAAGTGGGCTGGGAGTGCTTTAAACTTGCCGAGGGTTTGCCGGCAAAGCAGCCCCATCAAAGGCTCCACCTGTTGCTCAGGTGTTCCTGGCACTGCTGCTGCTCCTCTGGATCCAGGCAGGGATACACCACGGAAAAGCTGTTCTGTCTCCTTTTCCAGTCAAAACCACCTGGGCTCTCCTCCCTGCCTCGCTTGGTCTCAGGCAGGTGAGCAGCCAACAGGGAGGAATTACTGCCAAATTATTCCTGTCGTGGTCGCTTGGAGAGGCAGAGGTGGAGTTGGCATAAATCAGAATATTCACATGGCTAAACCAAGCTTAACTCTGTCCCCCCTAATGCCATCAGCTCCTACAGTACCAGCTGCACCAAGTGAAGGCAATAAAACGCCCTGCTGAGCAATCAAAAAATATCAATTTAACACCTAAACTTATGCTTCTGGTCCAGAGAAATGAGGATCACTGCTGTGCCTGTAGTAAAATGGTTCCTATCAAAACTTGGTGATATGGGAATTCTTGAGAGGAGAGTAAAAAAAGCCACCCAAGGCTTTACAAGCAGGTTTTGATCCAAAGTAGACACAATAACACAACACATGAAGCAGATTCTGTAGGAAATATTAGACTAATCTTACAAAATATTCCAACCATGCCTATCAAGGAACATTAATAACAGTGTTATTGACAGAGTATTCATTTGAAGTCATTCTGTTGGATACAATTAACATTTAGATGAGAGACAGTTATAGGTACTCGGATGATATATATGAAAGAAACAATGACTCATCCCTCCAGCAGCATCGGTACCAAACCTCACAGCAGGGAAACTGCATTTCTTCCAGCTTTGAAAAGCTCCCGCGGACCTTCCTGAAGAAATCAGCTCGTTCCTCTCAGAGGGATTGCTCTGCTCTGTTTCCTTATTGGAAGAGGAAATTTCTGTGGAGTTTGCCAAGGGCTGGATGAGTGCACACAGGGAAGGGGAAAGGGCTGGGATGGACAGCTCAGGTCTGGAGGACTCTGCTGTGCTCCTCTGTCAGGTTCTTCTTCCTAAAGCTGTTTATGTAATTAAATGAATTGTTACATCACCCACAGGAACATCAGCAGCTGATGAACCTCGGTGCAGCCAGGGTGAGGGCAGTGATGTAAAAACCAAGAGTGCACCATCAATCCTCTCTTGCCAGCACCCCCCAGAATCAAACCAGGCTGTCGAGACCTGGATGGAATATGAACAGGACGTTGGAAAGAAACATTCCAGCAATGGTTTCCTGAGATTCACAACGTGTCTAATCGAATAACGGGGCTTGGATTGGTCTCACCTGCTTTTAGTTCTTTCAAATTTAGTCTAGGCCTGCTCTTGACTGAGAGAAGCTTGGCCTGGGAGCCCTTCATGCTGGACAGCTTCAGGTCCCTTATTTTTGGAAGGCTGAACTGCTTTCTGAACACAACATAAAAGCATCAGTGGCAGCCACCAGCCTTTGTATTAGTGAGATGACACTTTCTTCTCCACACCTGTGCCTGCCTGGATGTCTCTCCACCCAAGTAGGTTTTGTGCAGCTTTAGAAGATGCTTTGGTCAGCCATAAATATGAGAATAATCAGCCATAGTTCAGAAAATCTGGAATTGTGACAGAAATTTCCACCATAAACCCTCTCTGCACCAGCAGTCACTGTGTTGGTAAGTAAGAATATCATAATTTGGTTTAGAGAAAATGGTACTGTAAGGATTAATTGGAAAATATTTTTATATCTCGGAGAAAAATTTTAGATGACATGTTGCCATAATAAGTAGACTTACTTGTCTGGAAATGGAGTTATCTCCAACCCTGCTGCCTTAAATCTGCTCCATAATAGCCTGGTAGTAGTTTATTTATATTAATTCCGTACTGTATATTTTGCATTTTTGTGGAAATGCCTAGAGCATGCATATTAAGCAGTTAAGAAAATTGATCTGCTTGAGCAGTGATAACATTTGCAGAATGAAATCCTCACAATTAGAGAGACGTTTGAAGAAACCATGTTAAAAGGTGCTGAAATGTTCTTGAAGAAATGCCACATGTTGCTGCGGGCAGTAATGAAACATTTCCATATAAAGTACTACATAAACACATAGAAAATGTAGACATATGTTAGCAGATTATGGGGTGTGAGAGTGATAGAGTAGTGATGATTATTTGCAAGTGTTAATGTTACCAAAGCTGAAGGTTATCTCCTGGTCCTGGACCCTATATGTAAATAATTATAGCTGGAAATATGCATTTTCAAAGCCATCAAACAAAATATACATCTAGCACTCCTGAAATACTGCAGGGTTTATTGATCTGCAGTGTAGGACAGTAAATTTTAGTAGATTTATGCTCATATTTCGGTGAACATATGGCTTAAGACATGCAAGTTTGGAATAAAGTTATTCATATTACGCACACTTGCACATGGTTCAGGATTTGCAAGTCAGGAAGTGATCAGTATGCACAAGGTGAAGTCAAATATACATTACCCACACAGAGGGAATTTTCTATGCATAGCACAGAGTTCTTCTATCAGCAAACCAGAGAATTCAGATCTCTGCATCTATCTATCAAATGTTTCCTGTGAAAATGTCCATCTATTATGTAAATAGCCCTGTTCTAAAGATCTGTTTGTGTGAGGGTAACCTATATATTTTCACAGCATGCTGCACCCAAAATAGCACATCAAAAAAAAAAAAAAAAAAAAAAGAAAAAGAACATATAACAATTTAAGATCCAGCAATAACTTCAGCTTGGGGATATGGTTTTAGTGGACCTTTGGTTGGGGTTTTCTTCCAAGCCTGTCTCAAACCCTTCAAAACCTCATTTTTTCAGTGCTGGCTCCTTATATAAAAAACCTCTGCATTGCTTCTGCTCCAGGATCTAAAAGCACAACTGTGAAATCAGGTAAGTTGGTTAAATATTTCTGCTGAGATTCTCGCTGTTGTTTTCCTAATCAGCATTTTCTCACATCCTTTTCTTTTTTTTTTTTTTTCAAAATGTTTGCTTGAATTAGAAAACAATCTCTGTACTCCAAAGTGGCAAATCACTTGAGACTAGTTTCTGAATAGTGCTGAGAAATCCCTCTTTGCATATCTTTAAAGATGTTGCTCCAAGAAAAACAGGAATTTGTAACTCTAAAACCTTCATCAGCCTTGTAACTTTGAAATAAATAGTTCTTAAAAGAATTCACTACTTGCCAGGCCTTCAGTTGTGTGCACTGAAGCTGTGGAAATTCATGCTAAAAAGACATTATGATCTTTATCTATTTAATAGAGCTTGTTTTTTCTTCATCACAGTATTATGTCACCATTTTCCACTGCAGAAAGACCAGAAAGAGAAAAATCAGATCAATTAATGAGACCATTTTATTATAAAAAATCCGTTTATCATTTCTGGGTGCTTATATATATATATATATATATATATATATATATAATTTTTTTTTTAACTAAATACTGTGATTGGAGTTAAACATTGGTCAAAACCAGCCCCCAGTCATTTCCTTTGTTCTGGGCCAGGTCTGTTCTTGCACAAACAGAAAAAATATTTAGGTTGATGCAGCATAGATTAATTGCAAATTATAAAAACCATTATAGTAATAATTTGCATTTCATACCTTGGTGCATTTGCTTACCAATCCAAGGAGCCCCTGTGATTTTTCACCATTAATACACCGTATTTATACTGAATGTACAGTGTTGAAGGCACAGGTAAAGAGTCCAGTCTTTGTGGATTGGGAGGATGGATCCAATGTTGGCAACATCGATGGAAATTCCAAAGGGAGAGTTGAAGGGATACCTGGGGTGCAAAGAGGGTCTGCAAACAGAATAATCCAGCCCATCTCATTTTTTCCAGGCCCACTTCCCACGAGGGATGGGAGGAAGTGCTGGCATGGGCTCCTGCAGAGCCCCAGTGCCCCTTTCCCCCACAGCACTGAGGGCAATGCCAGGTCCCCAGTGAGACAAAGGGAAAAAGGTATTTCTTCTATTTCATACAGAAATTCCTGATTAATGATGATAGCACATCAACAGTCCGTTAATTTTTGAAATTTAAATAAATTAAATTAAAGATTTACTAAATTTCATGAGTAGAAGCCCTTTTGAAAGGTGATGCATTAAAATTTGGAAACAAAAGATCACACAAGTGTTTTTTCCAACTGTCCCTGTTTTCAGAAACCCATCCATCTCATTTCCAGAAAGGAGTTAACTTTCAGGATAAGTCTTTTCTTCTTCATTAGCTCTTTATTAGCATTGGGCTAACCAGGTCAGGCAGAATAAAACTCATCAGAACCATCAGCTAAAGATCAGAGGAAGCCATTTTTCCTTTTGAAAGTTACATTTCCGATCTTTTCTGTCTGTTTTCTTAATAATTTCTGTTCCTCCTGTTGTTGTACAGGAACAGATGTGAATGAATTCCCCAAAGAAAATTTGCTCTTACAGCATTCTGGTTCAATTTCTTTGTCCATACCCATCCCTAAAGATAGTAAACAGATAATATTTATAGGGAGATTTTACGACCTGTTTACTTCAGATTTTTTTTATATTTATAAAAAATGCAGAGAAACCAAACTAAGTGATAAAGCAGCACCTAGAGGTGCCTTTTTCTTTCTGGGCATTCAGTAAATATTGCTCTGCTAGAACAAAAAAAAAAAAAGTAAAATTAAAAAATATTTTTAAAAACCATTCAAATATTTAAAATCATTCTGGTAACAGCTTAGTAGGGTAGATAATATTGGAATTAGTTGTAAAAGCTGTTTTAATTAGTATTTCTAATAACATATATAAAACATATAATAGCAGTATGACTTTTCCATATTCCCATAGTGATACAGGCTCTGTAGTGGTTTAAAATGCTGATTTGGAGCTCCTGGGTCTGGATTTTTGTGGCTGAAAGGATCCTTGGCTGGATCCCTGAGGGCTGCAGCTCCAGATACCACTTTGGGGCTGCATTATGAATACCCTGAGGCTTAAAAGTCCATCATATCTATTTTTGGTAAGGTACATGTGTACATAAAGGATTTGCTCATTTTTGGAGAAAATGGGTGATCAGTAAATTGAAGGAGTTAAGGTGTAGCTAGGCCTAACCTTAGTCTCAGACTTGGACAATGGTTTATGTCTAATGGACACATCTATACAAATTTAAAAATGAATTTTGGATATTGATTTCACTGGTGTTAATTCAGCAGCTCCCAGTCACTGAGGATGTGTTGTGGGAAAAGGGTCTCTCTTACTCGGGCAGGGGAGATTGTCTTAACCTCAAGCAAGGAATCTCAAACCTTGGGAAACCCCACTCAAGGGAAGAGTCACTGGTGGGCAGCTCAGTTGTAATTAAGGAGAACTCAAACTGGACTCATCCAAAGTTGGTAAAAGGTTTCTCTGCTTTGACTCCCAGCTCCAGGGCTCACCCAGGCTGGAATATCTACGGAATAAAGTGGTTGTGACAAAAATTGCATATGATGGGAAAGGAATGATGAGCCTCCTTGTACCCCCAGCTTTGTTCCTTGAGGGAAGGGAGCTGGAAAAGCCACCTGCAACGTCTGCAAAAGTGGTTGGTGTTCCATGCTTACATGTTCTGATGTTCTGGGGTCACTGCTCCTCTGGGGATTTTCTTGAAGGGTTCTTCAAGCTTTTCTTCTTTGGAAAAGACCCTTGGGTCTTTTTCTCCTTTGGAGGCTGCACCAAAGTCCTGCTGCTTTTGTTGAGAGGTCAAATGTCACCTACCCCAACAGCCAGAGCATGGTACCAGGAGAGTTCTAGGAGCACTTTGGGGAAAAATTTAAAAAAAATCACCAGTGCTTATTCACCTTCTATTCACCTTCAAAAGTCCAGTTTGGTCCTTTCCAATGTTCTTTGATGTGCAGGAAGCACTTTGCTGTTTGACCAGCTCGTGGAAGAGGTTCCATGCTCAGCCCTCGGTGGAGCAGGAGACCTGATCATCCAGCACATCCCTTTAAACCAAGCCTCTGCCATCTGTTTCAACCTCTAATTACAAATGCAAAATAACACAATTCGCAATTGCATCATAAAAAAGTAAAATATAAGTGATTTAAATGCATGTGTGTGTTCCTTATGCAAGGCAACATTCATCTGTTATGTTTTACTGTCTTTTAGAAACAACTCCAGGGTAAAATCCCTCTTTGTGGAGGGAAGAAAAATTATTTCATTGTAAGACAGTGTTTGAAAGGTGTTTTTCCAGGTTATATTGCACTTCATATATTTGTCTCTTTAAAAATTCTTTCTTCTGCCAAAATAGCAGCATTAATGGGATGGGTGGTTTGTCCAGATCAGTCTGTTGTCTTCCAACACAGAGTTTGGGGAATCCTTTGGCTGACCAGGCTCTCTCCTGGATTCCCAAATCATCAGCCATGTTCTACTGCTGCTTCCTTCTTTTTATATATCTGTATTTATGTCATTATGTTTACAGGGGTTTATTTTTTTTTTTTTTACCTATAGATGGACAATTCCATCCAGTTAATCTCTTTCTTGAAGCAAAGGGTTGTTTTAAAAGCAACCTCTAGTTATCCCATCATGGAGCTCTTCTAGTTTTCCTGTGCTGGGAGATGACATCACCTATGTAACCAGTTAAAATCGGCTTTCTAAATAATTACATTCATTATGGTTTGTTGATTTGTGTTTCAGGTGTTTGTAAAATTCCATTATCACTAGCATGTGCATGCTTAACTTTTCATTTACCTCAGAGTTTTCATTTCCGTTCACCAGCCACATTACTCAATCTGGAATTGAGACAAAGACACCTTTGATTTCTCAATATTATTTTGGCACTGTGACGGCCCAAACCAAATGTCCCATGCTCTGTAGACCTCCCACTTTTCTCCATCCACGCCTTTACCTTAACCAGAGATGACACCTCACTCTGCAACAAGAGCAAACTAAAACTTTCTTCCTGAGGAGTAATTATTCCCAGTGAGCAGCAGCTGGGGAGCATCAGAGTGTCTTGATCTCAAGTCTACTGGTGAGCAATGAGTACTTTAAATGCAGCATTTTATGAACTTGTGAGCTCTAAAACCTTTGGAGCCTTTCTGGGAAGCAGAATGCAAGGCCTTTGGTGTGTCACGGCGTGGGCTGTGTAACGCACGTACTTGGAGCCTACACACAGCCCTCACTCCTGGGCTTTGTCCTCCCTTCCCCTCCTCTCCTCTCCAGCCTCCTCAAAATAAGGGTCCAATATATCAGGGAATTGAACTTCATGGGTTTCAAATGGAAGCTGAAGAATTTGTTTTCACTCTGATGTGAAAGGAACAATTAGCAAGGGCGCACACCCTTCTCATCAATGGGAGACTTTTCAATTTCCTTGAAAGGCTTTGGACCGGGATCTAAAAGAGCAAAGACTTACTCCTAACAAAGATGCCTGAATAGGGATGGAAAACTGTTAATCAGACACTCCTGGCATGCTGGATGGTACAACAAAACCATCAGCACACTTCCCTCCAACCTTGCCAAGGGCAAAGGGATGATTTTAGCACTCAGGAATCCTGGAGGATAACTGGTGGTTGTTAGGATTCTCACTGCTCACTTCTAGTGCCTGTTAGAGGGTAACAAATACAACCTGTTTATTCAATCTCATGGCAAACACCTGGGAGACTCCTTGTTTTGGTCAGCTGTGGGAAGTGGGAGGGGGAAGTGCCAGTGGATGGGAGCAGGAGGACAGGGATGAGGGGAGCTCTGCTGGGCACAGCAGGTGAGTGTGGAGCCACTGGGCTGTGCTGGTCCTTACCTGGGGCTTGGCAGGACAGAAAGCTGAGCTAAGGATGCTCCCATCATCCCTGTCCATCACCCTGGTATTTTGTTTGGTAGGCACGGAACTGAAAATACTTCTGGAACTGTATCCGTGATTTGAATTCTGATGAGGCAAGGAGGTAGCGAGAGGGGCATCAGGAGCTACTTTTTTGGGAATGTTTTACTTTATTGTTGACATCTCTGCCAGTTTCCAATGTTAGGCAACCTGGTTGTTCAGAAACATTTTGGAGTTGTCTATTTCTCTTTTTTTTTTTCCTTTCCAGTCAGCTGCACTTCAATTTTCTTACCAAGTCATTTGGTTGTTATGGCTCCATGGATTTTTTATGAACCTTTGTAACTGAACATTGGGGTTTTTTGTTTTGTGGGTTTTTTCCTATGCGTCATTTGCCTTTGAAGTTGCCAGGGAACAACTTTGTTCAGAAAAACAACAAATCCACCCATATTATGAACTAGTTTTCTTTGGAGAGAATAGAGTTACAGATGCACCAAGATGAAGTTATTTGGCAACAAGAGATTTTGGGTCTATTCCCTTTGGACTGACATAATCTTGATGGAACAATTGCTAAAAGGAATTTATTTTAAAATAATGTGACCTGTGCTTAAAAGAAATTGGCCTCAGATAGCCCAGTAAGTTGCTTTTTCCCAGGCTTGCTTATTGTTTTATTTAAAAGCTTGTTCAGAACAGACCCATTAACTGGTCATAGTCACTAATTGTGAGCTTGTCTTTTCTTTGGCTTAGAAAGGCTTTGGATTGAGGTCAAAAAGAAAAGGAATGGAATAGCCAATTTTAAATTGCCAATTTTTCTCATTTTAATATCAGATTTGTTTGGCTTGTTCACATTATGCAGATGAAGTTGTGGTACCAGAGCCCAAAACCCTGTGAGTGTCCAAAATCCCAGGATCCAGCCCAGGGCTTTCTCTTATGGGCTGAGGGAAAGACATTTCATAATTTCCTTCCTTTTCTGTTTCTCTGGTTTGCCTGAGCATGATGTGCTGGTGATGCTGCTTTATTTTGTGCCACAGAAAATGTCACCATTTCCTGAAACATCATCAGTGTTTTCTTAGTTTTCATGCCACATTAATGCAAATACTGAGCAATAGCTGGTTTTAGCAAGTCCCCTTCCAGCTGGGTATTTTTTATTTGGTTTTTTCCCCCTTGAACCTAAGTAGAACTCCAAAAATAGTTATTTTTTAAAGGTCTGGAACCTGTGAGGAGCTTTGTTGCCATTGCTTTCAGGGCTATAGATTTTCTTGGGAGGAAATGCAACAAAATATTTGTCAGTATCTTTCCATTACAACCATCAGTCTTGAATCTCCATAGTGTTGTGTATCATAAATTAGGCTATAACTTGGTTGTGTTTATTTGATTGTATTTATAGAAGCTTGGTTGGGTGTCACAAGTGTCATTTTAATACACAATGAAGGTTAAAGAGTGGTATTTTACCAAGCAGGTCTCCATCCAAATTTGCTGCACAAACCTGGCTTGGGTAAATCCCATTATTTTTATTTCTGGGAAATATATAGAAAATGATTTTATTTTTTGGAAATCCATAGATCTTTGGACCAGCCAGTAAGTGAAATATTTTATAGCATTACATTTCTTTTTTTTTCCCTAAAAGTACTATTTCTGTTAGTTGGAGAATCCTGCTGCCTACCAGAATGTGAAAATAGGTTTCATTCAATTAATGAACTGGAAACAGGAAGACATTACATAGTAAATGAGGTTTACATATGATAATGTTGGATTTGTCATGTAAACGATTGCTTCCTTTCAGCTCCCTGAAAGGACTAAATTTTGCTTTTGTACAGATTGTACAATGCTAATAAAAAGAGAAGGCTCTATGGAAAGTATAACAATAAACTATATCTATAATTCTAATGTGCAGGAGGAAAAAAGGACGATGATATTTTAATACACAAGTAGATCAGAGGTGGGAAGTGGTGTCAAAAACTAAAGGCTCAATCACAGCTTTGCAACAGACTCTATAGGAAGGGCAGCATAAGGGAGGGAAAGGCTCTAAGCTGAAGGAAGGGAGGTTTAGGTGGAATATTGGCAAGGAATTCTGCCCTGTGAGGGTGCTGAGACCCCAGCACAGGGTGCCCAGAGCAGCTGTGGCTGCCCCTGGATCCCTGGAAGTGTCCAAGACCAGGATGGACAGGGCTTGGAGCAACCTGGGACAGTGCAAGGTGTCCCTGCCATGGCAGGGGTGGGATGGGATAGGATTTATCATCCCTTCCATCAAAAACCATTCCATGATTCTGTATTTCCATGAGTCTTACTTTATCCCTCACCATCTTTGCTGCTCCCAGCTGGACTTTGTTAAATTATTTCCAGTTTCTTTGCACCTTTTTTGTACCATGAGCTCAGGACAGGGCACAACATTGCAGCTCAACAATGGTGGCAGAATTATCACAGTGCTCTCATGTAGGATGCTCCTGTTAACAAATCCCTGAAATTACCTTTTCTGGAGCAGTTTTACTCCTTTGTTTGATATGGAGCTCGTAGGCTACTATAAATTTGAATGTGTAATGGAGTTTCCTTACTGGCAATTTCCCATTTGCATCTGATTTCTCCTCTCTAAGTGTAACATTTTACACTTTCCTTTATTGAATTTCATCTTAATTTCAGGCCATCACTCCAAACTGTTAATATCTTTTCAGATTTTGATCCAGACCTCCCAAGGGTTCCCACCATCCCAGCTCCTCAACATTGCAAATTTTATAAATGTAATCTCTTTTCCCTTTAACTGAGTCATTATGAAAATATTGAACAGAGCTGGAGCAAGGACAGATCCCTGAGGAATCTCACCTGAAACTTCTTCCTGCTATGACAGTGAACCATTGATAGCTACTCCTTGAAAGCAGTTTTTCAGCCAATTGTTCCCTCCACCTCATGGTAATTTTATCTAGTTCCAGACCATATTTTCTTAGTTTTATTATAAGAATGTCATGTGGAACAGTATCAGAAAGCTTACTAATAAGAAGATGTATCACATCAACTCTGTCTCCCTTATCCACAAGGCCAGTTATCCTGTCAAAATTAAATTGGAGAGCTTTGTGCCGGCGACTTCTTTTTAATCAAGCCATTTGAGTTATGACCCCTGCAATATTAGATAAATTTTTCAGGAATAACAAACACGCTGGGTTTTTTTCTAGGCTACCACTGTAAAGCAGTTTGCTTGTTTGTTGTTTTTTAAAATAATCTGATGATGTGAGATTAACAATAATGGTCTGAAAGCCAAAAGCCATTATCTGACTGTTACCAAAGACAAAAATTAGGGTGGGAGCAACAAGGCTTCCTCCATAATAGTGTTTTCTTCATTTCGAGCTGATCAGTAGGAAGTGGATTTAGAAGTGCTTTAAATCATTTCACATCATTTACTGGTAATCTAACCAGCATGAACTGCATGTACCCTAAGTGCAGATTTTTTAAAAAGCATAAGAGGAAGAGCAAAAGAACTTTTTATTCTAAGTCATTCTGTAATTTACACATTTTTGTATCAGCCCACTTACTAGTGCCATACATAAGTGTTTCCTCTGAACAGATTTAATTTTTAATTTTCCTGAATCAGTGTTAACCAGGAAAAAGGTAATTGTTGTCAAGAGTATTCAAACTGTCAGAATATCATTCAATCTAAAAGCTGTTAGAATCTGTGCAAAAGTAATTACTGAAACTCTATTCAACTGTAATAATAACCTGCCACTGATGACAGCAATTACTGGGGAAAGTGTAATAGAAATCAAAGGCGCATTTTTCTCTGACAAGTACATTTCTAACTAAGGTTTACATTGGTTGAATAGTGTTGACAATGATGATGTGCTGTATCACTCTTAATCACGGCTGGCATGATGTTACAGTTCGAGCTGCTCGTGCTCGAGGGGCACTAATTGCGCGTTTCAGCTGACACTGTCTGTGCTCTGTGTGCTTGGGAAGGGAGCTGAGGGATGAGCAGGGTTTCTCTGGGGTGCCTCACTGCCTCACTTGAACCCACCCTAAGTGCAGGGTGTAGGCACTGCTGAGCTTAACAGAAAGGATCGCTTAGGATCGGGTTGAACCAGTTTAGGTCAAATTTGGGGATGAGCAAAACACAGAGGGATGGGAAGGAGTAGGGTGGTACGACTCAACCCACTTCTGCCTCCTGGCTGGCAGAGGTCATGCAGAGTCCTTGCCCATGGATTGGCCTCCTTAGGAAGTCCAGCTGTCTCAGGAGAACGTGGTTCTTCAGGGTTCAAGTTCCTAAGACATGACTGAAGCAGAGAGTGGCTGCTATTGTCAGGTCTCAGTGCTGCCCTTCACTCAGACAAAACCCACGATACAAGGTGCCAATAGGGTAATTGCCCTGGCTCTGGGGGAGTTGTATTATATAATTGTATCTGGTCTGGCTTCATGCATTTCTTGGAGAGGGAGGAAGAAAGGACATCCTACTTGACAGCATTTATTCCTCTGTTGATCCGTTTTGCCCACTTTTTCAGCAATTGCTGAGAAGTTTCCTCCAGAACATTTCCCCACTGTGAGAACTCTTCAGAAATGTTTCAGAATTATCCACCCAGAAATCTGGTTGAGCTCCCACTGTTCAGTATCCCTGCAACAACTCCTGTGCCTAAGAATGAGCTCAGGAAAAGCTTCCCTTGGAAGCAGTCTTGAGGAAGGTATTCAGAGTGCTGGTCCTGTTCAGTCATCCCCAAGATTATTTCAAAAACATGTTAAAGCATCACAGAAGATCATTTTAGCAGTTTTTTGCTTCCTTTGGATCCATCAGAATAACTTTAAGGGTGGAACTCGTACAGGAGATGATTTGCAGATCTGGGACAAACCTACTGAGAGCAGTTTCAGGCACACCAATGGTCAGGTTGTCATGCAGGAATTTGGGTTCAGTGGATTTTCATAGAGTGGAAGGAACAAGGATAATTGAGTGATGTTGTACACTTAATCATATTTCTCTTGTCAGAGCTATTCTGTTCTTCACACAATTCCACAATCCATAAGCTCACAGTCACTACAAAGGCCAAAAGTCTTATTATTTAATGGCAGATCCAGCTATTTCTACCACTGAGACTCAGCAGGAAAACACAGTGTAGAATCTGGGTGTGGAATAGAGAGACAGAGAATTAAACAGTCCTTCCATGGTCACCAGACAGATTACATCCATTAAAGGTAATCCAAACTCGGTGCAGAATGTTTAACACTTCCAGAAGACTTTTTGAAATGAGTTCTAGGTAGTGCCACATCCCAGCAGAATCACTGACTGTCCCTGCAATCCAGTTTCCCCAAGGTATCTCCGAGCTTTTACAAGCCCCTCACACACACTTTAATGTGTGAGTAGTCCCCATAGACTCCTTGGATGATCTCATGGACTTAAATGCATGCCTAATTTTTCGTGGAACTGGGGCCTTGCTTGGCTCCAGATAGGAGGCTGCCAGAGGAGCTCATTCCATCATTCTTCTTATTGCTCTAATTGCCTGTTTATGTTTTCTGACAGCCAACACTAACCAATAATTTTTATAAACAGAAGCTCTTTCAGAAAATCTACTAAATAAAAGTCACAGCTCTTGAAAACCAAACTGATTTTAAAGGAAAACTTGATGTTTCCCCTCTGATTTTCCTATTGATGTTTAACAGTTGCATCAGGCTGGGTCCCTGGTGCTCTGTTACCATGTGGCTCTCTTTTATTATACCAACAATAATGCAATTCAGCTGCAAACGTGTGGTAAAACACTCCTGGATTTTGTGCACACCTTATTAATTATCCTAACTGCAAAATGATGGGGTCTTTGACAATCATTTCTATAAACTCTTAGGGTTTCTCACGTGATGGACTACCTGAATGGAGGTGGTGCTTGCCTGGCTCAGTGAGCGGCTGCAGGGGGGTGTTTGTGGAAGCTGGGCTGGTTATGAACCTCATGCTGCTGAGCCCTTGCATCTCCAAAGCAGCACCTCATCCCTCTGTTGAAATAAAACAGGAGAATAAAACCACAGCCACACCAGGGCCTCCTCCCTGCTCAGTTTTCTACCCAAGGGCAGAACAACCTGAGCTACTGTCGGAGTCCAGCACATCCCTCTGGCTGCCCTGGATGTCTCCAGACCCTGGCAGGGGGCTCAGAGACCTTGGCATGAAGTGAAAAACACCTGTGGCTTCCATTTTAGCCCATGGAAAAAACTGCCAATTTTGTATGAGGAATTACAAGCCACAAGGGTTTGAGTAGTGTGATAGGTGAATTAACACAGGGTGAAAAAGTGGAATTTTGGGGTTTTTGGGGTAGGGTTCAGGGGGTCAAGATGGAGAGATTTGGGTGTGTCCTGTCTTCTTCTTCTTGCCCTCCATGTCTTGCTGTGATGGTGACACTTTTCTATTGGTTTAAGGTAGAGACACACTGTCCAACATAAATTATAGATATTAGCACATTATTGTAAACATAATACAGATAGTTTTTGGTATAAAATGAAAAGACCCAGGCTAAGCAATGCACCCACAATTGTCACTCTGGGGGTGACACTGCTAGTGTGGCCACCAGTCACCCTCTTTATGGGGTGACAGGAGAGCAGAGGGAGTTGGAAAGTCTGATCCTTACAGAGTTTGTGTGCTTGTGCCATTGGCATTTCCATGTCCAGGTGGAGAGGTCAGGCAGGGGTTTGTGTGGCTTGCAGGTGCAAATGTGTGAACTAAATATAAATTGAATTATGACAGGGTTGCGACCTCTCCAAAAACACCCATGTAAATTTGTTTGGGAATTTAGGGACATTATTACTGATGGATTTCCCTTTGCCCATTTGCCTTTCCAATGCTACACTTTAAACAATTCCCCATCACCAAGAGCTTGGAAATTATCAGTTAGGTGTTCCCTGATAAAAACAAAAACCAATTACTTGTCTTTTATGGCATGTTTTTAAAGGCCCTTATTTTAAACCTTTTCCCTGAAAACCCAACAGCCACGTATTTATTATTTTTTAAAGAGAGCTGAGATCAATGAAGATCATGTGGATACCATAAAGGAACATCAGTACCTGGCTTAGAGATGCCCCATTGCCATCTTCTCCTGGTGTGACCAGCTCAAAGGGACAATTGTAGGGATGGTGGTGTCCAGGGCAGGGATGAGATTCCAGGAGTGGCAGTAAGGACAACATCTGCCTGGAATATTTCTGCCTGCCTGCATAACCATGCACAGCTTTCTGTTGTTCCACGAGTTACTCAAGCATATAATAGAGTTTCAAGGAGTTCAAACCTCCTGTTTTAGATGGTGTTTTAGTGAGTTGTTTTTCTACCTCAGCATGGATTAGATTTTCCCCCCCAGTGCATGGAGAGAGTGCAGATTTTAAATGCTGACTATGCAGCTGTATGGTGAATTTCAAACTGTAGGAAACAAAAATATTCCCTACAATGCACCTTTGATATCTGCTTAGTGCCCTCTGTCTGTGGTCAGAAATAACCTTGGGCCTCAAACACCTCTTGCCATGCCCAGATTCTGCATCCACAGGTGGAATTCCAACCTGGTGCAAAGGAAGTCATGAGCAGAGCCAGGGATTTATCCAGGGAATGGCAATGCCAGACAGGTTTTGTACCCTGCAGTGTTACCTGGGAGTCTGACAGCAGATTCATAATGATGGTTCAAGGTATCTATTCAGTTTTCCTGGGATCACATAAATAGTCATGGGCAGAGATGCTGGATCTAAAGGATCCTGTCTCCTGAGCCCTGTGCCATGTCCTCTGAGTCAAGTGCAATGCAGAAATTGCAGAAATCCATCATTCAGGAAAAAAAAAAACTCAGAAAAAAATTTAGAAATCCATATTAATGAGGAAAAATATTTAAAATAATGCAATGACTGGTTTTGGATCTTTGTTGCAGCAAATATTTTTATTTAAGTACACAAACAATTGATTCATAAGGAGCAGAAATGGGAACATGGTTTGTGTGCCAGCTGAGGGAAAATCCAGGGGGATGAGCCCATGGCATCCCCCCTCTGCCATCCTGCTGGTCCAGGGCTGTGTGCTCACTCTCCTAATTCCTCTCAGCCAGGTTGGTTTAAACTGTTTGTATTACTGGTCCCAGCTACCCCAGCTGATATTTTTTTTTTTTCCCCTGCCTGGAGAGAATTAAAGTGCTCATTTGAACTGCTTTGCCAACAGATCTGTTCAAAACCTGCAGCAAGCAGCTTTTAATGAGCAGCTGGGGGAGCGACTTCTTCCTGGCACAGGCTGCTCCTAAAGAGCCTATCCATGCATATCCTTAAGACATTTGAAAAGGCTGCGCATTTTTTTGTCTTTAAATCACAGGAAAAGTGACTTCAGGTGTTGCAGTGCTTGAATTCACTCGGTTCCTGCAGCCTGCGTGGTGCCCACGCCCGTCATTAGCACATCCTTTCATGATCAAGGCTGGACCGTTCAAACGAGGGAGGGTTTGGATCCCTTTGGGAAGCCAGCAGGACAGAGCTGAACACATCAGTCCTGCTGCTTAATTAGATCCCAAGTAAAAATCAAGTGATGCTTTAACCAATTCTTGTATAATTGCTGTCTTGGTTATTTTTTTTTTTTCTGGAGGATTTTCAACCTGGATTTAGGAGATTAAATCAGTTGTGCACTTAATATAAATGTGTAAATAACTTTATCTCTGCACAGCAATAATTTAGGCAGCTGTTAAATCATAGGAACACCTTAGGAAATGAGGTGCGTGTTTAAAGGTTTGCTCAATAGAGATCTAACATTAAACAGGTATCATAAGTCTTAAAATGTAATTTAAGTAGATGGGTATTCCCCCTAATGACCGTGATAAGATCAGTGAGAGAAGGCAGTGGCAAAGTGTGTCAGATGCAGTGGTGGCTCTGGAGAGTGCAGGGTTGGATTAGAAATTTCCCATCTCTTTTATTTTCCTGTTTCATGCACATAAAAAGGGAATCTCATCCTTCTCCTCAGGTGAGTAAATGAAAGGGCTACTCTCCAAACAGCTGCACATAAATGTTCAGCTTCTTTCTGGGCATTTGGTCACTAGAAGAAAAAACCTATCTGGTGGGCAGATGTTTGAGAGACTTTTCTAAGCTTTCTCAGAGGGGAAAAAGTTTAAAAATAAGAATAAGCTTGCTAAGGGCTATAGGATGCATAGTGGTTTATTAGCCATTGTTCTGGTGTATGAACCAATATTCTGCCTTAATCCATGCAGAGCAGCAAGTTCCTGTGGCTTAGGAATCACAGACCTGGGCTGTTTGTCCTGTTCTCTCTGGTGGACAGCATCCCATTATTGTCACACTCCCTGGTTATGTTTAATGTGAGGAGGATACAAGTGCTTAAAAAAGAAAAAAAGTCACTTCACTGGTACTCCCTGCATTTTTATTCCTGAATATTAAGTCTCAATTTTTATAGCCTTAGCTTGATCTGGGGCTTCATAAAACACCATAAATTGGAGCTCAGCTTTACAGGCAAGATGATTTGGTAAGCATGGGATTGTCCCTACTACATCAAATCGTGTTTCCTCTCTGAGTATCCCAAAGCCCTCAGTTATGGCTCTGGCTCAGTAGCCAGCCAGGAGATAGAAGAAGCCCTCTGCAATTAACTCTTTGCATCTTGGGTTTTTTGGGTTTTATTCTTTTTTTCTGAGGGGAAAGAATGAGAAAAGTTCTTTAACCAAGTATTTTCTTCCAATTTTACCTCACAGCAGAGTCAGCTAAGTGAAACCCCTTGTCAGCAGAACCATTATCTATAATTTACATGCAGGAAGCAGTGAAGTTTTAGGGTGAAATGGCTCCAAACCCAGGAACCTCTGCCCATTCCATCACCCAGCCCTGCAAGCACAGGAGCTGTGTCAGTGACAGTATTAAGGGCTGTTAAACTGGCTTTGATGTATTGCTGGGGTTTTGGATGATTTTCTAGTTTTTATTATTCCTCTGACTACCATTTGCTATTTTCAAATGGAATCTGCTATTATGGGATACAAGGAGTGTGTCCTTCAGAGGAGACTCTGCTCCAACAGCCCCTTGTGCTCATTGCTGGTGGGGTGTAGAGGGGTCACTGGTGATCCCCTGGAATTTGGGGGTCACAACCACGTTTTTTTACAACTGATCATCCACAAAGGTTCTCTGCAGGCTGGGAGCAGGCACAGGAGCTGCACAAGGAATTGCTCTGCTCCTGGAGCTGCAGGGTTGAGCTCAGGGCACGTCTCCATCAGTGCCACCAAACTGGCTCTGCCCCACTGGCAGCTGCTGCTGCTCTCCTCAGATTCTTCTCCTTGGTTCAATATTATTCTCTTTAAATATCCCACCTCTCTCCATCTGTGGTCAGGCAGCACTCGCTCAGCCACAGGTCTTTCATGGGTCTGCAGCAAGAGGTTTTCATGGAATTACAGAATCACAGGCTGGTTTGGGTTGGCAGGCACCTCAAAGACCAGCTGGGTTTTTGTGGTGTTTTTCCACAAAGCCTTGTAGAGTTTTAGAATCACAGAATTAGAGAACATCCTGAGCTGAGAGCCTCAGGGACCAAGGAGTCCAACACCTGGCTGATTTTAAGGCTAATTCAATACCTGGGTGACAGGTAGTGGTGAGAAAAACAATGAGATTGTTGAGAAAAGAATTGCATTTAATGAGCACTGAAATGTATTATTCCCTTTTTAACAGAGCTGCCTAAAAACTATTGATTTTGCTGCCCACAGATTTCTAATAATAAAAAATTTAAAGCCTTGCTATCATTCCCCCAAATCAGGTTTATTTCCAGCATGAGTGAACTCAGAAAATCTCCAGTTAGAACTATGGGAATTGGATCCTCCAAATTAACAAATTCCTCTTCCAATCTAACAAATTGTTGTATTCATCTGCATCCTCATCCTGGTAGCTGGCTCTGCTTGGTGAGAAAACCCAAAACTGGTTTGTCTTGGTGTTCAGCTGCTTTTCCTTTTTCCTCTGGCTCAGCCACCTCAGTGAAGCCCTCCCTATGCATGCTTATTTTTTACAACTCAATTTATAAATATTTTTTTACCAAAATTAGCAGTAATAATTTGTTTTTACTTGCCTGTTACTGCAGTTAACCTCGGGTTAAACTTTTTAGGTCAAATCTGGGCTAACAAGTCTTTAAATACAAAATCAAGACTCCTCACCTGGCCCTTGAGCTCAGCTACATCTGTGTTCATTTTTACTGATAATTTGGCTTTTTTTTGGTCTTCATTTCACCACAGATAAGATGCCCACAAAGACTTTTGGCCAAGCTGCTGGTTTTCCCTGCAGCAGGGTTATTGCTGGCAGTGCCCTTAGGGGGAAATATATAAGTTTGAAATCAAGCTTCCAAAAAAACAAACAGCACTACTGATTAGGATCTCATATTGTTATCCTTCCTGCTTCATTTGTTTTCCAGATGGGCGAAATAAAGGTCAACAACCCTAGGGCAACGAGCTGATTTGAAAGAAATGCGATTTCTGAAAGGGAAATTTGCAAAAAATAGCCATAACCAAGAAATGAGAAACATTTTAAGAAATTGGCAGTTCAGACTAATCGTCCACGTAGTTTATCTTGGCGAATTGGTGATATTTTATTGTCCATGCAAATGGGCTGATAATCTAGTCCTGCTCTCCTTGTGGCGTTTGAAAATCATTTTTCTTTATTGGAGTTGGGGTACGGCTGTGCCGTGAGCAAGGAGATAAAGAGGGCCCATCCTGCTCTGAGCTGAAAAAAGAAAAAGAAAGCTGCCACAGCCACGCTTTTCCCGGAGGGAGAAGTCGGAGCTGCCACGTCCCCAGCTCGGCTGGGAGCTGCTCTCGGCAGCATCCATCCCCTCCAGCAGCGAGCGGGATGCTCCATCCCAGGCTGCTCCTGCATCCCAGGCTGCTCCTGCATCCCGGCTCAGGCAGCGCTTCCCGGCGCGGTTTCTCTCCCCCAGAACCGACAGGGATGCTCCATCCCAGGCTGCTCTTGCATCCCAGGCTGCTCCTGCATCCCGGCTCCGCGCATCCCCCGCGGGCTCACAGCCGCAGCATCCCTTGGCCGGTCGCTCCCGGGAGCCGCTGCCGGGATGCCGGGAGCGCCTCCTCCCAAAATCGGGGTCATGTCTCCCTCTAGGGGCTCGCGACGAGTTTGAAACCCCCCCCGTTCCCCTGCCACAGGAGGCTCCCGATGTGCTGAGTAAAGGTGTTCCAGCTTGTAGGGGCTGGGATGTGGCACACACCCCGTGTGCCCGTGGAGAATGGAGCTTAAAAGTTATATTTTAATAATATTTTCTGGAAGAAATTCACTTCTGCCCGTTCTCTGGGCGAGGAGGAGGCTGAGCTCTAAGTCTATGTGGTTTTGCTGTGTGGATGAAGGTGTTTTGTCTTTGTCCCCAGCCTGGCACTGGTGACACTGCTCCTCCCTGGGTGCCTGTCACCCACCTCTGCAGCATCCTCGGGCATTTTGGAGGTGGCTGCTGCTGCCAGCTGGGCAGAGATTCTCTTCCAGAGGTGCTGCTGGGTGCTCTGCTGGTCACTGATGCAGCCGTAGAGCAAGGGCAGGGATGGGGACACTGACATGGTCCCTACAGCTGAGAGCAAAGAAGAAAATCAAGTGGAACATCAGGTTTTATTTCAATGTTTGCTGAAATGGGAAACCAGAAATGTTTAATGGCCATGATGCAGCATTTAAACATAACTCACGGAGATGCATTTTGAGTTTGCAGTTTAACTTGATGCCTTTGTGGACTTTCAGGGTAGTTTGTGTTTTCTGTTTTTCCAGTAACAAGAGCAGTGGGAATTTCCCCCTGTTTAGTGGCCAGGCAGCCATGATAATCATTCTGTGCCACTGTTGACCTGATATCGATCTGAGAGTCTGGGAAGAAAAGAAGTCTAATAAATACATATAAATCAATAAATTCAATCAAAATATAAAGGACGGTCTTCCAAGAGGCACAAGTGGGAATTGCAGGAATTGAAAGGCAGCCCATGTGATTTGAATGACTTGGCTAGTTTTGTGAGAGAACTCAAGTACAGCTCTCAAAGATCTCGTTTTACTCCGGGGACGCAGAGATTTCACCAATTTCAACAATCCAAAATTTAGGCTGAGGCTTCCTCACAGTCAGCTGAGAGCTGGGATGAGTCATGTTCTGGGGGAGGGTGCTCATTAGAGGCACTACATCATCACATGGGACGTCAGTGCCCAATTTTTAGCCAGCCCAAGTTAGGTGCAGTTCATCTCATCCCTCTCAACAATTCCTTCGTGGGCTGCTGCAGCCTCCCCCTGAGGGGTAACAAAGAATCCTCTTTACCCCAGCAATTATTTACATTGTGATGATTTCCCATTTCCCACAACTAATTCAGATCTTTGAAACTGTGTCTCTTCACTCAGCAAAACCAAGGATGTCCGTAAAAATTTGCTGAGAAATAATCTGAAAAACTTCTCCAAGAGCCCAGATGAATTTGAGTACAATTCTTCTTTGCTCCACTGCAGTGTAAATCAGGAACAGCTCCTGAACCCCCAGCTCTGGTTCCAAAGGTTTGGCTGCAGTTTGTGTAACACTGATGAGCCTTTGCCTCTTGCAGGATGAAATCACTGATGAAACCAGGATAAGTCAGACATATAAATTAGTAGCTCGTTGCTTAATTAACCGTAATTAAGGGTAGGATGATCTTTAAGGTCCCTTCCTACTCAAACTGAAAATGAAACTGAAGGATTTGGGTGATTTGTGGTTTGAGGATATTCACATGGTCAGATCTGGGTATGTTCAAAAAGATAATAAATACAAGCCAGAGAGAAGGATGCTGACATTGCTTTAGGGATGCAAAGAGATTTTAAATTGTTTTAAATTCTTATGTTTAGTTACAGAAATTCAGGGTAAGATCTAATGAAAGTTTTGGTGTCTAAGCTGGGCTGTCCCATCTGATGGTGACATTTGCATTGAGAACACACAAGGACAGCGCTGGGGTCAGCATGGCACCTTGTGGTCCCTTAGACCCATCAGGGACAAAATCAGCCTCTGATTTCAACAGGAACAGGGTCCCTGGGACTTGAGGAAAGTGTCCCAGGTTCAGCTGTCTCTGGCAGTGTTTTGTGGCTGCTGTGGGTGCTGGCTCAGATTTTCTGCTGATTATGCTGGAGCAATATTGCAAGGAATTTATGCATAATGGACATAAATCTCACTCTACGAGCCACCTGAGGGGCAAGAAAAATGGTCTCTGTCAAGGATCTACACACAGAAATACATTAACCAGGAGCTCTCTGCCGAGCAGGAGCTCCAGCTCCAAATGTAGGTTTGGGGGAATAATGAAGAATAAAATTAGTGCTTTGGTAATGCATTAAACCTTTTGGGGGGGTTTCACTGGCAGCTTTTTACAGCCTGAAAGGATAAATGGTGCTGATAATAAATTTTGCTAACTTTTAAAGCCATCTTCCAGAGGAAGATACAGAAAGCTTTTCCTGCACCGCTGTGGAGCGGGAAGAGCTGGGACTGCCGGCCCCTGTTGGAACTCCCAATTAGCAAAACTTACTGGGAAAGAGCTGCCTGCCAGGATGGGAGGGCTTCTGCTGGGTGGGATGGAGGGTTGGGAATGCCACATTCACAATCCTGCCCAGGGAATGAGCAGGGCTGGTTGTGAGATGTCCACACGAGCTTGGCCCAGCCACGGCTCCCATTGGAGCGAGGATTCTGTGACTGCTGATCTTCCCTTCAGCCAGGGTGCTCTGTCACCATCTTCCCTTCACTCAGGGTGCTCTGTCACCATCTTCCCTTCAGCCAGGGTGCTCTGTCACCCATCTTCTCTTCAGTCAAGGTGTTCTGTCACCATCATCCCTTCATTCAAGGTGTTCTGTCACCATCTTCCCTTCAGCCAGGGTGCTCTGTCACCATCTTCCCTTCAGCCAGGGTGCTCTGTCACCATCTTCCCTTCAGCCAGGGTGTTCTGTCACCATCTTCCCTTCAGCCAGGGTGTTCTGTCACCCATCTTCCCTTCAGTCAAAGTGCTCTGTCACCCATCTTCCCTTCAGTCAAGGTGTTCTGTCACCCATCTTCCCCTCAGCCAGGGTGCTCTGCCAGAGGCTGAAAGCTGCCCATTGGTGTTGGTTCAATGAACTCAAAACCAAACCCACAAACAGAACAGGCCCTCATTTCTTTCCGTGTCTTGGTACAGCCAAGGGGAGCAGGATGTGATTAAAGCCTCTTCCCTCCCATCTCCGGGGCTCTGGCTTTGTTATCCATATTCCCATGAATTATTTTGTTGCTATAGCAATACTTTTCTCTGGGCCTAATCCTTTCTCATTTACAGGGAAGCCCTTTACTTTGCTCTCTCAGTGCAGTGGGGCCTTTACTTTGGCAAATTACCTCTCAAATTACAGCTCAAGTTTGCGTTTGCTTTTCAAACTAATCTGGATTGGGGAATTCTTAATTTGGGTTAAAGTGGATTTGGAAATTCTTAGTAAAATAAGTGCCAAAGAATCACATCTGTAAAATTATAATATATATTGTGTGTGTCTGTATCTTTGCAATCATGAATCTTCTCACCCAATTAAATTTCCTGTATGGAGAGGAAAGTGATAGTGGAAACAGAAATAAATAAAAAAAAACTCTGCATGCTCCACATTTGCAGATTTCTGAATTCCATTTTCATCATGACTCTTCTCAGCACTTGAAAAGTATCTCTAAGTCAAATTTTTTATTCCCAACTGTGTGTCAGGAGGAGAGCAGGACATGGAGGAATGGAACAAGGCAGAGGCAGTGAATTCCCATGGGTCCCAGCACTGGAGGCTTTGCTTCAATCCATAATTTTTCTTCTTTCCTCTTTTGTTCCTTCAATTTTCCTATTTTTGTGTGTGAATATCTACATATATGTGTGTGTGATTTTGCAGTGTTCTTGGATCAAGAATCTGCTGCCCCTCACACTGGGTCATTGCAACTCAGTGCTTTACTGTGTGGCTTGTGGATGAGCAAGAGGGTTAAAAGGCTTAAATGGCAAGATTTAAATGAAAAAATAGTTATTTTGGAATGTATATGTGGATGGAACTCAGGTTCAAGGTGAAAGGATTAACTTGTTTGCTTTGTATTAGTAATACATATTAATTCATGATTCATGTTATATTAATTTTTAATGGATATATTTAAGAATTTTGGATAATCTTTCCTTAATACCCTGGGAGAGTAATTACAACTTCAACTATATTGTCACAAGCTTGCAAAATTAATAATTGGAGAAGGTTAGTAAATATAACTGGGATTGCTGAGCTGCTGTTGGAGGGCAACAATGCTGGATTTAGATACTGTTACTTCAAATGTTTAAAATCCATTTAAAGTCCAGCACTGAATTCATTGCAAAGACTGAAATTCAGCCTGAGGGCCCTGGGCTGGTGGCAAAGGGTGACTATTGGCCACAATCCCCTCATCAGGCTCACAGACATTGGCACACCTCTGAATTCACCCCAATTTATTCCTGGCTGTTCCTACAGGCAAATCTATTCAGATGCATCAGCTCTTTCAACTATTCCCATTTGGGAACAGCTTCCAGCTCCCCCAGCCTTCCCAGCTGACACAGGCAGCTCTTCCCCTGCTCTCCACGGCTCTAGAACCCTTCTGTGCCTCTTTGCTTGTGGATAAGATCCTTCCTGCCCTGAAGTGAAGCCCTGGTGCCTCCCTGTGGGAATGCTCCTGGTGATGGGATGGACGAGGTGGGTGCAGTGTGGATGAGTGAGCCATAGGCATAAGGAAGAATAATCAATTTATCAGTTTAAGAGAGAGAAAGTTACAGAGGAGGGGGGTTGTTGATTTATAGGGGGCTTTCCCCTGAAATCTGCTGTTTCTTACTCTGACTTTTAAGAATAAGACCCCACAACATCTGTGGATAGGGAAATAATTTCCTTGGTGGCTGCTGAGTCTACACCAGTCTGTCCCACTGGAGCTGGGACTCAGAGATTCAGTGTGATTGATGCTTTTTCTGCCTTTAATTGCAATTATTTGTGTGCCTGAACATTTCACAGATTTTTTTTTTTTCCCCAGGATCTAGCATTTCTTTTTCTTGCCCTTTCAAGAGACTCAGCTGGGATTATCCTGTCCTTATTTTCTGTGCCTTTGTTTCTGTTCACATTCCATAACAAGTGATGCTGGATTACAAAACCTACTTCAGGCTAATACACAATTGTCCATCGTTTTCCACTGAGATGGTTTTTAGTCAGTCCCTTCCCTCTTCCAAAACTGAGCTATTCTTGTGGTAGTCCCATGTGGAATGTCCCTGAGTCCTTCTGCAAGGCAGCTCTTCTGGAGCCACCACGGCTTTCCCTGGAGATCTTAAATTTTCTTGACTTCAAAAGTCTATTTGTTGTTTAAGGACACAGGATGTTCTCCCTGTGCTTACAGAATACATTGTAACACACTTTAAGTGTAATTGGAGGGAAAGATCTTTGATGTCTATTGTAATAATTTCCCTCAAGAGCTGCAGGATTGGTAAAATTTTACACCAGTCTCTGGATATTTCCCTTTATTTTTTTTACCCCTCAAATAATATGTTTTTTAGTTCATAAAATCCAAAATTGTGGATATTTTATATAATGTTTAAATATTGGTTTAGTTTTGGGGGAAAAAAGTCTACACAGGTATAATAATATTCTATGTTAATATTTCAGAGGAATTATTTTATTTGCCTTCATTTTCCTCATTTTATTGTGATGGTTTTTCTGACTTTTTTTTTCTGGATATTTCTTAAATATACTTATATATTTAAATATATACACTGAACAGGGGAGCTGCAGAGACCAAATTTATTCTGAGGGTTGGGAACAGAAGGGAGGAGGAGTCTGTGCCATGTTCTGAAACATCCTAATGACCCAAAGCCCTTTCTGACATAAAAAAAAAAAAAACAGGTTAAGTAAGAAAACCACCATAGCTGAAGTCTATTTGTTAAATCCCTGCCTAACGTTTGTGATTCTTGAGCTCCCATCCATCTCCACCACCTCACTGATAGCTTGGAGAACTTGACTTGCATTTCTAGAACAAGATTTCCAAATCTAAAATTTTGGTGGATGTTTTAGCAGTCTTCTCTTTTTCATACTGAGTGTTCCTTGCTTTGAATACTAATTTTTGGTGACCAATTAATTTTTATCATGGCCATATCACTGAACTAAGATAAGGATCATATTTTGTTGTTTATTTCCCAACGCAACAAATCAATTTTACATTTTGAGTAGGAGGAGAACTAACTGAAGCTGGAAGAAATATAGATAACGGTGTGTCTTTGTTAGGCCCCAAAAATAAAGAGATCTCATAGCTTTTTAATCATGGATTCTCGAGGTCTATATTTAATATCCGGAATTTAACATCATTAATTTCATAGCATAGCTTATCATCAAATTCATTAATTTTCATCAGAATGCAAGTGATAAATTGTTCTGGATAAATAATCATCCATCTATGCCATTGTTGAGAGGACAGTGCTAAGCTGGACTTTGAGGAATTGGGAATCTTGTGTCCAGAGAAGGGAATGGAGCTGGCAAAGGTCTGGAACATCAGTGCTATGAGGAGCAGCTGAGGGAGCTGGAAGTGTTTGCTCTGGAGGAAAGGAGGTTCAGGTGGAATTTTCTCACTCTTCAAAACTCCTGACAGGAGGGTGCAGCCATGTGGGCATCAGGCTCTGCTCCCAGGGGACAAGAGACAATGAAGCACAAGGAAAAATGGTCAGGGGAGGTTCAGGTTGGATATTAGGAAATGTTTCTTCACTGGAAGAATGGTCAGGCATTGGAAGGGGCTGTCCAGGCCAGTAGTGGAGTCCCTGTGCCTGGAGATGCTCAAAAATGAGTGGACACTTCATGTGGCACAACTTCCTGGTGAGGTTTAGCGACCATGGTGGGATTCATTGGAGGCTGCATTCGATGACTTTGGAGGTCTTTCCAACCTTAATACTTCTAGGTTCTTCCTGCATGCAGGTGGTGGTGCCCAGCAGCATCCCTGCTGCCACCCAACACATCTGGCTGCTCCAGGCAGGTGCTCTCACACCTGGCTGGACACTGGGATGTCTCCCAACAAACCAGGGGAAAACCACCCGGAGCAGTTGAAGCCATCACAGCAAAGCTCTCTTGCTGTGATGTGCTGTTACCTCGGAGCAGGGAATACATATTTATGGAGCATTATTTACTCTCAATCAGCAGAATATAGGCCAGCTTTGAAATGCAAATGAGCTGCTTCCTCTACAGCCCAAGCCTGCAAAGGCTGAACCCACCCAAATGCACCATTTCTGTTGTTCCAAGGGCCAAGCTCACCCAGCTACAGCACTTTCCCTCAGGAAGTTTTGCAGGGGAAAACAATCTCTGCTTTTCATTTGCTCTCCTGAATTTGAGGTTTCCTCCAGGTAGCCTTTGGTGCTCTCTGTTTATCAGGAAACTGCTCCACGTTCTGTGGGCAATCCCAGCCGTGCCGCAGCTGCTCCCTGGAGTCTCCATCCACACCGTGCTCCTGAGCACTAACAGCTTCCAGGTGCTGGTCCAATGTGTGCTGCACATGGCCCAAATTGGGGCTTTTCACACAGCCATCACATTTGCTTAGGAAGAAAGTTCCTTTCCTCCCCAGCAGAAACACCCCAGCGTCCTTTCCAGTGCCATCTGGGAAGAATAACTGGTGCAGCAGAGTAATTCTGTTGTCTCTATGCATCCAGGCAGAATTCCCAAGTTATTCCACCTGAAAATGTGTCTCCTGCAATGGCCATCAAACAGATTTCCAACACGTGCAGACAAGCATGTAAGTGCTGTTTTGATTCCAGGGTAACTTGAGCAAAGAGTGAGGGAATCCGACAGAGAAGGAAGCTTGTCTTGCTAACAGGAGTATTGGAAAAGAGGGAAAATATATCCAGGACAGATGAAGATGGATTATGAAAATACTAGACTTGGATCTCCTCTTGGCTCAGCAGTATAAGAAAAAAATTGGCTCCTCCCACTAATATTTTTACTCCCTAAATAAAATTATTACTCAGTATTACCATATAAAAAATAGTAGTATTATAAAGGTATCCCCAAATGCTTTTTTCTGGTTTTAAATGCTACCTGAAGAAAAAAAAATAGTATATATATTTATATACATAAATAATATATAAAAACTTCTTTCTAAAATAAATTATAGGAAACTTTCTCAACAAAAACAGTTTTTATAGCACTTTTTCCTTACCGTCCTTTATACTGGGTGATATTCTTGGCTGAAATTCCCAAAGAATGTCACAATTTAGTTATATTCACCTTTGTCATTCCCAAACTTCCATCTGTGAGAGTCAGGCCGTGATGCCAGATCCTCTGCATGTTTGTCCTGCTGGGTCTGCCCAACACCTGTACAACTCCAACAGGAAACATATCCAAAAATGGGATGAGGAGAGACAAACTGGGTAATGTTACACCACAGCACTTTCCTACTAGAAATGAAAATTCTTGGCTGTTAAAGCTAGAGAAGGAATTAAAGAATGCAGATTTATTAATCCCAGTTGTTCAAATTCCAGCTCACATAACAGCTCTTTTCCCATGAGCAAAGTTTTTATGCTAAAATTCCTCTTTTGGAAGTGTCTGGAATATTTTGCTATTACTTAGTTGCTCATGCTGAGCAATTGATTTTTTTTCTTGGCTCTAATCAGATGTTATTGCTTTCTCTTAATTTACTTTTATAGCTGTTTAATGAAGGCTGCTTCTAAATGGTAGAAAAGAATCCAAAGGATTTAGGGAGCTAGAAAAGCTCTTGGAATGTGATTTGTGGTGCATTTCAGGTAGGAGGGAGCAACTCTTGCTCTCCATCCTCCACCAGGCTGCCCAGCTCTGCAGATGAGATCATTTAGTCAGTTAAAAGTCATCCCAAAGCAAAAACAACTTCCAGATGTTTCTCTAATTTTGCAGGACACTGAACTGTGAACAGTCGTTAAACTTTATCCCTTTTGCTTCCTGAGTTTTCCAAGACAGAAACAGATAAAAGAATGGGAAAAAAAACTCCCAAGCCACTGCAGAGGGATAACTGTGCAAAGGAAAACTCTGGAGTGAATGTGTTTATTGTGGGTGTGGAAAAGAGAAAAGGAGCAAAGTGCAAGGGCAAGGCTTGGAAGCTCAGTCACTGTCCTGGAGAATGGGATCAATCCATGTCTTGGTGGTGTTGGGAAAGTCAAGTGTTGGAAACCTCCCTGCAGAGAGGGATTTGTTTGACAGTTATCACCTCCCTAAAACTGGCTCTGATGGAGACTGAGAGCTTGAGATCTGTCAGGAAAAAGGGGTTTGCTGTTAAAATTAATCTTTACATGCTGAAGATGAGCTCCTGACTCGTCATCCTCCCTAACTCTGCATAGCTACAGTGAGAATCAAGGATATTTTCTCTGAAAATCCAGGACTGTGAGTTAAATCCTCCATAAAATTTTGATCAAGATCTTGCAGCTTCAACTTTAGAAAGCATGTACTTATTAAAACTCCTCCAACTCGATGTTTAATACAATATTGACATCCAGTAATTAGTTCATCCATGATATCCTTCAGTTCTTTTCTGCCAATTAGTGCTGCGGTTTTCACTTTTGCCTGGCATAGAAATAAACAGAGAAGGTTCCTTTAGACTTTATTCTATTTCCATTTTTCTTTTTACAGTGGTTTTCCCATTTCTTTTTCATCCATTTAATGATGGAAGATGTGGAAATTTACCAATTGCCCCAACATCTACAACTCCTCTTTTTCTGGGGAGGAACAATTCAACTTTAATCTCCCCAGACGATGCTGTCCATAAATTAACACAGCCTCAGTTTGAGGGACTTGATCTTGCTGCTTTCATTTCTCAGTGACACTTGAACAGAAAACCAAGTGGGTTTTAAACAGCTCTCATTTGTATTTCCCAGTTAAGAACCAGTAAGATCTGTTGATGTGGTTGCAACATTATTTGGAAAAGACCCAATACAGCTTTTTCCTATATTTTCCCTGTAAATGGTGTCATTTTACATTAATATCATCTCTGGTTTTGTGGAAGCAGCTCCTGTGGTTTTTTTTGTTGGTTCTCTGGATTAGACTGGCTGTTATGAATTTGACAACAGTTATCAAATCTCCCCTGCAGCAGATTGACTGTCAAGGATATGATGGTCAAATGTTTCACATATTGCAATCAAACCATTTGTGTTTGGTTTGAAGAATTCCAAAAGAAAGCTGTCAGCTAAGAAATGAAGTTGAAGTAGCCTGAAGCTTTTGGAGCATGTTGATCCAATTATGATGATCCACTCATATCCTTCAGCTTTTTTTTTTTCAAAATCAATTTTCATTTTAGCTCAGGGGACGGGTTTTTTTTTTTTTGGTAATGCAGAGAAACATCTGTAAGGGTATTTCAGATGTGTTGTTTCAGGAAATTTATTTTTTTGTGTGCAAGAGACCATTGAACTCCACGTTGATTTTGCAAGTGGCTTTTGTCTCCAGTGTGCATGCATTTAACTTATACCTTCTACATACATGTACACAATGCAATATGTACTAACCTGAATGGGAATTTTAAATGAGTTTACATGTGCTTAATCTGGTTGCTTGAACCTGAGGAGAAAAAACTACAGTAAAACCCTGAGGGCTTAAACAGCCAGCACGTAAGGATGGATGTAAAGAAACATGAGTGCTGTGGAAGAGATTCCCAGCTGGTGTTTACCAGGAAAGCTGTTTGTCACCTGCAGTGCTCTGTCCTGGACAGACACTGCTGCCATGACATGTTGACATAACAAGTCAGTGGACAGCTCTCTCTTTTCACTTCTTCAGCTGAAAAATAGCAGCTGAAACCACTTAATATTTGTTATTCTGCTGCCAGGTGTTGTTGGTGGTGAGTTGATTCCTGTCCCCTGTGCAGCCTGTGGGTGACACCGAGGTGTGGCCAGTGTGAGGCTGAGGACAAAGCCATGCCCACCCACACTGTCCCCTGCCACGGGTACACAAGTGGAACGTCAGAGCTGATCCAAGACTGCTGGGCTGGCTGTGCTGTCCTCATCCCAGATCAAGTGTTGACAGGGTGTTGTTTTCACATTCCATGGCAAGAATTTAGCAAATGCCATTCAATAAGGAGATATTCCATGGGGAATAAGAGCTAAATCTGTCTGGTATCATCAGGATGACGGACACTGTGTTTGGAGTGACGGCCTCCAGCGTCCAACAGAGGCACAAATTCCCTGGTGTTGGGAGTGGAGACACAAAATAGGACCTCATCTCTTTGGTCAGCACGCCTGGTAGACCCAGTTCTTCTGGAGATCCCTACAGCCATAAATGCTCATCATTCCCACAGCCTGGTTCTCTTCTTGGGCAGGAGCTCTATAAATTCTTCAAACTGGCAATTAATACATGCACCAAGCTGTGAGTCTGATGACCTTTCAGAGATCCATAAATGCTGTTCCGGAACCACCTCTATAAAATCTCCATGACTTAACTCGAGAGTAAGAAATGGGTAAGTCCTCCAAACCTCCAGGAACTGAAATTTTACCTTTTCCTCATGGTTCATCTCCAAGCTTTACTTAGTGATGTTTCTGCTAGGAGAACACACTGCTATGAGATAAGGAGGGGTAATCTGGATATTACAGCAAGAAATATTTTCAATTTTAGCAATTATGTTCTGAGGGAGAAAAGCTGTCTTAGTTTTAATCAAGACCTGGTAGAAGCAAAGGTTTTTTGATGGGAATAGGTGCCCAATCACCACAAACATGCTGTGGTCAGCAAGATCCATAAAAATATACTCCTGATACAGCTGATTTGGGGGGAAATCATAGATATGGCAGTTCTTGGGGCACCTGATTCCTTGAGTCATCTGGCTGTGGTGGCAGAAAGTCTTTCACACTCTTTGTCACCAATGCCAAGGGATATCCTGCTCATTCACTCAGCACAGTGATCTTGGGACATGTATTGGCTCTTTTGTCTCGTGAGCTACTGAAAGACATCAAAAACTATTCATTATTGTCAGGTTTATTGAGGGGTTTAAGATCTTAAATGAGATGTTTATAGAGAAGTTAATCATCTTGATTTTTGTGCCATCGTACCTAGAGCTGAAGGGCAAATTTAACCACACTTTCAACACGGTAATTTGTTAAATTGAGGTATTAATATCATTTGGATGGCTGATACTTTCTGTGGTATAAAATAAGTCAAAGCATAATTGATGGTTCTTAAATATCTTTGCACCTTGCAATACTGGATTTGAGAAATTATTTTGGCAAATGCTGGTTTTCAGCAGAAATCAGGTTTATTTTCTTTTAGTTCTGAATCCCTGGAATTTCTCAAGGAAATGAAGAGTCTATTTGATAAATCCCAAAGAGCCATGAGCAGACTCCAAATGCTGACTTACCAGAACAGAGCTGATTTGCACCAGTTGAAACTTTCGACCCTTTCTCTCTCAAAATTTGCAGTAAAGGCAGTGCCCAATTCCCTGATGATTTTACAGGGAGATGGATCAGCTCCATAAAGTTACCTGGAAAGGAACAGACCCACAGACACTGAACACCTTGCCAAGCATTTTTATGAACTGATGATGGAGAACCACACTAAGATCAGAGATCACCTTTCAAACCTTTTGGCCTAAATGTACTTTATCTTGGATTTAGAGTGTATCTATCAAACTTTGAAGTTAAAAGACGAACCAACTGGGGTTTTTTGAGTCCTTTCACACTGTACAGTAGCACTGCTGTTTGAAAGAATTATTCCAAAATCATTCAAGGTTTTATTTAACTGTAAATATTTATTTTCCATCAAAGGAAGGGATTCCCAGAGGTGGCCAAGGCATCCAGCTGGCGGCTTTTCAACAATATATTAATTTTTTGTACACCCTTTTCCAAGCTGTGCACTCAGCAGGAGTCAGGAGCTGTTGAAGACAAGGTCCCCTGCAAAGGGCAAGTTTCTCATGGATAAACATGATGGGGCATATTCTGCTCTAAGAAGGATTTATCCTGATTTTCTTCCCCCCCCAGACCAAAGGTTTGATTTCAGTATAAAGCAAAGCAAAACATTTGTTTCCAGTAAAAGCAAAGTATTTTGTAGGTTCCTGAATATTTCATTGGAGAATCTTTACCTAATTTAGGTAAATTTTCCAAATAGTTTATTTTTACAGTAGGACAGGAATGGAAGGTGGCGTTTGGGGCTCCTGAAGGAGACACTAAACCTCTGTGTTGGCAAACATGAGGACAGCACTGCACAGATGTTCCAGACAAGGGTGGACCTGCATAAACACAGGGAAAAAACCCTGTCCAATCTCTCTAGATACTGAATCGTACAAGGAGCAAAGCACACAAAATTAATACAGCTCATGATACTGAAATAAGGAAAATTCCAGTCAAAATCTCCAGCTGCTGACAGGGAGTGTCCCAGAAGCCCAGGATTTGGACAAAAACCTGTGCCAGCAGTTAATGACTCACTTGCAGAATGGGGTGATTAATTATTTTTCTGTATGACCACCCGTGGATGCTTTAGCTGTGGCCTGGGATGGATCAGTGTTAGTGCTTCATGACAGCAAACTCCAATCCAGGATGAAAGACTGGGATGTAATTAACATTGTACAAGAAAATACCAAGCAAAATATTAATTGCCTACACATCATAAATTTGACCCACGTCAAATCATTCTGTGGCCGTGCCAAGGAAGGAAAATTTCACAGCTGGATTTAAAGAAGAATCCAGTCACTCCTCCTACATGTGTAGAGTTATTTGGATAAATGGAGAAAATAGGTTTCTTGAAGCAGTGTTGGCATCCCAACACTGAACTGGGTGAGGTAGAAAAGTTCAGAGCTTGACTCGACCAGATCCTCAGCAACCTGCTCTGGCTGTGAGCAGCAGATGGGCCTGGGTGGCATCTGGGGGTCCAGAGGGGTCCTGTGGAGCCACAAAATGCTGATGGTTTGCTGATGGCTGAACAGAGAAGGGCATGCTTTAGTTGTATCACAGAGGGAAAAAATCTGGGACTTCAGCATAGCCTGGAGGCGTAAACACAGGGAGATTTGCAAGTGGATATATTTGCAAGTATTGCTTAAAAACAGGCTAAGAATGAAAAGGCAAATAGTGTGGTGGTATTTTCCACAATGTTTAGGTACTCATAAGTCTAATCAGCGTGGGGAAGATGAATAATTCCACATAAATCACATTGAATACCAGAATAGGTGGCTCAAGAGCTACGAGGACTAGAGAGATCAGGAGAGAAGCAAAATGAGCAGAAGGACCATGTGAGGTCCAGGCAAACCCACCTGATCCCCACTGGCTGCAGCTTAGCCCCATGATGTGTTTTTGCACCACAGCCCTGAGGAACTGAGCAAATGTTTTGGGGCTGTTCATTGTTATCTCCTTAAAGGGAGGAGGGAGGTCCTTGACCCTTCATGTTTTCTGCTTTAAGCATAAACCCCTTATCAAATCCACACAGAAATATTGTACAACTTTCAGAGTTGTGCTTAGCTGCTTAAATTTCCAACCTGAGCAAACGGAATAATGTTATTTATTTATTATTTATTATTTATTTCTCCCTGCGCTGCTGCTCGGGGGCAAATACATAAAGATGGAGCATTTCCCACTGGAAGCTTTTGACTCCAAGTTTAGAGGAGTCATTAGTCACGTCACACATGCCAAGTCTGGTGGAATTTGGCAGAGCTGCTTAAACTTTAACGAGGGTAAAGGGATGAACCCTTACCTCAGCTGTGCCGATGGTTACAATACAATAATTCATCAGGAGTTTAGTGCTCAGCTTCCTATTAAAATACCCCAGTCAGCCAGGATCAATCCCTACAAATCTGCCAAGAAAGCTACAACTTGGATCAAACAATAACATTCCTACTCAGGCTGCACAGACACAGTTTGGCTCTGATGTGTTTTCCAGGGTGAATTACAAAAGCAGGATTTGGAGATTCTTCCGTCTCGGGAATTAAATGCTCAGAACTGTTGGCTGTCAACTTGAAGGATGTTAGATCTGCATCTCTCCACAATTGTCTTAAGTTTCTTGGAATGGAGCCCAGCTATTAGCAGGGGGTAAATAAGACAAAAATTGACAACAATGTGCATTATAGGGTGAAGCGTGGAAGGCTGAGGTTTAGATGTGAATGGTTAATGGATTTCTTAGAACTGTGGTATTTGATTTGAAGCTTACCATGTTTTTCCAGCAGGTTCACCTCAGCTGATCTCTGAAAACTTAAAAAAAAAAAAAAAGTATATTTTATTCCATTTGAAACACTGCAAAAATACAGGGTTGTGTTTATTAACATGGTGTGATTTTGGGGGTTGTGCAGAGCCATTCTATGATGGTTAAAAATATGTTTTAAATGTACTTTATTAGAAGTTTGACTTGGCTGGATTCAGTTTGGCTGTTGGTGTGGACAAATGCAGTAAAATGAATTTTGCTTGGTGAATTAGGGGTTAAATATCTGTTATTTCCAAGTGCGCTCATGTTATTTCCAAACTCCTCCTTTTGTTTTTACAACACAGAGTGGGTACAAGGTTGTGAGGTCAGACTGGGAGTGATTCAGCATTTTCAGTAAAGTGGTTTTTGCTTTATTTTTTCTGCTGCCTTATATGTTTGGACCACAAGAATCTTTTTTCTCTTCTGTGGCATGAGCTGTGCTTTTTATCCTACAGCACCTTTACTAGGGATGAAAAGGCCCAAGAAAAGAGTGATAATTTTACCAGAGATCCAATGAGGGAACAGCACAGGTAAAATATGGCAAACTTGTAAAAGACCCCATTTCAATAAGTGTCTAAAGAGCACAAATACAAATACCTTGATACAAGCTGCAAGCAACATAAAAAATCCTAAAAACACATTAAAGCTCAGTTCAGCCAGGTACCTCAGCCTGAGGCTATTGAGATGTTCTGTAGCCCTCCTGAATCCACAGGTTTATTCACATCCATGCACATTTATGGGTGTAAAAACTCTTTGTCTTGGCAAGCAAAACCAAGCCTTTATTTAGTTCTCTTTATTTCCCTGCTGAAGGAAATTTTTCTGCCCCTCCCTGGACTTTCTTTCTAGGAAAATACACTCAGTGGTGTTTTTCTGTAGGTTCTGGATGTGTTTGTGGGGTTTCAGTGAGTTCCCTCACCGTTCCCCGTGGCAGTGCTGCCTGAGCCTCTCTCCAAGCAGCTGGTGAGGATTTGGGAAGAGCTCAGCTGCCTTTGCACCAGCCTCGATTCCTTCCCTACGTTTCTTGGAGACTGAGGTAGGTTTCTACTTAGATAAATCTGCAGATAGTAGTGATTAATTTGGGCACACAGATTCTAAAAAAGCGTGCACATAATGCCTTCAGAAATTGACTTTACTTAGTTGGGAAACATCAGCCCCCAGCCCTGTCCTGTTTTCAGTAACTGTTGTTATGTCCCAGTAATCTGATTTTATATCTGGAAACCTCTGTGGTTTTACTTATACAAACAATTCTTGATTTGCTATTTTCTCTGGAAGGAATGGAAGAATTTTTAAACTTTGTGTTCCCATGATTGCAGCTGTGTATTATGGCACTGGAAAAGAAATTACTGCCATGTATATATGGCTGATAGAGACCATTCAGGGGTGGTGATGTGCAATGAGAAACTCCCAAAAACTTTGTCAGGGCATGAATTTAGTAATAAACATAAACCTGAGCTTGAAAATGAGAAGCTGTATTGTTCCAATTGATGAGATCACACAATCAGCAGAAGTTAGGCTGAGCTGGAGTAACTTTGGTCTTGTTTTTAGCAAAATATCACCCACTTGGGCCTAAGACCCTGTACCAATATAAAATAATAGCTTAGAGTCAGTGGTTTCACTATTATTAGTTCACTGGGTAGAGGAAAATGCTAAATGGAAATAATTTAGAATATACCAGCAAGTCCCAGGAAAGTGGGAGAGCAGAAAGGTCCGGTGCAGCTTCTCCAGGATTCCTGTAAATGAGGAGTTTCCAACTCCCATTGATCATTCCCCTTTGCACCATGTGTATAAAATAGCAATTTGAGGTTTCAGGAGTGTCATGTCTGCATGATGAGTCCATCAATTTTCTTTGGCTGCAGGTTTCCCTTCAGTGGCTGGGAAGTAAATTATGAGAAGCTGAAGGAGAAAGCCGTAAATTATTGGGCTCTGCCAGCTTCAATATCCGCAGCCTGACGGAGCCTTGATTTGACAACAATCTGCTTGTCAGTCTCTCTTGCAAAATATTAACACACTCAATTATCAAATGTGTTACCCAACTGTTAAATCTCACGGATAGAGCAGTCCAAAGTCCAGGGTCAGGCTCCATTTCTCCTCCTGCGGCAAAGCATCTGCTCAGGCTTGGGAGCTGCTCGCTCTTGGCCCGTGACAGCAGTGTTTCTTTAGGGTTAGTTGTGGGTTTTTTAGGAAATTCAGGCTCATTCTGTGACAAAACTGGAAAAAAAGGCACAAGTGTTGTTGCTTGGTTGCCCCGGGTGCAGTCGGAGTTTCTGTGAACAGGGAGTGGGAACAGGATGGGCTCAGTGCTCCCCAAATCAGCCTCTTTGAAGATGCAGAAAACAAATTATGTGCTTTTAGAAAGCCCCAAGTTTTGGAGGAAGCACCAGGTTACCTTCATTTAAGAGCATTTTACTAAATCAACTGTAATTCTAATCACAAGCAAAAAAATCTCATCTTTCTCTGAAAGACCCTTTGGGAAAACCATCCCACTTCAGTAGGATTTTATCCATCCTCCCGTACTTTTCCCAGGCAATGGTGATGAACATTAGTCTGTCTCCTCATGCTGTAAATTAGGATGGGCCACTGTAGATAAGGGGTTTGTGCTAAACATTAAAAACAGTCACCTGGAAACAAATGAAAGCATGAGTAATGCAAATTTATCCCCCATTTATAACTTGCTAGTAAATGCTGACATTTGGAGAGAGGGTATGCAGTACAGGAGGAGGATGTTGGGTTTTGCAATTACAGTCCCAATCCATTCTCAAAAGATTAAAGTTTTACACAGTGGTTGTTCTCAGGAAATTTGCTGAATCCTAATATTTAAGATGAAAGCATAATGAAGGATGATTTTTTTTTTTTAAGAATTGTCTGATAGGCTTGATTTGCTAGTTCCCACTGAAGCAAAACTTTCCTCTGACTTCAATTATCAGTAAATTGTGTTGACCTCAATAAGGGTTTTTGCAGAACTGGACCCGTAGCATGAATAGGCTGTTCTGTGCAGAAAAGTGACTGCATGAAAATGGCATCTTCTTACTCATCAGTTCTGCCTCCCGAGGGCACACGAGTTGCCGTGTCTGGCTTTAATGACAGAAATGAGGTTTTGCTGCTCTTTCTTCCTGTGAGACCTCCAGAGATGGTGGAATTGGCTGGGAGTTGGTGCAACAGTGGCAGAATTTGGGTGAGGACAGCTGTGTCCCCTTGGTCCTCCACACCCAGAGGGCTGTGAGCCCCCAGGTTGCACCCCAAAAAGGTGTGAGCCCCAAGACTGTCCCTAAAAGGGTGTGACAAAACCCAAACCCCTGTCTGTCTTCACGACAATGAATCCACCATCATTTTCCCACTGGGCTACTCCAGACTGGGAGCTTTAAACGCTCTCTGTTTGACATCCTCCTGATTTATTGCATTTGTAAAGGTGACCTTAAATATTTTAATGGTAATAATTCTTTCAAGGGCTTAAATCAGTAAATGTGCTGTGTTCATATTTTGGCATTATATACTGTAGGCAATTTAATCCATATAAGCAGTTTCAGTGATATTAACACTGTAGGCAAACTGATACTAAAGTTTAAATGTCAGAGAGAGTTTCCATATTACATCTAGTGCAAACAAAGCATTTTTTCTCCAAGTACTGAGGCATAAAATACCAGGAGATAGTAAAGACAGAGAGTGCCAATGAATCTGAAATAAATAGGAGGTGAAATTTATAGTATTTTCAAATATGTGCCCTATCCAAGGACTGCTGCAGCTGCACAGATCTATAAAATTAGAGATAAGAGAAAAACCTTGTAGCACTTCACAATAAATGTACCTCCACCAGGGTATCTATCTGGATTTCTGTAACTCCTTGGAGATTTACTATTTCACCTTGGATTTATTTCCCCCTGTGCATAGCATGGATGGTATTTCACATTTCCTCCATTGCCTCACTTGTTATGCAGTGACAGGTCCCAGTTGGAATCACTGGGCAGGGATGTGGCACCATGAGCCCACCCCTTGCAGGAGGATGCAAACAGATATGGGCTTGGATGATCCCACCCATATTTACCCAGTGGTGCTACAGGAGCTTGGGATCAGGCAGGTTTCCATCCTATGGCCCCCAAGCTCTGGGTGCCTCCTCACACTCAATGGGCAGCCAAGACTTTAACTTATTGGGGGGGAAAAAGCAAGGATTGGGTAAAAAGAGGGGCCTTCCATGGTTTCCAGCTTGTGGTGAGGTGCTGCCCATGTTGGGATAAATGATGCCTGTGGCTCTCCAGAGCCATCAGCCCTGGGAAGGTGCATCTGAGCCAGCCAAGCACTGGCTCATAAAATCTGTGACAAATGGTCAAAAGGTTTATTGGCCATGTACTGCTGTGCATGACCCCATAAACCAGCAAGGATGTGTGGAAACACAGGCTGTTTGTTAGGGTGTTTGCTTGTTAAATAACCTGACCTGCTCTGAAATCTCCTGCTGGGCTGAAAAAGGGGGGCAACTCAGTAAAAATAAGTAAAGCAACGCATGAATGATGTGTAGGAAGTCACAGGAGGAGGAAGCACAAGTGCTGTCATGAAGGGTGAGAGTGGAAGGGAATAACCACCAAGAAATAACATTTATGAGCTAATCATGCTCTTTTTTTTTCCTAAGGATTCTTCTCCTTGATTTAATCCCTGTGAAGGTCTGGCTGGTCATCACTGTCAGGTGACAGGACCGTGGTACCAGGCTTGGCAGTGCCTCTTTATCTCCAGGAATTTTGAAGGTGCTTCAGACAACTTTAGGCAATTGGATACAAGGAAGAAAATCCTGCTCCTGTTGAGATGGTGAAAAAGGTCCTCAGCCTCCATCCTTTGCTTTCAAGCTAAGCCCTGCCCAACCTTGATGAGATGTCCCAGACCACAAACCAAAAGAGCTCCAGACCCCATGGGAGGAAGGGACGGGCTCTGCCGTGGGAAATTTGTTTCACTATTCAGAAAACTCAAACACAAATAACACCTTCCCAGCTGTGTCATTGCAGCAAGGTGAACTTTTTGTGCTCCAGGCTGAAGGATTCCTCTGGAACAGCACTTCTTCCATCAGGAGCCCCTGGCAGCATGATGTGACCGTCACCTTTTCTGGCCACAGCTCCTGGGTGAACAAGTGACCCAATGCATGATTTGCCAACTCCAGAACCTGCCAAAGTGAGGAGAAAATGAATGTGCTCAAGATCTCATTGCAAATTTCAGTCTTCTGCTGAAACACTGCCAAGATCTTTAATTCATATTCACATCCCTAATCAATATTTCAAGAAAATCAAAGCGTAAAGCTCAACCTGTATAATCGTGGTTCTGCCTTCATCCTGATTGCGCTTAATTTCATCAGGGTCACACTGAAGAGCTCAGGATTGTTTAATTCTAAACTCCAGTGACACTCAGAGGAACCCAATTTGAGTTGTGGCTTTGTATTCAAAAGCAATTAAATGGCTTTCTTTGGCCTCCTTAAACTGACAAACTGTAAATAAGGGTTGTTTCTCCATAGGAAATGATACCAACATATTAAAAATATATATAGAATGACTTGCAATAACTGCTACTGCCTCAATAGACGATAAGCCAATAAATTAAAGTAACAGCACATAAAATGATGAATTCTGGTACTCTTAAGGTGATATAAAATAATTGTAGACTTCACTGCTATTTCCATTTTTAATGGGGTTCTGTGGCAGTATGTTCAGGCAACAGGGCTGGAAAGGTAAATTAATCTTTATGCATCATCATCAAGCAGTGTAAACACGGCCAAACTTAATTAGGACATAATAGATTGTTAAGTGTCTGCCCCTCAGAGGTGAGATTGCTCTGGTAAGGGATTACAGACTTTCAGGCAAGGTCTTCTTTAAAAGACAGGTAGTAGCTCTCCCATGCCTCTGACAACAAACCCCATGGAAAAGCCCTGCCAGAGAGGCATGGTCCCAGGGCCAAGCTCAAATCTGCAGTGAAATATTACTGCAATGAGGTTATACTGGCCCAAAGTTATTCTGCTTTGGCAGGAAAAACTCTTGGTTTATTGCAACGGGAGTCATTGAAATCTCCACCTGGATGGGAGAGCTGGGCCTTCCCTGCTCATCTTCCCACAGCCATGGGCACCCCATCCTGCTGGGCTGGGCAGCCATGGAGAGGGGAACTGGGCTGAAGCAGGTGTATGAAAATAGCAAAAATCTTATTTGGCATACTGTCTTTTAGACATTATTGCACATTAAGTAGAGAAATGCAATACATTCTATTTTTCACTTCTGTTTCTGATACTGGCTTTTGTCATTAGCAGATCCATTCCTGTGTAATTTTCTGAGCCTGTTGTACTGTGACCTCTCCTTCCACGGCAGCAGTTGAACTTACACTTTTATATATAAGTATATATTTATACTTTACTACACATGCTCTTGCTTCTTAAATGGACTAAGTTCACTAATTGAACACAAGGTGATAGTTTCTGGTTTAAAAGTATCTGCAAACTGTAGTTGAGAAATCTCAAAGCTTTTTGTGAGAAATACTGGCAAACTAAGTCTGAAAAAATGTATGTTTTATTGAACAGTTTCGGTCTGGATTCAATGTCTGTACAGTATGGACAGCAGAAAATTCAGGCAAGAAAATATATTGTAGTCTCAGGGGAATTTTAGTTGTGTCCACTTTAAAACTCATTTTTAGTAGTATGGGTTTGGTGTATCAAGGTTACGATGCAGAGCGGCACAAACTGGCCAGATGTGGAGATCTTTTTCACTGTCAAATACCAAAAGGTGTCTTAATAACTGGAAATCAAACTGCAACATCATCTTGAATGCCTTGATTACTCCAAAGCTCCTTTTGGAGTTCAACATTCTTGATTTTATTTCCTGGTAATTGTGTTAAGAGTTTTCTGCTGCTCGATTGCCTCAGGAATTAGGAGATGGTTTTGAGAGCAGGGGAAGGACTCCCCTGCTAGCACAACTCTCCAGGGCAGAACACATTTCTCATTATGGAAATTATAGTAGATATTGTATGAAAAGGGGGAAAAAACAATTTCAGAGCTGTAGGAAAGGTCTGCTGCAGACCACCACACTGGACTCGTCTTGTTAATCAGGATAAAAACAGCAGAGAAGACAAAAATGTTGAGTTCCCAGCTTTATTTGATCACTACCATCCTTGCAGAGGGGTTTTATGTACTTTAATTTCTATTTTAAGTATTTAATTCACTTTTTAATTCTGTCTTTGCTAGTTTAATATGTTTTGCTCTTTGTTTGCACCACCTAAAACTAAACCAGCTTAATCCACGTATATCTCAGAATCAGACTCCACCCCTGCATTTGCTTTTGCATTTCCACTGTTTGGTAATAGCTTTTACAAGCAGACCAGTTTAAATTCTTAATTTTGTCTAATTCCTCTAAATGCACAATGATTCTTCAACTGGAAAAGAAAGAGAGTAGCTCAGAATGATCCATATGTTGAAGTACTGTATTTTCATCATTTAAATGATAAACTTCCCATCAAATATCCACAAATGTACATTCATGACTCCCATCCAATGATCCATTGGCCAGAGGCACATACATTGTTTTAATTTATTTTGGAGTAAAGGTGCTTTCCTGCCGAGTTTGGATAAGCTTGCTATGCGCCAAACAGATGTTCAATAAAAGAGACTTTACTGAATATGACAGAGAAACTCAGGGAAAGAGGATGAAGGAAGGAAAATTACAGGATGTATGGATTCCTGGTTCATCAAACAAGAGGCCACGCTTTTAATCAGGGCCTCTTATGGATGGAGCCATAATGAAACAGAAGGACTGGAAATGTCTTGGAAGAAGGTGACACCAATGTCCTGCTCGTGGTGGAATTAACCTTGGCAAACCCACTGCAAGAGCACACCAAGTCTCCCCATCCTCTGATGAGTTCAGTTCCTCCCATCATGGGAAAAACACCTGCAAAAGTTCAGTTGCAGGATCTGGGAGAATTACAAGGTCTGGAGGTGGGCACATGAGGGTTCCCACCATGCGAAACACCCAATTTTGCTCTCAGAAGGGAAAAGTGATTCTTAAACCAGCCAAGCCTCACATCTATTCAGGCTTTTCCTATTTGGAGAAAGGTGCTAGTTAAGGAGGAGTTGAGGAGCACAAAGCCAGCCTGATTCATCTTGAGATCAAAGAGGGACTGCTGCCTTTGAGATAAAGATGGCTCTGCTTTAAAAGGTTTCTCCTTTGTTCGGGGATGTCCACCCTCCGTGTGGGAAAGCTCCTCCACCAGGAGAAAAGCACCTCCCCTGCCTGCTCCCAGGGAGCTTAATCACCAATTTTTGGCTGTCTCCAGCAAAGAGAGAGCTCACCCCTGACCTTCTCCAGCCCTGCCTTGCCTTCGAGCCCGGCCGGGATGGGCGTCCATCTTGTGACAGAGAATTGACTCCACAAAGCAGTTTTTAAACCTGTAAAATTTTAACACCACGTTAGAACTTTCTTATTCACAAGATGTGAGTCCCAGCGTTGATTTGCCAAGGAAGAGGAATTGACATTTTCCACCCAGCAATCTGCTATGCTTGTCCAGGGATAGTTCATAACCAGCTTTCCTCATTCTCCCTTCCACTACGGATGTGTCAACGTGGTGAGAACCTGAAGTTTTTAAATATTTTTGTGGGCATTTTGGTAAAATCTGATGGTATAGAAGGTGGAACAGCTTTGGCAGGTGCAGCTCTTCCATCAGTGCTCTCCATCCAAATTATCTGATGTTTTCAAAATCAGTCCTAATAGCAGTGGAAATGCCTTGGAATGTGGTGTATGACAATCAACAAGTGACCTGATTTGGCTGCTGAGGCTTTCTCTTGGTGTAATGGAATGGAGAGAAAAGGTAAGAAGGGCTTTCTGGAAAATGGACCTTTATAATTGAATTTCAAAAACTTGCATTCAGGAAATTCTCAGCTTGGCTTAACTGTCCTACATTCAGTTCTTTAGAAGGAACTTCCTTCCTACAACCTACAAAATCTGTATTTTCCTGTAGGCAAGACATAATAAAAGGACAGTGAGTAGGATGCATGGGGAATGGCAGCAAAAAATTCATGGCAAAAGAGGATCTGAAGGAAATAAAGATCTAAGTGGTAATTGCCATCAAACCTAGCTACTTATTTTTTTGAGATGCTGACCTGGATATTTACCAAGCTCTTCCTGGGCAGAACTTGCTGGTTAGCAGCAAGCTGAGATAAGAAATTAACTCAGCTACAGGACTATGATGGGGTTCTCCAAAATACACATCGAGATTTGTGAATTTGCAAGAGGGAAGCAACGCTGTCCCTTTAATAATAAATTGTTGTATAATTTATTATTAAAGACACCAGCCATTCAAAAATAAGAGTCAATAAACAGGAGTTTGCAACATGAAGTAGGATCCTGTGTAGCTTTTCTGAGCCATTACTACGTGTGAGTACCTACAACCAGGAGCACCAAGTCTCCACTGCTGCTGATGAATTCACACATGATGCTGAAATTTCAAAACACTGAAGCCTGGGCAATATTTTTCACAAGATGGATTGGCATTTTTAATAATTCCCAGATCCCAAACACATATGAAATGAGCCCTTGATGAGAAAGGTCTGATTACAAATAACCTGCAGAGAGATGAAAGTTTGTTTTTAATATCTGCCTTTGACTTTCAAGAGGCTTCAAAAGAAGGCAAAGACTAGAAAACAGTTTGATTTAATACTGTTAGATGTGTGAAATAAAATGCTGGACAATAAGAGATGTAAAACAAGCAACAAGTGCAAATGACTTAAATCAAATTAAAGAGCTAATTGAAAATAATGGAATTAAACCCTTTTTTGGTTGTTTTTATTCATCTGGTTTTCAGCACTGTTTGCAACAGCATTTTTTTTTTATCTTCTTTACTTTGAAGAACAAACTTTCTCTGCCATGAAAGACAATGATTTTAATCAGGCTCTGAAATGTCATTCTCTGGGGATGTGGCTGTTAAATGCCAACGAGAAAGAGAAGCACCATCCACACAAACCAGCAGGGCAGCCACGGAGCGGCCTCGGCGCATGGAGCTCTGATACCACACCCAACACCGAGATCCCACCACAGTGATCCTCACCAACACAGCCTTGCTTGCATTCTCTCTATACCTAAAAGAATCCTTTTTTGTAACATAGACACCCAAACCTCCAACTGAGCAGATCTTGGACTGCAGCGAGGAGCCGCGAGGTATCCGCTGGTAAATCTCTGTTTTCAGAACAGAACACCCAGTGTGGGGCGAGCTTTTGCTGGTTTTAAGGGGAATGGGGTTTACATGAGGGCATTTGGATAGGTTTTAATTCATTAAAGGAGTGACCCCTCTGCAGTGGGGTTGGTGTGACTGCAAACCTGCCTGTGCTGCTCAGGGCTGCTCCTGGTTCTCCTGGGAGAGGAGGTGTCCCAGCAGGAGCACGAGTGTCCTCCTGGCTCCTCACTGCCCCACTTCTCTTACCCTGCCTCGCAGTGACTGGTTGACTTCTCCTTGCTCTCCTCTGCCCACTCCCAAGCCTCCTCCTCGTCCTCCAGCTGGATTTGAGCTCCAGGGCAGGGATGGCTCAGCAAAGGTGCATTTGCCCAAAGGGACTGAAGCTTTCAGTGCTTAGAAAAATCCTATTGAGCAGAATCGAGGCTTTTAAGGGTCTTCTCAAACTTAAATGATGATTCTGTGATTGCAGAGCACATCTGCAGGGGCTTGTTACCCACAGACCTCGAATGAGGCTTGGCTTTGCAGAGCAAAATTAAACCTGTTATAAGCATTTTGTACAGAAAATTCCCCCATAAAACCCAGTCATCAGTGTTCAGAAAGTTTCTTTTTTTTTTGACTGCAGGCTCACAGAAATAACTTCCCTGTGGAGTTCAGAGGTGGGCAGCACAGCAGGCTCAGCTGCTCCTTGGCTTTAGAGGTTATTTTTGCTTTACCCCATCCTGCACAGGAGCAAACCATGCTTGGAGCAACCTGGTCCAGTGGAAGGTGTCCCTGCCCATGGCAGGGACAGGAAAGAGATGATATTTTAGTTCCTTCCAACCCAACCCACTCTAGGATTCTGTGATTAACTTTTCTGCCTTTCTCATGGGCAGCTTAATTTTAAGTCTTGCAGAAGAACAAGAGGAAAACCAACTGAGACAGCATGAGGACAATTCCCCTGCATGTGGAATTTTCTTTTTAATGAAATTATTTCCCCTGTGTAATGCTACGCTGCCTCTTTATTAGAGGGACAGAAGTGTGTGCTTGCTCAGTGCTGAGCTCTCATGGTATGCAGGGGTTGCATAGAAAAAATCATTCCTGGTGCTAAAAACCAACCTGACACTGCTCCTTAAGTTTAGTGAAATATCCAATCAGTCTCAGTGGGTTTTTCAGGAACAGGAATAAATAAAATAACAGGAAGAAAAAAAAAAAGGGGGGAAATAAAGAAGAGAGAAAACCCACCAACCCTGGTGTGTTCCCATAATAAAGGGTCTAAAAATGCCCCACTCATTGATGCAAAATTACACTTATTGTTTATCCTCCTTCTACTTCACACAGCTTTATACAATACACACCACGAAAAATACAAGCAAACAACCGACACATTAGTTAAGAGACCTTCCATTTTACTTTGGCAGTTCATGATAATGGAATTTAATTGTGGAAAAAGCTGAATAATTTTAGCTGAATGTCATTTGGTTCATTCAAACTGGGAATCAGGGACATTTTTAACAAAGGTTTTCAAACTTCTTTTGAAATCAGGAAGCTGCTGTGCACAGATAAGGGGAGAGGTTTGAGGATTCTCTATCAGAAATTTCAAGGTTTTTTCCATCTGCTTTTTCACATTAACTGGTAATTATCCAGAAAGGCACATAATAGTGCAGAAATGACAGAAGCTGACAAAGGTTTTCCTAAGATATGTAAATTGTCAGTGATAGGCAAGGTGCAACAGAAAGGCTTTCTACAGCACAATTATTTATGCCAGTTTCATTTGCTTTTAGGTAGCACTGATGGTTCTACCCCACCGCCGCCTTTATCACAGGCACTGCACATTCCCTCACCACCAGCACACAGGGAAGGTGGCAAAAACTGAGCTTGGAGCTTGGTGGTCTTCTCCAATGCCTCTATTTTCTATTAAATACGTGCCCAAGGGGCTGTGTGTGGAGATATTTCTGAGGTGTTTATTACCTTCCCCTTCATTCCTCACTCTGCAGAAATAAATAAAGAATGTGATCCTTCCCAGTGAAACAGCTCCCACATGGTGGTGGTCTCAGAGCCCACCTGCCTCACTCAGTTGTTTGTCGCTGAGGTTCGTTAGCACTCTCTGCTAATTGCCTAATTCCAGCCGACAGATGAACCCCTTTGACCTGCTCAGATAAAGCTCCTTCCTGCAGCTTTCTCGGAGCAGGGCTTCTCCTGACGGGGTTGGAACAGGTGAGTGGTGGGGTCACTGTTCCATTTAAAAGTTCATTCTGGGGATGTAGAATCGAGAAATATTTTGAGCTGGAGGGGACTTTTTGAAGGTCATCCAGTCCAACCCCCTCAATGAGCAGGGAAGGCTGATTTGGGTACCTTAGGTTCTACTCCTCAAGGGAGGAAAGATCCCCTCTCCCTAAATTATCCACTCAGTCTCAGGAATTCTTACCCATAGCATTACAAACATGCCATCCCCTTGACCTGTCCCAGCAGGTCAGGCTGAGCTCCAGCTCTTGAACAGGGTTTTATTTTAAGGTATTTTAAGTCTCTGTTGTACAGGCAGAAGCATTGGGTTTTGATAAATACCCCTTTGCCAAAAGAGAAGTTGGGCTGGGTTTCTGAGTCCTTTTGGGAACTTAATTCTTATTTAAGTAGAGAGTAAGGGACTGTGCTGGGAGAAATTCCTGCCTGACCTCCCCCTCATCCAGCTCAGAGCAGAATTACAGGTTTTAATTCACCTTTCCTGGGAATAGGACTTCCCATGTAACTTCACATGTACCAAGAGGTTATGGGATCTTTAATGGGTGGAAGGACTTTACCTGCGGTAGTGGCACCAGAGGTGTTATGGTGGGATCATCACTTCCCATCAGTTAAAGTACCCTGATGGGAGGAGTTTCCATGTGTTTGTGGGGGTGGAATTAATTTCCGTTATGGTAATAGTCCCTGAAGTTAATGGGTGCTGAGAGAAAGGAAACATGATGCAACACAACAGATTTGTATTTAAAAAAAAAACAACAAGATTGCATTTGAAAGTCAATAGGCTTTGCTATTTACTCTAAGGACCTTTTCTCCTATCTGGTGCTTTGTTTTCCCAACTCAGGGAGGCCAAACTCGAGTGAAAGGCTTTGGGAGGGATAGAGAGGGAGGATTTCACCCACCAGCGCCTTTGGGCTGCAGCTGGTGCCTGAGGAGTGTCTGTCCCTGCAGGAACCAGCCTGGGGTTGCTTGTTTTCCTTATTTTATTTGAATTTTTTAAAGACAGATTTTCTTCCAGGGGCTTTTATGCCGTAAAGATTCCACAAAAACTCCCAAGAGCTTCTTGGTCAGTGGTGAACCCCACCAAGATGTGCCGGCTCTGGGGGTTTGGAAACATTCCAGCTGATTTTTGGGGGCTGCAGCCCCAAAATAGCTCATGTGTTCATGTGCCCTTTTGTCCCCATGCCTGTTAATTCCCAGGACTCCTTCCTTTCCCTAGGCAGCCCCTGGTAGTGCTGGAGGGGCAAAACCAGCAGCTCCAGCTCCTGACACTGGGCTGTAGCTCCACTGAATGCTGTGAAAGCAAAAAAAGACATCAAATGTGCCTGTGTTTAAACAGAAGTCTATAAATTATTAATTGCAAAAGGAAACCCCAGCTCATGCTCAGGGGAGACCCCAGGACAAGATGAGATGTGGGACCAGATCCCAAGCCCAGCTGGAAATGGATTTTGGGACTATGCAGGTGAATTAAATTAGGTGTGTGGGTCAGCAGCATCCTGCTGATGTTCACACGGAGCATTTAGGATATTAAAAAATTGCCCAAGTGGTAATTCCATCCTTAAACTTTTTCTTTTTTAAAATAAAGTTTAAATTAGATCAAAAACCAGCCAGCCTGTGAAGATGGTCCCGAGTGGTTTGTGCACAGCAGAGCTGAGGGCTTTGGAGTTGTTGTGCACAGACACAGGTGAGAGCTGGAAAAAGCACTTTGAAAAGGCACAAAGGCACTTAAGGACAGAGACCCTGAGGATGCTCAATAAACAATCACAGGAACGGTGCCTGTGCTGTGAATGTGACTTTGCCATTGTTGCACATTTCTGCTCCTGTTTGTAATAACATTTTGGCCACTGTCTAAATACACAGAAATGGCCTGAATACATCATCTGGATTATCTGATGTTAGTTTGAGTTTTTGGAGTTTTTGTTCTACAGCCTCTTGGTAAAGTTGAAAGAAGAAAAGGGAAAAAAAAATTAAACATATTTCAGAGTAATTGAACTGTGTTCGCATTAACTTACACTAAAATTATTTTTAATTAAATGAACTTCCCCTGTTTGTAGCTGGAAGGTACTTGTGTGAGATAAAAACTCCATTCTAATAATGCTGAGACTCACCAGCATTTAATTAGCATCACAACTGGAGGCAGAGGGAGCAGGGAGGTGGGTCTGTGCTGCTGGGTGGGATTTTGGGAAGGGATGCTCAGCCCCCATCCCAGAGCCCACCCAGTACTGTGAGGAACACCGGGAGGGGAAATCACACCTAGGATTTGACACAGTTTGTGGCAAAAGCAATTATAATTAACATTATATTAAATATTAAGTCAAGATCATAAAATGTTGATTGGTACTGATTAGCTGCATAATCCACAATTAGAAATCACTGCACCCTTCAGCAGGTACTGTAGTGCCTTGCCTGTGATTTCACTGCTAAATTAAGTGAGAGTGATTCAGCTTTTGCCCTGAGTTTTACTCCTGCATTTCATTTAGGGCAGAGGCACATCCAGGTAAAGAAAGGCACAGGATCTGTTTCTACTCAGGCTGCTCCCAAATTACCCATCCTAAGGGCAGCTCCCCACCCCTTCCATGCCCATGGAGGAGCGATGGCCAAATTGCCCTGGACCATTCTCAGCTCTGCTTTGGATGTATCTAAAAAATGCAGGGAGAAGCTTTGGAACTGTCTGGGGAAGTTCTGGAGTCCCCATCCCTGGAGGGGTTCAAAATCCACGTGGATGTGGCTTTTGGGGACATGGGGTAGTGCTGGCCTTGGCAGTGCTGGGGGATGTTTGGTCACAATGACCTTAGAGGGTTTTCCCAACCTAAATGATTCCATGACTGGATGGAATCCTGTATCCTCTGAAAATTCCTTGTGCATTTCCTCCACCCAAAACAGGGACTGCAGAAGGTCGAGCTGAGGCCGTGCCCTGCTGGCTCAAGCCAAGATGAAGCAGCATCAGACAGCTCCAAGGTAATGATTTCTTTTTGGCCCAAACTCAAAATACACCTCAGGACACTTCATCAAGTGGGCAGCAAAAAGAGATTCTTGATTCTGATTTGATTTTAGAAGACCAAACCCATCTGTGCCTCACTCATTAAAGGGGTTGAAACAGGGGCCCTGTGGGGAGGTTGGTGGCTCTGGGCTGAGGAGCTGCTGCAAGAGGGTGAATTATTTGGGGTGTTATCAAGGCTTGCTGCAGCAGACCAGCTTTCCCCTAATTTTATGGGTCCATTTATCCTGGATATCCATTTGTAATGGATAATGTCATCATCACACACTGGGAAACGCTCAAGTTTTGTTGAAGTAAAGAACAAAGTCCCCTAAACCATGAGGTTTTATGTCTTTCCTGCTAATTTCAGTCACTGCCTTGGCTGGAGACCCAGCTGTGATTTTCCACAGTAGAGCTGGATAAAAATAATAAAATTTGGAGGATAAAATCCTAAACCCATGGCAGCCTGGCTGCTCCTACTGGAGCTCCAGCAGCCTCCTTGCAGCCGAGCTGATCCACGGAGGCTACGCTGGGCACCTGCTGGCAAACCCAGGGCAGAAGAGAGAAAACACATTGTCGTAATTTCCTCTTTTCCAAAGGCACTTTGGAGTCCTAGGGAAGAAATCTTTTCATTCCTTCTGCTGTTATCTCTGGCTCTGATTAGCATTGCCTGGGAGTGGAGCTGAGGTTCTGGGCAGAGCCTCAATCAATTAAATCAATGCAGCCGTGACGCTCCAGTGATTTTCCCTAACCAAGGGCTGAGCCTAAAAGGAGGGCACAGGGAATCACAGGGAATGTGGTGCTGGGCAGGTGGGGAAAAGCAGGAAAGCTGGGCTGAAATCCCTGTTTCCCTGTGCTGGATATCATGGAATGCAGCCCTGGACCGGGTCAGGGATTGTGCACTCACACACTCATTTCCACAATATTTTAATTATTCTCCTTATTGTATTAATGAACATATTTTTATTTAAATCAATACAGTCAAAAATTATATATTTATATTTGTATTTTATATATTTTATTTATATTATTTATATATTATATTTTTTATATTTTATATATATGTGCGTATATATATACATTTTTATTTTAAATTAATGCAATGGCATAGACCATCTTGATTTTTAAGAGCTATTTTTGGCTAGTCCAGGGAATCCTCTTCCATGCCTGAGCTCCTCAAGCAGCCATGCATCCTAAGATCTTTGTCCAACTACAAAGCATCCAAACCCCATTGCCATTCTTGCAACAACCTGAAAACACCAGCAAGCACCAGAAAAGGCTCCCAAACCTGGTGTGTTCTTTGCTGAAGCACTGAGAGTGTAGGGGCTACCTCTGGGTGAGCAGCTAAAAAAAATAAGTTCAAAAATTTAAGAAGATTTCCATGCCGTGAGTATCAAAACCAAGGGATTTCCAATCTTCTGGCATTTTCATTTTAAAAAATAAAAATTGTAAAAAATGAAAGCAGAATATCCTCGGTCTGTCAGTCTTCCCTGGGCAGGAGTGCAGGAGGTGCTGGGCACAGGGTGCTGCATTCCCAGTATAAGACTGGATTTGCATCTCCTGTCTGGGATGTACAGCAAATCCCTCCATCCAGCACACAGCCTTTTGGCTTCTGGAATACTGAAAATGTCTCTTTTTTTTTCTCCTGCAGAACCAATGCATTAACTCTGAGAAGGGACAGCACAAGGAAAGCCTGGAGCTGCTGCTCGCCCTGGAGCTGGAACATCCTTTGAGCACCAGCAAAGCAAGAGAAAGCAAAAACATCCCTCTAAAATGGCTGCAACAGAAGGTCTCTGCAGTCCCTCCTTAAACACTGAAGATATTTTCATTTTAAAATATCTACTTAAAGGCAGGTTTAATCTCAAAATGGCATTTTCCACTTTAAAAAAAAAATCACACGCACACAAAAAAAACCCACCTTCAAAAATGTCTTGAGTTATTTCTCCTTCAATTTTTTTTTCCAATTAAATTAATTTAAACAGAGTGAAAAATGCTTTATGCCCTAAGAGCCTGAAACCTCTGGTGTCAGCTGAAACGGGCACTTGTGCTCTCAGCTTCAGCCCTCGCTGCAGGCACCTCTGCTTTGAAGCCTTTGAAGTGTTTGTGGCACAGGAAGAGTCTCTCCTCAGAGAACACCAGTTATTTTACAGATATTTAATGTGTGAAGTGTGTGTGCCTGTGTTTGGGTTTGGATAACGGGGGTTTCACAAGGCAGGTGGGAAAACAGGGATGGGATCTTGATTTGCAGAGCAAAATTGAAGGAAAAACCACCTTGAGAGCATCTCTAAAGATGCTTCCAGCCTTCATCAGCACCATCCTGAAGATGCAGATGAAATTATCTGACCTTCAGAGGGACCAAAATATTTTTTTAGTGCCTTTGCAATTAATTCACTTTCCCAGCACCAGGATTTCCTTTAGAGGAAAGGATGCCACCAAAAAAGCCTGGGGACACCAGGAGCAAGGGGCTGAGGGTGCCCATCCCCACAGGGCAGCTGGTACCACCCCCAGGCTTATTTTAGGGATGTGATGCCAAAGCCTGGCAATAAATTTGACTAATGCCTGGATTTTGGAGCTAATTATTTAACTAATGTAGTGACCTTCTTTATGATTTGAGGTAAAACCTCTGCCTGCATTTCAGGGAGACTGATGCAAAATCTCCACCTCAACACCCAGCAGGATCAATTTTGAGGCTGATTTGTTTAAATTGTTATGTTTTTCTTCTTTTTTGGGGGGCAGGGATGCACAAAGGTTGATGCCTCTGTTTCAGAACAAGCCACATTTATTCACTGTGCACTGCAATTATTCCAGCTTGTAACCAATGAGGTTTAATTAATATTAAAATCTTAAATCAGCCAGCTCAGCCAATATTATTTGAGCACTGATGGTTTGTTGAACATCATCTCTCATGGACTAGTATTTAAATATAAGAAAATACAAAAAAATTATTATATCTGAAATGGAAAAACAATTATGTTCTGTGACTTTGCAGAGTTATTTTTGAGGGCATGCAATATATTTTTGCATGTCTCCTATTCTAGGAGAGGCTCTTTCTTCTTGGCGTTTGTTGCTTCTCTTAATGTAAATACAAGGAAATATTGGGTAATGGATAGGGAAATACATAGATAATATAGAGATACATAGAGAATATAGAATAAACCCTCTCTTTTTCAAAAAATTGCCCTTCATGCTACTGTATTTTTAATTTTTCCAGATTTCCTGCTGTTGTCTTTGACTCAGCCAAGACCAGGTGAGACTTTTCCCTTCTTTGCAGATCCTGAACTTTATAAACTTCAATCTACTTTTCCACAACCAAATGTTTAGTACCTGCCGGACTATTGTTTTCCTTTGGTATTTCTTTTTAACAGTAGTCCCACTCTTTAACCCACTGGTTCTTTTGAGTGGAATCAAGGATTTGTCTGATCCAGGAGACAAGAGTACCACCTGCTCTCCTGACAATTTCCAAACTAAATGCAGCAGAGAATCTTGGCTATATCTAGAAAATAGCTGATTTTTATTTTTTTTTAATTTAAAGAGGAGGAGAGAATACTTGTAGGAAAAAAAAAAAAAAGAGAGAGAAGGAAGAAAGAAGATCAGTGAATGTCCAGCATTGATTCAGAAACAGGTTCTGCCAGGCAGGGGGAAAAGGAGCCTTTCTCAATCCATTCCATTTATGGTTATTAGTATTGATATTGTATTTCTCTTGGCTCCCAAAAGGAAAAGTGGGAAATGAATTAGGAAAAAAAAATACTTTTCCGTAAATAATTTTTTTCCAATTCAGATGTTTTTTAGGAAACGAGGGGGAGGGGGGAAATCTGCTTCTCAAATGTCAAGGACTTGAAAGACTAAAAATACATCACCGGAATAAATAAATTAACCCAGAAGACAGGACTGATGCTCTGCAGGCATCAGGGATTAAATAAATTCACTAAATTCAAAGTGGTACTGCAGATAAGAGCTCTTTGTGCTGCAGCATGTACAGCTTATTGATTGTGGGACGGAGGTGCTGTGCACTCCTGTAAAGGGCTCTGCCTGATAGGGCTGAATCCCGCCCTAAGGCGCAGCCCTGCACCGTGCGTGGCGCCCGCTCCCCTCTCCCCATTTGCTTTAATTTGCTCTGTGCCTTCATTTGCTGCACCACATCTGTGCCTCTCCCCCCAGCACTGCCTGAGGAACAAGGGGCAGGAGGTGCTGAGCCAGCAGGATGGGGCCGCTGCAGGAGAGGGGCCGTGGGCATCTTCCACAGGGATGGAACACCCAGCACTTCCCTTTTCCAGAGGGTTTTTGAAGGGACAAGGGGTCCTTAGGGGAGCAGCTCCAGCAGGGATCCTGGTTCTGCACACTCACATTTTGTGACAGGAACCACCAAGGAATGTGCCCAACCAAGGTCAAAACATGACCTGGACAGATAAGAGGAATTTTTCCAGACAAAAAAAGAAAAAGTGGCAAGGTTTGTGATAAATCCCAGAGGGGCTGTCGCACACCCAGCTGGAATGAAGATGGGCAAGTTCCAATTTACCTGTTTGCCATGGTAGAGGATGCTTTCACACCCTTGGTCAGGTGCTGAACTGTTAAAGTCACTTCACACTAATACAGAAGGACATTTAATTCCTCCTTTGGGAGCTCTCCTGGTGCTCAATTCAGGTTTCCTCCACAGGTTGCTCTGAAAGACCAGCAGAGCTCTCCAAACACAGAACTTCATCATTTCCCAAGGAAGAGAGAACCCTCCCGGCCTCTGGAGGTGTGAGGAAGCCGCTGGGCAGGGCCGTGATGCTCTCGGGGTGTGCTGGTCCCCCCTGGGCCACCTCTCCTGGGGTGAGGTGGAGCCGAGCACCAGCACCTGCCCAGCCTCGGGGCACCCCTGGGTGCTGCCTCCAGAATCGCTGCAAAAACAGCTGATCTCACCACGGGGAAAGACTTTCATCACTAATTGTTGTCTCTTAGGTATGAGGGAAGAGCTCAGGGAAGAGATCCATGGCATGAAAGAAGTTGCTACAGGGACTTTCAGGTGACCTCCCCAAATCCCTAAATTTCCCTCAGGTTTGGCAAATCTCCCAGTATCTTTCACCAAAATCAAGCTCTTAATCTCAAGATGCCTCTCCTACGTAAGGCTGCCTCCTGAGTACGATCCACAGGGCCCATGTTTCAACACCCAGGATTCATTAATATTTCCTGCAGAGTGCTCAGTAAGTAGCAAATAAAGCAGGAAGTGTCCCAGATGTTGGAAAGAAAAAATGGAATTATTCATTGCTTACTAACATCAAATGCTAATGTGAGAAAAGCATCCTTGAAGAAATCCTTGACTAAAATTCATCAGAGTGATGTGAAATCACTGTTTTAATTATGCATTTTGAATGTATTTATTAGTGCCGGTTCTGATCTGACTTACAGATGTTTAGCAGTGATAAGGGTCTGCTGCAGCCTTCGGAATTGCTCATGATTTATAATGACAAAACTTGGATCAGAATTAGGTCCTTGTCACTACTCTATAATATCCTTTCATCAAACTTCACATTCAACAGATGAAAGCGAGCGTGGTTTCTGCAATTTCCAACTCTACCTCTGAGCACGAGTTCCTTTTTTTAAAAATTTCTCCTAGAAAAGAGAAGTGATGACTCTCACAGCAAATTTTGTCTGCTTGAGTTATATGTGCCATGGGAAACTTGAGAGCAAAGGAATTGAAGTCCTTCATCTACCAAAATTATGTATTTGGCCTTGTGCTGGCAATAAACATGGAATGTGAATGAAAGAGTTAATTTCTTTAATTATGCAACTCTACAATCTCATTCTTTCTTATTGTTGTGACTATTAGATATATATCTAATTTTGGGAGAATTTCCAAACCTGTGGGAAATCCAAGGATTTGATGAAGTTACCCAAAAGCTCAATACCAGAAAACAATTGGATGTGTTCAATACCACATATTTTAAATAAAACACCCTCTGTTCAAGAATGATTCAAAGCCATGTGGCATATTTCCAAAGAATGATGGAATTTTAAACTATTGCTTGTTCTAGAGCTGATCCAGAAAGAGCAAGTCTCCAGGGATGCTTTACTCCCTAAGGCATGAATGCATGATTAAACTAAATGTATTCCATAAATGCCTTGATGACATTAAACTAAATTTTTTAAAGAACAGATGGAGAAAGTTAATAAATATTTCATTCTATAATATAAAACTCACTTCTATATTCACAACTTGAGGGATCCTCAGCTTCACAGATATCAATAAGTCTGATGGATTTCTTGCTGCATTCTCATTCTTTGCCCTGGTGTCTCTTATGGGATCATCATTTCTGCATGCTTGGATTGTTTTATGGGATCAGTGAATGGCAAGTGACTGTAAATCTTGACCTCTTCTGCTCCTAGATTGTATACTTTTATTCTTTGTGACCATAAGTGTTCATCTCCACATTGACTAGATAATTAAATGACAAAAATTATTCAAAGGGAATTTATAGTGAGAAATTATCCCTTGAAGAACTGATGGGGAACAGGCATAACCCAAGGAGAATCAGGAAAAAAACACAGTTTAGAATGGCCAAATAAAACACTAAAATCTCTGTGTATTTGGGAATGTCATGAAACATCCATTCACTGGGAAAAAAACATGACTTTTACCTGCACATCCCAATTCTATTCAAACAAAATTTCTATTAAGGGAAAACAGTGTGGATATTGCTTAAGGACTTTAGCCCAAGCCTGTTATTCATATGAAAGAACTAATCTTTACATGGGGGAATTACAATTCCTCACTCTGTGTATGCCATGAATCTTGTAAAAGAATAATTAGAACTTGCTCCGAAAGGAAAGAAACGCCAGACTTGAATAATATTTTAGGAAGAGCATTAACAAACATTTTTACACTGCCAACAATCTTCAGCGCTTCCTAGCAGAGATTTACATTCCATTATTAATTAACTGCACTGAGTCAATACTGTGACATAAAGCTGGGGAGATGTGAGTTGAGCACAAACTCTGACATCCACAAGAACGGTGCATTTTGAGAAGTTTGATTTAAAATTTATGCAAATGAGCTCAGCAAACAAGGACCCAACAAACTACTTCAAAGCACCACGCTCCAGCCCGAAAAAAACACGACAAGATCAAATCTTTGTCATTTCTCAAGTGTCTTTACAAACCTCTGCATATTCAGGACAAATTATTTCACCCCCAGTAGCCAGATAGTTTGGTGGAGAATGAGGAGGTAATTGCTCTTTGTAGGGTCACTGCCACATCAGCCTGTATGACTGCAAGAATTTAAATATATTTAAATGTTATATAATTTGTCTTTTTGGATCTGACTCTTGTAAGGTGTCTGTAGAATTCAACAAGGTCCCAGCTGAACTGCCTGACAGGGCTGACCAATACAAAGCCCCCAAAAATAGCAGTGCTATTGTCCCTACTCCCATTCCTCCAGCTCCCACCATCATTCAGTTTTTGGGCTGAGAAAATTACCCAAGGTATGTCCAGGGAAAATATTCAATTCAGAGTAATGACAAAAATTATTCAAAACAAATTTATAGTGAGAAATTGCCACTTGAAGAACTGATAGGGCACTGGCACAGCCCAAGGTGATATCACAATATCATGCTACCATCCACCCTCCTTTTCCCTCAACCAGGATCACTTTTCAGTTTTTGGGTTGGGAATCCCCAAAAAACTGTATCCAGGGAAAATAGTAAATGCAGAGTAAAGCATTGCTGTAAAGAAATACTAATTAATTCATCTTATGTTTCAAGCCACAGAAATTGGTTTATTCCCGTATTGAAAGTTAGGTTAGGTCCAGGTACATTTGTATCTTCAGAATCAGGGCTTTTAAGGAAGAAAAAAGTTTCTCATGTTTCCCGACATCCCATTAAAATGGTTGTCCTTTGACGTCAATTAGAACTAGCTAAGAAAAAAAAATCATCCTTAATTGCTTTTTAGAAATAGACATTATTGCTTGCACCATCGCAGCCAGATTCGATTTCCTTTTACAAGAAACCAGGATGCTGGGAATGCTGTAAAACTCCAGCTCTGCTGAATATGGATGTGCAGCTCTGCTGACAGAGAGCTTCTTTCCTTTGGGCTGCAGAAAAAAAACTGGTGCAAACCCCACCAACGAGCTGAAACATCTCCAAAGTGGAAAAAGGCTGGAGCTGGATGTTCAGTTGGGGCTGGTTTGGGATGGACAGTGGTCAGAGCCAGGCTGGGAGAGCTGGGGGTGTTTACCTGGAGAAAAGAAAGCTCCAGGGAAACCTTCCAGTGCCTAAAGGGGCTCCAGGAGAGCTGGAGAGGGACTTGGGACAAGGGATGGAGGAACAGGACACAGAGAATGGCTTCCCACTGCCAGAGGGCAGGGTGAGATGGGATATTGGGAAGGAATTCCTGGCTGTGAGGGTGGGGAGGCTCTGGCACAGGGTGCCCAGAGAAGCTGTGGCTGCCCCATCCATGGAAGTGTCCAAGTCCAGGCTGGGTGGGGCTTGAAGCAACGTGGGAAAGGGGAAGGTGTCCCTGTCCATGGCAGGGGGTGGCACTGGATGGGCTTTAAGGTCCCTTCCAACCCAAACCATCCTGGGATTCTGTGGATGCTCAGTGCTCCATCCCAGCCTCCCCATGAGACTGAGTGTAACCGATCCCGACAATCAGAGCTACAAAAACGATCAAGCCCTCAAAACCTGGGTATGTTTCTTTACAAGGAGCATCACCAATTTTCTCAAAGCCTTTTCCACATTTGTCTTACTGCAGGGAATCCATAATGTCTCTGCCCACCAGGAAGAAGAGGAGTCCAGAGAGTAACACCAGGGGCACCCCGGCGGCGGCGAACATGAAGGACCACCCATAGTAGACGTGCACGGGGACATCATCCAGGCACCTCTCGCTCCTCTCCAGGAGGATGTACTTCTGAAAGTCAGCTGCAAACTCCTTCCACATCACAAAGAGAAACACGAGCAGGAGAAACAAACCTCCTGGGAAGAGAGACAAAACGGAGTTACTGTCTGTGCAGGAAATACAGGCTCAAGGTGAGAAAAGATCACAACAGCTTCTCATCCATGCTCTGCAGCAAAGCTTTGTGTGGCAGAGTTGTTGCTCCTGACGTGGCTCTGCAGGTTCCTGTGGGAGAGCCCCACACCACAGTGACCAGTTCCTGCCCTCTGACACCTCGTGCTTTGACCACCAGCACTTCTGAAGGCTCTGTTTCAGCAGGACAAGGCCATGGAGAAAGCACCTGAGCAGGGCTGATGTTCCCAGCAGGGACCTGCCTTCCTCTCTCAAAGGTAGGATGTTTCACCTTTTTCACTTTTAATTTCTCAGAGATTAATGAGGAGACACCAAAACTTACTTCTTCCTTTTTGTATCTGCCCTTGCAAGCAGTGTCATAGCCAATCCCCACCAGGAACACAAAGATTCCATGATAAATCCTGCTGATGGAAAAATTCTGGCCCTGCCACCCCCAGAGCCAGCAGAGCCTGCAGGACCAGCACGTTATGGGGTGGGAAAGGCACACAGCCATGAGATATTCATCTTACATGGGCTACTAAATACCAGAATAATAACAAGAATTATTACAGCAGCTAATGCCACGAAGCTGGAAGCAGATGACACAAATCAGAGTGGCCCAAATCTCATTTACTGTGTATCTTTAAAAATATATATATTTCTATGGTGCATTTTAAACTCAACATCTATTAAAGCTGAATAGTGAGGGGTGTGATGACAGGTCTGAAAGCAGTTCAGAAATATCTGATCTTGCTACTTCACAGGTAGAAGCTGCTATTTTTAAATGGTGCTATATAACATATAGATATACACACAGACACAAATGAAAGAAATATATCACAGCTTATATTATTTTTATGGTTGAAGTGAACTGCTCAAAATTAATTTAGTTGACAAGTTACTACGCAGTTCTGTGGATGTGTTGTGGCTTCTGCAAGATTTAATTTCTCCCCTTGCCATTTTTAAATCAAAGGTAGATGTGGTGTATTTAATTATTCTTCCTGGCAGCCTTTACATGCCAAAATCCAGCTCCTGTGCTAAGGAAGGGAAAGGAGTAAAGACTGACACTGATTTATCTACTTAGGGAGGTTACTGGATCTTCAGTCAGAGAAAACACGTCCATGTTTACTGTGATTCTGTTTATAAGGGTTATAAAAACATCTCAGAGATAAAAATAAGACTCACATGAAGGTAAGAGGCTTCAAAGTCCTCACTAGGAGGGAGACAGAAGTTGCAGCTCCCCACCCTAAACTGTCACATTTACTAAACTGCCTCCCATGCCCTAAAAAGATGCAATCTTTTTACACCAAAAATTGGCGTAGCCATACAAATATTCTTTACATCACCCCACACTGAAATTCCAGCTATTCTCCCTGACATGGAGGAGTCCTTGTTTTTCCTGGAGAGGCAGGCAAGGAGTTAAACAGCAGCTGCTGGAACATTTGCATGTTCATTGAGGTTTTGATACCACTTGAAATTAAGTGCACAAATAAATATTTTACACTTACTATGATAGTTGTATGCTTAAAATACCAATTATTCTACTATAAGAAAGCGATGGTGTGTTCAAATAGTCGCATGTCCTTTACAAAATACAATGTATTGATAAGAAGGCAATTAAGTCTTTATTACTGATGTAATTTAAAATTAAATTAATTAGATAGCAACTGAACCTTGAAAAGTGCTCCTTTAAAGATCAATTTCTATTTCATTAACTTATAATACCTACCGTAAGAGACGCAAATGAAAGCGCAGCCCCGGTGGGACAGAGAACGTGGGTATGGAAATGTATTTTGGAATTTTGCTTTAAATAACCAGGAATTCTGTCTTGATTTCTCCCAGGACAATTTATATGGCCTAAGTCTCATTTTTTGAAGTAATCAGATCAAAACCTTCCAGTTCTTATGGAGAAGGGTGTGGGAAGTCCCAGGTGTGGGTGGCACAATCCCAAACCTCTTCAGGAGATAAGGAATGGGAATTGGTCCCTCCTCTGGCCTCAGGAGAAGCTCCAGGTCTTGGCATGGAAGGATTTATTATTAAACAGGTACTGGAGGTGATGGCATGGCCATGGCATCTAAATTAAGAATGTTTTCACACTCTGGGCAAATGACAAGAATATGTAAAGCAAGCAGCCTCCTTCCCTGGAATAATTACAGCTGAGTGATGAGGAATCCCTGGGATTTACACCATGTCCTTGGTGGGAAGAGAAAATCAGAAGGGCAGGTGCAGCCAAAGGATGGTGGGAGCTCAGGAAGGGCAGCTCACCAAAATCTGTTCAGCCAGAAATGCTTGTTTGCAGCAATCACAAAAGTACGTGAACCCACCTAAAACTTGTCACACTTACAGACATCAGCAGCCTCTTCATCATGAGAAAATCAGGATATCTCACTCCTATATTACCAAAGTGTTTGGCATTTGTGTTTTAAAATGCTGTTGTATTTGGGATTTTGCATCTGTTAAAGAGGTTTCACTTTACCCCCTCCTTTCTGGGGCTTTTAGTGTTGGACACAGCAGAAAGTCATCTTTGTTTCCTGCCATCTTTGGATGAAGAGATACAGATTCCTTCCTGCTTTGGGCAGCAAAATGAAAAACTGAAAAACTGAAATTTTCTGTCCAAAACATGACATTGGCATTGGCACCCACACCAGAGACACAGGGTGTGTATTGGGTTTGAGTAAGTGAAGACCTCATAAACCTCATCCCCATGCTCCTCTCAGCACCCCTGTGCTTTCTCCACTGGAAAATTATCTGAGTGATCCCTTTCCTTCCCTTCTTCTCCCTCTTTGCCTCTCTTCATTAGGATGGTACTGGGAAAAATTAACTGTGAAACTCCATCTCCAGACTGATGAGGTCAACGGCATCTTCTGGGGAGGGGCTAATTGCCAGAAAATTGCAGTGGGGTATTAAATCTGTCTCCTTTGTGTGCTGCAGATCTGGGAGCTTGGAGCTCCATCCCCCTCTCCCAGCGGAGCTGCGTCTTCTGTGTGGGCAAATTGAAGCAGAGCTTTTCCTTTCTCTCCTTTATTTCCTTGTGACACCTTTATAGCTGCTAATTGTGAGGACAGGTGAGTGAACTCAATCTTTAACTCTTATTCTGGGGAAGCTACTGAATTTTTGTGTAATCTGCTAATTAGGAGAATAATGAACTTTGACTCGTTCTCCTCTCTCACTCATTGCCTCTTAAGGATGTTAATAACAGTGAAATGGAGGGGTGACCTTCAGCTGTCCTTCCATAACTGTCAGCCTTCACTGCACGTGGGGAGCCTGAGACTGCCAAAGTGGAGCTGCTCCATTTGGGAAGCAGAATCTGAGCAAAAAAAATCCAGCACTTTAACTGACAGGAGTGGGTAATCTGCCCTTTTCTCCCATGTTGTTGGTCATGCTGAAGAACAGGTTGGTCCCACCATGGGCAGAGATGTGTCCCATCATCCCAGGCTGCTCCAAGCCCCATCCAACCTGGCCTGGAATGCTTCCAGGGATGGGGCATTCACAGCCTCTTTGGGCAACCTGTGCCAGCGCTGCACTTCTAAGTTAGTTCTCTAAAATGCCCAAAGGAAAAGAAAATGGGGGAGCACAAGGTAGGAAAAAATGAAGGACAAAATGAAGGAAAGTTGTCTCAGCAACCCAAAGAGCTTCCAGAAGCTGCAGCACAGAGCTCACCCAGCCCTCTTGGTGACATTGTAGTGACAATCAACCAACCTCTGACTACTGAAACAAAGGGACAATCAGCCACCAGGCAGGATCTGCCACCCCTTGGAAGCACTGAAGCTCATTCCAAGACAGCAAATGCTGAGAGGAAAGCAGCACACTGGCTCTTGGCTCATGTATTCCAGGTGCTTTTGGGAGAAGGCTGGCAGGGAAAACTGCTCAGATAATGGCCTCAGCTGCAAAGGCAACACCAGCAAATGTCAGATTGGCTTTGGCTCTTTCCAGAGTCACCCAGTGGAGGAAATCCAGAGAAATGGCTCCAGTGCTTTGGAATGGCTCTCAGAAGCACCTCCCAGAGCAGTCCACTGGTTATTGGAGCTGGCACAGTCAATTTGCTCTCTGGAATGTACAGAAAATAAAATGCATCTCAGGGGGAAATCCAGAGGGATCCAGCTGAGCCATAACAATCCTCACCCTCCAGCACTGGATTTCCCCAGTGACAGATGGACACACAACCCTCCTCAGGCTGGTCATCCACGAATGTCTGGGAATGCTTTTGCACCAGCAGCGTCTTTAGAGCCTTTTGGTGGAAAAAGTGGCGTCATTTTGCAATGAATAACCACTTCTTCTCCCACAAGTTGGGCGGTGGTGGGAGAAACAAAGCTGCTGGTGAAGGGTTCCCTGCGAGGCAGGGACATCCCGCAGTCCTGGCGCTCCATCTCCCATTCCCACTGCCAGACCACATTCCCGCTCTGCAGATTGCCGGCTTTTTCACACTTCCTCAAGGAGAGATCCTTTCTGCAAGGGAGGTTAATTAACACTGACCCGCAGGCCATGATTAGAAGACAAGAGGCGCTTTCTCCCGCATCATCCCTGCACATCATCCCTGCACATCCCGCTATCCGAAGGAAAGGGATGGCTGGGGACTTGAGCCTGTGTTAAGTCCATTGTTCCTACTGCTTAGTGCAATTATGCAAAATATTTTTAGAAGGGATAATGAGAAAATAACCATGGAGGGATGCAACCCAAATCCATCCAGGAGCCAGGGCCAAGCAAGATCCAGAGGTCTGAGATCAGGATAAGCCCCCCTGAATAAAAGGATCAGTTGAAACACTAAGGAAACTTTGCTAAAAAACACATTGAATCCTTCTGCTATCATTTGAGTGGAAAATATAGTAGGCAGTGTCTTCCAGCTGAACTCATTCCCCTGAATGACTGTTAATAACAATGATTGCTGTTCAGATTGAAGCTGCATTAATACAAACTTCAATTTTAACAGCAGCATCTTTGTCTAATGCCAAGAGGTTTATGTGATGCATAATCAGCTCTTCCAAAAAGTGTCACATTCGAAGCCCCAGCCTTTTAATCAAGGAGTAGTCAAATAAAGTGGAAAAAACAATGAAGAAAAAGGAAAAAAAAAAGTAAGACAGTTGAATATTACTCGGCATCCTTTTCTGTGATATTTCTGCCCAATGTACAGGCTGGATACACTCCTCAGGGACATCTGCTGCCTCCTGGGAGCCTGCACTACAGATGGGAAAAGAAAGCTTCCTACCCTGGTACAGCCCTTGGATTATTATCCATTATGGGATCACAACAACCCCAGGGAAAACTGCAGGCCTGGGGCAGCATAGCTGGGAATCTGTTTGTGGAAAAGGCCCTGGGGGTGCTGGTGACAGTGGCAGGACATCACCCAGCCGTGCCCAGGTGGGCAAGAGGCCAGTGGCACCGGGCTGGGGTCAGGAATGGTGCCCAGGGGACCAGGGCAGTGCTGTCCCCTGTGCTGGCACTGCTGGGGCCCCTCCAGTGCTGGGGGCAGCTCAGGGACCCTCGTGACCAGAGGGACAGAGAGGGGCTGGAGTGAGCCCAGGGAAGGGAACGGAGCTGGGAAGGGGCTGAGGGAGCTGGGGGGGCTCAGCCTGGAGAAAAGGAGGCTCAGGAGGGACCTGCACAGCTCCTGCCAGGAGGGGACAGCCGGGGGAGGCTCTGCTCCAGGGAACTGGGCCAGGGGAGAATCAGGGTGGAGAGCAGCAGGAATTTCTCCATGGAAAGCATTGTCCATATCTGTCACAGACTGCCCAGGGCACGGTTAGAATGACCTTCCTTGGAGGAATTTAAATGTTGTGTAAATGTGGCAGCGGGGGACATGGGTCAATGTCAGACTTTTCTTGTTAAAGATTTTCACCAATGTTTGTTATGAGGAAGCAGGAGCTGGTGAAGGATCCATCAAATCCCAGCAGATGGAACAGGATGGGAAGTAGCCCACTAATTCACTGCAATTAAGCAGTGGTTTTTCAGAGAAAGACCTGATTTCATTAAGAAGTTCTTCACCTGGCACAGCTCAACTGAGCTCCAGCCTGTGGCTGCTTGAGTCATAAAAGAGCTTTTTTCTGAGTTTGAGTCACTGGTATAAATCAAGTATTTCTAATATTGAAGCCAGTTATTCCTCTCAAATACAGAAAAGGAAAAAGCCCAAGTGATAATTCAGTGGAATCATTGGTAACAGCAGTGGGAAAAATGAATAAATGCCTATTTTTAATTCATTTTCCTGCAGTGCCATCGTTTCATCTTTTCAGGTCTCCTTAAGCCAGCCCTCCCATTTTGGATCATGGGGTTTGCCTTTCATCGCTCTGTGGGTTTCCAGCTCTATCAAAGCTAACAGCAGAGGAGCAGCCCAAATGCAAAGCCTGACTTTGGGGAACTGAGTGGGGCTGATGCTGCCCAGACTTAACACATCTGCAGGCTTTACTGAAATAAAAGGCTTGCACACAGGAGTAGTAAAAACAAAGTGAATTTCAAAAATCAAAAGTCCAGCTTTGCTAGGACTAAGGACAATCTTGCTAAAGCCTGGCTGAGTACAGAATCATGGAATCACAGAATGGTTTGGGCTGGAAGAGGAGCAAAGGAGGTCATAAAGACCATAAAGGACACAGACAGGGACACTTTCCACTGGGCCAGCTTGCTCAGAGCTCCCAGGGGTTTAATTCCAGTGGGGAAGAGGGAAATAATCATTTACTGCTCCCATCAGAGCCCCATCTCCCACGGCAGCACTTCATCCCCACCTGCCCCCGTTCCAAAGCCACCCTGCCCCAGCCGTGTCCCCTCACCTGAGAGCAGCAGGAATCCTCCCCCAACTTTGTAGGAGTGGGGGCTGGAGAAGGGGACCCCACACACCAGCAGGAGCCCCCCCACGAGCCCGGCGGCCACGGCCAGCAGGATGAACGCCGTCCAAAATCCTCTGTACACTGCAACAGGAGCAAAGGCAGCGAAAGGAGAGGGAAAGAGGGAAATTTCAACCTCAGAAATATTTTTCTTAATGATGCCATGTTTAACTCCTGCTTTAGCAACAATAAAAACAACAACCTGTGACGCTGCTGTGTCAGGCAGAGCTGAGGCTCTGGCTTTGCCAGGGCACCTGGAACAGCCATGGGTTCAGGGGGAATGTCATGCCCTACAGAATGGGACTGGAATGAGGCCAAAGGGTTGGGAAGGTTTGCCAGGGAAACACACCAAAAAAAGAAGGGTGGGAGGAAAGGACACTGCTCTTAACTGTGCTGGGGAAGGTTGGAAAAGCTTGGCAGGAAAGGAAAGGAAATAGCAAAATTTGGAGAGGTGGATTCAGACCACAGCTTTGTTCCACTTTAATTAACACTTCGGGAAGGTGCCAGGCTCCTGGTTTAAAATAAAAGCAGTGTTTACTAGCAGGACTGCAGGGAAAACAGGAGCTCATGAGTTCCCCCATTAACGGCCTTGTTAAGGCTCTGGGAAAGAGAACGGGGCAGGAGAGCAGCTGCCTGTCCATCCAAGGAATTTGGGGCTTTGGCTATGACTTCATACAAGCACCCCAGGCAGAGCTGAGCAAGCTTGGTCCATCACATCCCACCAGGTGGGACAGGATGGGATGTAGCCCAGTAATTCAAGTCTCCCAGCAGCCAAGTGCTTTGCAGACACTGCCATAAACCTTATCCAAAGGTAGTGGTCCTCCAGCAGAGACCCTCTGACACCCTGCTCCCCATCCCCTGATTTATCTGATCCCTTGGACCACCACATCTCGCCCTGCCAGTGGTTTTCCAGAAGCTCCAGCTCGATTTAAGCTGAGCACGAGCAAGTGGGTAGTGCTGAAATGATTCACACTTGAAAGAGAAATGATACAGAGAAGATGCGTTTTCCTCATTTGAAACCATTTTGTCAGGAGAGCCACTTAGGGAGAGATAAGTATCTTGAACTCTCCAAAACCACAGAATTCATTTTCATGTTTAACCTCCCGTCACCCGTTTCTCTCAGGGAGCCTAAGAGGATGCAGATAAGGCAGAATTATCTCCAGAGCAGGTAATAGCTGGAGGACTGCTCTCCTTGGGCAGCTCCTGTTCTGTCAGCCTTTGCTGGCCAGAAAGAAAAGGATGTTAATGAGAGAAGGGGCTGCTCCCCAGGAGGGCTCTGCAGAGGATTGGGGCAGGGAGGAGCCCGGGGCTCCCCCTGCCCAAAATGTGGCGGCTGAGCCACCCCAGGTCCCCCGAGGTGAGGGGACAGGCAGAGCCCGCAGCCCCACATCCCCAGCACCTGCACAGAACCATCACGGGCAGAAAAGAGCTCGGAATAACACCGAGATGGTCCCGGGACTGCCCAGGGGACACGTCTGGGAGGGTTTCACAGCCGGGGCTGACAGGCAGCGACAGATGCCTCCACGGCCTTTGTCAGGATGGAAGGAATAGTGTGTGTGTGTGTGTGTGTGTGTGTGTGTTTATCAGCAGGATCACTCGGAACCGGGACACTGTGCACGTCTCTCCCAAGCAGAAACAATCCCACTGCTTATCCCTCATCCTTCACCAGCTCCTCCTCCTCCCTCCACAGGTCCCTCGGATCCATTTGACACCACGGAGCGTTCCCCGGGGCAGGAATTCTGCACAGGCAAAGAAACGAGCTGCCCTTCCTCACATGCTCCTACTGACAATATTATTTTTTAATTAATTTCTCATAGAAAAAAAATAAAATAAAACAAAAAAGGTACTACTAAAGGCTAAGGAAAAGGTCAAGATGTTTGTTTGTGCAGAATGTCTGCCCTGCATCCCCGGAGGCAAGGCAGACTGATGCACACTATTTAAAGAAATCAATTCATTTCAAAAAAGATCATTGAATTAATTCTAACTGCTGCCACCAATTTAGCAAATTAAAATTCCTAACAGCAACCGATCCATTAAAGAACTTGGAAAATACAGAGAAACATAAATAAAAAGGGACCCAGTTGAAAGGAAGTTCTCCAACTGCATAGTGTTCATTGCTTTAAAAATAAGCCTGTCACTTACATGGATTTTCTAACAATTTGGTTTTTAACCAATTTTCCAGTGCTTGTTTATTTTGTCTTGCAACAAATCAACACCTGAGCTATCCCAGGAAACCAGTCAGCACTCAAGCTGGGTTTGGGTGGTCTGGCTCCAGCTCCTCCCAGTGAGAGAGGAGATGGGAGAGAGTGGATTTATCCTGCCTTGCTCACAGGAGCAGGTGTGAGACCCCCTGGAGGGAGCTCAGTCCATCCCAGCACACCAGGCTGGAGGAGAGAACGTGGGAGAACCTCTCAGTGTGTGCTTGGGGCAGCCAACCCAGCAGGACTGGTTTGTGAAGGAGCTTTCCAGAGGTCTTGGCCACGTGAATTTTCAACAGGAGAACCACAGCACTGACACACATCCCAAATCTCTGCCTGATCCCTTGGAAAAGGAGCTGCTGGGGGAGAAGGAAAGAAACTCACCTGCAGTTGTGTCATAGGAGGGATGGGGGAAAGGTCCCACAGCAATGGGCATGGGGAAGAGGTAGCCATGCATGCAGAACTTGGGGTGGGCTTGACTGGCTGGAAAAGATGAAGAAAAAGAAGAATTAAATCCCAGTTTGCTTTTATTTTCTGCAGAATCAGTTACAGCACTGATACTGTAAGATCAGTAAAAAAGATAATCTTGGTTAGAGAGAAAAAAATAGAAATAATAATTATGAAATAGGGGAGATATCAGAGGATCTGCGACTGCTCCTTGCACATCTTCTCATCTTCATAACCTGAGCCTTAGGTGGACAAAAATCATGAAAGATGGAAAAACTGAAGTCAGTGTCAATATTCTTGTTGCTGTTTTCCTCTAGAGAATGTGCCTGACCACCTGGAAGGGTCAAAATGTTTGGGTACCAGAACAAGGTACTTCCAAGACCTCCAGCTGGTGGGAAGGAAAAGCACAATTAGAATGGAAGTGCCCCATCAATATTAATACCACTGAGGCTTATCATGATTAACAGTAATAGAATGAATGTTAAATGAATTAATTAATGGTTGGCCACTTATTTAAATATGTTCCCCAGCTCAAAGGAGCACTTTATAATAGGTGGACATTAGTTCATGCTAAATTGACTATGGAATACCTATTGAATTAATTATTACATCCACAGGAGCAGCAAATTAATTTGCCATGATCAATCCTATTATAATAAATACCTAAAGAAGTAGCAAAAAATTTGTCAGTTATCAGAGTGACTCATTTTACTTCAGGTAAAATTATATTATGTATTTCCATATAATGTAATTCAGTAGCAAACTCCCTGTCTCAAGCCTGTCCTTTTGATCACAAATTTCCTGTGTGAAAAACCTCCCATTGTTGAGCAGTGGCGAGAAGTATTCCTGCAAGATTTTACAGGAAACAGGTCAGGGGCTAGGGGACCATGAAGTCATTTGAAATTTTAATCACTGCAGAGTAAATTTAGTGTGGGAACCTGCATTATTTGCAGGGAAGTGCCCTCTGAGGTGATTGTGCTGCTCCACAACCTCAGGAACATCTTCCATCGAGGCCTCGGTGGGCACAGGGCCAAGGGTTTTATGGTGTTTTTTGCAGAATTATTTAAAATCTGGGGGGTTTTATCCCAAATCCTACTGTAGAGTTGTGGCCCACAGCATGGCTGGTGCCAGGCGTGTCCTGGTGTAGTCTAACTCCTTTTCTATTTCTGGTGGGAGCTCCTCATTCACTGAGCCAACCCTTCACCGCACCAGGGTGGCACCAAGCAGAACAGGTTTCATCCTTTCCTTCTATTTGTTTTTGAAGAGTGAATGCGTTTTCCAAAAAATAAAGGATTTTGCATCCCTGTCTGTCTATCCTGGAGTGTAATTTCAATGATCTTAAAAAGTAAAAAAGGTGAGAACTTAAAATAAAATGGCTTTCCACAGTGCACCGCTGGTCCTGAGCACCCAGGGACACCACGAAGTGCAGTTCCAGCCTTCCCAGTGCTGAAACCAGTGGGAGCTGGGAATGCTGAGCACCTGGAAGGCAGAAAACAGGGACAGAAGAGCGATGCTGGGAAGGGCATGGGCTCATATTTACAGAACATTGCTGAGCACAAACATCAACAGGTATTGGGAGGCAGGGGGAGGGAGGAAGGGTTCTCCTTGCTGGTGGAAGCCACCACTTCACATAACTTTGTAGGTGATCAATTAAACAGCCTCATGAGGTTGCAACATTTCGGTGCACAGCCCTCTGAGAGCAAAATCCAAGTCAAAAACTGAGCATAGAAAGGGCACAAAAAGGGTGAGCCGCTTTTGCTTTGGATGGAAGATGAGAATGAAAAAAAATGAAATAAAAACTGTGTCCTCACCCCTGGGAGCACTCCCTGTGTTTGTTTCCCATTAAACTGTGATGGAATGCTGTGGATACGGAGTGGTGGCATTGTACTCACTGTACCAGAAGGTCCAGATGGTCTCGGGGTGGCCCTCACCAAAGAACCAGCACCGCCAGAAGAAACCCTCGTGGTGGAAAGTGAGGATCTCCTTCCCGACCTCTGTTGGAGTTTCAGCCTGAGGAGGAATGAAAGTCCAGGCTGAAACAGGGAACATCATGGTACAAAGAGTGTGTGCTTTGCTTAGGCAGACGTTGATTTAATTTTTATGGGGTTTTCATTTGGTTTTTGAGTCAGTCTTGGTGAGACTGGGGAACACGGAGGAGCTGCTGTCCTTGACTTTCAGCTGTGTCACAGCTATGAAATGTTCTGACAACAAATTGTCCTGCAGACCTGCACAAACCATTTGCCTCCTTTTCTGCTGTCCGTAAACCCCAGCTGGCCAGAGCTGGATGAGAATTCCAGGGAGCTGGGCCTTCTGGGTGTGTCCTACTCCTCAAACACCTTCCTCCAACCCCCAGACCAGACCTGCGAGCACAAGGTTTTGGTCTTTCCTGAAGGCACAACATTGCAAAATGTCATGGAAGATTTACCAAAGAACTTATTAAAATTATCCTCAAAACCAGCTTTATCTTCCCCACACACAGTTTGGTAAAGGAGACAGGACTGTGACAAAATTAAGTTTTTTGAGGGAAGCGGAATGTCCACAGAGGAATGGCCCCTGTGAACCAGAGAAAGGAGATGGGACTCAACAGGGAGGTGCTGGAGGTATTTATCCTGTCACAGGTTAATAGGTTTGGGTGGGAAGGGACCTTAAAGCCCATCCAGTGCCACCCCTGCCGTGGCCAGGGACAACTTCCACCAGCCCAGGCTGCTCCAAGCCCTGTCCAGCCTGGCCTTGGGCACTTCCAGGGGTCCAGGGGCAGCCACAGCTGCTCTGAGCACCCTGTGCCAGGGCCTCACAGGGAAGAATTTCACCCCAGTATTTCTCCAGCAGTGGGAAGCCATTCCCTGTTTTCCTGTCCCTCCATCCCTTGTCCCCAGTCCCTCTCAAACTCTCCTGGATCCCCTCTAAGCACTGGAAGGGGCTCTGAGGTCTCCCCAGAGATCTTCTTCTTCCCTCTCCTAGATGTTTTTAGGTATCACATTATAGCAGCTTCCAGAGCTCTGACCCGATTCTTCTTTTACTTCCAGGATAAAACCCTGACTATGACAAGGGGAACATTCAGCCCTGAAACTTCCTCAGAGCTTCCTCAGCCCTGAAACTTCCTCAGCTGCTGGCTCTGACTTGGTGCATCCACATCACATTTCCCTGAGCTTGCCAGATACTCAGCCCATCCTTATCTGTAAGGGACAGGATTTGACAGTTTAAGAAAGGGCAGAGAAGGTAAAAACAGAGCCTGTTATCCACAACCAGTAACAGAAATAGAAATAATAATAGAAACAGTGCCTGAAATAGAAATAAAATAGCTCAGAGGGAAGAGTAAGAGCAGTTCCTGTTTCTGCCTGGTGCTTTTGAAGTCCCTGCCTCAGCATCAGGCCCCCCAACACTTGGCCAAGAGCGTCTCTGAAATGTTTGAGAGGCTTATTTGTGTCATGCAGTGCATCACCTCTGCTCTCTCCACTTTTAAAAACAACTAAAATGTGAAACAATTAACACTGTCACTTCCCAAGTGCATGAAAAGCAAGTGGCACTTCTTTGTCTCTACCATCCCCAGGCTTTACTGAGCTGCTTGAAACTCAAGATCCTGCTTTCTGTTTCACTTCTCCAGGCATTTTTTCCATCATGTTTTTTTTGGTTTTTTTTTTTTAGTTGGGAAAGTTATTTGGAACCATGACTCAAGTAAACAGTGCCCTACATTTGATTATGGGATTCTGAAATGAAAGAAAAGATATTTCTTGCTGGCATCATGATGCCTACCCAGGGTGACTCACCGCACCAGGAAAAAAATCAAACCTAATTGGATTGAACTTTGAAGTAACAAAAACTCTGCACACAACGAGGATCTTCCTGTCATTTTGTAATAGAAACCACACATTGATTGGCACAAAAACATTTTGGGGGAGTAGGTGGCTCAAGGAACTGATCTGGTTGCTATTTCATTGAAGAGTTAGACAACAGCAGGTGCAGCAAAAATCCAACTTGAGGGATCCATAAACGAGTGACGCCAGCCCTTAGCACTAAAATAACAACCTGTCCCTTGAAAATTACATTTCCTGCTAACTAAAATCCTATATAAATCTTACTTTGAGGCTATCCAGGTCACTGGTTGGATGGGCAGGAACCCGTCTGCTCTGCTCTGTGTCTGATGTTCACTTTAGTTTGGTGTCTGTGCTGCAGCTGTATCACTTCAGATAGAAGTGACTGCCAAGGACCACACTTTTAAATGTGAATTAGTTTTAAATGAAGAAACTACAGAGGGAGAAATCTTTTAATGGCAAATATCAGGAGATAGCTTTTGTCTTTAGAGGGAAAGGCTGTCAACAACTAAAGCTCTTACATTTTTGCCTTTCATTCTCTAATGTTCATATCTGCCAGATTACAGAGGTGCTGTCTTAATTCTTCCTAGTCACAATTTCCTCCAGTCAAAATGCTCAATATTATGTAAAAGCTGGGTTGGATTTTAAAGAATTTAAAGTTTTACCTCAGGCTGACATTTTACATTACCAGGTCACTTTCATTGAGCATAAATACCATCACAGATTTCAAATTCTTAGATCTGAAATTATTTAGGTAAGTTCTTTCAAAGCACAAGATTTCAGAGCTCACCCCCCCGGTGCTCAGAGTGCTGTTCCCATGCTCGAAGACCCCACAGGTGTCCGTGGCCAGGAGCCAATAATCCGTCCCAAAGGCGATGAGGAAGAGCAAAACCCCGGTGCCTCCGAGGATCCCGGCTGCCAGGGCGGCTGCTCCGGCCTTCATGGGGCAGCAGGGGGGAAACCAGCACAACTGGAAATCAGAAAAGGAGGAAAAACCCCCGAGTTTCCCAGGTCTCTGGAAGAGCAGGGCCAGAGAAATGCTATTTTTGGATGTGGATAGTGATCTCCTGGCTGGTGTGAGTTTCAGTGGGTGGTGGGGCAGGACTAATAAAAGCAGATGACCTGGCGTGAGCGAGCAGCTGTGGCATTAAGGATCATGACAAGCAGCTACTGAGGCAGAGCAGGGAGCCATCCAAGGGGACACATGGCTGCTGCTGCCGGAATGGCACAGCCAGGAGCCCTCAGGACACGGCTCTGGGTCACGGGTGCAGCATTCCCGGGACACCAGGGAGTTATTCCCATCCCTCCCTGCACACACAAGCAGAGATAGACTCAAAGGTCTTCCCAACACCGCAGGGCCCGTGGTGTCCTCAGCCACTGTGGTGACACCTCTCACTGTGTCCCCACAAATGGCACTTCTGGAATTTGCATCTCCTCCTTCCTCTGAGCAAAATTCTGATGTGGCTTTTACAGAAAGTAACCCCAGGGATGCAAGGAAAACATTAAAACACTGGGAGGTCTTAAATATCCCAGTGCTCTTGGGAGGGTTGCCACCACCAGCTTTGCACCAGGCAGGTCCACATGGAGCTGGACAAGGAGCATCCAACCAGGTGCACACATGGACACACCAGGGATGTCCTGCAGCTGTAAATGATGTTCTCCCTCCTGCCGTGGAAAAGTGGATCCACACCCCTCCCACCCCCCAGCCTCCTGTGGGAGAAGTGGCTCCAGGGAGCAAGGACATTCCTGCATGGAATCTCACTGCCATTTGCTTCCTAATGTTTTTGGCTTCTGCTGGAGCATCTGCTGCAGATCACTGCCAGGAATGGGATGCCAGACTAGGAAAATTATAATTTCTGTAGGGCAATAACTATATTCCTGTGGCATGCCAGGAGGCTGGGAGAAGAAATTTAAATTGCAGTCAAAAATCAAGCCCTGATTTTCTAACCTTAGCCTTAGTCATGACCTGATCTAAACAGGAGGGGTGATGATGTTGACTTCCCTATCCTATGGGAATTTGTGTTGCCAAATTAATTTCCAAATCAACTTAATATTTAAAGTTACCTGTGAACATATGGGTGTCTCAAAGCAACTGCACACTGGCTGGGGAACCTGGAGACAGTCGGGAGAAACTTTGACTACACTTCTCATTGAGGCATACAGTGTGATGAATGTTCTCAATCTTCTGTTGTGCTTCTATAAGCAAACAGAATTTAAATTATAATAATTTATTTCATCCTCTGCATTGTTTTTTCTTAAATATTGCAGGGGAAGCTGTTAAATAACACATTAGACCTCTCTCCCTCACTGTCCCAGGGGCAGAGTTGTTCCTGGTTTCACCTGACCATGAGCATATGAGGAATTCCACAGGATCCAGGATCCACTGGAATCTTCACTGACACAGGGAGAAAGGAGAATTGGGACAGGATGAAGACTTACCATAATGCAGGGTCAAAACTCAGCCACAGAGCCGGGATTCTGCAGGAATAAACACACCCTGTCCATCCCACAGCCCTGCCATTCCACTGCAAACACTCCCAGCTACTGCCAGGTATTTCCATGTAGGTTGTTGTGATCAACCCTCCCTAAACCTCCACTCAACCCATTCCTACACAAATTAGCCTTTCTCACCTCAGCACAGCATATTTTTCCATAGTTTTGAACAGCAATAGCACACAGTCTCTGGTGCTTCACTGCTGCTCTTTGGCTGATTAAATACAAAACACAACTTATCTATCACCTAAATAATCAATTAATGCAATTCCAATCAGCCATTTAACTACCACACAATCCTGGCTAAAACTGTCTGCAGTGACAATGACAATTGGTTGCCATCTCTTCTTGTGATCTTCTCCTCAAAGCTGGACACAACTGATAGAAGCTTTGGCAACACTCAGAGGAGCTGGGTGAAAACAAGGATTTGCACACCAGGAGTGAGGATTTTTTTGTAGCTCACACTGCAATTACGTAAAATTAAAATGCAAAGTGGGCACTTGTGTATTTTTATTTTAAGAAAGGGATTAATGCACACTTCCACATTTCTGGGTGTGTTTTGAGCCAGCTGTATTTGGCGCTGGTGTTTTTGTGCTACTGCACATCCCGAGTTAGTGCTGTTTGCCATTTGGAAGTGTCCTCTGGAATTCTGGGTCCCACTGGCACAAAAACTCTGCGTGGCTGAGGCAGAACATTGCTGGTGCCCAGCCTTGGCTCTTCACAGGATGCCTTGTGCCCAGTCAAACATCCTCCAAATTCTGAGGCTGTGGAACAGGAATTGAGTTCCCAAGGTTGAAATGTCTCTCCACACTCTGAAATCCCACTCCTGACAGGTGTTTCTTTTCAAAGATATGTTGGACAGGGATTGGAGCAACCTGGTCCAGTGAAAGGTGTCCTTGCCCATGGCAGGGTTTGGAACTGGATCATCTTTAAGGTCCCTTCCAACCCAAACCATCCTGTGACTCCAGGATGATTCTGATTCCTTGTCACAGCCTCAAGCATGTCCTCATCACCTTCAGGATCCAAAAAATTCCTGGGCAATGAGACTGTGTGGTCTCTCCTACAACCTGTAGAAAGTGGCAATGATGATGTCTGTCCTTTGGAGCCCGTGTTGGGATCTCTGGAATGCCACACCAAAGCCAGGGGGCTGAATTAATGATATAACACAAATACCATTTAAGTCCCAAGGAAAACAGACCTTCCTTCCTTCCCTTGCCTCTCCTGGTGCCAGCAGGGACTTGATGTCAGCATCCTCTGATCCACACAGGTCAAATGATAGTGCCACCATGGGCAGCTCCAGGACTTCAGTGGTGGAAAAGGAAACTTGTACCCAGAGCATTTTATTAATTCCTAATTGACCCTGAAGATTTTTTTTTGTTTTCCCTTAGGCTTTTAAGCCAAAATTGTGACTCTCCAAAACATATTCTAGCAAGAAGCTGGGGCAAGTCAGCTCAGATTTTTCACAGAATTGGGTGTTTTACCTTTGAGTTGATCAAAGATTCCATCAGCACAGTCTGTGTTGTTATTTCCTGTAGTTTGATCCATGCTCACAGAAAAATTTACATTTTATGTACATAGTTTCACTCTCTCATGCAGAAAGCAGAGGATTTCTTGGAATTTGATAGAGATGAGTTTCTAGGGCTGCCTTTGGAGATTCCACTGAGTCCCTTTGGAGATCTGCAGACCTTTCTTCATTGGAGCTTGGCGTGACAATCCTGGGGGGTGAAATCCTGGAATGGGCTGTTGAAGTCCCCATCCCTGGAGGGATTTAAAAGCTCTGTGAATGTGGCACGCGGGAACACGGGTCAGTGGTGGCCTTGGCAGTGCTGGGGGAATGGTTGGGCTCCATGGTTTTAAAGGGCTTTCCTAAACTAAATGATTCAATGGTTCTATGATCTGCCCTGCTCCAAAAGATGTCCCACGTGGTGTTCCCTTAGGTAGGTGAGTGAATATCCTCGAGTCTCTTCTCTTACTCTTTTCTCCCCAAACCTCTGAACAAAAACACAGCAAAGCCAACCAGACCACGACAAAAGCACCCCAGCACTGCCAGCTTCACCTTGGAACAGCCACCAGCATCCCCAATGATTTCACAAAGAGCAACCCACCAGTCTGAGCTGTGCTGGAAGGGAGAGCAATAGATACCCATGTTGACATTTGCCCTTTTAATTCTGCATTAAAATGATAATCTCCAGTTCATCTCCATCACATGATCCTTTTTCATCTCTCCCGTCTCCACGTCTCTTGGAAGAAGCACATAAGCCTGGATGTTGAAAGATCCTTAATGGTTCTTCTGAGGCTGAATCCCCTCCAGGACTTGATGTCAATAGAGAAAAAAGCTCAAATTTGCCTCACCTGCTTCTCAAGCACTGCCAGCCCTTTCCAGGATTAAGTCATTATAATCTCTTTAAGCAGTCATGAAATAAAATAAACACAAGTGTGGTTTGCTGCTCAAAATAAAAATACTAAAGATCACATGAGGAAATGCTTTTGGAGTTGTGAGTACAGGGGAGATTTTGCCTGATTTTCAAATGCAGCTGACTGATGTCTTTGCAGAGAGTTTTCTGATGTGTTTTTTGGGCTCTCGCTTTGCCATCAAGCTACTCCCCCTCATTAACAATTTTTGCCCATTTTAACCTGAACTTTCCACAGACTCCTGTAAACTTCCAGAGTATGCACAGAGCAAAAACTCTCTGAACTCCTAAAGGAATCAAACTGATGCAATTTATTTCCACAGAACCATGCAATATTCAATGATACACTGAATTCGTGTTTTTAACACTTTTTAAAGGACTAAAACCCTGGAAAAAATTAATTAGGCATGCTCTGAAGCCTGAGCACTTAACACTTTTCCACTCGGTTGTAGAATTTTAAGACCACCAACACTGGATACTGGCAAAGATTATCAAAGGTATTCTGGGCTGAAATACAAACTAGTCAGAGGGCTTGGCTACTAAGTGACTGGAAAATACTTCATAAAAGCTTTAGCCAGGCTATTATATTTTGTAAAGAAATTTTAAGAAAAAATCCACAGTATCCACAAGGTGAAATTTAGGGCAGAGTGACTCACTGGGAAAAAATGTCCTGCTGGGAATATTGTCTTCTCTGAAGATCAAGCAGATTGTTCATGCAGCAGAGAGGTACTGATGGACCCAGCACTCCAAGGGGGCTGGAAGGGAATGATGGGCTGGGATCCAGGAGGGATCCCATGCCTGAGCATGGGAATGTGGGGCTGGTCTGGAGCAGCCTCTGCATACCTGGAGCCAGCAACCTCTGGAAGTGCAAGAAGCTGGGAGATCCTGGGATGGGAACGTCCCTTGTGCTGAACTGAGATGAAAATGTCCCATTAAAAAAAAATGCAAGGATTTTTTTTAACCTTTTTTTCCCACATCAGATAAAATTTCCCTTCAATTTCCTGGCATTGTTCCAAGCACTTCTGTTGGCTATAACAGTATTGCAAAGAAATCTACCACCACCAAAACAGCCACCATTTAATAAGGTCCTTGATAACCCATTGTGATATTGCAAAGAACTGATGGGAGTCTCAATTGGAAAAAGTTCCTTATTTAAGTGCCTGATGCCCAGAAAAATGATGCATGCTGTACAAAGATGACAAGGATGGATGCAAGACAAAAATGGTTTCCAGGTATTTTGTATAAAAATAACACAGGCCAGATGCAAAAGCACAAAACCAAAATAAAATAGCCAAAAAACCCAAACAAAATCCAAGCAAGAATTAGACAATCACAGTTTCTATCCTTGATTAAATACTCCTAGACAGGCAAATTGATTTCATTTCCTATTTGTTCTCCCGCTATAGAATAAAAATTACTCACCTTAGTAAATCCTTCTATGACTATTTACTGTGAAGTATTTAAGGAGAAATTTAAACCACTGAGGATATAAAACTGCATGTGAACAGGGACACTCCAACCCCAGAGAGCTGAGGACCTTTAGGTTCAGTATTTTTTTTCTCTCTCTTGTATGCAAAGGCTTTCACCAATGAACAACAACATCAATTTTATTTCCTTGTTGCAACTGCTTTCCTCACCTGTGATTTTGGGATCACTGGCCAAGGGTTGAAGGAGCTGCTGGTCCAAGAGGATCAGCCTGGAATGACACCCAGAGACAGCCCTGAGTGTCCCCAGCTCCTGATGATGTCACCAGCAGCATATTGAAGATGCAAGGAGAGAATAACTCAGAGATGGTCCCATAACACAGAGAGTTTAATTGAAATAGAAATGTGGAACACTGCAACATATTCATAAATGCCTTAGATTGTATCATGTATTACAGCATACTTGAAGATGGGCTGTTTTCTAAACCAAGTACAGCCAAACCCACATGGCTCCCATGCACATGGATTAAACTAGAAAACAAACCAAAACTGTAATCAATTAACAGAGGATGACAATGAGCCTATATTCAAATCAGTGTATATGTACACATATGTATATACACATGTAAAACATATATCTATTGCTAAAAGCTGAAATTTTCCTTTGCAATGAAGTGAATTTCCAGGATGGAGTGACCTTCAAGTCAACATGAACAACTTCAGCTTATGCCAGGACACCATAAAGGGTTTTTTTCAGAAGAAAATGTGATCTTGGATCATTGTGAAGCAAATTCACACAAATTTGTGCCTTTAATTTAAAATGAAAGCCCAAATGTACCATGCAGGGGTCTCCTAAGGGAGTATTTCTGCACACAGGAGACTGGTTCTGCATGCCCAAAAATATCATGGGGAGGAGTCTGTGAATTCCTACAGTTTCTTTTAATGCTGTTTCAAAAAGAGCCACTCGTTCAGATTAAACACTCTTAGATCAGAGGAAGGAGAAGAGAAAGAAAAATGTCAACACAAAACTAAAACTTGTCCTGTCAGGTTCAGTAAGGACAAGAATTCAAAGGCTTGAACTTACTTGGAGTTTCGAAGAAAATTACCCAAAGCTGGGGCTACCTGTCTTCCTCAGGTCCTATCTCCAGAGTTCACCTGCATCTGCTGTGCAAAGGGCTCACAGCTTTCCTGGGAGAAGCAGCCAGGGTTTGGGTCACCCTCTTGGCACTTCCAAACACCCCTAAACCCACAGCTCCCGGCTATGGCAGCACAGATCATCCCAAAATATCTTTACAGGATTAATGTCACCAACCAACCACATCAGAAACCTTTCCCATCTATTTAAGGGCTGTCACCCTCATCTCCTGCTATCACCACTGGGTTTGGAGCCTCCTCATTTTAACTTTGAGATGAATCATTCCTTACATAAATTTTCAAAAACCAGCAAGAACATATTTCTCCCTTTTAACTCAGCTGCAATCATTTTTCATTCGCAGAATTGTGGCTGGGTGTGGGACAATCCCTCAGGAAAAACACAACCCCTTACTCAACAATGTCATTTAACTTTGGGCTTCATGAGATTAATGTTCATAGTGAGGATCCACCAGGTCCTGAGGAGAAGAAATATGTTGCTATTTCTGCTCTTTCCTCCATCCCCTAATAAAATCTTCTTTGAAATTATCAAATTTTTCCCAACCTATAATCCAAATGCTCCCTGCTGTTTAGCCTGTCCCTGAAAATTAATGAGAAGATCCCATATTTTGCCTTATTAAAACATCCTTCCTTGCAGTTGGAGGCAGTTTCAACAATTTTTCCAGACTAAACAGGCTAATTTTTCCTATAAATTCCTTAGAAATGTGGCCTCAGCCATTCCCTGGCATTGCTGGTGCTCAGCTGGGCACCTTTTCCCTCAGTTCCCACTAAAACCCCAACATTGGGCAATAAGAGTGACTTTCCATGCAACCCACTCCAGATATTCCACCCTGTCCCCTCTGTTCTTTCCAATGTGGATCTTATTTACATGATCTACATGTCCAGCAGCCCTCCCTGCAGGAGTCAGACCCCTCCTGGGGAGCCAGAGCATCCCTTGTGTTTGTACAGCTCCAGAGGCAGCTCCTTCCTCCCGCCCCAGGTCTGGCCGCTGGGCTGGGGCGGCGGGATGGCACACACGGACTTGGATCGGTTCTCCTTCACCTCCCGAACCTTCTCCGTGTTCCCCACTGTGGGAAGAGAAACACCACGAGAAACACCACGAAAAACACCATGAGAAACAACACCATGAGAAACAACACCATGAGAAACAACACCATGAGAAACAACACCATGAGAAACAACACCACGAGAAACACCACGAGAAACACCACGAGAAACACCACGAGAAACACCCTTCTTTGTGGTTCAGCAGGAACACTGAGGTGGTCATGTGTTCTTTGGGGACGAGCTGTTCCCCTCCACATCCCAATTATAAAACAGGAGACAAAGATCAGTGTTTCCATGGAAGAAAAAGCTAAAAGAGTTAATTATACCTAGGTTTACACTTCAAAATACATAAGGTATGTGGATCAATATCATCATTCTTTTGTCAGTCCACATCTGCAGCTTTGCAGAGCAAAAATTCACATTGGTGGCTTCCTTAAACCAGCTCTGGAAAACGCAGGTGTCCTGCTGGAGCACCTGGAATGTCCTGTTGTTATATTATGGGATTACAATCTCCTTCTGTTCTGACACCACTGTATGTCAGGGGCCATGGTGCTCACGTTTTCCTTGGGTGAAAAAAAAATTTACCCAGAAATAATGGTTTTTATCACTTTTCTCTGCTTATAGTAATGGTATTCTTCAGGAAGCACATTACTGAAGTATTCCTGGTAAACTGTGGACTAAAACAGCTACATCCCAGGTTGGATAAGGCAAGCTGACCTAGTTGGAGGTGTTCCTGCTTGTGGCAGAGGGGTTGGATTAGATGGCTTTGAAAGAGCCCAAACCATTCACTCCAACCTCAGGTGAGCTGAGAGGGGGCACCAGGGCTGGAAGCGCTTCTTTCAGCCCTTCTTGCTCACCCATGAGGCTCACTTAAGGAGCTCCACTTTGTCCCACAACCTCCCTGTGACCTGCTGGGCCATGCCACGGGGATGAGGGAGGGCAGGGAGGGCAGGGAATGACCCCCAGCTCCCCAACTCACCAGTGAAGGAGCGGCAGAGCCTGGCCTGCGGGGTGGCCTCGCCCCGCGCCGAGCACGAGTCCTCCTTCTGGGACTGAGGGAGAGAAGGGCTTTAGTGCCTTGTGGAATCTGCTCACAGCACTCCTGCCTCACAAACCAATCGTCTGCAATCCCTAAGGATTCCGCTCCCATTCATTTCACTTTTGCCATGTAAAAATAAACAACAACAAAAAGACTGATTGCTAAAAATAGACTGTATTTGCAGACGCTGATTTGCTACAACAGAGAATCATGGAATGGCCTGGATTGGAAGGGACTTTAGAGATCATCCCATTCCAATCCCTCTGCTGTGGGTGGGGACACCTCTCACAGGACCAAGTTGCTCCGTCAAACTGGCCTAAAACCCTTCCAGGAATGGGGCATTCACAGCTTCTCTGAATAGCACTTCAAGCTCTTTATGGAGCATCAATAATTTAGAAATAAAACCGAGCCAGTGTCAGAGGCTTAAAGAATTAAAATTGCACAATACAGCAATTACATTTTGAGTTCTGGAAGAGGTCTGAGCTCCCAGGAATGGTTCAGCAGAGAGGATGGGAAGGAGCAGCCCTGGAGCTGGGAGAATGGGGCAGGGAGTGCAGAAGGCAAAGCTGTCCCCAGGATATGGATGTTTCTCACCTTGGCTGTTCCCCACGTTGGCTGCAGGCCAAGGAGGCAGGTAACGAGCTGGCACTAACGAGCTCCCTGTCCTTTCACTCCAGTGCTAATCTCCACCCTCCAGGACAAAAAAATAGGAATGAAAAAAATAAAAATCAGGTAGCACAATGCCGCCTGGATTGTTCGGTGCCTCTGTAAACTGGGAATAAGTCTCTCACGCAGCTGTGATTTGGCACCTCTGTCCAGAAACCCAGACTGCCAAAATAACTCTGGACACCTCCCAGCCTGGTTTTCTGTTTTGTTTCGGTTCGTTCTCCTCCCTCCCCTAACGAGGACCGCTGCCCTCCATCCCTTGTTCTCACTTTTATTGACCATTTTAATAACAATGCCTCCCCGGCTCCGGCAGCAGCGCCCGGCTCCCTGGAAAGCCATTCCCAGGGGCACTGAACGATTCTCAGAGCGTGCTCCATGAAAGGGCTCTGACATAATTACCAAAGGCACCGTGTCATTTACGCACATGGCTCACAGGCAGCTCCAAATAAGCTCCTTCTGGGGGAGTGCACTCCTGTTTTGGCAGGAGAAAACAGGACCAAGTTGCCTGGCTACAGGTGCAAGGATTTTCTGGGTGCTCCGTGGTAAATAAAAGCTGTCCTGGGTCTCAGAATCTGCCCTGCCAGCTCAGGCTGGGCTGGATCCCTGCCTAAAATAAGGCAAGCCCCAAAAGCAGCTGGCGCTGGAAGCCAGCAGTGATGCACAGCTCCAGGAAGCAGCAGCCTTCGGCAGGAATTTTGTCCTTAGGCAGAGGAAGGCGAACTTTCTGCTGGAAATAGATAGTCTTGGAGTTAATCCCCTGGGCTGTGGTTCAGAGCTGAAGTCACCTCGTTCTCCTGCCAAGGTCCTTCTGCCTGGTGTAAATCATTTAACGGCTCTGGATGAAGGAAGATTGTCATTTTCTTGCAGATTTTCCCTGTTTGCTCTCCAAACTCTCCTTGGAGGAGGCTCCAAGAGCCCCCTCTCCATGCTGTGAAAGCACCTGAAGTGCAGGAGACCCCTAAGGCACCTAAAGCCACCCAGGAGAGGTGACTCAGAGCCACAGAACAGTCTGGGGTGGAAAGGACTTCAAAGATCATCCCTGTGCAGTCCCAACCCCTCCTGGCTGGAGCCTGGTGCTGGCCACAGACCTGTGTCCATCCTGGGGAGGGCACTGCCTTCTCCTCGGGAAGGAGATGGATTGTCCAGCAGCCAAGATGGACTTGGCTCCTTCCCAGCCTGGGGAAGCCACCAACCCAAACGAAGATGTTCTCCCACACATCCCTGGTTGTGTTTGGGGGGAAAAGACCCTAATAAAATATGAGTTTCACTGAGCTACAACAACTTCATATTTAACAGCAAAGCTCTCAGCAGCTTCACTAAAAAAGAAAAACAGACACTCACCAAACAGAAAAAACAGGGTTTCTACTGAACCAAAGGAATTTTTTAATGATTCCCTCAGCTCCTAATGCTCAAGGTAACACCAAGGCTTTTTTTCCAAGACTGGCAGTGGAATTGCAGGAGTTTCACCAGCACCACAGGGGTTCCAGCGGCCCTTTGCTGGAAGTTTATTTCCCGTCCCTGGATTGCCAGCTGGGGTTGCAAATACAGTTGTAATGCTTCCATCTCGTGGTGAGATGTAGAATAGAAAAACGTGGGGAGCAACAGCATCCAGGTTTTTCTTGCTGACTCAAAACCTGGAAGGCCAAACTTTGTAGTCCCCGTGGGACTACAAAGGATGGAATATCTGACAATGAGAAAAATCTAACACTATTGTCGTTTTTCATTAATAGCTCTTTTTAATCAGGAAAATACCATTTTCTTTTCAATTTGGCATGGAAGAAACATGAATAGCTGCTTTTTTTCCCAAAACCTGGTAAGTACTGAGCTGCTTATAATAAGCTAAAATCTACTTTTTAGCACAGTGTTCCTTCTTTCTGCTGACAAATTCTGCAATCTGTCCTCCTACAGCATGAAGTAACAGCATTCACCCACCTTCCTTAATATTATATAATATTATATATATATAAAATTAATATGGTGTTAATAGTTCGGGGCTCTGTTAGAGCATTATCCCATCACTTCGGGGCATCATTTGATTTTTATTCACAGTAAATGAGGTAATTTTAAGTAAAATCCTAAGAATTAGCAGAAAAGCTGCTGGTGACACAAAACAGGCCTGGCTTGTCCTTTTGGGCACTGAGGGATGGTTCTTGGTTAAAGCCACCCTTGCAGGTGTCACTGGGATCAGCCCCCAGTATTTATCTCCCAGGTTGGACAGGACATCCTGATCTTGTGGAAGGTGTCTCTGTCCATGGCAGAGCCTTGGAACTGGATGATCTTTAAGGTCCCTTCCAACCCAAACTATTCTAGGATTTACATCTGCTTCCCTTGGGCTGGCACAAAGCCAAGGTGGCTGCAGTGAAGGGGTGTGAACAGTACCAGTAAGTGGCTCCAATGACACAACCGTCAGTGTGCAGCATCAAATTGGCATTTTCCAAAATGCACAGCGCATTTCCCACCCTCAGAGTGCATTTTTCATCACCCACGAATCAGTGCAGAGTAAATCCTACTGCTTTTGCAATTCCCCAAAAACCATTCTGCTCCCCCAAAGCCCAGCTGCAAGCACTCAAAGGAACAGGAGAAACAGCTTCCCCAAGCTCCTGAATTTCCCAGGAAATGCAGCAGAGAAGGGGAAAGCAGGAGCACAAGGGTTAACAATCAAATATCCTTAAAGTAGAGAACGTCGTGCTCAAAATCAGCCGGAGTTTGATGTTGCTCTTTTGAAGTTTAATTATACCAAATGTTCTACAGGAACATGCCATGTTCTTGCCTATCTGTTCTGAATTGTAAGCACCAATCAGCATGTAAATGATCAAATTAAATCTTTTAAGTTGTTTGCAAGAGCCAGAACACCTTTCTGGGAAGGAAGGGCTGAGCACCAGCAGTGTTTGGTGCAGTGCTGCCGCTCTCGATGGCTCCTCCATGATTGGCATTTCCACAAGGAAATTGGAGTGGAAAAAAGTCCACAGCACTCCCAAGTTCTTGTGCTGTCATGGAAAATTACTATCTAAATAGGGAAGGGTAATTTATTTCTTTCTAAAAGGTCACTTTGTTCTCATCAGTGATGGAGCTTGGCTGCTTAGATTAGGGATCACAGCTCACTCTTGGACACTGCTCCAGCTCAAGCCATCAAAACCTAAAATTTGGAGAAGTGAGTGAAATTTAGGGATAGCTCAGCAATTACTGCAAGCACCAACCCTGCCAGAACTCAAAGAGTGTTTGGACAACACTTTCAGGCACAGGGTGGGATTCTTAGGGCTGTCCTGTGCAGGGCCACGAGTTGGCTCAGTGATCCTCATGGATCCCTTCCAGTTCTGGATGTTCTGTGATTCTACACTGCTGCTGACCTGGGCATTTGGGAGAAAAATATGAGAAGGGTTAAATGCTTTTGCTCTAAAGAGTTACAGAGGATGGGAAGAACTGAAAAAACCAAGCCTGCTCCTCATGCATCATTCCTGGAAACCTTTCTTTTCCATAGCTAAATGCTGGCCCAGCTTCTCTCACCAAAGAGCAAAAGTCTTCACCAGGCACAGACGTTGTATTAACCCTTTTTCTCCTCTGATTCAGAATGTAAACCAACACAGAGCTATCCAAGCAGTAAACTGGAAAAAATTTTGTTTCTCACAGGAATCTGGTAAGCAAAATTCCCTCTATTTTACTTCTTTCAAGCCTACCCAGAACGAGATGTGTTTTAAAACAAAGAACTTGCCCCCAGAATCATCATAAGAAAGATTACAAAAATGCTTCTGTCCTTTCAAAAGAGTTGGGAGGAAAAAAACACTGAGCACTTTCAAATATTTACACTCTGGATCACTGACAATGGGGGGAGACAAATTCCTGTCTTCGATGAAATCTCCCAGAAAAGAAAACATGGGAAAGCCAGACCTCAGGATCTGCAGAGCAAAGCCCAGTCAGTGACATTTGCTCAGTAAAGAACTTTCCCAGCACAGCTGGAAGTCTCTGTTCACAAAGCACTGAACAGGGCTGTGCTCAGGATAGCTCCTTGCTTTGCCAGGAGCCGGGCTGGGGAGCTTTTCCCTTGGTATTTTTCCTATTCATTGGAATGTGATTTGGGTCTGAAACCTTTTTTTTTTTTAAGTTAAAATAACAAGATTTGTCTTTTGAAGGAAACACCATCAGCAATAACCAGGCTGCGGGGAAAGCAGCCTGCGCCTGGTCCCTCTTACCTCCTTCCTGGAGCTGCAGGCGTCGCTCCCGCCCATCTCCACCAGCAGGCTCTTGTGCCGCAGGATCAGGATCTCCTTGGCCCGCTCCGTGGGCTCGCTGTCCCCGGGCAGGGTGTGCCTGTTGTACGCCGGGCCCTGCGGGGACACGCGGAGGCTGCTGGACACGGGAGCATCCCTGCCCTCCTCCGGGATCCTCCTCCCCTGCAGCCATCCCGCCCAGCTATGGGCAGACGCTGATGTAGGAGAGGTGGGGACGGGAAGAGCCACGGAAGGGAGATGGCACTCCAAACTCTCCTTTTTTTTTTTTTTTTTTTTAATGTGAAGTCACCCAAGAAATCCCTGAATGACAAGACTGAGTTACACCTGGCATCCAGGTGACAGAACGAGTGTGGTGACCCTGCTCAAGGTGCCTTCACAGCTTCAGCCCCCAATGTTCTGTGTTAACCCCACCTTCCCACAGAAATCACGCAGACAATGGGAACCATAAATCCTCCTTCAAAAGCCACCACCCAGCCATGCTAGCCATGCTGAAATCTCCCACTAACACCAGTGGGAGCTGGGATAATGCTGTTTCTGTAAGGGGTTAGGCTGGATTAATGCAGGACTAAGCTCAAACTGGAGCTGTGCCTTCATCCCTCCACCATTCCAGTCCACAGGTTTCTTCCCAGCCTTATCCCATTGTTTCCCTCAGCTCAGCAAAGGGACAGGAGGGGGAGGCTGATCCCTCTGTGCTGAGCTGCCCACACCAGCCCCACCCCTAAGGACTCCGTATTTTGTGTGCAATCCATAAAACAAAGGCTTAGGTGGATTTTAAGGCTAAGTCTCCCTACAAACAGCAATTCCAGGTGCTGTGTGAAACCCCAAACGTGATCCATGACTCTGTAAAAATAGCAAGTGGGGTTTATGCCCTTTAACCACCTGGTACCAGTTCCATGGCACAACTGCTGGGTGGATTTAGAAGCTCTGCAGATTAATTCCTACTCACAACCCTTGTCCATGGGGGAAAAATGTACCATGAGGGTAACCCCATCTCTGCTCTTCCCAAGAGATGCTGCTGGATCTGCTAACCCAGTGCTTGAAGTTCCACGTGCTCCTCCTTTCTCCTTTTCCCTGCTGGGTACCGATGCCGAAAATATTCCATGAAATTATAGGCTGACTGGGTGAACCTTTCAAAAGCTGTCAGGCAGCAAACAGAAATGTGCCACTGACTTGGAAACTGGATCTGGCTCCACACAGCCAACTATTCTCTCCTCACAAAGAGACATCCTGGGTAATTATGGAAATATTCATAACATCTGCTCAGGCTGTTCGGATAACCGAGGAAATTTGTGTTATTGGACACTTAAAATATGGATGGAGGGAAAAGTTGTACCGTCCTCCTGATCCGGTACAGGTTCCTCGCCAGTATTTCCTGCATGTTGTCCAGGACATCAGGATTTGGAGTGTCCTCCAATTTTTGGTCTGTTATGACAGTCCTGTCACTGCTGCTGTAAAGAAAAGCAGAACACCTTATTTTGGAAGATGCACAAGAAATGCAGCCCCAAATCTTAGCGCCCCTTTGGGATCCCAGCACAGCCAACATGGCCAACAGCTCATCTCTGCAGATGGAGCTCACGGCAAAGCAGGAATTTGGCATTTGCATCAGAGCTGGGCTGTCCATATGCTCCCCGGTGGATAAAAAAGCCATGGGGAGCTGTGGCAGAGCAGAACCATCTGTGAGGTCTGAAGTGGCCATTCAGAACACTGAACAGTGCAAACCCATCCAAAATTGGGCAGGAGCCTCTTCCTCAGAGCTCCATTTCCCTGTGACTCGTGGGCATAGAGGTGACCCTCCGTGTGCCACCATCAGTGCTGGCTGCTGCTCATCTACCCCATCATTTTTAGCCCCCAGCTGCTGAGCTGGAGCTGGAGTTTGCTCACAGGAAGGAGGGGTGGGCTAGGCCGTGGCCCAGCTGCCCAGCCTGGGCCAGCTCGATGGCGTGTTTGCGCTCCAGCTTCTCGTAGAGCAGCACGATGCTGGACTTGGGCTGGTCGTACTCCCTGAGCAGGATCTTCTGCAGGTATTTGCTGTTGAAATATTCCAGTCTGTTGGAGAACAAAATGAGATGGGTTTAGCCTCTCCCCTGACTCCCCAGCACCAACAGACCTGAGCAAGGCAGCAGGGTCATAGCCCACCACTGCCCTATATTCCATTAAATTCCATTATATCCCATTAACTCCTCCTCAGAAATCGATGGTCCAAGAGGTCAGTCCCTAATTATTTCTGCATTACAGTACATGAATCAAAATATTAAAACTTCACTAATTACAATAAAAACTCCCCAAAAGTGCCAGATATATCATGAACTCTTCTAGAAGTGCTGCATCTGCAGTAGCCACAGATTTCAACACTTCCAGATTCCCTCCTGAGCCATTTCCTCTTCTTTTCTGCTCAAATCGTTGAATAATTTAGGTTGGAAAAGACCTCTGAGATCATCAATCTCTAAGATCTGCTCACAAGGAGCAGGATGCTCCTCAGCAGCAGTGTCTCCCATACCCTCTAGTGGCACTTCCAAGCATGGGCATTCCTAAAAAATCTCTACCAGCTGCATCTGTGTCTAGACCACCAAGGAATTAAACCTGGTAATTTTGGTATATTTTATGGTATTTGTATTTTTTTTTAATCCTGATGCAATTTTTTAAATTTTAAAATATACAGACTCCCAGAATTTAATGAAAATGGAACACTTTGCTACAGAAATCTGTAGAGATCCTCTGTTATTTCAGCCCACAACAAGCAGTGCTGCAAACTCAGCCCTTTCATGTTAACTGTGCACAGCCTGGGACAGGTTGTGTGTCATGGCCATGGCACTTCCAGCATATTTCTTTGGGCCAGAAAGGACAAACACAACAGGAGAGGAGAAAGGATCTTTTTAGGGTGATGCAAAAGAGGTGTCTGCAAGCAGGGAACTGCCCTGAAAACCTGGTGTCCCCTTGGCCAAGGAAAAGCTGCCCCTCTGTCACCTCCCTTGTGCCATGAGGATGAACAACACCCACCTGCCCACAATGGAAACTTTGGGAATAGAAACCAACCTCCTCTTTTTCCTACATGTGTACACAGTTGTATTTTGGCAAATCCTTACTTGTCTTTCCAGTAATACTGTCCCCAGTGTCCAGATATATCTTCAATGCCAGCCAGCAAATGATCCAAGAACTAAAGAGGAGAGAGGATTTCGCTCTACGCTGGTTGCATACGTGATGAACCCAGCCAGCAAACAGCAAAAGCCACACACACAACAGGGGATGCTTCCAGCTGGGGATATGGAGCTGGGAAACAAGGAGAAAAGGCACTGGGATAATTCTCCATCCACTCATCCATTGGTGCTGGAGTACAACGAGTGGGTTGCTTTCAGGTGTGGGCAAGCAGAGAGTAAATGCTGAGGGCCGTGAATCTGCTCTCTGTGATAGGTACAGGAGGGCTGATGGCTCCCATGTTCTGCCTTGACCAGCAGGAAAGACTCATTTTGGGGTTTTTGAGGACAGTTTGTCTCAGGAAATCAGCATCTTTAAGATATAAATGTAGATAACACATAAATGCTAATCTTCAATAATAAATACTGCCTTTCCAGATACTTCCCACTAAATAAAATCATCATGTCATTCTTTAGATAAATACAGGATTATTGTTTAAAATTATATAAAAAAATACCGGCCTGGTTGGGTTTTCCATCTCAAAGTTAAATCCCTGTTATTTCCCAAACTGCTTTCCCTCCTAATGGCATCTCCAAACTGGGAGAGGGCTCTGCTCTGCTGCCCTCCACATTCAGGGACCGATGACCCTGGAACTTTCCACAGCTCTAAATTTTTTTAAAACTATCTTTTTCAGGGGGTCAGAGACAGAAAAGTTTCAGAGCAGCTGGCTCAGCCCTGCAGCCTGGTGTGGATTTAGTGCCCTCACATGGCTGTTGGCAGCTGTGTGTTCCACAAACATGACATTGGAGGGAAGCACTGAAGTGTCCCATCCCTGGGAGTGTCCCAGGACAGGGCTTGGAGCAATTCAGGATAAGGGAAGGTGTCCCTGCCATGGCAAGGGGTGGAGTAAGATAAGTTTTAAGGTCCAACCCAAACTATTCTGATTATTTTGAATTACACTCACACACTCTGATCACTCCTACGAGCAAGAATATCCCAACTATCCAGATGGCAAAATAAATTTGAGGAAGAAAGCTGCTTCTAGCTTCTGCGTCCCTGATTTCCAACTATCTGCATTTTTACCTTCTCAACTTAATTGCTGTGTGGCCATTTTCAGCTTACACCTCCTAATAAACACATTTCTGAGATGATTTACCATTCACACCCTAACAAAAGAACAAAGTCTTCTCTCTTCACGACTGCAAAAAGCTCCTCAGCCTCCTGAGCTGTTGTGTTAACCTCAGACAAAGCCCTGCAGTCCAACCCCATTGTGAGGATGCCAAACAGGTTTTACAAATGTCCTCAGCCCCAATGGCTTTATTGCTAAAGAAACAATGACAATAATATTGCTGAAGGAGCCATACCCACAGAAACGTGGCTAGGATTGAACAATTAGATTCAGAAATATATTAATTTTCCATGGGATGCAAATGCAAAGGCTCAGCTGAGTGGGAGAGCAGCTGCTCTCATGGAGGTGAGCCTCTCCCTGAAGTCCTCTATGGCTACAAATACCAACATTTGGGTGGTGAGAACAAGGGGAATGAAATCTCACCTTTGAGTTATGATGTAGAATCACAGAATGGTTTGGGTTGGATGGGACCTTACATCTCATTTCATTCCAGCCCCTGCCATGAGCCGGGACACCTTCCATTGTCCCAGCTGGCTCCAATCCCCATCCAACCTGGCCTTGAATAATTCCAGGGATGGTGCACTTCTGAAGCTCCCTCCAATATAGCCCCAGCCTTATCCCTCTTTTTCCTCTTTTTTTTTTTTTTTGCAAAAATGTCCCAACCAGTGGTGGTGATGGGACTGGAGAGCACATGGAAGTTCCTACTCCTGAAAGCAACCAAGCATAATTTTCTTTCTTTCTCATGTTCCAGAGACCAGAGAAGTATGAGTTAGGTCACAGCTTAAAGTTTTGGCCAAGAAATCATCTTTTTCTCTCGTGTTTGTGCACTACCTTATGTTACATCAGCCTGATTGGTGGCTGCTCTTTCAATAAAAAAAAAAAAAAAAAAAAAAAAAAACCATGGTTAAGAAGCTGAACAGGATTTCCAACATGAAAAGGGGCTGATCTGCAGAGGATTTGGGTAAAACTGCAGATCTGCAGGGTCCCTGGAGACATGCAGGAGATACCAGAAAGCTCTGGCCATGCGTTGGCAGATGCTCCACTTACCCGAATGTGGATCTGCTCTCCCACGGTGGGAGCACTTTCCCTTTTCCTCTTGACAGCCAGCAGGTCAACGAGGGGACGGATGGTCATTCCCTGCAGAGTAACCACCCACACAGGAATCAGCCTTTCCTCACACCCAACTTTCCTGCACCGGCGTGGGGCTGAGCCACAGCGAGAAGCCTCCCTCACCTGCCCTGCTTTCCTGGCAGGATAAAACCTGCAAAGCTCCAGCAGCACTAGAAATTGTTCTCCCAGGTGTACCCCAAACACTTTGTTTGCTCCTGGTAGGGATCTGTCAATGGGAACTCACAGAGAGGCTTCAGGATGGGGGAAGAAACCTCTGCTTGCCTCCTCCGGCCTCTCCGAGACCACAAAAAGCCAACCAATAATTCCAAGGTCAAGCCTGTGGTTTGCTGTCGCTCATGGCCTCCCAGATGGAAAGGGGCCTGAAATTATCCAAGTTCAAATGCCTGAAATGGGGATAATCCTTGAGATTTCTCAGCACGGAGCCTCTGCCAGCAATTGTCTGCCCACTCCTTAAGCACTGTGTGTCACACATCATTACTCCAGTGATCTCTGATGGCCAGCCAGTGGCTAAGTTTCCTAATCAAAGCATCCACCTGGTGGGAAGGGTCAAGGAAAAGTTTTAATATCTTTTAAGCCTCGTGAGAGAACTAAAATGCTGCTGTAGTTGTGTTTCTTAGCCTGGCTTCTGCATGAAATTACTTTTCTAGTGATGGAGTAGTTGATGTTTATGACTTCTGAATGTCACAAATGCTGGCACGGAGGAGAGTTGAACACATTTTTAATTGCAGAAACAATTAATGTGTCATTTTAATAGCTAATAGCAATAAAAAATGTGTCGCTATTCGAAGTCAATAACACAGAACTCACAAATTCCAGAATAACAGATATTAGAAAAATTAAGCAGAGACTGTGCAATTTGGCCTCTTGCCTTCCTGGATTATCAGCTGCAGTTGTTTCCATTTTAGAGCAGCATTTGGGACTGTTATGGGAATCCCATGTGTCATTCCAGGCCACACGTCATTTCACAGCACACCTGCAGGTCCCCTGTGCTGCTCCTCCACCCACCAGGGATAACTCATCCCAGGGAGTGTCTGACAGCTCCATCACAGCTCACACAATGTTTTCCACCTCCAGAAATCCAGAGGGACAGTGCAGGCATCAAACAACCACCCCCTTTCACAATTTGCTCAGAATTTCATGGCAGAGGTCAGGGGCCAGTAAGTTGAGAGAGTGAACTTCCAACAGTATTTGATTTTAAAACCACACCAAGAGGCAGAACAATGAGGTGGGGTTGTGACATTCCAGACAAGCCCAGAGAGCTCCCTGGAGAACTTCCTGGTCTACGTGGCACATATCCAGCCTGCTTGGAAGCACTGAGGAATTGACAATGGCTCAGTCAACCTTCTCAAAATGATTAACCAGGCTTGTTGTGGGAAGAGCCTTATGCAACTGGGTTAGGAAGGCCAAAAGACAGGAGTTGACTTGTGGAATGCACTGACAGAGGCACGGGTGGCCGAGCCCAGCAGCTCAAGGGGTGGTCATTCCCCTGTGGCACGAGGGTTTCCAGCCACCAGGGGCAAGATTTCCAAGGGAATCATAGGATTTGGAGGGTTTGAGCTCTGACAACATGGCCCAAACCAGCCTATAAGGCTTCAAATCACCTCTGCCTTGGTTTCTGTCCTGTTTAACACAGACACTCCCCAACAAACCTATATTGAGATCACTGTGAATATAGAGAAAACATTTTGCATAAAACAAGAACAAAAATGTCCACTATGCACAAAAGTTGTTTCACAGCCAGTGCTTCTCTTGCCATTTCCCCACACAGTGACCATGAAAGATGCTGGGATGGCAAAAATATTTCCTCCCCAATAACACATCCATCGCTGCGTGTGGCAGCAGCACCACAAACTTGACTTGCAAAGCCAGGTTTTGGAAGGTTCTGTTACATTTACCCACCTTTTTCTGTGCTGAGCTCCAGCAATATCTTTCTGCCTCAGGCTTTAAGTAATTTTCCTGGGTTTTCCCTCTGTTGTCGTGGTGGCCCTGGCCCTGCCGGTCCCTGGAGGCCCGGCACAGCCCCTCTGCAGACACAATGCTCCTGAATGGCTGAAGGTCAGGGGGTCTCCCCGGCGACACGGGGACCCTGTTTAACTCTCACCCTTTTGCACGGGGATGACATCACCAGCTGAGCTTTGAGGTTACACAAAAGCCCTTTTCCTGGCCCCAGGAAGGATCTCCCGAAGCCTGGAGCTGCTGCCTCTGAACAACTTTTGTGTGAGGCTCAAGAGCGGCTCTGCGTGAGCGGACGTGCCTGCGGACCGGGGCTTTTCAATTTCTCACCAACATTTGCATCTTAAAACTTGTCAAGCTGCACCTAAGCACATCCCCCCGCTGGTCTGGCCCCTGCTCTCTCCTTTCAGGCTGAAGCTGTGCCCAGTCCCACTGCCCTGTGGCTCCCAGCTCTGACCCCATTGGCACAACACGCTCGGATCCATCCTCCACCACTTCTCCAGCTCAGGATGAGGATTTAGGTGCACGTGGGGAAGCAAAATCAACCCCAACCCTCCACATTGTCCCAGTGCTCGACACCCACCTGAGGGGTTCAGTCAGGAAAAGCAGAAGGAATTGGCTCTGAGGGTGATGCTCACCCATGGAGCCACTTGGCAGCTGCCACCACGAGCCACCATCTCCCAAAGGCCCAGAAACTCCTCTGCTCCTGGTCAGCAGCTCCACATGGACTTCATGTCCTTGACCAGGAGCTCACAGAGAGTTTTTGTACATGATATCTTTCCCAAGCATCCACACCCCACTCACTTCAGTCCTGTGGAGACCCACTCTTTACTTTTTCGGATAAACAGCAGGTGGACATCGGCCTTGCTCACTCCAGCACCAGACAACCCCAACTTTGCCACCACACATTCAAATGTGGCTGTGTTTGCCAGATGAACTAAGAGCTGTATTTTAGAGAAGCCTTTAGAGACTTGTTGCTGGTCAGAGAAGAGCAGGGAGACACCCAAGACCCTGAGATCCCACAGAAAGCTGCAGGAATAGTTTTGCCACTAGATGTCACAGCAATGCTGAGAGCTGCCGCTCCTCCTGGGCCCCGGAGCACCACAATTCCTTAAAACTCAGTGTTGGAGCACCAGAACTTTCAGCCCCAGCATGAGGAAGAGGAACCTTCTCCCCCAGACTCCTGGAGGCGACCTAACCCCGAGTGTGTGCCCAATGCTGGTTTTACCTGCACGAACACGGTGAAGAGGATGACCACAGTTGTTGCTGCAATGAAGAGCTTTTTCCTGTGGAAGTCAGGCAGCAGGAAAACCAAAGAGAAGCAAATGGCCCCTCGGAGCCCCCCATAGGCAATGATGAACTGGTCCTTACTGGTGATGGTGTTCACGTGAAATCTGTTCACAAAGAAAGTCAGCACAAGAACCCCTGAAAAGCAGAAAGGTAGATTGAGGCACATCAGTCAAATAGAACAATTAGAGAAAACTCAAAATCTTACATTTTCCAGTAAAACACCATGGAATTGGTAAACACCAACTACAAGGAACTAGCCAGGGCACAAGGGTGGTATATTCCCAATATGGCACTGGAGAACTTTTCTTCCAGTCTGATCCAACAGGTTGAAATTTGCTTTGTCCAGATAAAATTTAGTCCTTGACATATTTCTAATTTGAGAGATTACAAATATTGACTGCCTACAGTCCTGAAATATAAATTGTTTTATTCTAATTGGCGATAACAAATGACTGAATTGCTGAGGTCACAAATGCTTTTGAGGCAAATCAACAGCAACAATTTAGCCACAAATTGCCCTCCTATTTGCCAAAGTTTCCAAGCAGTAGCTTGGATAAGTAGCTATATTCCGCCTGTGTTAATGTAATTTCTTTCCCTCAGATTTATACTGTACAAATTGAAGGCCACGTGAGGTGACACAGCCATTGCTGCGATTTACAGCCATTTGCAAATGCACAAACAGATGCAGAAAGGTACAAAAAGTCAGGCCTTAAATCAGTAGGCTGTGATTTTAATCCCAATGGATGTGATAAACATCCCATTTCCTAAAGATTAACAGCCATTTTGAGAACTGATGGCACTGCCTGTCACTGACTTTTGTTAGGAATTAGCTGGAGCCACAGCACTGTTGCTTTTCTAGAGGGTGTTTGTAAAAGAAATAAAAACAGTGCATTTATTATGTACATATCAAAATTCTTCCCACACACCTCCAGTTAAAAATAGCTGAACTTTTACTGTACATTGGAGGAGTGTGAAGAAAACAAAAAGTTGGGGATGTTTGGGAATAGGGAACTCAGTTAACTGAGTTACTTGTGGCACCTTCCCCATCTCTGGAACTTCACAGAACTGGTGCCCAGACCAGCAGACAGGAAGCACTTGGGTGTCAAGGTTCTTTGCAACTTAAAAAATAAATAAAACAAAGCCTCCCTCAGATCACATCCACCCTTACTCTACAGCTCAGGCAGTGTCGATGATTTAAAGGAACAAAATTTACTTGAGCTGATATCCTGGCCTTTGTCTTAATTTAATCCTTCCTCATAAATTATTATTAGCATCCCCTAAACTAATTCAAGGTCAGTTTGCTCCAAGAGATGACATACAATTAATCATTCTGAGCAGAATGTATTTTCTCCTGCAGATACCTTGGGAAAGAGCAGGAGGAAATCTCCCCAGGGCTTGGATATCAGCAGAGCCCCAGTGCTGCCATGCAAGGGCTCTACCTTCCTTTTTAGATGATCTTCCTCATACCAAAGGAATTCCTCAGGTTGCAGCAGAATCATTTCTCAAACATTTAAAGCACTGAGAGTGTTCTATGAAGGGCTGGAGCACAGTTCACACACCAATCCCATCCCACCTAAAAATCCCCAGTTCCTACAAGGAAATGCGAGGGCACCTCCCTTTTCTGCATCAGTGCCTCAAGCACCTCCAGAATCCTAGAATCCTGGAATTGTTAAAATTGGAAAAGCCCTCCAAGATCATCAGGTCCAACCATTCCTCCAGCACTGCCAAGGCCACCACTAACCCATGTCCCCAAGTGCCACACGTCTGTTGAATGCTTCCAGGGCTGTTGTCTCCACACTGCCTTGGCCAGCCCACTCCAGGGTTTGGCAACCCTTTCATGAAGAAATTTTCCCTACTATCCAATTTTTAATTAGTTATTAATTAATCCAGAGCTGCTGGATGGCTCTGAGCAGGCCAAGGTCTAATCTCAACCACCATCTCCAAGGCAGGAGTTTCCCAGTCTGGCTTGGTGCAGCCCCTTCCCAGTTCTCACCCTCCCAGCTCCCTGACAGCTTCCCAGAAAAGTGCTGCAGGACAGGAACACCCTGTTCAGGACCACTCAGACAATCTCCAGCCTTTGTGGAGGTTTGTGTGTAATGTGATGCATAATTTAAGCTGCTCTCAAATGGGCCATGCTTAGGGATGATTTTTGGGGTGCATTGTAGCATTGCTATGTTCTTATATCTTGCAATGAAGAATTTTTTTGAACTAAAAAAAAAAAAATCAAACTCACTTGGAACTCCTTTCATCTGAGCAAATAATTTAAGAGAAACCACCACTTAATGGAAATAAAACACTTGAATGTACAAAAAACTGACTAAGGAGCACATTTCCAAGTATGCTGCACAGTTATTAAAACAAACTTTGGCATGTCCTAACAGCTAATAATCCCCATTCTGCTCTGCCTTGCTAATCGTGGCCTAACCTATTTAAACAATTTCTTGAAGTGTCTGTCAAATTCGAGTTCACTGCTTGACTTACTGGTTTGTAAACATAAATCCTGTTGAACGTTTTTAAGCTCTCAAATTCTTTGCCAAAAATGTGTGCTGTTATTTTCACAAATATTTGTAAGATATAAAAATACCCATGACTGAGGCACTGTGCACTCATTAGGTGCCAAAGACTGTAAGATGAATGGAGGTCCAGCCTCTCCCAGCACGGAATCAGCACAAGATGCAACTGAGGAGAATGGAAATACAGCACATCTGTGTTTTTCTGGTAATTTTCAATGCATGAAAATGGGATCCCAGGGAATCCTGGAACCAGCACTTGGTTTTGCATGGTAATTGTGGCTAAAGAAACTGCAGAGATCAGTTAGCAGGAGAGTATTTTCCTGCTTTGCTCCTCATTATCACCAAGCCTTGGTCGCTTTATTGCTGTGAGGTTGGTCACACACCCTGACAGGTTTTCCAGGGATGCTGTAGACTCTCCATCCATGGAGATAACCAAAATCTTGCACAGTTTTGCCTGCCCCTGCTCGGGCAAGGGTTTGGAGCAGATGGTCTCCACAGGCCCTTGCCAACCTCAGCAATTCCCCAATTCTGCCACTCTCAACCCTGACCTGAAATTCTTGAGCAGGAGCAGGAGCATCCTCACAAGTTTAGGTCCCAAATCTCATCTACCCAGGACAGCTACTGGAATGTTCCTCCAGCTTCCCAGTGAAGGATGCTGCTGTACACCAGCCTGTTAATTTAAATCCCTTAAATTCAGAGGATTTTCATGGATCTCTCACTCCAAGGTAGGCATCTACAAATTCCCTCTGCTGGGAGTATACCAAGGGACTAAAAACCACTGAAATGGAAGAGGAGATCGTGGTGAAGAAGAGGGGTAAAGGAAGATCATGGCAAAAAAGGGATATTGATAAAATAGATCTCATGAGAGCTTCTGTCCAGCACCAGTGAGTGCACAGAGCAGGGAACTGCAGCAAAATGCAAGATCTGGAATTCAGTGAGATGGAGGAGCAGGAAACATTGATGGGATCTCCAGTCCAGTTCTAGCATTCCCATTTGGAATGATCACACTGCAGAGAGAGCAGGAAAGGATGATGGAGGGGCAGAGCACCCTCTCATCAAATGGAATCTCATTCCTCACTTCCACAAACAATAACATACATGAAAAACCAAGATCTACAACTTCCCCTACCAAGTGCCCTCCAAACGAGACAGAAAATAACCGTGAAGCAAATGTAGGGCCAGTTCCACTCGTGGTTTTCTCCGATGGTGGAAACCCCGAGGAAGATGAAGATGAGGGTGTCGCTCACACTGCTCCACATCTTCATGAAGTACTTGACTGTGGTGTGGGACTTGAGGGAGATGTTGGCCTCCACGTAACGCTTCATGCCCATGGCACAGGAAATGATGCTGAGGAAGTGAAAAATAAAAAAACGGAAAATAAATATGTCTGAAATATGAAAAGAAAAATATGTTTTTCTACTTTAACACAGAAAATCAACACATCAGTTATGAAAAAAGTCGGTTTCATCAAGTTTTGGATGTTTGCAGATATTTCACTGAGGGCTGATTTACTTCCTACCTCAGGCCAAGAGCATCGGGACCACTAAGACAATAAAATACTTCATAGGTTGCCCAAACTGTCCAAATCTGGACTTTAACAGATGAACAATTCATCACCTGTTGCATTTTATCAGAGCACAAAGCAACACCTCCAACTAACACCCAACTCCTCCCATCCCTCCACACCATTTCCAGTTCTTTAACTCTGCCAAACTCTGACCTTGCAATTGCCCGCCAATTTTTCATGGATAATTGGTTCTTCAAGTTCCAGGGAACATGGCATTAGCCTAATTCATCAGCTTTTCAAATCAATGTATTTTCAGGCCAGCAATCCTAGGAGGTCAAAAATCAATACATTTTCAGGCCAGCAATCCTAGGAGGTCAAAACAATTGAGCGCTCAAAGTGCTGAAGCTCCATTTTTTATATTTTAATCTGGACCAAAAGATTTCGGTTCTAAATATTGCAGGAGGAATAGAAAAAGATTCCAAGATCTTAAATTTCCAAGCTCTGCCTTCCAGTGCCGCTTGGTAAGGCCATCCATATTTTTATTGCACCAGAAACCACTTCCACAGGGAACATCACAATGTTGGATCACAGAAAAGCCAACAGAGGAGCAGATCCTTGGCTGGTCCCTGGCTCTGGGTGTGACCAGGACAGGGAAGTGACCCAAACAAAGGTTTTGAGAGAGGTGGTGGCTCCCCCAGAGCTATCAACTAAGAGATGCTCAGAGAACTGCCAGGCAATTACTGCTTTGCACTGAAAATATCCTGTTTAACCCCAGAATTTCGCTAACACTTCGCATTATTTTGAAGATACAAACATTTGGGTCTGTTTGAATTTAAAACTGGGCTTTAGGGAGAGGATTTGTGGCAAAAGCAGAGGATAGGAAAGGTCAGAATTGGGAAAGTCACGATGCTTTTGCTGAGGAATGGGATCCTCTGTTATCCAGCAGCAGGAGACCAAGATTCAAGTCCCTTTTTCACCAAATGTTTGAGTTCACATCTTTCCTCTCCTAAGAAAATGTACCAGTACATAAAAATATTCTAATACAGGTCGGGTTTGATTTATCCTTTTTAGGTCTAACCTGCTTTGCCAGAAAGAGCAACAGGGACTGAACCACAGACTAAAAAAAAAAAAAAAATTCTTCAATTTCTCCATCTGCCTCAATAAATAGTGGGGAATATAGTTACAGTTAAAAACTAAGAAATCCAAGTATTTATGGGCAAGTAACTTCCAGAGCTGTGGTTTGGGGGAATGCTTATTGGACAACAGACGTGGGATCACAGCAGGGTCATGGAAAGAGAATAAACTTTGTCTTCTCCTGGCTAAAGATGGACATTGCTACCAAGGAAAGGGGCAGGGAAAAAGAGAATAAGATATGAAAAAATTAAACTAAAACCCATTTGTAGAACAGTTTCACAGACTGAGCTGTATTCAGATTTTTTTATATTATTTTGCCGTATGTAGAATTGATTTTTTTGGCAATCAAATTATTTTTCAAAGAAACAAACAGCCAAAAGCTGCTTCTTATAATACAGTATTCCCTGGCCACAACAGAATGAATTGTTTGAACTCCAGATCTATAAGACAGGCATTTATAATTTGGCAATTAGAAGGGCACAGTGCAGGAATCAGCTGCCTTTGCCATTGTTTTGCTTTAGAAAAAAATGCATTATTCAAAAGAACAGCAAATGGGTTCCATAATGGGTACAGCAGATTGTGATTGATAGAAGGAGACACCATTAGGATTGAATGTTTTCTGCTCCACGATGATTATGCAGCATATTTATTTCACTGTTCTATCTTGCACTCCTATAAAGAGGATTTTCCTACCTATTCCCAGAGCTGGAATTGTTTTCAGTAACACTCAAATATTGGTCCTATTAACCAGCTGAGGAAACAAAATCTACGAGACACAGGAATGGTTTATATCCAAAGCAATATCATTAGTTTTAAAATAGATCTCTCAAATACTTCTGTGCTGAGCTGGGAGCCCACTTCATTTTTTTATTTTCTTTTTCTCTTCCTTCTCATCAGTTGCAAAGTTGTTTCCACTGCAGCCACTGATGCAGGGTAGGTGCATTTTGTTGTCTTTTGGGGAATATTAAATGGTTGTGATCGTCAGCACCAGCTGACTCAGTTTGGGTAGGAGAACCACACTCAAAAGATTCCAGCCCACAGAATACAGGAGGGCTTGATCCCTCTGGTTTTCTTCTCCCTCTGCTTTCCAAGGTGAGATTTTAATGAACATTGGGGTCTTTCTGGCTATTCCTGTCTCAGCATCTGCTCGGACAGTGAGATGTCCGACGAGGTAAGCACAAAGCTTAATTAGTCCCTTAAATCTGAAGGATCTGGCCCAAAATTATTCATTTTATTGAAAGATGTACCCAGCTAAAAGAAAATTAAATTAACTGAAATGATCTCTGACAGCTTTGGCTGAAATTGGCCAGCAGATTCCCAATGTTACTGGAGACAGAGGTGTTGGCTGACACCTGAGGCCAGACATGAGCTGTGTCTGAGCTCTCGGAGCCAAGTCAGAATCTCCAAAGCAGAGTTTTCCATTAGAATCCTCCACTCCCAAAAAGCAGGAGCATTTCAGGCTTCAGTTCCTGTCCCATCACTCGCTGCTCTGTCACACCAAGGGCTGCCAGGCAGGACATGCAGATGGGGAAGGGAATGTGAGAACAGACGTGCTGCAAACCAAGATCAAACCTTTCCAAGGAGCTGACTTAAATTCTCCTTGTAACTCTTCCCATGTTGGTTTTTACTGGGCCATGTGGAAAATAACAAAATAAGCTGAGAAACTTCTTCTGGCTCTGCCAAACCTACCAGACATCTCACTGCTGGAACATCCAGCCTTTCCAAACAAAAACCATGGAGCTCAAACAAACATTCCTCAATAACCTACATAAATCCACCATCAGCCATCGTTGTGCAATTTGGGAAACAGAGTGACACTTGGAGAGGGCCCTGCTTCTCGTCATACACAGATTTCAAAATCTTAAAGTGTTTTTGGTTATTTTTCAGTGAATATAGGCAGGAAGTTTTCCTGGAGGGAGGCCTCACTTACGCCACGATCCCGGAGAGGTGGAACATCTCTGCAGTGAGGTAGGACAGGTAGCTGTAGAGGAACACGAAGAGGGGCTCGATGACACGGATGTCCTTGGTGAAGCGCGTGGTGAAGGCGGCGGTGAACCCAAAACTCAGCCCCACTAAAACTCCTCCCAGCCCAACCACGAAGAATTTTCCAACTCCAGCAAAAACATCCACGCTTTTGATAGTCGGCATCTCACAGAAAGAGCGGAAGAGCTTGTAGAGCACCTTGTGGGGGGGAAGGAAAGAGGGAAACAGCTGTTAACTGGATGTTCATCAGATGTGGCCAGGACACCAAATACACTGCTGGGATTTCTGCCAGTGCAGTGTCACCTCCTGCCCAGGAGATCTGGCTCCCACCACGGGACTGCTGTGGCCCTCACAGACATTTCTGTCCCCAGACACGGAGTCAAAGAGAAACCTGAAAACTTCTAAGTTCACCTGAATGCTGCTAAGGACCTCAGTGCCAGAGAAGTGGACCAGGAGTCCTCTGCTAGAAGGGGTTGTTGAGGACTTTTCCCTCAACAAATCACAGAATCATTGAGGTTGAAAAATCCCTCCAAAATCATCAGGTTCAACAACAACCCAGCACTGCCATGTTCACCACTAAACCATGTCGCCTAGTACCACATCCACACGGTTTTTAAGCACTTGCAGGCTGATTCCACCACTTCCCTGGGCACCCTGTGCCAGTGCTTGACTGCCTTTATCATGAAGAAATTTTCCCTGACAGCCAATCTAAGCCTCTCCTGGTGACACTTGAGACCATTTCCTCTCATCCTGCCACTTGTTCCCTGGGAGAAAAGACCAACCCCCACCTGGCTACAAACTCATTTCAAGGAGCTGCAGAGGGGAATAAAGTCTTCCCTGAGCCTCCTTTTCTGCAGATCTTCCATCCCATCACTCAGCACCATCCTCTGCAGGTTAAATACCCCAGCTCAGGCTGGAACTTACCACGGTCACGGCATCGTTGAGGAGCGATTCCCCAAAAACCAGGATGTGCAGCTTCTCGTTGACGTGGATCTCCTCAAAGACAGCCAGCACGGCCACGGGGTCCACGGCGGCGATGAGGCTGCCGAACAGGAGGTTGTGCAGCAGGGACACGTCCTGCAGCCGGAAGGCTTTCACCTGGCAGATGCCATAGAGGGAAAAGCCGATCCCAAACACGTTCCAGATGGTCCCCACCACTGCGTAGAGCAGGATGGTGCCGATGTTCTCGAAAAAGGGGCGGCTGGGCATGAAGTAGCCGGCGTCCAGCACGATGGGGGGCAGGAGGTAGAGGAAAAAGATGTCGCTGTCCATCACTGGTGGTGACCTATCATTCAATCCATAGATGATTCCCCCCATGATGAGTCCCACAAATATCAACAAACAGCTTTCGGGAACGACGGAAGGCAGCTTGTTGTAGAGATGGAACCCTGCAGGGCACGGAAAGATAAAACTGGTGTTACCTCACCAAACCCTCTGAAGGTCCCCACACTGCCACTGCCAGCAGGTTACGCCTCGGGTAGCACAAATAAATTCACACAGTGAGGGTGAAGTTGCTCAGAAATTGGCTAGAAAATCTAAAAATTACTGAAAATATCAAGCTTCCTCAAATTACTGTCTGTTCAGACCTCATTTCATCATAGCATAAGGTAAGAAAGATATATTGAGGTAATAAACAAAAAGTAATAATCCGCATAAATAAAAAAGTATTTGGAATTATTAATTGTGTAATCTAGTCAGCAGCCCATCTTCAGCACTAACAGAAATAGCAACTTCTAATTTTAAACACAATACAGATTCTGTGCATTAAAAAAATCACAAAAAGCCTTCCCATTAATTATAAACAGGTCCACTTTTAATAGTATTTAATCATTAGCATTAAAGCTAAGAAATGTCCAATCAAGCCTGTCTTGTGCAATGCCCAACATAGAAAAAAACACCACAAGTACAATGTGAGAGAAGTACAATGGAAAAGAAAAAATCATAGAAACAAACCTAATTAAAATAAGAATAATAAATTTTAAAAATCTCTGATCATTAGGTCTTCAAGCATGTGACTAGAAAAAAGGGTCTCATTATGTATCATGAAATTAGTTAGAAAAAAGATCCTTTCCATCTGAAAAATTCAGATCAAACCCAATCTTACAGATTTCTCCATTCTGAGAAAAAGAAATACAAGAAAAAATGATGTAAAATAACTTTTATAGCAGTATTTTAACAGAATTGAAGACAATTCCTGGAGAGGAATACTTATATATAATTTTCACTTTCCTGTGCCCAGTTTGTCAGAAGAAAATATAAAAAGATCAGATATTTTGCATAACTTAAATCTCTCTTGGATGACCTTGCACGGAGATTTCACATTAGCTGTGTAACACCCTGGACATGGATGGAATTATTCCTTGGCCAGACACAGGGCACTTTTCTAAGAATAAGGAATCTTCATTTTAAGATGAAGATGTCAGTGGACCACCTGCACAGAGCGTGGCTGGCAAGGAAATCCAGGTGAACACACACCTTGGTGTGTCCTGCAGTTAAATCAAATTCCTCCTCCTGGAAACTCAGTATTTTTCCTCCGAACAGCAACAGCACTCCCAGGTGTGAATTTCTAGATGGAAAGGCACCATTTCCAACCTAAAATGCAACTTGTTTTCCACCTGTGCAGTGTCTCTGGCTCACAATGTGCAAATCCCGAGGGTTTGGCACGTTACCTCAGGCTCCAAACCAGAGCGGAGATGGAGCAAAGGCCACACCACCGAGACTGAGATTCCTCGTCCCTCCTCATCCTCTCAGGAGGCCTCACCTATTTTGGCCAAGGAGGCCAGCATGATCCAGAGTGTGATTTCAAAGGGGACCTGGACGTGCTGATAATCCAGAGAGAAGAAGGCGTGCTCCGAGGAGTCGTTGCCCTGGGCTTCCTCGGCAGCCCAGCTGATGTTCTCCAGGACCGCTTCCTCCAGCAGCGGCTCCTGCAGGGCTCCCACCCGGGGGGCTTGGAGGATGCAGGAGAGCCAGGAGCCAGCCAGGACAGCTGCAGCTCTGTGTCCATGGCTCTCCATGTCCCTGGAAGCCGCAGCTGCTCCCGCCGCGATGGGTGAGTGGTTGGAAGTGCTGCTGGAGACACCGGCGCTGGTGGGGGTGGCTGCAAAGGGAGGAGCAACTGCTCCAGCCCAGGTTTCCCTCCCTGGTCCATCAGCTTCCAGCTGGGAGATCCCACTATAGAGTGGTGCTTTTTAGTGCCACATGCCCAAATAGGGGCTCCTCATGTGGATGCTTCATTGAGGAGATGCCTCGTGTGCCCTCAGACCAATGGCATTTCCTCATATTTTAGCCCCAACTCTTGATGTGTTTTGGCTCCCAGTCCCTCATAAACCTGTCTTGGAGGGAAAAAAATAACCTTCACTGCTGTTAGAACAGACAGACTTGACAGAACAGGTCCCATAAAAAACGCCATCCTGAAACAGCTCCATCACATAGGGAGCTTCCCTGGAATTTTGCAGTGCCTGCACAAAGAACACAACACAAACATTACTGGAAATCAGTTTTCATTTGGTGAAACAAGCAAATCACCCAGTTTGTTGGGCTAAATACAGAGGTGCAGGAACAAAGAGCACTGGTGTGGGATAAATAAAGCTCTACAACTGCTTAAAGCTTCCTATAAAAAAGATTAACAGGAAAAGTTCTCTTCATCTCTCTTGAAAAGAGCATAAAAAACTGAGTTGCTCAGAATCACTGGAAAAATGGAAAAATAAAGGTAGTTGCAACGGTGTTTAACAAATTTTAATAAAACCGTGGATAAAAAAATGTATTGGGTCAAATTCCTCCGTTGTGAAGCTTCATTGAGGTTTATGTTTTAGGAGGCAGAAATTTAGCCCAAAGAACACTGGTAATTAAAATCCGGGGCCCGGGGCTGTTGCCAGACGGATCGATGGCGTTTGTTCCCTTCAGCCGCCTAAGGGACACCAACTGGAGCGCCAGTGACAGGCTGGTGACCCACTTCTGAGCTGTGGGGGCCCAGGACACAGATCCTGGGCCTCAGCACCACGGGAGCTCCCTGTTCCTCATCCCAATTGTAAAGCAAGAGAAGGATACGTTTTGGAAGGCAGGAGGCATGCAGTGACACCCCCAAGGAGAAACTTCTTTCTGTTTTACCAGGGTTCACTTGAATTTTGTACAATCAGACAATGGTTTGGGTTGGAAGGGACCCTAAAGCTCATGTCATTCCAATTCCCCATCCTTGGGACACCTCCCACTGTCCCAAGTTGCTCCAAGCTCCATCCCTTGGACAGTTCCAGGGCAGCCACAGCTTTTCTGGAAAACCTGTGCCAGGGCCACACCACCCTCACAGGAAGGAATTCCTTCCCAATATCTAACAAGAAATCACTCATTACTCTGAAGAAGGCAGAACAGTGCTCTTGACAGCAATTAAGAAGTAATTAAGGAATTATTTAGCCAGTGGAAGCAGCTCTGAGCCTGGGCTCACATCCCAAGCCATCATATTTTCCTCTTTCTGTTGAAATATTGGGTGTTAAAGTTAAGGGTTTGAGGACTTGTTCCATTTGGCAGAATGGAAAAGGAGTTCTGCCAACCTCCCATTCCCCTCCATCCCCAAATGATGCATGTTGTCTTCTGCTAGTCTCACAAAAAAAAAAAAATAGGCAAAAAGTTAATGCTCACCTACACTTTCCTTAAGCCAAAATTGAAATGCTGGCATCTTGGAGGGGGCAAAAGCCTCGCAGTGGGAGTTCAACAGCATCCTGGAAACCAGTTTTATGTTGAGACTCTATACTTATTTAATAATGGAACCAGAAAAAAAACCAACAGAACTTGGACAGAATTTGAGGAAGGTCAACAGGGAGGAAAATTTTTAAATATGCTCCATTTTTCAAAGAAAGCTGCCTTATAAAATCATTAAGGCTGGAAAAAAACCTCTAAGAGCACCAAGTTCATTATATATTACCTACAAATAAGCCAAAAGCCAAAGACAAAATGTTTTTCCAAAGTTCTATGATAACAGAATTCGTGCTGTTCCTCTGGTAATGGCTATTGATATTATTGATCCACTTTTTCATGTGAGCACAATTTGACCCCATGTTTATGGACAGACTTCCATTTTTTCCCTAATGCAATGCTCTTCCCTACATTTTTCAGTCTCCAGGCTGGATTTTGATCCCCACAATTGTGCTGACAGGCACCTTGCTCCTGCTGGAATGAGGAAGACTGGGAGAAGAGCAGAGTTAATGTGGGATGTGATATCAGTGACCAAAATTCAAGCTCTTGCAATAAAAACATGATATTTCTGCACAATGTTCCCCAGGGAACACCCACCTTTTAATCAGGGCAGCCCCACAAGTACCATGGTGGATTATCCCTGAGGGAGCTCTTGGCTTTCCCTAGGGAAAACCTTCAGTGCTCTATGCTGACCTCTGGGACAGATATTTGGGAGCACCCAGGAGACATTTTAGTGTTACCACCGATTCTGTTTAATTTTTTGCCCTTTTTAGAAGTAAACTTTTTTTTTTTTTTTCCAGCTTACCCTAAAAGCCTCCAAGCCACTCATCCCACTTCCCTTTCTGGGAAGGATCCCACCCACAGCTGTTGGGGGCAGCAGGAACAGAGAACCCTGGAAAACCCCGAGCCACCTCGTGAGGTCTGTCAGCACATCACAAGCCACGGGGACACTGAAAAGTAACTTGGGGCTGCAGAGAGTGGGGAGCCTCATGGGCACCCAGAGCCCAGGCAGGCTGAGCTTAATATAAAATCAGTGATTCCAGTCAAAATTCTGGGTTTAAGGAGGATTCAAACAAAATTACATTGAGCAGCTGGAATATTGATAGGGAACAAGTTAAAAGAATACACCTCAGCAGAGGTGTGAGCACCTTTTGCATCCTTACTAGTGAGATCTGGGATATTTAATTCATGGATTTCACCTCAGGGTGGAAATGTATTGATCCCATTTATTGGCTGCTCCCAGGACACCACACTCTGGTCCCACACACACTGTCAGGAGAAATCCACACTTTCTCTGAATTTTTTTTACTTTTTACAAAAGACTGGACACAGCCTTTTTTTTTTTTTCTCTTAGTGGAATAAACATAAGCAGGTGGCTATTTCCAAGGATGTTTTTGTTATATAAAAATATTCAATAAAACTGTCCCCAAGCCATTTGCCTGTGATCAGTGACCTGTCCTTGCTGTTTGATGGCTGAGCTGGAGCAGAGCTGGGCAGCAAAGGGAAAGGGAGCTGTGCAAACACCAGCACCAATATCCACACACAGCATTTCACACTCTGATTTACATAAATTTAACATGTGCAACATGAACATTTTTACCTCCTATTCCAGGAAAGTTTTTTTTTTTTTAATTCAACTACCAGAAAAGAGGAACAAAATTTGGTATTTAAAACTTCAAAGCAAGATTTTCAAGAAATTCATTTGCAGTTCTGTTCCCTATTCCATTACGTTTGTAAATCTCCCTCATTTGAAACAAAGAACCAACACAGCTTAAAAAAAAAAAAAAAATATGACAGCAGGTCTGGGTGTTCTCTCACTCATCTTTGTTAACTTTTGTTACCTCTCAGATTAGTAATTAATTATTGAAATATCAACTTTGTACAGTTGAGCTACATAGAAACGGAATAAATGGTTTGTGGGTCTTAGAAATTTGGCAGTGGAAAGCAGAAGTGTGTAATCACTACAGATGGGGAATGAGAACAAAAACCAGCAACACAGTGGATTAAGAAATTGTGTTATTGCACAAAACTAGAAACTTTTTTGAGGAGGATCAAGGATCCCTAAATAGCAAACCAGAGCCCAGGAAAGCAAAGCCTCTGTGTCCAACACAGGAGTGAGGCAGGAAAACCCTTCCTGCACCAGCATGGGGAGAAAGGGAGAAAAGATAAAAAATCATGGAATGACGGACTGGTTTGGGTTGGAAGGCACCTCAAAAGTCAGCCAGATCCACAGATCCCAGAGGCCACATTTCAGCTTTACCCAACCAGAGCCACATTAGGAAAGATGCTGCTCCCACTTACCCTCAAGGAGGAGCAGCAGTGGTGGGACACAGAAAACCCCTGAGCAGGTCTCAGCTCTTCTGGGGCTGGTTTTAGTCCCAGCTCCTCAGGGTCCTGCAGTTTCCCTTCTCCAGGGGAAGCTCCTCAGCTCCTCACTTACCTTTCCTTCAGAAACACCACCAAAGAAAGCCCCAGGAAAAGTGGTGGGATGTCACATTGTTCCCAAGCATTGCTGTTTAAAAGGTTGTAAAAAAAAACAACACATTTTCTCCTCCAAAGAGAGCCCCAAACAAACATCCCAAGGAAAACAAAGCCTTGATGGACACAGATCACACAGAATTCCCAACAAGTTTCAATAATTCAATAATTCAATAATTCAAACACACAAATCTCCCCCCACTTTGCTCCAGTACATCAAATATTCCTCCAGCTTTTTGTCTTCCCAAGAGCTCAGCCCACAAGTGAAGGGGAATATCCACAACCTCTACATGGAGCAGGATGGAAAAGGGAAGGTCTTCAACCTCCTGGGGTTCACAGCCCCACACTAAACCCCTTTATTTCCCCCCAGAAGGGAGCCAGGAGGGTGGATGTGGGAGTGGAAGATTCATTAGCACCTGGGCACTCATTTAGCAAATGATCACTGAGCCTCACAAGTGATTTATATTCCAAACAGATTTATGGGATTATCACAAATAAATGAACTCAAAGGAAAAGCAGGCAAAGATTAAGTGGTGGGGATATTCTGGTAAAGAAAAATAAAATTAAGGCAATTACAATCAAATATTTGGATTTTTGAAATCTGGATTTAAAACAGGAACAAAACAGAGAGAAGAAAATCAGTTTTGCCATGCCATGTATAAACTAGTGGTGAGCAAGAAAGAACACTCTGCTAAAAAGTAGATTTCAGCCCACTAAAAGTAGATTAATATTTTACATTTTGGGTGAAAAAATAAGCCACACAGATTTAGTTTCATTTGTTTAACAAGTGAATCGCTTTTTCCTGATTAAAAGAGAGATGAATGAAAAATAGAAATATTAACTGTTTGAGATTTTTTTCTGATTGTCAGTCAGAATTTTTAGTCACAAAGGGAAGGGTTTGGCCTTCCAGGTTTTAAGTCCTTCTTGATTTCAACTGGAATAGAACATTAATTTATGGAAGTTGTTTTTCTGCACCTGGGCATCCTTTTTATGGGAAATAATCCCCCCTCCAGAGAAAGACAGACTTTGAGATTTCATTGCAAAATGGTTGTAAAGCTCTGGAAAACCTGACCTGGAAGGTACTAAAGAAAACCACCACTAGATATCACCATTTGACTATTTAATAAATCTCAGAAAACTTGGTAATGTGTAAAAATCCTAATTATCCTCCAGGCTGATGAAGTCACCTTCTAGAGGGGCTTAATTCCCACAATTGAGGCAGGCTGGGGAACATCCTGACTAAAGGATTAATTGGGGAAATTTAACTAAAGAGTCCAGCTTTCTACAGGGTCTGGGTTCCAGGAGCTGGTGAATATTCCTCTGTGGGAACACAGAATGAGAGCTGGATATGAAGGTAAAAATTCCCTGCCAGCATTTCTCCTCCAACATCAGATTTTCTGGCGTGTGGATAAAAATCAGCTCCAGGCAGAATCTGGCCATGGATGTCTGCCCTGTAAAATATGGCACTGCTTTCCTTTGTAATGAAATCCAGCTGCTGCCCTTCAGCGGGCTGGAAAAGCACCTTTCCAGGGATTTTCCTCAAGGAATTTGAGTTCACTGAGGCATTTTTCCTCCTAGTGAAAACAGGCACAGCTCCAGTGTAGCTGATGGAGTTTTACTCAAAGTCATAATGGGACTTAGCATCTTCCACATATAAATAAATCCAAAGCAGGTCATGGATTGCAACATGTCAATTAAAAAAAAAAAAAAAAAGGAGTTAAAATAGTATTTAACTTATTAATAAATGTATTTGTCTCATCTTTTTAGAAATTAACAGATTTTGCCCCTAAAATATATTCTGCAGCAATATCTTTCTTCCTACAGAGAGAAATTAATTTTGAGAAGTTACTTAAATTGTGGGTCAAACCAGTTTATGAAATGCTGGGGGGGAAAGCATATGGACAATATTTTTCCATGGGTGAAACTACATAAAATCAATAACAAAATACAATGTGTTTTACATTAACAGTGTGCATTTACCTGCACCTCCATCTGTGCTGTGAAAACACACGTCATTGGGGTGGTCTAAATTACCTATTTTCCTCAAAACCACGTAACAGCAGTGTTTTATTTTCATTCCAGCTAAAATTATCCATGTATTTAATCAAATTAATTTAAAAACAGCTATGAAACCAGTCCTAAGAAGGAATGGGATGAACACAACTTCCCAGTAACCTCAGATTTTGCCAAACTCTGGTTATTTCTGTGTTTTCTCCTGTGCCACTCCATTTCTGCCCTGGGGATGGAGCAGCAGACCCATCAGGGATTCTCCCAGTGCAGCAGCTGCTGCTGATGCCTTGGCTTTAATCCCTGGGGCTGGGGTGAGCAGCAGAGCAGAGAGGGGCTCCTCCAATGCATTCCTCAGTGCTGGGAAAGACTGAAAACCACCAGAGTCTGGAGCTCAGGTTTAACCTCCGACTCCCTCATTTCCTGAGGAAGAACCTCGTGCAATTAACTTCTTTCCAGATTTTGGCTTGAACTATAAATAGATCCCAGGGGGAAGCAAGAGCTGGGGCACGGCAGCACAAATGGCACAGAGCACTTCTTGCTACGGATAATTGCAAAGCCTTTGGCTGCTGCTGCCCTCTGGAATATTTCCCCTCTCCACCTCAGTTAAATTGTTCTCTGCACCTCCACCAAGGAAATCTGGGAAACTCTGCCCACTCTGCACTCCTCTGGAATTCAATGAAGCCATTTGGCTTCTTCCAAAGGACTCCTGGCCTGGTTTTGAATGCTGAGAAGGAGATTAATGAGACACACATGGAATTAGGGCAATGCATAGGGAAGTAAATAATCCTTTTCCTCTCATGCTCCTGGAAAGCAAGGATGAGATTCAGTATTGCTTATATTCCTTGCACCAAGGTCAGTGGGAATTTTAGATCAGGCAATGACCAGTTAGGTCTTGGATGTGTATGAGTCTGATTTTATTAATTTATTTCCTTATCAGGAATTATCTTTCCCTGTCATTTTAATAAAGAGAGAGAAGTCCTTTCACTGCCTAGTCAGACCACTTTTCCCTCAGGAGCAGCTTTTTCTCAGTCCTGCTGATATTTTCTTTGAGTTCACAGATGATTAAGAAATGCCCAAGAAATAAAGATTAAATCAAACAAACAAAAAATCCCCAACCACAAGCAAAAACACCAACAAAAAACTTTATTAGATAAAAAAATTCTGCAGAGCAGGTAAGAGTCCAATTCATCTATCATTTTACAATGGTGACATAATGAATAATTTCCAGCTGAAATATTTGCTGAGAAGCAAGAGCAAAGGGAGAAAATGTGCTTGAGAGCTAAACAGCAGTATTTCCATATGAAAGTTTGCATTTAAATTTCCAAATGAAGATGCAGGAATCTTGCACTATTTTTTTTCAGGAATGCTGCAGTCATCTTTGCTTGCTGATTTTGCAGAAAATTAATGCTTTTAGGTGTGGATGTGGCACTTGAGGACATGATTTAGTGGTGTTGTGTTGATGGTTGGACTTGATGGTGTGGTCATTTTCAACTTCAACAGTTCTATGATTCTATATATATTATAATAACATGATTAACCAGTATTTTGGAGAGAAATTAATTGCAAATTCTCTATTAGAAAACAGAGACCTTTACTTGCCCTGCTACCAAAGGGTTTTAAAACTTAAAATATTCATTAGAATAAGTGTAGTGTGCAAATGTTTCCACCTCCCCACCAAATCTTTAGAGTGAAACATTCCTACCTGAATCCCATCCCTCTCCTGAGCTGAGCAGCTCAGTCAGGATGTGAATTCCAACCTGCAGTTCCATTTTGCACCCACTGTGTTGGAGATTTGGAGGTTCGGGGTGCTGAACTCAGAGCTGTTCCTGTTGGGAGCGTTGCGGGAGCTGAACAGAGCCAACGAGTGCAAGAGAGCTCCTCTGGCTTTGGAGGTTTCTATGTTCTGCTCTTGGGAGATCTGAACACTTATCTGGTCCAGGCTGTTCCTTAACCAGCTGCAGGTCAGGAGGTTTGTTATGGAACCACACCTGGCCAGGCTTTCATCAAAAAACTGTTTGTAGAGCTCTGCCACTTTGGTTTCCATGTACTTGTTGAGCATGGAGTTGGAAAGGGGCTCCTCACTGAGCACGAGGCTCCTTTCTCCAGCTTCATCTCCAGGCAGGGACATCCCACTGGGCTTTTTGGGATGCTCACACTGAGGGGACTGCCCCAGGGGAATATCTATGGAGAGCAGGACGGGGCCATCGGGCAGTTCATCACACACGTGGTCCAGGACACAGCCCGAGTCACACGTGTGGCCCCCCACGCGGTCCCCCCCGATCTGCAGGTCAGGGTAGTCCTGGTAAATGCTGTTGCATGGCCAGGATCTGTACAAATCCACCTGGTCTAGGCTCCCCCCTCTCCTGGGGATATGTAGAGCTGGGGATGCAGTTCCTTTAATCAGCATTTCCTGATCTTTTCCAAGCTCCTTTTCTATGGATCCCCATCGGGGGCAGCTCCCAGCTCCCACTTCGCTGCTTCTGGCAGAGAGCTCCTCCCGCTTCTCACATCCACCAGCAAAGCCTTTAATTTCTGGGATGTCTACAAGTTTCTGTCTCCAGATTCCCTCTTTAGCCTTTTGGGATGCAGGAGATTTGCGAGGCTTATCTTGATGACAGCTTTCTTTATAGATGAGCCTCGTTAGGATGCCTTCTGCCAGCATGGTGACAAGTGTGAGCAACAGGGATCACCAGAGTTCCATGGAGCCCTGGGACGGAAAGACAGGCTCAATACAACAACAACTATTACAGAATAATTATATTATCATTATTGTTGTTATTATTACTAATGAACAGTGCACTTCTCACAAAGACAGTGATTTTTCTTTCCCTCTCAAGTATTTATTTTTAGCAAACATTAAAATGCATGTTTTCCCTCTTTACCATGTCCACAAAAATCATCCTGAAGATACAGTAAGGGCTTTAATCATCTGCTTCTTCTGTAAAATCCCTTCTGCTCCCAGGTCTCTTCTGCATCGTGGCTACTTGAGACAGATTGTGCTTTATAAGCTGTAAAAATCAGCAAAATATTTTACTTGTCTGTATCAATACCATCAGTAATTAATCAATGTTTTCCATTACAAGACAACCACTTCCAAGAGCTAAAGAGGTGACATAGAAAGGAAATAAAGACTATATTCATATTTATAGGTATTTCTGATTTGAGCACTCCTGTGAGGTGCCAAGAAGCTTCAAAAGAAACTGAGAGTTCTGCAGATATAATAAAACTGTATTCAAAATGCTGATCAAATGTGTTTAGAGTCCCTCTTAATGATGAACTTAAAAGATATAAATAATTTGCCTTCCCCAATAGTGATAGTGAAAAGATAAATGTCTCAAAATAATTTACTATACTTAATGATTCCTTATCATCCCTTTTCAATTTACCTGCTGTTAAAATCAATGTGAATCTTCACATTAAGAGTCTGACCTGAACCACTGCTCTTATGGAGGAATGGGAAACATGAACATAAGAAAATCATTCTGTTCTTCAACTATCCTTTAAATCTCTGCATAATTGAAGTATCCACAGACCCAAAGTGTGCTTGTGGCTTAACACTTTCCACCATGCCCCTACACCCTGGTATATTTGAAACTCACTACACTGAGTCAATTTTCAATCCCAGTGCTCCTCCCAGGAGATATTATAAAACTTCAGTTTTTTGAGAGATCAAAATTTTCACCTTTTCCCCAAAATTTACACAGCACAACTGGTTGTTTTGGGTTTTTTTTTTTTTGAGGGTTTTTTTTCTGTTTTTTTTTGGTTGGTTTTGGGGTTTTTTGGTGGAGTTCTTTATTTTTGTGACACAGCTCCCTCCCCGAAGCTGAAAGGAGCACTGGAATTTCAAGGCCAAAGAAGGCAGCAGACCTGGTTATCTAAAGAGTCATTTACATATGCAAAAAGTGGGGCAGCACTTTCTTAAGCACATATGGGACTTGATAAACTAATTTCCAAAGAAAGAAGAATTGGCAGTCTAAATCTTGCTAAAGATCCATGGAATTTGGAATGCTCTGTGCCTTGTAGGACACGGGTAACCAGGTCCTTACCCTAGGACCTCAGGGTACCCAGCTCCTTACCTGCTGATAAATTCTGGGTTATTGCTTTGAAAGTGCTCATGAAGAGCTAAAAAATTGTAATCTTGGAAAAACTGGTCTCCTATAAATAAAATAAGTGGTTTCTGTGTTCTGGAACAAAGCATAAGGAAAAGAAAAAGGCACAAAAAGCCCAACTTACCAAGCTCAGTCAGGTCCGAGGTGGATTTCCCCGAGCCCAGAGCTGTCCTGCTAGAGCTGCTAGGAGGGGGCAGATGGTTACACACTCTTTACTCACTGCTGTCTGTGCAGAAAAAGCCTGACGTACTCATGATGCAATCCCCAGCATTTTTAACTCTTAAAACAGAAGTGATCCCGCTGGGACAGGGCACGGTTTTTGAACACAGAGAGAGGGCTACCTCTAAAAGAGGATGTTTGAAAATGAATTGTTTCTGACCACAGTGTGATGCTGAGGAGCTGCTGACAGCCAGAATGGGTCACAGGGAAGGAGCAGAGGATCAGGGCTGCGCCAGGCAGAGCGAAATCGGAACTGAATTCCACCAGCACTTCCACCGGCAGGAGCTCGGTGCTGCTCAGCTGACTTGTGGACTTACACCACTTCCCCTTTGGAAAATTTAGAGTCTGGTGAAGTCCCACTGATGGGGAGGAAGTTGGCAACTTCCTTTCCCCCGGATTTTGATGAAATACCCTGTGTGTGTGATGTGCAAACAGGACAATGTATCAACCTGAAAGCAGCAGCTAATAGACAGCTCTGCACAATTGTGTTGCTCGTTGACCAAACCCACTCTTCAGGAGTTTAAAAAGTACCTCTGGCACGTCCCAGGTGCTCCCATGGTGGTTTTAAGTGTCCTCTTCAAGCTGAAGCCAAGCTCATGCACTGAGCCCTCCCCTCAGCACAGGATCCAGCCCACAGACAGTCTGAAGAGTTTTCTGTTGGTGACTTTTCTAAATTTCCTTTTTCTCAGAATTTAAGAACCCCCCCAGTGAAGCAGAAACTGAATCTCATCTAAGTACAAGACAGAAGATTCTAAAAGGACACTGCTTAATGACAGGAGCAAAACACAAATGATCATCCATGTCAAGGACAGGGACACCTTCCACCATCCCGGGCTGCTCCAAGTCCCAGTGTCCAACCTGGCCTTGGACACTTCCAGGGATGGGGTAGTCACAGATTCTCTGGGCAACTTGTGCCAGGGCCTCCCCACCCTCACAGGGAAGAATTTCTTTCTAATATCAAATCTAACCCTGCCCCCTGTCAGTGGGAAATCATGTTGTGCCTTAGAAATTAGGTTTGGAGTAATTCTGTCCATATAGGTTTAATGAAGTCGGTAAAATTATCTCTCTTCCCTCATTTTCTCCTGTATTTCATGAAAACCTTCTCCTGTATTTCATGAGAACCTTGGAGTTTTATGGAGCCAAAATGAAAGCTCCCATCAAATTTATATACAACTCATTTAATATTTAAAAGCTGCTCAAAAATACCTGCTTTTTAATCATGTTGCATCAGCAATTTCTGCACAGAAGGTGTGGCTGGGGCTCCAGCAGAGTCACTGCCCACAGTCTTTGCGGGCAGTGACCAGGGCAGATCAAATTCCAAGTAGTTTTAAATTAGTAGCTTGCAATTAGTGCCAGCTGCAGCTGGAATTTTTGTGCAGCTGTTTCAACAAGACACAAAAGTAACAGAGGAAGAAATCAAGTCAGGTAATTTTTGTGGAGTGATTAAAAGCAAATCAATTTCCATTTCATAGCCAGCAACCTGATCTATGGAATGTGTCCCTGCCCATGGTGGGGCTGGAATGAGATGAGTTTTACCATCCCTTAAAACAGAAACCAGTCCGGGATTCAGGTGGTAAATACATCAATATACAAAGAAATCAATTTATTCTCTCAATTAGGTATCACAAAAAAAAAAAAAAATGCCCTTTTATTTACAAAAACAAAGTCTGAATGAGATAGAACCAAAGTTAGTTCAAAAGCTGAGCAGATTGCAGTCACGATAAACAGCAAGGCAAGGATGTCAGAATTTAGAGCTGAATATATATTGAAAAATAATAAAAAATTATTTTTATAGTATAATTCGTATATGGAGAAAACAAATACTACCACACTGAAGGCTATTATGTGAACTATAGTCACATGTAAACAAAGTCCTATCTTTCAGCGCAGGCCGTGTACTTTGCATGCACATAAACATGACACAGATATTGATGGTTTGAAAGGTTTTATGTTGGGTTTTTCTCCGTAAGCACAGCTGCTGCGGGCTCTTTATTTCCCATTCCAAAGGAATTCCACTCTAAGACCACCGCACCTCAGCGGAAGCTCCCCCCCACAGCCCTATCGCGCCTTCACGGCGCGCCTTAAGTACAAGAGGGGGCGTGGTTTAGTGCTGACTGGCAGCTGCAGTACCCAATAGAAAGGCGAGAAGCGCCCGCCTCGGCCGCTGAGTGGCCGCTGGTTGCCGCAGCAACGGCGCGCGGCGGGGCCCGGGCGCCATTGCGGCCCCTCAGAGCGCGGCGGGCGGGACTTGGGCCGGCCCCGGCCGGGAAATGGGGGCGCGGCGCCGTGTAAAGCAAAATAACGCGCGCTGCGGCCGAGAAAGGGCTCCGGAAAGGACATGGCAATTACAGTGCTGCTGACATTGCATTAATGATGTGCTGGCTTCCTTTTATTAAGGGTTTTGAAATAGTGAGCAAATTAAAATGAAGAAATGGCCACGTTCTTGATGCTATCTTCAATAAATCAATCTGCAAGAGAAGGAATTGCTCTAAGGAAATATAGTATATAAGAATTACATATTGCTCTATTGTGTGTATATATAAATATTTATATATACAATAATACACATAATACTATATATTCATGTTACAAGATATACAGATCTTATACTTACAAATCTGATACTTCATGAATACAACACATATATTTTGCACTAAATATATTTTCCCCTAAATATATGTATTTTGCAGACTCAGTACTCACTATTGTGTTTGCCTGGAGTAATCCAGCAATTTCTACTTTGCCACCTAAACTTTTAAAATTCTTTCTCATTTCTGCAATTTTACCAATACAGTCCAAAAATGTTAAAATAAACTTCAAAACTGCCATTATGAACATTTCAATCTAAAACATTCTACCAAGATCCCAGAATATGGGTAAATCACAGATTATTTCTGCAGGAAACTCAGTAAATGGTAACAATTTGAGAATTATTTATTTGTGCCATGGGATTAGGATCTGAGGAATCTGGTGTAGGGAAAGTTGTCACACGTTGCATGCACATGTGTAGCTTGGTTTTTAAAGACTTTGGGAAACTGTTTTCATTGAACTTTACATTAATGAATAACAACTGTGGGTTTAGGATTTTTAATAAAAAAAGAAGGAAAGCGGTAATTTTTCTGAGTTGCACACAGGGGAAGTCAATGGGATTCATGACAACTTAGAAATGGCATTCACGGCTCTTTCCCCATCCTATGGACCAGTTCTCAGACACTGCAGGACGGGTCTGATGGTGCTTGGCTGTGCTTTAGCTGCTCACACAGAAGCTGATCCTCTACAAATTCCCAACCACTCATAAAAAGATCAGGTTATTGGTTTCCTCCAGAGGATGTGAAGTATGGAATTTGGGCAAATCCCAGGGCAGGTCAGAGCAGAGAATGTCATTTCTGTAACTCAGCAGATCTTGCAGGCAGTGCAGAACTTCAGCACGCGAAGCAGGAAGGAGGTAGCTGCTGATCTACCCGGCAAACAGGGAAGGTGTAAGTGAAGTTTTAGTTTAAAATTTATTCTGCACTGCCCTGTGGCAACACAAATATAAAACAGCACAGCTCCCTGCTGGGAGTGGCATAAAGCTAATTAATTACAGTTTGTAAACGAGCAGGGGAAGGCTGGGTGAGCTTTGAGCGTGGGAGCAGCTGCTGTGTCCCAGCCACTTCCGACCTGTCCCTGCCCTGGGCAATGAGTGGGAAAGCAGAAAAATGAGGGAAATAACCCAAACCTTGACACCCTGTTTTGGGTAGGTGTATCCTAAATTAAATCCCATTTAGTAATTACATCCCATTAGCTGCAACAGGTGAGAGATCCAATCCAGCAGACTTTGCCCGCAGAGCAGATCCCTGATGTTCACCTTGTATAAATCCTGAACTTTTAAAAAGCAGTATTTTCATCTGAAAATTTCACTTCTTTCAGCTTCAAACTTCAAACTGTGAACAAAACATGCAAACAAGTCATGGGGTGAGAAAGTGTTCTAAACCAACTTTATTGGAATGATACAGGAATGGTTAACATACAGGTTAAATCCTCAATGCCTGCTTTCTACATAGGAAAAAAAATAAGAAAGAAAAGAACAAATTCAGTTCTTGCACCCATGGAAACAGAAAACCAGCACAGAGGTAACAGATTCCTGGCACTCCTAAAGTCATGCAAGAGATCTGCATCAAAAAACTCAAGTTTTACACACACAACAAAGAGATTTTGGGTATTTTCAGTTTGTGTTGGTGCCTTGTTCCCTGGACAAAGGAATAATTCAGCCTGGCTCACCAGAGCTGCCTTAGGAATGCTGATACAGTTTGAATGCTCCCATATGGCAAGGGGGGACAGACAAGGGCAGTGACTTTGCTTTCTTAAACTTGGCAATTTTCTTGACCGTTGAGACAGGGATTGACCTCGTGTCAGAATGCTTTGGGTCGCTGAACTGACAGAATTTGGCAGCTACTTTTAATTACAGCTTCTCCAAAATAATGGCTGTAATTCACCAAACTTGCACAGGAAACACAGCAAACTAGTATGGGTACAGACTTGTGTGTCAAATCCCACTTTCCTCACCACACTTCACTTAATATTCCACAGTTCCCAACAACTTGAGCAGGAATTCAGACACAAGAGAAAGATCTGGCCAATATTAAGAAAGAAAAACAACCTCGTTCAAAAAGATGAAATCATAGTGAACAACAAAAATCTGATGCTGGATTTAAAACATAACCAAACTTCCAGCCCCAAAAGATCTTAAATTTCACAGAATTGCAGTAATTCCTGACAAAAGCTGTTAATAAAAAAAGCACAGTTGTGTGTGTGTTAATCTTTAAGGTAAGGCAGCATCCATCTATCCTTTTGCCTCATGATGCTGTGCTGCTTTTTGTAAGCACAAGCTCCCAACTTCTTCCCAGGCTCCCAAAATGATGACTCAGGAATTAAAATATAGCCAGGAATTACAGGCTCCCTCATGAGCACTGGGAGAACACACAGGTTAATATTGCACGTGGTAAATTCACCCACACAAGACACTGAGAGAACTGCAATTCCTGTAATAGCTTTATGATATGGCAATAAGAATGGAAATAAAGTTTTAAAACCTTAAAAAAGAAGAAGTCTTGCTTAATTACAATAACTTTTGCTATTCAAACATTTATTTCCTCATTTGAAAAAATACTATAAGAACCTAATGGCTACTTGAACATGCAGTGAGATGTTTAATGCTCTAAGCAGTGTGAACTGGTATTTTTGTAGAGAAATACATTAAAGGCTTTCACCCTTACACAGGTAAGGAAAGGCCATTTCTGGCTGTTTTGGCTTGTTTGCAACATTGAACCTTGCCCCAGATGTGTCATTGCTGTGCTTAGGCAGCTGTGAGGGACCCGTGTCCACTGCCCTTCTTGTCCAAGAGCCCACACAGATCACTTCAATGAGAAATACATGGGGTTTGTTGGGGGTTTTATCACCTGTACAACTGTGTAACAATACAAACCTTAAATATCCATTCTACAGAAGACAAACACAATTTTCCAAACTGACTACAATGGTTAAACTACACAGTACCACCTACAAATTCATCTGAAACCAGGAAAGACACTGAAAATTTACTGTGTAACTCAGTAACATTTTTGAAGCAACTCAGGCACTAAATTAGTATCTGATGAGGTTTTAGATGCTCTTTTCCATAGTTTAAATAGTTGGATCTCTATGTAAAACCCTCTGCATTTTTAGTACTAAAATAGTTTCTTTAAGTTTACACAAAATGGACGAATTGCCAGGACAGTTTAAAGTAAATGTAACTCATTCATGTCTGATTGCTTCGGCTTCCATCAGAACCCACTCCTGGCTCCCTACCCTGAAATTCCCATTTCCATCCCGTGTTCAAATTGTGTTATGGACAGTGAATGCTGCAAGCACCAATCAAATGTTAGAAATCACATCTACATTTCTTGAAGCAGAGACAGTTGGACTATTTTATAAAAAGCCGTGGAAATTCCCTTTACAGACATTTAAGGCAGTTGATTCACGCTTGCTGCTTGGCCAGTGCTTCAGCTTCCTGAAACAGCAAAGAAGAATTACATGTTAGTAGTTTCTCAGTATGTTTCCAAAGGAACACTATAAAACAATAACCTGCATTTTTAAATCTTCTTTCAGTTTTTGTAACGTGATCACAAATGAGAACAGAATGACAACAGAAGAAATGCAAAAGGAATTTCCTTTTGGTTTCTCTGAATGTGCTTTTGAATGTAGATTAATTTAACTACCTGCTAGCAGCACCATGACCTACAAGGAGATGAATGAGAGATGAATTCCCAGTGCCCTCAGTGCAGCACCTCAGCAGGGGCACCCTGGTTTATTTGAAAGGACAAAGTTCAACATCTGCCAAGATGTGTTGGAGCCATTTGCTTTTGTGACTGCATAGAAATACTCAAGATAACAAATTCAATATCATTGTTACCATGACCCAGAATTGCTAAACAAACAAAACACATGAGGAAAAAAGGACTAAGAGAGGAATTTTCAAGAAGTCTAATGATTTTTTTAGGAGGAGACACAGTGGGTGACCCCAGCCTGCAGGGCAGGAAGTCCCATGCATATGTCTTGTATCTTGGATGTGGTGGCTCACTCTGGTTGTCCTGGCCAACTGCCCTCATCCTGCCTTTGAACTCAGGGCGTGGGAAGAGCCTGCCTTGGAGCTGCCATGCTCCTGGCCATGCTCTGCTCTGCTGGCCTGTCACAGGTCAGAGAGCACGGCTGGGGTGTCACCCACAGGCCTCATGCGAGGACATCCACAGCACTAAACACAGGTGAGCAATGAAAGGAAGATCAGAGAGAGCTACAAAGCCTGGAAAAAATAAGTGTGTTTAATATTCTTTAAAAGACAAGTGGTTCTTTGAGTGGTAAGAAAGAGGAGAAGGTTCCCTTGGCTTTGTAACAACTCCCTTAACCAGCCCAGGGCACTGCAATGGTTGTTTTTTTTCCAATACAAAGTACATTTCTTCAGAACAGGCACTGGAAAGCTGGAGATGATTGCTGCTATTTCCCTCATGCTAAGGAAGGTTGGTACAAGTAACCTGCTAACCTATTTTTCTTGGAGGTCAAATTCCATTTCCTTGGGCGTAGGCCTGCAAGTTATCTGGGAGAGGCTCAGCTTTCCAGGCTTGAACAGTTACTTGAATTTACCATGCTCAATTCTGAACCACTCCTGCTTAGCATTAATATCAAACCTTTGTGTTCAGAGTCAAATAACTTCCCAAATTTCTCCTGACTGCATCAAATGGAGGTTTCCACCCATTTTCTGCAGTTGCCATGTCATTCCCTACAGCATTATATCCAAGCTGCACACAGCTATGCTGGAAACCTCAAATTCAGCACCTACAAATCTGTGTACGCTCCTCAGCAGCCTGCAACCGACTTGACTGGACATCCTATCTGTGGGAGAGACTCCCAAAGTCAGCCCCAGAGCAGGACACAGGGGGTACGAGGTCACTGCTGCAAAGGTTATTTACCATCATCAGCCCAACACAACATGGAAATTCAGCAGAGTACAGCTGTGTTCTTTCTATCCCTTCTGTTTAAAAATTCACCTTTTTCTTAGGTGAGGACAGAACTGGAGCATCCCTTAGGACAGAAGCAGAGCTCCTGCCAGCCAGCAGGTCTGGGAAGCAGCGACATTCCCAACGTTACTGAGACAGGTGACCTGATTTGTTATGGCAGCAGCTGCTCTCTGGTACCACTGCACTTCCCAGGGGGAAGGCACGAGCTTCTCTGTATCTCAGAGTCTCAGGATTGCTTCCTGGTTCCTTGGCTCCATCCTGCACACTCTGCTGAGCAGGGAGGTGCAGATGTTCCTGGAAACTTGACCAGGACTGTGGCACTGTGTGCAGCTGGTCTGATGCCAGCAGCGGGTAACGCTGGGGTGCATATCCCAGGCTCTGCTCTGGGCAGCTCTGCATGAGGCAGTTTTTCCTCATCACACCATTCCCAGTGGAGCTACTGCTGGAAATTTGGCTCCCAAAACTGCTTCAGTCTGCCCCCCAACCTGCAGTGCTCACTGCTCATGGGTCACCATCCACCTTTAAAATCAGGTCTCTTAGTGATGTGCGCAGCACAACCTTCGACTCGTACATGAGTAAAGCTGAAAGGGAGTGGCGTGTTTATCCACTGGAACAGGAAAGCTGGAAGTGACCTGGAGGATCCTGCTGCTGTCAAGTGAAACGTATAAAGCAGGCTTGTCTTATCCTATCAAAATCAAAAGGAGAATTCCAGCCCATTGCATCCACAAAGCAGTAGGCCAGTACGTAATTGGCAAAGGAAAATAAGCTTTGTCTAACAAACCAGAGGAAAAAAATTACTCTGAAGCAAGACCATGTTGTTTCAGAATGAGTGGCTCTGGTTTCAAGGCATTTTCTAATAGAAAAATCTCATCAAAATTTCACATGAATTTTACTTTTTTACAGAACTGAAAACATTATTTGATTTTGGGATAATTTTTTTAATCTAGATTTCTTATGCATTCTTCAGTGCAAATATTAACTACTCCTTAGAAACTGAAGCCTGAGAGCCTCTGGAAACTGAGTATCTCCCAGGGAGACTGATGGCAGCAATGACATGTACCAGATCCTATCCTGAGCAGAGAAGGAGGAGGTGAAAGCCAGAGGCTCCCTGTGAGAGGTGCTCACCTACCTTTGACCCAGGAGGTGCAGTCAAGCCCAGGAACGCGTACACGGCGTTGTTCTCCCGCGCCTCGAAGAAAGCATCATAGTCCTTCACCGTGGCAGGAGGGAGGGGGAATAAAAGGCAGAGAAGTGAATTGTCAGAAAAAATCTCAACTCAGTTTAGGGTGTCACCCAACCCACACCAAGCAAACTGCTCCTTGTAGCCAAATACAAAAGCGAGTGTCAGTTCAGGTATGTGGCATTAGCACTAACAGCACACAAACTGGTCAAGCTGGAAAGGGACAAGCTGGGAGTTCAGCCTATGTCCCAACGAGATGTTGCTGTGAGGTGCTCCAGCCTCTCCCAAAGGGACAGACTCCACACAAGGCAGGTGTTGTCACTGGTCTGGTGTGGACATTCCCCCTGCAGAAGCAGCCGAGTCTGGATCTTTTCATCAGAAACCCTGACGTTCCCATATTTCATTGCTGATTCCTGATAGGGATGGCAATTGTGAAACTGACTCCAGCTCTTAAATCTGTCAGAAGTTCAACTGGAACTTTTACACTGAGAGTGCACTTTTCCCATCACATTTTTCACTAAGGATTAGTCTGTGCAAGTGAATAGGGTGGCACTGTTCACTCAGTGAACTACAAATACCCTAAACACATACAGCCACTTCCCAGGAAAATTAAGGTCATAAATAAATAAATAGAAACACCAAACCCCAACTAAAGGAAGCCAGAAGTTTTGTGCAAGCTCACTGTTGTCCAAGTTACCACACAATTCCCTCACTCTGACTTCTGAACTCAGCAGGGATCAGTCCAATGACTTTCCTGCTCTCTGTTTTTAACTGATGCACGTTACCAGCCTCCTCCAGCTTTCCTGGGCAATGTTTGGATGCAGGAGTCCTGGCTGGGAAGCCCAAGGCAGGCAGCAGCTCAGTCTCAGGCTGGAGTCAGGGAGAGCTGTTTAGGGCACGTTGCTCTGGATTCCTGACTGTCTGGGAGGCAAATGCCTAAGGAACAGCAGCTGAGGGGGCAGCTCTAAGGAGAGGCCGCTGCAGCTAGAACAGAACAAAGTACAGGGACCAGAAGATTCCAACTGCCTGGAATTCAGGGATATCAAATTATTGCTCCATTTGCACATGCAGCAATCGCGTGCTGGTTTGATAAAAATGTGTGTGATTATGGTAAATCCTCCCTGAAGCCCTCCTGTTGACAGGACGGGGCTGCTTGATAACAAAGGGATTGTTTATCTTGCTGGTGCACAGGCCATGAGCCTGTTCTGCAGCATCTCCCAGGACAGGAATTCCTGGGCCTGAGGGGCCTGAGGAGCAGGGCTCATGCCAGCCCACACAGCATCTCCAGTTCCAGCCTCTCTGCTGTGCATGGGCCAGGAAGGCCAATTTGCTCTTTGCTCTGCCAGTTGTGCTGCATCAGATGGAACAAACGGGGAACTTCATGCTTGAGAGGCATCAGATAAAGACAGAAAGAGGTTCAAATTCTGGGCACAGAATTAACTTTTACCTTCCTGAACACTGCACTGTAACAACTCGAATCCAGCATCAGAAACTAACCGAATTTTAAAGTTCAACATGACATCAACCAAAATTTTGGGGAAGAAATAAACCCACAGCAAGAACCTTGTAACTAGTCTACTGGTTAGAAACTACAGATCCTTATGTTTGTGACTCCAAACCAACCTTTTTCCATGTCACAACCAGTCAGTAAAATTTTGAGAGCCAAATGACACAACAGGTCACTGTGGATATTATTTCAAGTTCTGCTTCTATTACAAGCAAGAAAAATTCTTGGCACATTGAGAATAATTTCTTTCAGTAGGCACAGATTTGTCTCACAAAGGTCCAGAACTGGCAGGTCTTGACTTACAGACTCTGCAGGTCAGAACCAGACTTCAAAAGGACCAGAGAAATGCACACTGTGAGCTCTGTTCAGAAGATATTAAGTTTTAAAAATAAAACTAACAGTTAATCTAATAACCATTCAAGCATGGCCTGCTGAGTACAAGTACTGCAGGGCAACTTACATTTGATCAAGCATTAAAATAATTACAGTAGGATTTTTGTTTGCAACCCAAGTTTTAATCTGTCCAAGGCACTGGAGTAACTGAACCACAGCAGCCTTCCTTGTGCAAGCAGCACACAGAGCTGATCCCAAGAAGGATCAGAAAACTGATTTATAATCATGGCAGACATCAATTCATATACTCTGGGATTCACACCTACTGGGAAATGTCACACAGACCTCTGAACAGATCAGAACAGACCTCTGAATTGGCTACAGGATGTAAGGTTGGTGTAAAAGGGCCAGATTTCTGTGAGATGTTAGCTCACAATCATGAGGAAAATGAGGACTAAAAAAAACCTGAGAAGTTTCAGAGCCATAAGATGGGAAAAATCCCACAGAAAAGGAAAATTATATATGTACAAGGTAGGATCCAAATCATGAGGTCTACGTTTTAATCTTTCCTATGGTGTGACTGGAATATTCAAGAATCAATTATTACTAAAAGCCCAGGATAGAGGGAAATGTCTAACACCTCCTACAGCCTTCCGAGTTTGGGAACTGCAGTTGGGCAAACCCTGTATTGCTGCTCACCACAGTGAAGAACAGGCAGTGGCAGTGGGGAAGAGGAGTGGGATGAGCACAGGAGGCTGGAGGTGAGGGGATGAGCACAGCAGAGCTGGAGGTGAGGGGATGAGCACAGGAGGCTGGAGGTGAGCACAGGAAGTTGGAGGTGAGAGAAGGAGCACAGAAGGCTGGAGTTGAGGGGAGGAGCAGAGGCGGCTGGAGGTGAGGGGGTGAGCACAGGATGTTGGAGGTGAGGAGATGAGCACAGGAGGCTGGAGGTGAGGGGAGGAGCAGAGGCGGCTGGAGGTGAGGGGGTGAGCACAGCAGAGCTGGAGCAGCCCTCAGTGCTGGAGCAGCCCTCAGTGCTGGAGCAGC
>QUSF01000018.1:10237795-10257251 GCA_003676055.1 Chloebia gouldiae | reverse complement strand
TAGTCTGGAACCCTTGTTTTCTGATCAGACAAAAAAAAAGTTGGAAGATTAAGCAGCAATGTTTTCTCTCAGCTCCTCAGACAAATCCTCTGGCCATGCTGATGAGCACTTACACAAGAGCAGTAAATGCTCTGGAGAAACAGGGCACCAACTCCTGGGCAGCAGGGACACCGAGCTGCCAGATCCTGTTATTTCATGGAATTTTATTTAGAAAACTTCCATTAATTTCAGGCAGTGAAATAGCACTGGGAGGGAAGGGCCAAAAATAGAGCAAGAGACGTCTGCTGCTGCTTCAGGGTGTTTTGTCTTACTTGAAAGGGCACACGTTCTGCTCGGGACAGAGCCTGGAAGACGGTTCCTGCTGCCCATGTTTGGGAAGGAGCGAGGAGCCTTTCTTCAGGATGCTCCTGTCAACACGCAGCACTCGCTTCCCACAAAACCTCCCCCAGCTGCCCGGGCAGGCGTGGAGAGCGGCCAGCGCCTCCCAGAGCCCGCACCTCGGCCTGCATAAACAACTGTCATGTCTGAAGCCATTCTGGCCCGTGAAGGGCAGCTCACTGCAGTTGGCAAACACGAAAATCCTTGTTTATTCCGAGTGCTCCTGACACATTGTGCAGGGCCGAGAGCAGCAGCAGAGCCGGGAACGTGGCCGGAGTCAGCGCAGGAGCTGGAGCCCAGCGGGGCTCTGAGCCTCCCAACCAGCACTGGTGGGGAGGAGCATTTATGGAGACGCAAGAGCACAGAACAGAGAAATGAAAGATAGGGATGGACAGACAGCTGTACGAAGGGAAGAGGCTGGGGGCAGGAGTGGAGGGAATGAGCAAAATGGATGGATCGAGATCAGGGGAAAATCCCTGTGGGGTGGAGACAGAGGGGATGCAAGGAGAAGGGGTGGGAGCAGGTGAAGCCAGGACTGCAGGGAGGAAGGGCTGCATCCTCTGGAGTCCTCTGCCCTGCCTGGGAACAAAGATGCCCTCAGAACAGCCCGACTGGCTTCACCCAACCCCAGAAACAGAAACACATCCTGCTCAACACACACTTGGCAGAAAAACAATTCCTAAGGTGAGTGGAGGTATTTTACTTCTTGCTGATGTTCCCAAGATAATACTAAAAGGAACATTTAATGAAATAAATCTATTTTCTCTTTGTTTTGGATTTCAGGGTCTGGTTCCAGGACAGAAACAGCTTTATGGCAAGATACTTGTGGTTAAGCAAAATCTCACCACACACTGTGACCTTGTGCTACAAAATCCACCGACTATCAAGATTCCCTTCTCTTCCAGTTACAACCCAATCACAAAACATTAAGCTTTCAACAGAGCATGGGCACAAAATAACATTATAAAAATGAGTGTAGAATTGTGAACAAGTATCGCCCCTCACTTGAGTACACATCAGAAATTCAATTTACTGTTCTTAATCTAACTCCCATCAGTGATGTCAGTAACACAAGAGAAACCACATCAAAGCTGCCAAGAGTACAAACAGGTGATGTTTGCCAACAAATCAATCCATCAAAAATAAAATTTTAACCCCAAAGTGGGAATAAACTTTCCAGATGCTGCTGCAGCATTTTAGATTCTCTTCCAAATCTTAAAATAATTGAAAAAATGTAAAAAAGAACTCAGCTAAAAGATAATAAGCAGCAAGGAGGCAGGGATGCTGCTGCAGAACCTTGGTCCAGTGAGCAGGCAGCATTCCAGCCTCAGCTCCAGCCAGGACTCTGCTGGCTGTTCAAGAGCCAACTTCTCCCAGCACCACCCCACTGCGGGGGAAACAGTAATTTTAAACACTTTTTGGAACTGAACTTCACAGAAGGGTCCATCTCATTTGGTGCACACAGGCACACACACAGCACAGTCCAGTCCACGCTGCTGGCCAAGAAGGGGTTTGGGTTGGTTTATTTCAGTCTTGTTATTTTTTCAGTTTATAAATAAATCCCTGCTTGGACAATAGACATGTTTTGGAAATCTATTTATGGACCACTGGAACTCAAATTAAGTTTACAGTCTGAGTGCTGCTGTTTTGATCCAACAACACACTTGCTGAGTGGGGCTCTGCCATCGTGGCCCTTGGCAGGAGGTTTCTCCACCACTTCTGTAGCTCCTGTTTCCCAACCTCCACGCTGCAGAAAAACCTAGATTTTTAAAATTTCTTTCCCAATTATGGGATTAAATGGCTCATGCATTATTGTGAGGATATAAAAGAATGATAAAGGGATTTCTTATGAGGTTCCTAGCCATCATTATATCATGAGTTATAACATCAGGACAAAAGGAATGGCCTCAAGTTGCACCAGGGAAGGTTTAGATTAGGAATCAGGAGAAAGTTTTTCATGGAAATGGTTATGAAGCATTAGAACAGGCTGCACAGAGAAGTGGTGGAGTCACCATTCCCTGGAAGGTTCCAGATAATCAAAAGCAACTATAGCTTTAAAGCAGTTGTATTGTATGCCAATTATGGTTTTAAAGATGTTGCTTCTTCCATAGTGGGAGCAAATCTTTAAATGCCAGAAGCAGCTGCTTTGTGCAGGAAGGTGAACTTCAAACTCCAGGTTATGCTACTGGTTGTGGCCAGACTTGTAGCCATCAATTCTCCAGAAGCTTCAAAGTCTCATGAAGATGGATAAACTGAAATGTAAGCAGTGAATGGGAAAAATGTAGTGCAAGAAATGTTGAGCAAACTCCACCAGCAGCCAGCAGCAGCAAGGTGGAAACCCCCAGGACGTGATTTTCCTGGCAGGATGGGCAGCATGAGGAATGCCAAATGCTGCCATGACAAACTGACTTGTCACTCGGTGACCTGTGGACTGAGCTGGGCCCACACTGCCACAATCCACTGCCACTTTTTGGAATTAGAGTAAAAACTGTTGGAGGTTTTGGTTTGGTTTTTATCTGTCGCACCTAATTTCTCAAATTACCTTGCATTCCTCACCCAGGGTCCCTAATGCAGAAGCTCATCCTTGCAAATGAGCTGCAAAATGCTAAGATTTTCTCCTCCCACTACAACCTATTTTGTAGGAGTTAAATAGCCCAGCAGCTCAGCCATGGATTTAAATGTCACAGATTCCTGTCGGCCCCCTAAGCTCATTCCCCACCCCAGCACTTGGCAGCAGGGCTCCTTTCTGAGCAGCCTCAGTCCTGCCCTCCATCACAGTTTTCCTTGCTTTTACTCTAATATTCTTCTTTTTCTTCTTTTTCTTTTTTGAGAGTGGTTTTGTTGGTTTTATTTGTTTGAATAAGCAATTTTTTCACCCCCTATATTAGCTTAAAAATCCAATGTGCCAGTTCTGGTAGTGCCACTGTAAAATGTGGTCAGAGGGTGGGAAACCTGCAGGCAACTCCAGCAATCACCTGGCCTGATCAGAGCTTTGCCAGGTGTCTCCCAGCAATTCCTGTCTCACTCTAATTTCTCCCTGCCTGGTAGAACATCTGCTTATTTTTAGGTCTGGGTAATTATCATCACAGAGCTCAAAGCACTTCTTTGTTCTGGTTATTTTAAGCAGAGCATTACACGAGTGGTGCCATCGCTGTCTCTCCCGATGGATTCTGGTCTGGAGGGAACGAGACTGAGGACAAACACAGCAAAACCACCATGAACTGGGACCTGAATAAAACATAGGAGGCTGGAAAAGTTCACGCTAGACTTGTGCTGCTCTTTTTTTCTTTTTCATTTTCTAGAAATTCAGCAGTATCCAGATGGACTCCATATGTCCTGACTCTCTCCCTGCAGGGTCCTTTGGGAAAGCCCATGGCAATAGCCACATGAATCCTGCACAGCAGCGCTGGTTTGATGTGGTTAGACCCCAACAGCTTAAAATTGGTTTATTTGGAAATGGTTTTTACCACCAGGTACCCACCAGCCCTGGGCTATATCAGCATCAGCAGCCCAAGACCTGGGGCAGGAGGAAACGGAGTCCAGCTCCCACTGAGAGCAACAGCCACATTCCTGCTGCTCACTTTAAAAGCAAGAAAAGGATGCAAAGTGACCATTCAAGAGAAAAGGTTTTGCAATTTAACCTGGAGGTTACATCATGTCTGGCAGCACACATGGGCTGTCTGTAACAGGGCTTTAGCCTGGCATAAGGTACTACCCCACAGACCAGATTTTGGAATACAAGCCAAAAATATAGCTGGAACAAAGGACAAAGTCTGCACTTCCCAAAACACGATCACAACTTGCTCCAGAAACCATAGAAAGTTACATAAATGAAAAAGCTGATTCATGAGAACAAAAAGAAAAGCTTCTCTCATGGATTATAATGCCATTGTAACTGCATTCATTCAATAACCTAAGGCCTAAAAACTTTTAAATCCCACACCAACAACACCCAAGTCCAAAGATCCTTGTGCATGCAACAAGTTTTTTCCTACCAGAAGAACCAAACAGGAAAATTAACATCATCTCCATGTGCAAAAGTCCTGGAGAATCAGGATTCTGAAGGGAACCAAGGGCACTCAGAGACCCAACCCTCACTCACTTTTATTTACTCTGACACAGACTGCAAAGAGAATAAAAGCCATGGGGGATTTGGCATTTAGCTCCCTTGGGCTGCTTTGGGAAGTTCAGCCAGCAACACCAGCCTGGCCCCTCTGGCTGGCACAGACCAGCACAGCTGAGCAGTTCCTAAGTGCCACACTGCCAACTTGCTGTTGGAGTTCAAAGAATTAGTTAAGAAAAACTAAGAAACATTTTCTCTCTTGCTGCAGCAAGGAGGGTTTGAAGTGAGTGCTCCAGCAAAGTTTTTCAGTGTCACTAATTTGGTGTCAGACACAGTACAGCAAAGTCCACCACACCACAACTACAGTTAAACAAGATCCTAAAAGGCCACAAATAAGTCAGAACTGTCTTGCTGCAACATCCAGTGTCTGCTTAGCTACTTTCCTCCTGCAGTGGCCAAAAGCAGATTCCTCTACCCATTAGCCAAGTAGGAAGACAAGTAACATTTCCTTATTTATATCTCCCCAGCTTCTGGCACACAGCAGCAGCAGCACTGCCTAACAAAGCCCTGATGACTTTTTAATGTGTTTCAGGTTTACTTTCCATGAAGGCACCTTCAGGATTAACATTATTATCACAGCTTAAGGAAAATTCTGCTTTTAACAAATGATACCCAAGCACTGGGGAGGTGAGTGGGGTGAATCCATTCATCCTTTAGCACCTGCCTGTCAAGGACTATTGTGATGTTACCAGGATTCTAACAGAGAACATCTTACCAACAACACCTGAAGCCCATGTTTAAAAGTACCATTTAATAAACTTCACATTTTGTTCCAGTACATGAAAATGGTTCTGTCAGCTGAAACCCCACGTCTTTTCCTACTGAAGCATCAAATTCAGAAGTAAATCTTCCTCTTTTTTTGGCTGCAAGGAAAAGGTGGTGGGGCACTGAAAGGGCTCTCCAGGGAATAGTCACAGCCCCAAGGCTGCTAGAGCTCCAGGAATGTTTGGACAACGCTCCCAGGGATGCACAGGGTGGGACTGTTGGGGTGTCTGTGCACAGCCAGGAGCTAGACTTGATCCTTGTGTGTCCCTTCCAACTCGGGATATTCCATGATTCCATGAAAAGAAGGGTGACACAGTGCACTCTTCTTCAACTCTCCTCCTTCCTGGCTGCTCCCCAACATATTTTTAGTTGCTCATTCAGCATCTCCTGCCTGTCCAAGCTCCTGACTGCACTGGCAGCATCCATTTGTTTTGCCCAAGAGCCCAGCTCAGTCTCAAGCCTACCAGAGATGCACAAACTGCTGGGAGTGTTCTGGGGGGCTCTGCAGATCAGATGTACTCTCCTTTAGTGAGGATATCTGTGTCCTCACCACAGCCAGAAGTGACACATCCCTCTACTCTCTGCTTAGATGCTTCTGTTCATTCTGTAAAAGGCTTGCAGAGGGTCACTACTGCCAAGTCAAAGTCATTCACAAGTCAGGATATGGCAAAGCTCTTCCCCACAGTGACCATGGCCTGCTCAAAGACTGCCTCCCCAAACACAGACTCTGCAAGCATCCAGAGACTGACTTTCTGTATCTCTGGGATTTTTCATTCCTTTTTTCGTTCTTTTAAAGTTCTGTGAAAAGTGGCAGCAATACCCAATGGGATTATTTGCCTAGATTTCAAAACCAAACAAACTCCACACAGGCGAAACTCCCACTTGCAGGGATTTTAATGCAAGTTTTTAACATTTAAAATCTCATTTTATCATCAACCAAAAAACAGAGACGTTTGCTCATAGGATGACTGAGCCTTTTTATCCTGTGCTTCCATGCACATGGAACACAAGACGCCCAGCAGCTGGGCAAGGGAGATGTTAAAACCCAAAAGTCCAAGAAGTTCTGGCAGCACTGGAGCTGGTACTAGCAGAGGCACCAGACCTCCCTGACTATTTGTAGACAACGAAGAGCCTGAACACAGAAAAACAGTGAATGTAACTGAAGCTTCCAGCTGCTGAACGCCAGGAGGTGTCCCAGATCTGGAGAAGCATCAGACTGACACTTGTCCCCCCTCAGACAAGGAAGGTTTGATCCGGAGGCATGGAGGGTGCCTGACACCTCTGCACTCTGCTCAGGCTGGGCTCCAGGGACAGCAGCAGGAGTCTCCCCTCCCTTCACGTGATCTCGGCAAACAACCCCACCAGGAGCTGTGTTTGATTAGGAATGAACTTTGCCTGAGTCTCTGGGAAGTCCCTGGGCACTGCCTGGCAGCAGCTCCAAACTCCACAGCCTGACCCCTCCAACATCCAAAGCCTGCCCATCCTCCTGCAGGGGCTCTGCACAGGCTGCCCCAAACCTCCCTTCATCCAGCCAGGTCTGGGCAGGATCATCTGGGAGAGGGAAGCACAGCTCCTTACCAGGACCACAGACACTCAACCTGCATAAACCAGGGATATGGAAAGAGGCCTTCTCCACCAAGTCCAAAGGCCTGTCCCTGAGCATGGACAGCACTTCTTAGATTCAAAGAATATCCTGAGTTGGAAGAGACCCTCATGGATCATCAAATCCCGCTCCTGGCCCTGCACAGGACATGCCAACAATCCCATGCTGTGCCTGAGAGAGTGCTGGGTCCTGGGGCTCTGTGACCATTCCCTGGGGCGCTGTTCTAGTGCCTGACCTCCCTCTGGATGAGGAATGTCCTTGTAACATCCAGTCTGAACCTTCCCTGACACAGCCCCAGCCGTCCCCTGGGGTCCTGTCCCTGGTCAAAGAGCAGGGGTCGATGCCAGGCTATCCTTGGCTGGGCTCCCTGGAGCTCTGAGCAGGGAATCTCCCACAGCAGTGCTGCTTTGGGGCACCAGCCCAGCTCACAGCTGACGGGGGGATTCTTGTGCCATCACATGCAAAGGGAAGAAACGAGCCAGGGGAGGCAGGACTGCCTCTCCCAGCAGCTGTAAGGACTGAAAGCAGGGAGCAAACCATGGCTGCATGCTTTTGCTTCACTCAGCAGCAGGAAGAATTTGCAAATGCAAATATTCACATATCAGGATGATTTTTTTTTTTACTTTTTTTAGATGACTACTTTAGTTATCCAGAATAAACATCTTGCAAAATCAAGCTTCCAAACCTAGGCTTCCTTTTACTTTCCTTTAGGTGAGGATCTAAAGAAACACTGATGTATGGCAACCATAGCTTTAACCACCACTGACACTGCAGCACCCAGAATTGTCATCATCCACAGGGAAACACCACCATTACAATACTAAATAAATTGACCCTTGGCAATTTTCTAAGTCAGTCTTGTGGCATTTGACTTTTATAAGCCTGAAAACTGCTCGTCTGGTCCAAAACCAACAGAGAGCGAGCTTCCTACTGCGGAATACAGGCCCCATTATCTCAGTTATGCACTGACAAAGCATAAGCAGCAGCAGAATGTGAACTCTTCATTTATTACACACAGTTGTTTTCTGCAGCAGACATGGAGCTTGGCAGGCTGAGTTTCCCTGGAAGTCTCCATGTGCCTTGTCACAGCATCCAAACTCAGGGCTGGGTTAAATAAAAACGAACAGATCCACTCCTCCCAAAGCCCAGTACCAAACCAACAACTCCTGAACTGCCCAGGGCTGAGAGTGGCAGGGCCTGGGAGCATTCCCACCCATCAGCCAGCAATTCTGCTATTCCTGGGGTCTCCACAGCCCCAGCATCTCACTGGACTCTCCTATCTGAGTCACAAAACAGGGAAAGGGGAACTTTTGCTATATGAAATTAAAAAAAAAAAGTCCTTAAGTCCAAGCTACCTCTGTCACAGACTCCTTGAACAATTTTCTCTTCGTGTCTCAGAGTTCCCTTTCCTGAGTCATCAGGAGTAATTATTTTTTCAAATCACTGCTTATTTACTTTCAGGGATCATTTCTGGCTGATTCTACAAACGGTAGAATCAATCAATACACCACAGCCCAGCCCCACAGGCAGGCTTTGTACACTGTAAAGCAATTTACCACACAGAAGACTGATCTCCAACAAAATACTGAGGCTCAGTATCACAAGATGCAGACAACTCTCTGACACATGATATTCCTAAATACTCAAACATTTACCATATGGCTGAGAAAAGCAGGGGAAAGGCCATGAAGGTGCTGCTGGTCACCTGACTGCTTGCTCTGGAAGCCTTAAAAAGTCCTGACAGTCTGGACCTCACCCCCAATGTCAGGTTCTAAATCTGTTTTTTTCAGCCAGCCTCGCTCTGAAAGCCAGAAGAATTATTTCTCCTTTATCTTCAGTTTCATGGAGATCCCAGGACAGGTCTGTGCAATGCTGACAGCAACTCCCCCCTGTAAGAACTGACACAAACTGCCAGGTGCCACCTCAGTGCCCCTGAGACTTCACCCTCCCCATCAGCCCAGCACTCCAGTATTTCCAGGGAAGCAGCCTGAGATCACAGCACACACAGGACTGCAGGTTGGGGGTTTATTGAAACAGCTGCTCCTGTAATTATTCTTCAGAAGCTGTGGATTTCTGCTGGTGATGAGGAGCCCTGCACAACAGAAGGAAAACAGGTTTGGTTGTGCTTGTGTGACGAGCTGAACTTAGGAAAGGAGTTAATAGCACAGACAGTTCTGCACGAGGCCCCCGTGGTTTACAATAAAAGCAGTTTATTTCCTGTATGGTTTAGCACACAGAGGCTACATTAACCGACAGGAGTAAAAGTTTACAGCATTAATTGCTGTTTCACTGCCTTTATATTGCTAGGCATTTATTCTTTAAATAAAAGACTATTTTAAGAAGAAATACAACATGGCCTCAGGGATCCAGGTGCCTCTGATGTGTATTACTTTTTATCTTTGAAGACTTCATATACCACAGATCTTTGTTAACAAAGAGTCTTTTTGCTGACTGCTGTTCTAAAACTAAACCAAGTAATTTTTTGAAGAGAACAAAGGCTATTTTCTTGAACTTAAATACCTAAATATCATAATACAAAGGAAGAAAAAAAGCTATGGATTAAAAAAAAGTTAATACAAATTTTCCTCCTCTTTGCAAGAAGAGCCAGGCCCTCTCGAGATAGAACAGCGTGCTGAATCTTTCCTGGAGAGGAAAGAGTCAGCAGAGCACAGCCTGTATGGACAGCAGCTTTCTGACCCAGTAATTAATTGCCCTGGGTAACATTTCAAGTGTGAATCACCCTGAAGGCCCCAGATCCTTCTCTATGTTACTTGGACAAAATATTGTCTAAAAACTGTGTCTCTAAGTGGGAGAGATAAATTGTTCTCACAAGACCTGGCCACACTGCAGTTTCTAACACTTTGGGCAGCTGAAACAACACAGGAGTTGGCCAAGCTCTGCCTGCCATAGCCAGGAAGGCCAATGCCTGGGGCTTTGCTCTCAGGACTGCTCAGGAGACATCCTGAAGTGACTCTTTCAGGAATTAACAAAATGGAGCATTTCCCTACACAGCGAGGCTGTTCCCATCACCAGGCTGCTCTCACCCACTGCATCCCTGCAGCCCACAGGGAAGTGCCACCTCCACCCCAGAGCAGGAGCACTCATCTGGATGCTGCCCATGCCTTGGAGCCATAACCTGGAGCCACTTTGCAACTCCCCATTGTCTTTTTTAAGTTTTATAGATCCTTCTTGTCACCATGGTATCTGCTTTTTTTTTTTTTTTTTTAATCACAAGCTTTCTTCTTCCTCAGTGCAAGCCAGCATCTGCTTACCCTAATCAGAAACTAAGATAAATACACAGAGCATTTTATTTTTTCAAAGTTTAAGTCCCCAGCTGTTTATTTGCTGTAGGATGGAGTTCTCCAGGCCTGGGCAAGCAGCCAAAATGGCTTCATTCCCCTTCTGTTCCTCAGTGTCAGCCTGATACTGATGGCTGGCAGTGGGAGGTGATGGCTCTCCCAGTGCCTTCCAAGCTGCCAGCCTGGGTTTCAAATCATTCCACAGAAGATGGAGCTGTCTGTCCAGCAGCTCCTCAGTTCATGCAGGTGTAAATTCCTGAGGGGAACATTTCCCAAGTTAGCGTTGTGGATTTACTTTGATCTTTCCACAGCATGCACAACAAAGCCCAGACCTCTGCAGGTGAAGGGAAGCTCTCACAGGGACCTCCTGGTACACTTTAATGTGATGGAAGGGAACAGAAAATTGGAAGAAGATTGCTTGGGCATAAAGGTTCCAGGGACTGAGCTACCAGAACCAAAGGACTTGTTTATCTGCATTACAGGGTGGAATTTCCAGTTCTTAATCAGGATTACTGGGGCACTAACAAGAAAATTTGCAAACCTGCTCCTTTTCATTTCTATTCACATATATTGTATTTCTTGCCTAGGAAAAACCAAAACCACCAAACATCTACTAGCCATAAATCAGCTTCACTTAACTTCATTTCTATGCATATCCAGTGACAACATTTTAGGATATATTTTAATTCATTCACAGAGTTATTCTGCTCTTTTCCTGCTCTGCCAGTTGTTCTGCAGCTGCTGCTCTAGCCAAATACATTTGCAACATGTGCACAGGAATGTCTTGGATAAGCAGCATTAAGTATTTCCTAAGGAATAAAATCTTGTCCTCCTGTAGTCCATGGCAGAATTCCCAGTGATATAAGCACGGCCAGAGGTTGATCCCATGAGGTGACTACAGATGTGCTGTTTAAGCCTGCCTGGCAACAAGTACTCCCATAAAAACGTGGGTTTATGTGAAAACTGCCATGATTTTTCCCAGAGGTTTTCTGTTTGCTGTTTCCATCAGGCTTTTCCAGTTGACTCTGATTCATGCCTAAGGCAGGAGAGGTGTCTGATCACCTACCCTAAACATGGGCTAAACATGCAGTGTGTCAGCATCTGCACAATGATGCTGGTCTTGGAATCACCAAATACTTGTTTTCGTATGTAAGAAATGCTGAGACACCAACCCAACATATCCCAAACACACACGTTCATTTTCCACCAACCATTGTCCTGGACAACATGGTCTTAATTTTTTTTATGCAAGCTGTTAACATAATTTTGGGAGCAGAGCCAATTTCATTCAAGAAGAGAAGAAAGCTTTACTGGGTTGGATCCAATACTTGTCTAGCCCAGTCTCCTGTCTCCACTGGTCACAGATCCCAGGGAAGATCACACCATCAGGCTGAGCACAAAGAGCTACACCACATCCAGCCTTCTTCCCAGACTCCAGTAACTCCCAGTCTTGACTCAGAGGTGTAGTAGTGATGTTTAATAGCCCTTAAGAGACTCTTCCCCTTAATTTGTCTCACTGCTTCCCATGTCCATGCACTTTCTGCTGCACACAATGTCCTCTGGCAGGGAGTTCCTCCCTGAAATCTGTGTTGTCAAACAAAGCACTTCATTTACTCTGAACCTGCCACTTCCACTTGCTCTCCCCCAGTCATTCCATTAGGGGAAATTATTAATAATCCCTTCCTGTTTGCTCTCCCATGCCTGACGTGATGTTATCACATTTCAGACTTTTTCAGCTCTTCCTTTCTCAGCTGCAGAATTCACAGAATCATGGAATGGTTTGGGTGGGAAGGAACCTTATAGACCACCCAGTTCCACCCACTGCCAAGGGCAGCGACCCCTTCCACTGTCCCAGGTTGCTCCAAGCCCCATCCAACCTGGCCTTGAGCACGTCCAGGGATGGGGCAGCCCCAGCTTCCACCTTATCATCCACAAATCCTGCCTTATTTGGTTGTTCCATCTACAGTGATCACCTCACCCTACTTGCTTCTCTTTTCTCACTTTTTATATGATTTAAAGACAATTCCAGTCTACTAAAGACAGACTCACCACACATTTATAGAGTGGGTCTTTTCCTTCTTTTGCCCTTTCCCATCCTAAACACTCCTGACATTCTGTTTGCTTTTCATGGCCATGAATATGGTATTTTTGTAAAATTACCTAGCTCCAAGACCTCTCTGCTAGAACAGTATTTTATCAGAGTTTAAACCTTGTTCTTGAACAGGACAACCATTGTTTCTTCCCAGTTTTCCAGCTGGGACAGCAACAGCAGGCTGTTGTTGCACTGTTTGCTTAGAGTCCAGCACAGCTCTCTGTGGGAATCTCCTGGTTAACTTCTGCAGATTGTAATAGATTGGGAAAAAAAGATTTTTTGTCCAAAACTTTCCAGAAATCCAGGGATTCAATATTATGGATCACCCTCCTTCCTATGCTCCAGGTAGCTCAGGTGTGAGGCACAGCTTCTTCCTCTGACACTGCACTGATTCTCCTCCCTGCTCTGTCTCTGTCCACACATTTGCTGGGCAAGAGCCCAGTGAAGAATAATATCCATTTGTGCAGCACCGGAAGATGCTTGCAGCTCCCACATTTCCCTGAGATCCTTTTTCAAACCACAGCTGCCTTTGGCTCCTCTCTTCACTCCAACACTCAGCAATCAAACAACAGGTAGTAGTTAAAATTTTACACTCGAGCGCCTTTAGAATTTCTAGAGAGGCTGATTCATGCATGGAAACAGCCCCAGAAAAACTGAACTTCAGATCATTAATTAAAGAAATAAATCACCACATCCATGTCTCACAGGGGAAACCAAGTCCAGGAAGGAGCTGTAAGTCAGGATGTGAAAACAACTTCAGTTGTATCCTGAGAGCACAAACCTCGGTCAGGCCAGTTGGATGCTGACCTTTCACTTTTTTTTTCTGGTGCTTTAAAGCTCAGTCTCACTCTGCTGCCTTTTCAGTGTTAGAAAATGGCTTTAACACAGAGTTGGAGGTGCTGTCCCAGGAAGGACGTGCTCCTGGATGGAGGCTTTTATTCTAGGACAAACAACTGTAGATAAGCATTACAATCAAAGCCCTTTCAGGCTCAATTAAATATCTTACCAACAAAAGCATTTAAATGTAATCATAAACTGAAAGTCTCCCCTGCATATGGCCGGGGTTAAACAAATGGCATTAACACCAAATTTTCATGTTTGAGCAGAAACATTCCTGAATGGCAGAATATTGATATAAGATATGGATTTGGTTCAGGTTTCCAGCTGTCCAGGCAGAGCCAAGAACTGAGACTGGTGCTTCCAAGACTGGGGAGCACAAGGAACAGGGAGAGCTCATCTCCCTTTGGCTATGGCAACAATGCATCCTTAGCTCTTGTTTTTGTCTTAGAGGGGAATATTTCAATTCTGTTTTGACCTTAAACAGCTGAATTCTGTCAGTGTTGGTGTAGTTCCCTTTCTCTCCCCTTTCCCTCTCTTCCTGGAAGGAGTAAGAATAACCTCGCAGAGACACAAACCTTGGCACCTTCTGCTCATTAACCCTGATGCCAATTCACTGACTTCTATAGGAATTTTGTGAGTACAACTTTAATGCCCCAGGACAAGGAAAGTTCCATGCTCAACTCTATAAATATTTATTTAAAACCCACAAGTGCTTAGCCCTGACATGACGCTGTGTGCATCCTGTCCTAGAACGTGCTGCAGTTCAGGGTTCAAGGGAAAGCCAGCACAAGCTGACAGCACCCAGCCTCTCCCCAAAATCTGCCTCTTCTCCCCAAGCAGAGACATAATCCTGATGCACTACCTCAGAATAAACACTGTCCTACCTGCATATACAACCTAGAAAAATTCTCAGCAAAAAGCCTGTCCTGGCTTTAACTGTGGAGGAGAATTTTCCATCTTTCTCCTGCTGTCAGAAACTGGTTTTAGTTAAGCACAGTAGACTGTTTTTTATTTTGATATATTAAAACTAATGCGACAACTGCAGCCAATTTAATCTCTGGCTTCATTAAAAATTTGAAAGAATATTTCAAGAAAAATATTTTACTTACCTCGAGTTTGGAACAATGACTGTACAAAAAACAACTCAGGAGGCAGATGGAACACATCCAAGCTTGAGCCACATTATGGATTTTGTCTCCCATCCCAAAAGGTCTAACTCCATTTTATTGAGAGAAACTCTGTTAGGTGTTAGGTACTGTTAGGTAACTAACACTGGGTATCCAAAAAAGTCCTTCACATACATTAAGTTTCCACAAAAGAGAGGTTTTAAAATCAATTCCTAACTTAACAAGTAAGTTTTCACCCATAGCATATAAATAGCATGAACTGAGTATCACAAAATCATTCATACGCTGTGAAGTTGTTTTTCAACTACAGATGAAGTTTATTTCCCCATAAAATGTGCATTTCCCTAAACTTGCATCACAATACACGACTATTTACCAGAGATTTGTATCAGTGTTTTCTTCCCTCTACCCTGCCCTGCCAGGCAGCCCAAGGAAGTTCACGAGCTGCTCCTGACCGTCTGCTGCCACTGCTCGGGGCTTCCGCAGCGACAAACGTGACCACAGACATCCGGGCTGGGCCAGCACGCTGGGAGCCCTGAACGTGGCAGCACAACAAGGGCCACTTGTGATCCCCACTGATAAGGACTGCACGCACAGAGCCACCCTGCTGTGGCTGCACTTCCCCTCAGAGCCACCTCAGAGCCGTTGGACTCGATGAGCTTTGAGGCCTTTCCCAACCTGAACGATTCTCCGACTCCATGAAACTTCACAGCAGCCAAACAACACAAACACAAAGCACACAGACTCTGCTCATTCTCTGTACGGGTGGCGTTATTTGCATTTATTGTGACCATCTGAGAAAAAAGGCCTTTGGGGGATTTAAATGCAAAATACAATTTTTTACACAATTTCCATCTCTCCATGTATTACTTCTCTGGGATTCAAACTTCTGAAGGATGAAGCAGCCTCGCCAGCCCTCCCAAAGCACTAAGCTGTTGAACACGGGCAAGAGCTGGTGGTTACACATGCTCTCATCATTTCCAACAGCTCTTTTCCAGAACTCTTCTCCCCTGGAATGTTCCAGGAAGCCCTTGACACTGGTTATATATCTCCAGTAGCACCAGCAAATTCTCTGGTGCCTTACTGGGAAAAGAGAAGAGTAATTGCAAGCAAATGTTCTCCACACCATGGGCCACTTTCATCTTCATTTACTGGGAGAAGACCTAGATCCTTTCCCAAGCAAGGACACTATACAAGAAAAATATGAACCCCCCACATCCTTAACTTTGTGAATGAAAAGTAAATTAAAATTTCCTTTCCTCTCTAAAACCATCCGTAAACAGCGGCAGGTCCGTGTAATAGAGGACTCTGACTCTGGAGATCATCTCTTCTTTCTGCTGTGTCTGCAGTCGCAGTAGGAGGTAAGGAAAGAAAACCACTCACACAGCCATCAAAACGAGGGAGGAGGGCAGAGCTGGGAGACACAGAAATGTGGATGTAGATCACAAAGACGAAGCAGTTGGCCCAAAGAGCATCTGAACAGCAGACATTTGATGTGGCAGTTTCCACAGCCCACAGCACTGGCAGTGGCACAGGGCAGAGCTCAGCCCACCACATCAGTGCTGGCACTTCAGTTGCACAGCCACAGCCTCCAGTTTCAGCCATACCCCTGGAACTGCAGGGTGATGTTGGATGAACAAATTCTCTCAAAGTCCGTACTCAAGACCAGTGCAGTTGTTGGCAACAAACGCACACTTATAAGATCAGGAAGAATTTAAGCAGCTGGTTCCCTTCCACATGAGATCAATAAAATGGGCAATCCAGCTGCTTACAGGAAGAAAGAGATTCTGGTGCTGGGCAATCTCTTGCCCCAAAATCAACAGAATACCAAAATCTCATGGAGAAAATCACACACTGGATTTGTGCTATTCAGCTTCTTCCCCCCTTGTATCCTTTTCTACCAGGAGCAATAGAATAGTAACTCTTAGGCCTCTCTTCCTTTCACCTCTCGAAGGATTTGAATGGGAGGTTGCAGTGAAGCCAGCACAGTCCCTGTTCCTACAACGCTCCCGCACTCCCGAATGCGGCATTTGCGTCTCACTTGTGTCCGTAGCCTCCACCACTGTCCCAGGCTGAGGACCACTGCTCACTTCCCCTGTCTGCCATGCAGGAGGGCTCCTGGCCAGCAGCTCCACAGGCACATTCCCATGAGGGTGTCCTCATCTTTGTCATTACAATCCCCGTGCATCCCTGCTCAGCCCACAGCACATCAGCCAAGGTGAGAAGATGAAATACAAGGGGCCATTTCCCAAGCAAGACTTTCAAACACACCAGCAAACTGGGGCTGGAAGTATTGCATTATGGAGTGAAATTTAAATAGGAGGCCAGACAAGATGTCAATCATCATACTTTCCAGAAATCCCTTGAAACATACTCATAAAATGTCTTTGCTTAGACAAGAGCTTCACACAGTGTTTTTTTCCTCACAGATATATCATCCTGAATATAAACATTATAGCGAACAGTGCCTTAGGGAAACATTTTATACACTGTGATGTGGCAAATTATACCATATAGCAAAGCAGGACTTTGCCAGTAACAGACCACAAAATTTGGGCACCCTCCAAGACTCATAACCCCAGGGCATGAGGTGTGAAGCAACCTCAGCCCTTTTCCATTCAGTGGGAGACACTTTCCAGTCCCACAAAAGCTTCTTCAGCTTACAGAAATGGGGCAGGAAGGAGGAGATTTGATACTTATTTCTGGTTTGCTTCTACTCAGGCAAATTAGCCTTTTAAAACCCAAAATAACACAGTGCTGGGTGTCACTACAGTACAAAGATGACTTAGCAGGAGTGAGAGCCCTCCCCAGGCTGATGTTACCCAGTTCAGTCACTTTGCTGCAAACAGCCTTGTCCCTGTTCCATCTCTCTGTGGCAGTCTTCTCTGATGTGGATTTTCCATTCCTGGAGTGGGTTATTTCAGATTCATCACCCAGAATGGCTTCTCTGGTCCTCCAACCAAAGCCTGTCTCACCAACAGTTTTAAGAGCCACAGGAACAACTCATTCTCATTCCCTCCAAAGAGGTGCCTCTCTGTCTTTAGGTTGAAACATCGATTAAAATTCTTATACTGGAAAGAAAACATCACCCACTGAGGTGCTGGGCTGGTCCTGCCAACAGAAACACCCTCAGTGTACGCAGGAATCTAAGAATGTGCAAGTCTTGCTCATTACCGCAAGATCTCTTGAGCTGCTCCAGCTTTAGACACAGGCATGAGTGTATGTGTGTGTGTATATATATAAAAATATACACGTCATAAAACTGGCAATCATGTGCACATTACACTCGAATTCCCCAAAAAACAGACTACACCAACGCTACATTCAAATTCCACAGGCAGGGATGCACAAAGGAGCCTGAAAGGCAGCAGTTAGTCAGACTGGAGCTTTGTAACATGTACAACCCACACAAGGACCAAGCAGCACTGTAAAAGACACTAAGATAATAATTTAAAAACTTAATTTAAAACCAGAAAAACACAATTGGGATTGAGATCTGTGCTTGCACCCCTAGAGCTCAGTATCACCAGACAGACAGAAATCAATAGGTGCCATGAAGAGGGCGCTGATAAAAATCTATAGCAACTGAAGCAGTCAACTTGAAACCTATTAACAGCTGCATTAGAAAGAAAGGATTACTTTTCCAATCTGCTGCTTTCCTTCCAGATGATCATTCTGTATGAACCCAGCAGAAATCCCTTTGGGTCCCTTTTATGAATGAACTACTCAGGATTTCAAGACCCTCCCTGGTCAGCATGAAATAATCCTCCGCTTTTCACCACCAGCACTGTCAGCGCTGGCATCAAGTTTACTAAAAATGAGCAGGGAAGGCAGGGACAGCAGGCACACCTGAGGCACAGGCTCCTGTGCCATCTGCAGCCCGTCACCCCAAGCTTACCAATGGGTATTTGATCTGCTGAAGCCCACAGACCAGTGGCTGCACTCAGGCAAAGAAGGAGAATGAGTGAGGACTTGTTTTTATCTTCTGTACATCACGGTCCTCCCAAAGTTTGGGGACCTGAAGCATGAACAGTGACAGGAAAAGGTCATCATACAGCCACAGCTCAGACTCTTTATCTCCTTGCAGTAAAAGTCACTGATCATTAACTGCAAATAGCTGGCATTTTCTGAGTCCCTGGCATTTTGTAGTTCTCCAGCACATCCATACCAAGTGCAACCAAATCCCCCGGATTTCAGCCTCGGAGCATCTCCCACACAGATCAAAGAGAAACCAGACGATCCTGAGGACATAGAGCTACACCTGAATTGAGGCACAAATCCCGCTATTTCTGTGTATCTCTTTATTTTCCGTTTGAAAAACACAGTCCGAGCTCTGCCTACAACACACTGCGGCCACAAAAAGCGAAATCCAGTATTCCCAACAGGGCAAAAACCAGAGGCTACTGGGACAGCGGCCACACACGCCTGCCACAATCTGCGAGGAATAAACTCACCAAAACCAAATGACGGGCGACACATTTAGAATTGAACTTCAAGAACAACAACAACAAAAAAAAAATAGTGGTGGCTCTGCCTTCCCAGCACAGGGCGAGGGGTGCGAGATCACTGAGGAAATGCCGCTTTCCGTCGGTGGCAGCCGCAGCACCGCCCGACAGCGCCGGGCGCCGTGAGGGGACCGCGGCTGCCCCGGCCTCTCCCCACGCTGCCCGGCCGCCCCCCGCGTCCCCCACCCGGCACAAGTTTCCCCCGGGCGCCGCTCACCGCCGTGGAGCCGGAGGAAGAGGCGATGTAGACCTTGATGACCATGCTGGGAGCGGCGGGATGCGGAGCCGGGCGGGCGGTGGGTGTGTGAGGGCGGCTCGGGCGCGGGCTGGGGCTCGGGCGGGAGGGCGGGCGCGGGGAGGCGGCGGGAGCGCTCGCCCCGCCTCGCTCCGCAGCTGCCACCGCCCGAGCCCGGAAGGGCGGAATTTTTTTTTTTTTTAATTAATTAAATAAATAAATAGTAAAAAAAGGAAAGGGAAAAAAATAAGAAGAAAGAAAGGGGGAGAGGAGGAGCGTTGTCGGCGAGCCGCGCGAGACGTGCGGGGGAGGTGGGGCGGGGGAGCCATGGCGGCGGGGCCGCGCCGAGGGGACGCGGGGGCTCGGGCAGGGCGGGGGTGAGGGCGGCGGGGGGCACCGCCGGGGCGGGAGACGGAGAGAGGGAGCCAGGCGTGCGGGGGTTGCCATGGTAGCGGCTGGTTCGCCTCAGTGCTGGCTCCCCTCAGCACC
>QUSF01000018.1:10193193-10217795 GCA_003676055.1 Chloebia gouldiae | reverse complement strand
CGGGGCCGCCGGGGGCCCGGAACCGGTCGAAACGCTTCGGGCGGGCGCGATCGCCACGTTCCCGGTTGTCCCTCATTGTCCTTGCCGGGCCCGCCGCGACCTTGTTGTGTGAGGGGAAATTGGCGGGAACTTTTCGAACTCGGCGTGATGACGTAGCGACGTCAGCCGCGGTGCATAGTGGGAGTTGTAGTCCGTGTGGCGCGGTGGGGATGGGGGGGAGGCCGCCATTGCTGCGGGTGGTGTTGGTGGGGGGGGGTTCTGTGAGCTCTTCCTGCTCCCCTCAGGGTTTAGGTGGAGTTACAGGGGGATGTGCTGCCTTCTCACCTTAGTATCTCGCTTTCCTTGCAGGCTCCAGCTGAAGGCGAGGCAAAGGAGGAGGTAGGAGTTGTGTGTGGTCCCCACTCCCAAGAATTCCAGTGGGGTGCTGCAGGAATTAGGAAGCCCACCCAGCTCATGAGGGGTGTTCCGCTCCTGGGAGTGGCCTGTGCCTGGTTTTGGGGTGCTCGGGGCCATCACGGTCCTCTGAGGTGGCACTGGGGGTCCAGCAGCTCCCCTGGGCTGAGGTCAGGGACAGGTCCCAGTGGGAATGTCCCTTTTTGTCCCTTTTAGCCTCACAACTCCTGCAAGTAAAGGAACTTACCCCTTACCTCGTCAGCAGAGAACGTGCACTTCTAGGAAGTCACAGAATACCCTGAGCTGGATGTACAAGGATCATGGAATAACAGCATAGTTTGGGTTGGAAGAGACCTCAAATATCCTCTGCTTCTGTCCCACCTTCCACCATCCCAGGGGCTCCAAGCCCCATCCAGCCTGGCCTTGGATGCTTCCAGGGATGGGGAGTCATCAAGGTCCTCACCATAATGCCCATAATTTCATAAATCCTAGGATTCCTCTGGGGCTTCTTGATGCCATGTTGTTTTGGGTGGCTGTTAGGGGAAAGCTGTGCTTTATGTGCTCTCTGGATTTTACTGACATATCTTTCCTTATGCAGCCAAAGAGAAGGTCAGCCAGACTATCTGCTGTGAGTATCTCTATTTATCCTTTCATATTTTATCACTTGGGATGGGGGCAATTAAAAATAAACCACGGAGGGTTTTCCCCCAGAATTGGGAAAAGCATGCTTAGAGTATTGCAATATTTAAAATTCCCATTCCATGTTTCTGTTCCCTGAGCATCCCCACATCCCAGGCTTCTTGTGTGAGACACAATGTCTGTGTTAGTGCACATTCCATCTGGGCACAAGTATGCAGAGTTAAGAAAAATTGATTTCAGGATGGATTTGTTCCCTGTAGGACTTCTCCATACAAATCCTCGTGGCTCTGTAAATCACCTGCTCTCTCATTAGCCTGGTAATTTGCCCATTGATTTTTTGCAGGGCCAACAAATAATTTTCAAAAGCTACCAACATAATGCTCATAAAAATAAGTATTTATTTCTGGTATTCACCTGACTTGTTTCCTGTGTTTTTTGCAGAAACCTGCTCCACCCAAACCGGAGCCAAAGCCCAAAAAGGCAGCACCTAAGGTAAGGGTCTTGAACTGAAGTTATGTTTTCCTTCTTGAGGTATTTACAGGGATAAACCCCCCACAATTAACCACTTTGCTTATTTATAATTATCTTGAAAGTTTTAAGATGGAATTATGTGAGCTAAAAGAATGAGAAAGACATAATTTTATCCAATTTCTACTGAAGCAATGTGGTAAACTGAGCAGATTTGAAATCCCTTGTGGAGAGGCTTTGCTGCTGCTTTACAAGGCCATTCTGAAGTTTCATATAATGCATTGTTGGGAAAATGATGCTTGGAGTAGAGATCAGAGACTCAATTAGAGGAGGCATTGAAAATCATGCTTTTAATTACAGTTTCTTACTATATTTCCATTCTGAGGCCCTCTGCAGTTAGTTATCAGTTTATCACATTTTAATCACTCAGAGTTCTAGAGACCCCTTCAGCTGGATATTTTTGGAAATGTCAAAAACATTGGCATGTCTGACAGTATAATTTAAAAGTAAACTATTTAAAGCTCCTTTTAGTTTGGAGCAACAGTTTGAAATTTCAAAGGGGGCAGTTCTGCAATCCATGAGGGATGTTTTTCCATCCTCTTCTTATCAGCCTTCTCAGCCATCAGTTTGCAGTGCCTTTTTGTTAGATTTTTCTGTAAACATTTAGGATTTTGCAGCTAAAAAAAAGCCAAAAACAATAAACACCCCAGCAACAAAACTTCAGTGATTGTTTTTAACCTGTTCCCATCACAGATTTTTCTTGTGGCTTGGGATGATGAGGTGGGCAAAGCACAGGGAGGAGAGACACTTTGGTTGCAGAGGGAGATGATGGGCTGGGAACAGGAGCTTTTTCCTTTCCTTTGCAAAGGAATTTGTAATTGCCTATGGCCCAGCAGACTTCCAGGTGAGAGAACTGTTTCTCTCCACATCCTCTGGAGCAGCAGAGATGCTGTGGACAAGAGAGAGAACCCCACATGTCATTTTGGGCTCAGCTCTGTAATCTCAGTGCTGTGCAGAGCGAGCTTTCCCCTTTCCATCTGGGCTGCAGCTGAATTCTGGACCATGTTCCTGGCTGGATGCAGCACTGGACACTGCCTTGCACTTCCCCAGGCAGAGCAGAGCCAGCTGCTGCTGGCACACAGGGCAGGGCAGCAGTGGATGATCCACCTTGTTGTATTTGGGTTTTTTCCAAAATAGAAAAGTTTGCTTTTCTATTTTCATAGAAACATTGCAGGGTTTAAACACTAATGCTGCCTTAACTGAATGTGAAAAGTGGCAGGAACGGGTGCCAGAGTTAAGGTCTGTAAGGGACTGGTAAAGCTTCATTTGGCCCAGTGCACAGCTGGGTGGTGTGGTGTGGTCTCCCTTTGGGATCCACTGAGAGCTGTGCCTTGGGATTGCCCCCAGGAGGACTTAGGAAGTGTTGCTCCTCCTGCTCCTGAGGTGCTGTTTGAAGCCAGGACACCTGAGCTGTGTGTCTGGCTTTCCAGAGCTCCCCAAACTGCATCAACACCTGTGCAGAGGGTGAAGGAGTAAGAATTGTGGAGGCATTTTAAATTTGTGTCTGCCCCAAGTGCTTTACTTGTCAGCCTTCATGATCTTGGGATGGTTTCCTTGTGTCAGAATAGATTTCACCCATTAAAATTTGCCATACTGAAAAACTTGGAGCAGGCAAAGGTGTTTTGTCACTTCTAAAATGCAGGACCTGAATTTTGAACTGTTGTTGCCATCCCCAGAGCAAAATTATTGAGGCAAATGAACACAATGCTGTGTCTGAGGACCTGTTGTGTCCTGTGGGACCCCTTCTCTCCACTCAGTTCAGCCATGGAAGTCAGTTTCCCTGGATTCCCCTCCAGGGCTTTGCAAAGAGGGACATTTCCAGCACAGAGAATTTGTTTTAGCTCTGTTAATACTTTGTTGTGGGTTTTTTGGTGGGATAAGGGAACAGATAAGCAGTGCCATAGTACAGTTGTAATTCTCACTGCCAAACAGCACCAGGATTCTGGGTATTCCCAAGACAGGGATCCTGACATCACACTGTAGGAAACTTTTCCAGGTGAGATGAAATCCCTCAGACTGAGGAGTGAGAGGTTAGAGAGGAAAGAGACCCTCACTCACTGAATGTACTGACTCCACCTTAAATTTTCTGCATTATTGGAGGATTTGCTATTAATTTTGGTGAATTTTTAATAATTGAAGAATCAGGTGACTTTACCCCTTCACACTCTGAGTTTGCCTTTAGCAGCTCATTTTTAAGGTAACTGTGTGCATTAAAAACTGAGGAATTGAAGCATGAAAGTAAGCTTTTTGTAACCTTTTGGTAATTTGTAGTCACTGAGCCAAATCTCCTGAGTAGATACATGTATATCCAGTAAGTTTCATTTATTCTCATTCAGCTGTGAGCAGATCTTGCCGGGTTTCTGGTTCCTCTGTGGGAAGTAGGTTAATCGAGCAAGGGGCTGAGCCAGTGCTGTTACTTATTGGCAGCAAGAGGCACATCTTTGGAAGTGAAACTAATGAGGGTCAGGTATTTGGGTCAGGATCTGACCTTGCCTATGGAAAATTATTACTACAGAAGCATCAAGTTTAGGGTTTTGTTTTGATTTAGCCTGATCCACTTATAAGAAACTGCACTTAAATGCAACTTTCTTGTGGTTAGCAAAGTGATGCTGTTGAGCCCCCAGTTTTTCTGGCATGGAAGTAGTTTATTATCACAAGGAATATTTCTGGCAGGGAAGGGGGAAAGTCTTTTGCCTACAGCTTTCTTACAGTTTTCTAAATAGGCATTAACAGCACGTCTGAAGTATTCTGGTGTTTGCACATGTTGGTTTTGTTCTGTGGCTGGCTTTCAGCAGCAGGCCAGAAGTACAGGCCAGTTCAACATTTTTTAGCTAATTTAACTGAATGCTTATTTAAAATGAGAATTCTTTTAACCCAGCCATGGCTGCTTTTATATTCTGCACTTCCCTGTAGCACATTCAAGACAGACAGAAGGAAAACATTTCTACTGTGAAACTTCCATCTTTGTCAATAGGAAGTTTGGGGGTGGAAGGAGGTTGTGCAGAGAGTTTTGGAGTTGAGAACATGCTGAAGTACAAGGTGGAAATCAGGATTTAATGTATCACTGTCTGTTTTCTTAACAGAAAGAAAAAGCAGCAAATGATAAAAAGGAGGACAAAAAGGCAGCAACAAAAGGGAAGAAAGGAGCCAAAGGCAAAGAGGAAACTAAACAAGAGGATGCTAAAGAAGAAAACCACTCTGAAAATGGAGATACCAAAACTAATGAGGTACTTTAGCTCCACTAAAGCTGGGAACAGAGCCAGATGTGCTGGAAGCACAGCTGCAGGAGCTCTGCTGGGCTCCGGAGGGTCGGGGGTCACTGCCACACTGGGAGGACAGTGCAGCTGTGCTACCTGCCCAGGGCAGCTCCCAGGGAGAGCCTGCAGGAATGGCCTTCTCCTTGCAGCTCCTTCCTGCCCTGTGCTGGAGCCCTTCCACAGGTGCTGCCTGCTGGCCCTGGTCCCTCGGGGCTGGCTCACAGCCATGCCCAGGATTTGGGGCACAGTGGAGCCCAGGGACATCACCACCCTCCAGCCCTGAGCTGACTTTGCACATCCTCTCTGGACTGCTGGGTTCCTCTGCTGCTCAGCACGGGTTGGTGCTGGGCCAGAAATCTGGTTTGGAGTTCTACACAATTCTTTAAAACAATTCTTTGGCTCAGAACAATTCAACAAGAGATTTGCAAAGTAGACTCAGTCTTGTCTCTTATCTGCAGCTCTTCTCACAGGTCCTTGCTGTGGCAGCTCCTTTTGCTGGGCCCAGGCTCCAGCAGCTGCTGAGGGGCTGTCCCAGCAGGCTCCTTGCTGATAGTGAAGCAGTTTCCTCAGGGCTCTGCCCGTGGCACGGCCCAGCCCGCTGTGTTCTGTCACTGACAGGGGTGTCTCTTCACGGGTTGAGTGTCACCATCCAGCCAAGGGTCCTTTATGCTTTCATCTCCAAAACAAGATCAGGAGCTGCTTGGTTAGAGCACTGCATGGCTGATGTGCTTCAGAGGGGCTTTGAGGGAGCTTTGCAGGTTTGATATCTTGACTTGGAAAGTAAAAGCACATTTTTATAGAGAAAGGTGTGACGCAAATCTCCAAAGTTCAGACAGAGCAGGATTGTGGTTGATGTATAATTCTTCCACTGCCCCATGATGAGGGCTTGAACTTCTCCTAACATATCATTGATCCTAATTAAAATACATTCCAAACCTCTGCTTCTCTTCAGGCACTTACTCCAAAATTACCTCACTAATCGATACTCCTGTGTTTTGATTTTAAGAATTATCAGCCCATTGTTATATCAATATTTTCTGTGCATTCCTGTCTATCCACATAAAGCCTTGTCCATGTCTGTGTTAACAAACTGGTCTCTTTTTGATGCTGGTTAGATTGGAATCCAATTAGCATTACCAATAATCTTTCTATTCTTCCCAACCCCTTTTCCAGGCACCAGCTGCTGAAGCATCTGACGATAAGGAAGCCAAGTCCGAGTAATGTTAACCCTGCCCTATATCTCCATCATTTGGTATCCGTACCTCCATGCTGTATTGTTAACAGAGAGGAATATTTTTATCAACTATTTTATAAATGCAGGTTTTTTTAGCATGAATTTAATTATGGAACATCTTCATCTCGGTTACTTGGGAATTAAATCCCTAACAAACAAAACAAAACAACAAAAAAAAAAGTCATTGTTTTTAAATTTTGTGATTGTAATAGTTTGTATGGTACATGGAAAGAATAAGTGGTGGTAGCTTTTGACTTCTGTCAGTGTGTCCCTTTTTGTGTAAGTCATGCTTACAGAATTCAGATTTTAATTTTTCCCTTGTATGTGTTGTATGGTTTCTTAAAGTGGGGAGGTCTCAAAACAAATAACCGTGTGAAACATTCCAGTGGTTCTGTGGGTTGCTTTTATAAAGAAGGTGAGCTATTTTCATGAAAAAACCTAAGAGCTGGAAATCTGTTGTTTCCCAAATGTAATTTTATTTTGTCAGTTTTGAAAAAAAAAGAAAAAATAAATAAATAAAAGTGTAATCCTGTTTTTAAATGAAATACAAACATTTCTTTTCAAAAAGGGCAGGTTGGTTGTATGTACCCACTGTTAGGAATTTTGCTGGATTTATCTTAATAAAAAAGACTCCTCAAAAGCTGATTGTGGTTTGTTGCTTGTGCTGCTGGAAAGCTCCCAAATTCCAGGAGAGCTGCAGTGGGAGAGGGAGAGCCCATGGAGCTGGAGAGCTTCGGGCTTTAGGCTGAAGCCCCTCTCTGCCTCAGTTGTGTGACTTCCCATTAATCCAGGCCTCCTTATTCTGGGAAAGAACTGGACCAGACCAGTGAACTGGGGTTAAGTTCCCAGTTCTGTTCTTACAGCTTTTTTATGCAACTTTATCAACTCTGCTAAAACCTTCTATAGAGCTACAGGATATATTTAATAAGAAGAAAAAATGTCTGCAATGCAGAAACCTCTCTCCCATTAAATTGTTCCTCAGCCCAGCAATGGGAAATTCCAAGAGCTTGAATATTTTGTTTCCAAACCCAAACAGCACCTCAGTGAGAGTGTCTTGGATGCAGTGGGGTTGAGGATGAGTCTCCAGGGCCACTAGAGGATGTTTAAATGTGGATTTCATTTTCCAGGCCTCGGGCACAGGGGATTGTTATTCCTGCTGCTCCACCTGTTCTGTACAGACACGGGGTTAAGTGGGCTCCAGCTTCCTCAGCAGCGGCAGTGAGGGAGTTCTGAGGGGCCTTTTCCTTGGCACTGTATTCCCTTAATCCAGCAGAGATTTGGGGCATGCTTGGTCTCTCTTCCAGTGAAAACTGATGGAGCAGTAACTGAATTCCCTGTGCCTGGTGGAAGTGTGCTAAGATGTGGCTAAAACCAGGGAGACTGAACATCCCAGTTGGAACATGACCCAACAAGAGTTCAGATGTTATCCTGACTGACATCTAAAAGCGATTCACTGAATTCCCACTCCCCAAAGACAGGCTGGGAGAGCTGGGGATGTTCAGCCTGGAAAAGAATAGGCTCTGGGAGACCTTGGAGCCCCTCCCAATGCCTAAGGGGGCCTATAAAAAGGAGGGAGAGGAACCTTTCATAAGGCACATCGTGACAGGACGGGGGAAACGGCTCTGAACAGAGGTCAGGGTTAGATGGGATATTGGGAATAAATGCTTCCTGTGGGGTGCTGAGCCCTGGCACAGGGTGCTCAGGGAAGCTGTGGCTGCCCCTGGATCCCTGGAAGTGTCCAAGGCCAGGTTGGACAGGGCTTGGAGCAGCCTGGGACAGTGGAAGGTGTCCCTGCCCATGGCAGGCAGTGGATTAGATGATCTCTGAGTTCCCACCCAAATCATTCCAGGATTCCATGAGTTTAGCCAGCAGTTAGTGAGACATCCCAAAGGGCCTGTACTGCTCCAGGGAGAAAATGCATCTTGGAAATACTTTAGATTGGTGTTATTTCCTACCCCAGAGATTTCTCTCCAAGGGCTTCGAACAGGCATCCAGTTCTGCAGGAAGGTGAAGCCCCTTCTCCCAGCCCTGGTGCCATGGGACCATCTCTCTTTGGCTCCAGCCTCAATGTTGAGTGTCTCAAACATTGTGATTTAAGCAGCAGACACTGAATATGGTTGATAATTTCCTTAGCACAGGATCCATCCATTTGCCAAGGTACAAACACCCTTTGGAATGAGGTCACTGATCCCAAGCGATCATTCCTGTCTCTCCATCTGAGTCTAGAGGTTGTTACACAGAACATACAACTGAGTGTTTGGTTTTGGTTATTTCTTTTTTGAATGCCAGGGTGGGAGTTGTTCTTAATTCTATAACTATTGTTCTAATCAAATTCTTCTTTCAAATAAGTACAGAAAATTGCCCAAGAACATTTTGCTCAAATTCATAACTTTTCAGAGCCATGGGGTATTGAGAGAGTTGCACAACTGAATGGATTGTCTGGTTTATGCCAAAGCCTCCTCCACGGCTGTCCTGGTGTCTAGACACTGAATTCAAAGCCAGCTCCATGGCAGCTCCCAAGTTTGGCTTATTTTGTCTGAAAAGAAGAGGTTTCAAACTGTTGAGTCAACCTACTTTCAGGTTTATTTGGAATTTGTGGAGAAAGTGCCTTCCCCAGGGTCCTTGGCTATCTGTTCCCTGGGTTCTGGGTGTTACTGGGTCTGGTGCCAGTTAGGAAAGATCCCCAGATTGCTGTGGATCTGGGTTATCACTGTTCATAACTGGGGACCTTGAATATGCAAAGGTGAAGAGATTCAGGAATGGGATGGTAGTGATGGTTCTGAGGTGGTGTCATGGGAAGAGATTTGAGCGGTGTTGGCAACACCCTGCCATGGTGAGGTGTCCAGGCAGCTGGTCAGGATGAGGGGAGACAGCCTCAGGTTGCACCAGGGGAGGTTTAGGTTGGATATTAGGGAAAAAAAGGAAGTCCAGCCCTGGCACAGGCTGGAGTCACCTCCCTGGGGGGATTTAACTGTGGATTTGGCACTTGGGGACATGGCCAGTGGTGTCCTTGCCAATGCTGGGGGAACAGTTGGACTCAATGGACTTGGAGAACTTTTCCAACCTAAATGTTCCTGTAATTCCATGATCCAGCTTTTGGTGCAGGCTCCCAGAGCAGCACAGTGTCCTCACACAGTGTCCTCACGGGATCTTCAACAGAACTGGGCAAGTATTTGCTTTTGTTTCCTCAGAACAATAAACCCACTGAAAAGCACTTCGAAAACACTGGTCACTGTCCTGGGAGGGACAGAGAAATCAGAGGAGGCACCTCCAGACTTCATCCTGGTCTCCACCATCAGCAACATTCTGGAGCAGCACAGAGGGAAAAGGCACAGCTGCCTCAGCAAGCAAGAGAATGGCAAACACAGTGAGGTCCTTGGGATGTAAAAAAAGCCAGGGGAAATGTGGGGAAATAAAATAAAACAACTTTTCCAAGTACATAAAAGGAAGGGTTTTGCAGGTTCATCCCACATCTACCTTTGCTCCTTTGAGTGAAGTGATTGTACACACAAAAAAAAGAAAACCCCTCTGCTCTAGAGCCAGGCTGGGTAAGAAAAACTCTGGGGAGAGCTTAGAGACCCCTTCCAGTGCCTGAAGAGGCTCTAGGAGAGCTGGGGAGAGCCTTTGAACAAGGGATGGAGGGACAGGACAAAGGGAAAGGGATTTAAGATGAAAGAGGATAGATTTAATTTGGATATTGGGAAGAAATTCTTCCCCATGAGGGTGGGGAGGCCCTGGCACAGGGGGCCCAGAGCAGCTGTGGCTGCCCCTGGATCCCTGGAAGTGTCCAAGGGCAGGCTGGACAGGGCTTGGAGCAGCCTGGGAGAGTGGAAGGCGTCCCTGCCCATGGCAGGGGGCAGAACCAGAGGATATTTGAGGTCTGTTCCAACCCAAACCAGTCTGGGATTCTGTAACACTCCAACAGGTCTGATTTTCAGATCAAGAGCAGCTCCCTGGCAGTTAATGGAGTAACACTGGTGTTAATCTGATGAAGGAGGAAGAAAATTGAATCCCTGCAATGGAAACGATGGCTCCGCCCTCGGACTGTCTCAGTCCTGCTGCTCCTTTCCCGTGCAGCTGCCGGGAGCCCCTGCTCTGAAACTTGATGCCCTGGATGGGCTCCAGGAGCTGGGAACACCCCGGGCCCGGCGCTGGGCGGCTTTCGAGGAGCTCTGTCCTTGGAGAGAACAATGTCAACGTGGCTTCCAGAGACTGTCCCAGTGCCCACAGGAGCTGGAGGTGGCCACAAGTGACCCTGGACAAGAGGACAGATGTCACTGGTGACTTGTGTGGCCATTGTTCCCTGCTTTGAAAGGGGTGTGATTGGGATTGGGCTAGGGTGAGTCAAGGAGGGGATGGGGAGAGGATTAGAACTGCTCCTACCCCCTTCACCCACACCTTTCATCTGTTTCCAGAGAAGCTGTGGCTGCCCCATCCCTGGAAGTGTCCAAGGCCAGGCTGGACAGGGCTTGGAGCAACCTGGGACAGTGGAAGGTGAGAATGAGACAGGTTCTAAGGTCCTGTCCTATCCAAACCACTCTGTGATTCCAGGATTTCATGATCTGCCCTGATTTATCCACCTCTGCTGGAAGATGACAGGGAGGGGACAGTGGCACAGGATCCCAGAGGAATGACACTCCCTTCTCCCTGCAGGGAACCACTGGAACAGTGTCAAATGGAAGTGATGTCCAGGGATTTGTGTGAACTTCAGGCTGAGGTAACACCTGAAAGCACTGAAAGGAAGTTGGTGCTGATGTGATAGAAAAGAGAAAAACAGCAAATTGGAAAGCTCTGTTCCTAAGAGTGGGAATCCAATTGACACCAAAAAGCTCTCAAAGGCAACTTAATACAATTGGACACATCTTAAACAATTCCAGACGTTCTTAAAAGGGGGGGAGGAAGCATAAATAACACAGGGAAAAATGCTGGATTGAAACCTAAACACAGAGTGGTCAAGACCACTCCCCCCTCCCACTCCCGGCAGCATTCCCAGTAAGGGTGTTCCAGGGCACGGCTGCTCCCCTTTGGAAGTGCCTCCCTCTGGGCAAGCGAGGTGTGCTGCTTCCACTGGGGATGAAGTGCAGCAGAAGCCTGGAATTCTCAGTAAAAGCTCTCCAAAGTTATCCCAGAGCCAAAATCTCACAAAATCTCCGGGGTTTTGTTTGTTTAACATGAACAATTCGGGGGGGGGGGGGGGGGGGGGGGGGTGGAAGTGCATTTCTTGGAGCTCAAACCAGATGTGCGACATCCCAGCCACAGAGCTCCGGCTTCTGCGCTGTTTGTTTTCCCCCCAGGAAGATAAAAGGAGCTGTGGAGAAGGTTTGGATTGCAGCAGCTCTCGGGTTTCACCCTGGCTCCAGGGGCGCCTGCAGAGGCTGCTCTGTGGGACCACAAACGAGTTTTGCTGTTTCATGGATCCAGGGCTGCTGCTCCCCTCAGAACGTGGCTGGAGTTGGAGGTGGGCTGTCCCTAAGCCTCAGGCTGAGACTCAGCTTTCCAACAGGCTGGAATTTTGTTTGGTTTGGTTTCCTCCTTCATATAAATCCACCGTCACAGAGGTGCTGACCAGAAGTATTTCCCCAAGTCACGGTTCCATTTTGTGCCCGCTCTGCCAGGAGAAAAAAGCTGGAGTTTTCTCTCCTGGCCTCATCTGAGGGCAATCCTGCAGGATCTGCCTTCTCTTCCTATAAATCCTTCCATGCTGCCAACAGAAAGTTCCAAATCCAGGTCAAACGTTCCCTGCTGTGGTTTTACCACCCATGTGGTTACAGCCTAGTTATCAACTGAGATCTTGGAGTAAACCCTGACTTCCCTGCACTGTGTTTACTCCTATGCTCCTCTATACCTACAGTATTACCCTGGGAATAATTAAAATAATTAACAAGTGTAATTAACTGTTGGAGGGAAAAGGAGACTTTTAGGACATTATATCAGCAACAATTAAATAAATTACCCTTTTTGTCTTGCAAAGAATTGACAGACAGGGGGGAAAAGGATGTGGGATTTGTATTCCCTGGTGCAGTGGCACAGGGACAGTGAATAGAGGTCGGTGGCTCTTGTGTGGGGACACAAAGAAAACAAAGAGGCCCCAAATGAAATTACAGAGTGGCAGATGCAAAACGAGCATATTTCACACAATGAGTAATTAAACCATGTAACTCATTGCCCAAATGGAGCCCAGGAATCATAATGGCTTAGGAAGTGATTACACAAATTCTTGGAAGATGATCCAGTGGGGCTGTGGGACACAAAGATGTGTGCAGGAACAGCAACCCTGGAGTTGTCCCCAGCCCTGGACCTCTGGAAGGAGCTGGGGGGTGAGGGGACACAGGTCTGTACTTCCCCTTCAGTCTGAGCCCCTCCAGCCACATTCTGGGCACTTTGAAAGGAGGAAAACTTCCCTGCTGTTCACTGTACGTGCCTGTGTGGATGTACCCAAGGCACCACCTGTGTCCCTGCCAAGCCCTGTGCCACTGACTTGGGCTGTGCACCTCCCCCTGTGCAGGTGTGTTCCCAGAAATATTCTCCATCGGAGCTGAATTTTTCCCAGGAGGAAAAAGGTACCATATCATCCTGTCCTTGGCAAAACTCCCTCCCCAAATGCCACCCGAGGGCCCAGGTTTGCTGGGTGCTGCTGGTGCTGAAGGTGAGGTGATGGCCACCACTGGGCTGGAGAAGGGGTCCAGATTCCCAGCTCCCAGCGCTGCTCCATTTTGTCTTGGGAATAATTTCCAACTCCCTTTTTGGCCCATCTTGGCTCTAAATCTTCTTGGCTTCACTTGGTAGCCTCTAGGTGGTGGTGCTGGCTGGGGATTTCTGCACAGCTGCTCTGCATTCACAGCGAGGTCATCCCTGGGAATTTGGGGTTATCCAGCTGCTGGGGTGACAGCACGGGGACCAGGAGGGGGTACCACAGCTCTCAGGGTGTCGAGGATGTGGCACTGTGGTGGTGGCTCCACAGGGCTGGGAGATGGTGGCATCAGCTCTGTTCCAGTGCCCAGTGCAGGGATGCCTAGCAAGGATGCACAAGCAGGGACCAGAGAGCAGCCAAAGCAAAATGTATCCATGATTCTCCTCCATCACCTGGAAGTGTGATGTCCCTGAAAGAACTGGAATCTTCTGGAATGCCAGGAGCTCTCCCTGCCTGCCCCACAGCCTCTTCACTGCATGCAGGGGTGACAGGAGCAGTGCAGTGTGTCCTATGAGGACAGGCTGGGAGAGCTGGGGGTGTTCTGGAGAAAGCTCTGGGAGACCTTAGAGCCTCTTCCAGTGCCTAAAAGAGCTCCAAAGAAAGCTCGACAGAGACTTGGGATAAGTCACAGAGTGAGAGGAGAGATCTCCTGGCCTCAGCAGCTCATGACGTTCTTGGGAGAGCCCAGTCTGCCCATAGCTGCAGCAGGAATTGGTGATACTTGTGTATCGGTTATATATTTATGGTTTTTTTACTTAACACAGAATCCCTGACTGCTTTGGGTAGGAAGGGACCATAAACCCTGCCATGAGCAGGGACACCTTCCACTAGCCCCAAGGTTGCTCCAAGCCCTGTCCAACCTGGCCTTGGATACTCCTAGGAATGGGGCAGCCACATATTCGATATTGCTTTTCTGGGCAATCATACTGAATTATATACAATATACATAATATTAAATATACACATACATCTCTATAAAATGTGCCACGTTCAGATCAGGAGTGATTCTGTGGTGGATGCTGAAGGTTGAGTTGATGTCCTGGCACTATGGGCTGTGCACCCCTTCATTGAGTGTCCCCAGATGCCCCTTTCCCTCAGCAGGGACAAAACCCGGTGGTTTTGGTTATTCCCTGGTTGCAGCCCTTGACTCTCCATCTCACTTCTCTCAAGAGCTGCATGACAAAACCAGCAGTTCCAGCCTATTTTGGCGACCACTTGCTCCAGGAACCTCAAGAGTTTCATCAAAAGCCTGGATGGATTTCGGGTCTCGGGTTTTATTCATTCCAGCATTGGCTGACAAAGCCCATTACATCATCCCTTTGGAAGAGAAATTCTCTGCAGCTGCCTGTGTGGTGCGGGGAGGGGGGGGGCTGGTGTTTAAAAAATAACACAGATTTTTGTTTCTTTCTTTCTTTCAGGGCAATTTTCCTCCCAACTGCTGGAAGACTGAATGCTAAAAAGCTTCAAAAGTGGGAAGGAAAAGGGCAGCGTGCAGCAGTTCCAGCCATTCCTGGGTTTATTATTATTATTATTTCCTTTCCAAAGACCAAGGAGGAAAAATAGCCCCATTACCCCGCGCATCCAGCGCGCCCAGCCAGCCGTGAAAAGCAAAGCCATGGCAATGGCAGATGGCACAGAGCGGGAGCAGGAGCGGGAACGGGAGCGGGAACGGGAGCGGGAGAGGGAGGGAGGAGGGCTCCGGCCCCGACCTCCGCGCGGACCGCGCTCCTAATTAGCCCCGGAGCAGGGACTAATTAAACCCGGAGGTAAGACAAGTGATTACTTTTCCTTGCAGAGATGGGGCGCAGGAGTGATGTGGATGGAGCCGGAGCCGGTGTTGGAGTGGTCCTGACATCAGTGGTAAGAAAGGATTTCAATCTCGGCTCATCCCTCCTGCGCTGCCAGGGAGCTACAGCAGCTATTCCCTGCTCTCCCAACGACCAGAGGCTGCGGAGAATGTGGGATTGCAAGGAAATGCCGATGGGAAGGAGAGAGGCAGCGGCTGGATGCTGTGCTGATGACGTCAAAACGTGACATTCTCAATTATTAGCATTATTTGGCACCTAAGTGTCCAAAGTACCCCCTTGAACTCACCCGGGGTCAGAGCAGAAACTCCTCTTCCCTCCTCCATAGTTGTTTTGGAGTATTTTTTCATGCTTCATAACCTCAATCCTTTTAATCCAGTTTTTCTGGTTTCCTATAAAAGAAGCAGTTGGAAGTAAATTATTTTCACTGCCATTGAACTGGGTGCAAAGCTCTTCAGAAAATGGGATATAGAGAGGAAAATGATGATATTATATAATATAGAATTATATAGAATTATAATATATAGATATGATATATGATATGATTGATATGATATGATATATGATATGATATGATATGATATGATATGATATGATATGATATGATATGATATGATGATATGATATGATATGATATGATATGATATGATATGCAGTTATTCTGTAAATGTATTTATTTTTGCACTGCAAGAACTGGAAGTCCAGAGGTGCTCATGCAGCTGCGGTTGCTGACGATTCCTTCTGGGATGTGCTGGGCTTTCCACAGCTTTTACAAATGGGCTGAACTTTGCAAAAACCACGGGAAAAGCTGTGGCTGTGGAGCCTTTGGCACTTCTTTGCCCACTCCCAGGCAGATGCTCTGTCCCCAGCACAAACACGCTGGGTGAGCACAACGCCAGTGCAGGCTGCCTCTGCTCCGGCTCTGCCCGCTGGAGCACCGGGAGCATCTCTGCACCTGGACCATGATCCCAGTCCCTGGGGATCAGTGGGATTTCCACAGCAACATCTCCCTCTTGCACAGCATCATCTGGATGATTCAAACTCAAGCGCTGCTGGATTTCTGCTTCCCACACAGATAATTTGTGTTTCTGTTTCTACCCTGGATTAGTCAAGGGTCGCTGCAGGACCAGATCAGGGTGCTGGGCTTTCCATGGCCTTATGCTTCATCCCATAAATGCTCTTGGCCTTTGACAAGCAGGAGAAGAGCCCAACAGGACAATTCCTCTTTGCTGCCAAGGTTGGATCCCTGAGGATTTGCCAGGGCTGCTGCAGCTCGGCAGAGCTCCTGGCCTCACCCCCACCACTGCACTTCCCATCCCAGCTTCCCTCATACAGAGGTGGTCAAAGTCACCCACTCCAGTCTGAAAAGCATCCAGGATTATGAAAAAACTTGGAAACATCCCACCAGCAGCGCTGTGGCTGAATTGCCATAGCTCCAACCTGGCTGGGATGCTCATGGGATAAAAAGAGCCAGGGAGAGTTTGGAATTTCCAGAGAAATTTCTAAATTTCTACCTGTTGCTGTTATTTAATGCAGAATAAAGGGGAAAACAAACCTGTCTGTAATGAACAAATATAGAAATGGAGTTTCCATATTTGGAAAGGGAGGGACTATATCCATGAAAAATATTAGCAATAATTAGCCCCGAATCACTGCTGTGAGCTGCAGATACTGATAGTCTGGATCTCACATCCATCAGAATGACTTGTAGTTATCAGCAGCTCCAGGGTTTTCCTGCCCTCCAGCAAACACATTTTTCCTTCTTCTGGAGGTCTGGTCATGTTCTGTTTAATTTCATTGTTGAGAGAAATTAAAATATTTCTTACATCGGCATCAGCAGCTGGTAACAGGGCAAGAATTCGGCAAGCTCCAAAAATATTAAAAAATACATAAACATAAAAATATATACATATAAAAAATAGCAGCTTCCTCCCTGTATTCCCTGAGCACATGAGGTTGCTTCCAATGTACATTTTATTTTAAGGTGAGTTATTTTGTTGCCATAGTGACATCATTCAGGTTTCCAACCGCTGCCGTGTTGGTTTTCTCCCAGGCAAGACTTGTCACAAGCAGTCAGCATCCCCAGCCCCTTCCTGGCCAGCAGCTTCCCACAGGGCTGCAGGATTCCCTGGAATTCCAGCCTGCAGGATGAGCTGTCACCACTCCCTGCTAAGGCACAGGGGGACACAGGACCTGGGGGAGTCAGAGAGGAGAGGCAGGCATGGAAAAACTCCAACCAAAAGGATTTTCCTCTGCTCATTCCTTATCCTTCCTCCTCTACGTGTGCAGTGAGCTGTGAGAAGGTCAAAGAACCCGGTAGCTTTATTAATTACCACTAATTAATACACTCAACTGCCTCTGGTGTCATTGTGCTCATCTATCCCAGGACCTGACATGGGCAAAAATAAACCATAGTTGTCCACAAAAGCTTAAAATCTCTGTAAATCATATTTCTTGCTACACAGGTGTCTCATGGATTTATTTTATGACCAAGAGAACTACACTAAAATAAAGATTTTATACACAAAGGTCTGTAATTATGTTAATAAACATGCAAAAGGATTTCCTGTTAAGGGAATATTTGTAGGGTCATTTGGGTCACATGGGCTCTGTAAGTGTATTGGAAATTAATATTTAATTTTATGTATGTTTTATATTAAATATTTAAATTCATTATGTTATTATGATGCTAAAGTCTTTTAACGGGAAATGTTTTTTTTTTTGGCTCTAATTCATTTAATTAAAGCAGGCAGAATGTGCCTCATTAGCCTAAAACCTATTTCATGGGTGCCAGGCCCTATATGTGACTGAGAGCCTGGGTGCCTGTTCTACTGCAAGGCCAAAAGGAGCTAAAAAAACCAACAAAACTGTTTTAAAGGTTTTCTATGTTTTTAATTTTAAATAAACCATTTTGAGATTATCAGATCAAGGCTACATTCCCATGGCAGACCTGAGCCCTGTGTAAGCTTTCCCAGGATTGCAGCATCTGGCTAAATCCAGCCCAGATTAAAGCAAAGCTTTCATTGCACAAACTCTCCCTGAAAGGAGCAGGATGCTCCTGATGCCGGGAAAAGGACAGAGCTGGGAATTGCAGGCAGAGGATAAAGAATACCAAAGGCAGCAGCAGGATCCAGAGGAGAGGAGGAGAGGAGGCAAGGTCCTGTGCAGTACGAGGGACTGGTGACTTCTCTGCAGAGGGAATTTGAGAAGCAGAGCCATTCCAGCCACGGCTGTTGGGTGTTCCTGAGATTACCCCAGCTCCCTGATGGAAACCCTCCTGAACACACCAGTCCACAGCTCAGCAACAGCCTTCACCAAAAGGCTCTTTGCTTTGCAGACGTTTTAGCCAAAGCTATTGTTTTAACAACCTTTTTTTAATATTTATTTCCGAATGTCTTTGACTGGGGGAAGGGTGGAAGGGGCTCCCAATTTAATTCCATAATCCTCCTAAGCCTTGCTTAATGCACTCACTCTGCCTGGCCTCTGTGAATTTTACAGTGGTGTTTTGGGTGGTTGCAGCACTGCACTGGAAAATGTCCCATCATTTATTTTGCAGCTATTTGAGGGAAATGATTCCCAGGGCTGGACGCCTGGTTGTTAAATCCATATTGCCAAAGGAAACAAACTCTGTCACCCAGATGGGGCTGGACCTCGGGGCTGCCACGTGGATTCCTGAATGAGGTAGCTAGGGTCCAGTTGAAAACTCCCAAAATTAACATTAAAGCAGGAGCAGGAGACTTTAGCAGTTGGTGAAAAATGTCATTTTTGGCTGAGGGGGTGGGTGGGGCTGCAGGGAACAAAGCAGAGTGCCCAGCTCTGGGACACCCACATCCCCGGGGATGAGTCCCCCCAAACATGGCCATGGCTCACCCCAAGTGCCCTTGGGTGGGAGGGATGGAAGTACTGCTGGAGGGAAATTCCAACAACAGATTTTGTCCTGCTGCTTTCTTCTGACAGGGAAGGAGTGCTGCAGCCTGGTTTGTTCTCCACATGTTCAAGAAAGACAAAACTAAGCTTTCAAGAGTCTTGATGCATCTCATGAGCCTTGGGTTTCTCTGAATCCTTCCCTCAGTTCTCAGCTCCCAGGATTTCTCCAAAATCTGCTTGAAACCTGCACCAAGAGGACAGCGTTACTCTCAATGGGATTTTTCTCCCTCCCATTTCAGGATGCACTGTGTCTCCCAAGGAAATGTTCCTTGGCCATTCCAGAGGGATCCTGGAGTCAGCAAGGACAAAACACCAAATACAAGGGCATGGGGGGCTGGCAGAGTCCATAGGCAGCAGCAAAGTCAAGATGGAAGACGGGTTTGGAAGAAAGTCAAGGTCTGAAAGGTGTTACCTGTAACAATCTCAGTCAGCAAGCAAGAGGAAGGAGCAAAGAGAGGAAAAAAATTGAAGAGACTGAGAGCTACTGACTGCACAGAGCAGGAGGGAGAATGGTGTCCAGAGACATCAGTAAACACATGGAGAGAAGGGGATCCTCAACAGGAAATGGCAGATCCTTGAGTGCAAGGACAACGTGGAGAACGAACAGGAGAAGCTTTTTTCCACCTCTACAGTCATATTCCACACTTATGCCATTATAATCCAGGGATAACAAAGAAAACTTCAGGGAAATAAGGACTGATGACACAGTTCTGTCATGGATACCATGTGCCTTCACAGCTTCACCTCCCACCTGTGGTGGTTTTCCAGCAGAAACTCAACCACACAGAACTTGGGGACTTCACAAACTCTAAACAGACTTTTATTGGTGTAAGAGAAATGAAAGGGAACTTGCAGGTGTTGAAAACCACCTCACTGGAAATTAAATTAAATTAGTTCTTCAATCAAAAAAAAAACCAAAAAAAAACCCAACCAAAAACTTTAAAGGACCTTCCAAGAATGTAAGGCCTCTCCAAATCAAGCTGGATGGCTACAGGAGAATGTCAATGTCCATTAAATGATGGAAGTGCAAGAACTAAATGAAATGGGGTCACTTTACTGCAGAGGAATTTATGGAAGCTTCCATTCTAAAGCTTTTCCTTATGAGGGATAAGAGGGAGATGTCATCTCAAGCTGAAGATCATGAGAAAAGGCTTTATAATCAATAAATAAAAATAATAGGAAGAGAATTTCTATATGGGACAGCACTTTGAGAAATGTTTCAAAATCCCATCCTCGGATTCCATGATCAGCGACTTAGAAAGCTCATTCTAAACTCACACTCCTGTGAGTAAATTTACACAGGACAGTTTTCTAATCCATCACCTCATGCAGTAATTGAGAATTCATTTTATAAAACTGTGTTTAAAGAGTAATAATGAGCTTATTTACAATGTCTGCCTGTTAAGGGATATCAGTAAATATAAAAAATACATCAAACTGTTTTATAACCTTTTATTTCAATAAAACCAGCATCCTAAAAAACCCTATTGCACTCCTTCCCAATATTTCCCATATTTTTGAAAAATGAAAAATATAATTGTAACACGAAAATCCTCAAAACATGGAAAAAGGTATGGGATACAGAGGGATGTAATTTTATTAGAATTGTTTATTTAGCTGAGAGAGTTCCTGTAAAATTTGCATGTCCAGGGAGAGAGGTGATGAATTCCCAGCTGCAGTCAGATGCTTTGTGCCCAGGCTTCCAGGAGAAGCCAAAAATGCAAAACCCTAAAAAATCACAAACAAAACATCAAAGGATTATTTACAAATATTTAGCATGGCTTGAAGTTGCTGAATTAGCCCAGTAGTGATATCAGGTGGCATTTTTGGGGCAAGATCCTTGTGCAGGGGACCCCTGGACTGGTAGCAGCCACAGGCATGTCAGAAGAAGCTGGAAAAGGTTGGGAACAGGGGGCTTGATCCCAACCAGGGGACACAGGTCAGGATCAGGCCCTTGGACAGGGATTGTGCTGAGTGCAGTAGTGACACCAGCAATAACAAAGCCTACCTGGTCATTTACACCCAGTAGTCATTTTGCTGCTATAAAACTTGGGGGTTCCAGGCACTTTGAGGTACAAAATTGGAATTCAGAGATGCTGGGGATGGACCTTACCCTGATATCATTCTCCCAGTCCTTCTGCTGGCAGAGCCCAGAGCACACAGGGACACAGAGCCACCCCTTTTCCTGGGTGTTCCATCCACAGCTGGATTTGGCATTTCTGTGTGAAATAGAGATAAATGTTTAGATACTAGTCCGAAATTTCACTGCTTTGCAAAGCAGGCAGATTAAGTTCCCCCAGTCGCAGCAGGGCTGCACACACTGATCACAGCTCACAGCAGCTAATGGCTGCCATAAGGAATACGAGATATGGATCAGTCCACGGAGCAAGGGATGACACTGCTCCAGGCAGGTGGAATTTAGGTTGAATGGATTTTAGGATTCTCAAAAGGAAAAAAACCCATCATATTTACATGACCAGAACAAGTAATTTATTAACAAGATGAACTGCTGCAAGATAGAATTTAGAAACAAAGGCGAGCGGCTCCTGGCTGTTCCTCCATCGCCTTCCTACGGGATAATGTTGCACCCAACTCTTGGATGTCTGGCACCATCTAGAGGAATGACTGGAATGATGCAGCAGGGAAATAAATATTAAATTATTAAAAATAGCAAAAATCCTAGAACAGATCTTGTGTAATATCTATCAGCTATTTAGATAATATTTAACAGCTCTTGTCGAGGAAGAGAACCACAGGAAGGAGTGGGAACTTGGAGGTTTGTCTGGCAAAAAGAGGATGCTGGTTTGCACACACGAGCCCTGCACTCCAGCAACTGTAATTAGTGCTAATTATTTTGCACCTCATTTATTTTTTAAAATAAACTACGATATCAAAATTTGATGTTTCTTTATGTAAAGGTCTTAAAATAAGCTTGGACATTTCAATATTCATTCAATATTCACAACTGTGAAGCACAAGGCACCAACTCCTGAATTCCCAAGAATTCCCTGAATTCCCTGAAGGCCCAAGATGAGCAAAATGTTCAAAAAATCCTTGTGGGTTGCTTCCAACTCAGGGGTGTTCTATACCAAAAATATATAAAAAAAAAAGGACAAAAATGCATAAGTTGTTCCAGTGTTTAAATCCAGCTGGATTCAGACATGTGCATGCTTAGCTACCTTTACTGGAAAGGTACAATGCATGAAAACCCATCACAATTCCTGTACAATTCCAGTCTAAATTTTCTTTTTTTTATTATTTATTTTAACAGTACATTTCTGGTTATGCTAAACCACAGTTCTGTTTTCATACATGCTTAAAACATGATTTGACCCATGAGGGAAGAATAATCGTAAATAAAATATGAGAGAGACACCTTTACCTAATTTTACAAGCTGATTGTGTGAAAGTTCATTTAATTTTGTAGTCAAATTAAGCAGGGGGTTGAATTTTACTTTTAACTGCAACTAAGAGCAAAACTCCCTAAAACACCAAATGGGGAGAAGTGATGGGTATTTCAATGTCATCAGTTCCTACTCTAAAAATCCCTCATAAACTTTCAGTTTGGTTTTGTTTTTTGCTTTTTTTTTTCTTTTTTTTTTAAATTTAAAGAGCAGTATGGAAAGAAACAGCTACAATCCAGCTTCTTCCTTAAAGCATCTCTGCTCCTGAATCCTTCTGTGGCTCATTAGTCTGTTCTCCCTCCTCCTGCCACCAGCTGCTGCTGGCATTTACATAACAGAGCTCTGCTCTGAGGAAAGATGAATCAGCACATCCATAAAATCCTGCTTTCACTCCAAGATTTACTATCACCCCCAGCATGCTGCTGCTTGGATGCAGAGGATCTGGAAAAAGATGAGTCATGGAGCTGCAGAATCCACGTGTGGTGTGGAAATGGAGCTCCTGGGGAAAGAGAGGATGGGCATTACTCACCAGACATGATTCCTGGAGGGGAAAACCCAGGAGAGGCGGGAAGAGGTATCGATAACAGCCCGTGGAGCAGGCTTGGGGAGTAATGAAGCAAGCGGGAGAGGTTAAGGAGAGGAAGCTGATGTGCCAGGGAGTCAGACATGCTGGGAAGAGGCTCAGGAGTGGCTGCACAGCAGCACAGTCCAGCCACAGCCAGGCCGAGGGAAGCTCCCTGTGAACTGTTTGGGAATGAGGAATGCTGGTTGTACCTCCCCCGGTGCAGGTACCTGCACAGCTGCACCCTGCAGCACACACATGGGGTTGATTTTCCCTTGATATGGAATTCTGTTCCGCTCATGATGATGAGTGTGTACTTTCAGGGCATATTATAAAACATCATCTGTGTTTTCTCCTTTGCCTTCCCATCATGCATGAAAAGATGAGCCTGCAGTTCTGGGCTCTGAAGACAGGTGGGAGAAACATCCTCCTCCAGAGAGTGGGATCAGTGTGTCCCTCTCCTGGCTGGGAGCTCATTCTGAGAACAGCAGTTCCACCCTGTCTCTCCCGGGAAGCTCTGCAGCTTTGGAGCCTCTGGGGTCCTGCTGGGAAGCTGCGAGAGCTGTTGCTATTGGGAAGCCACTGGAATTTGCAGCTTGGTGAGGTGGCACCTCCTGTCTGTCCACTGACTAGCTGAGCAAAGAACCTGCCCGGAAAACATTCCATGAGTAATTGTTTGGAGCCTACCAGAAAAATGGAAACGGACTTGGGACAAGGGGAAATGGCTTCCCACTGCCAGAGGGCAAGGTTGGGGGGTATTTGGAAGAAATTTTTATTATGAAGGCAGGGAGGCCCTGGCACAGGTGCCCAGAGAAGCTGTGGCTGCCCCTGGATCCCTGGAAGTGCCCAAGGCCAGGCTGGATGGGGCTTGGAGCAGCCTGGGACAGTGGAAGTGTCCCTGCCATGGCAGGGGTGGGACTGGATGAGCTTTAAGGTCCCTCCCATCAAACCATTCTGTGATCCTATCAACAGTCACTGACAACTCAAGAATTTTAGAGGATGATGAAGAGGAATCAGGGTCCACACATCAGCCAGTTAATCCAACTCCTGGCACAAAATACCTTCCACAGGTGGATGAAGGGGCAGGTGAATGCAGGCGAATCCCCAAATCCTTCTCCCTAGATTGGTTGGGTGCCTGAAGGCATTCCAAGGAGCTGCCAGCAGGAAGAACTGCATCCTGACTGCACAGAAAGAAAACTCTGAGCCAGTGCTCCACAGCAAACCCAGTCCTGAGCAGCTGTGCTTAAACTGAATTTATTCTTAATATTACCAGAGCATCGACTCACAGTGATTCAGCTCTTGGTATTCCAGGCATGAGGAGAGGCTGTCCTTGGCTATTCCACAATGACAGTGGTTTTTACACTGGAGCTCTAACAAAAAATGTCAGGTACTTCAGATAAAATACAATCACTTGATGTGTTTTAGCAACTCCTCGCTGAAGTGACACCGATTTCAGGAGCACTGACAGGATGCATCCCATGGAAAAATATTTATTTCCATTAAAATGATCTACTCTAACCCTGACCCCTTTGTTCCTTGGAGAGAACAGGTGCTACATCCATCATATTGGAATTTCCTGGTTACTGGAAGGAAACACTTTTATTTAACTCCGCCAGTCACCCCAACCTAAGACACTTCCCTGCAGCCAGGCCTTGTTTACCGGGAGCGCGGAAGGGCTGTCCCTTCCCCACCGCGCAGCCCTGTGTCCCCTCCACGGCACACGCGTGGGCTCCATCCCCCTACACCTGCCAGCATCCCTACGATTCCTGAATCCCTCCATTCTCTCCAAAACCGCTTCACTTGAGGCACACACGGGGCTCCGTTTCCCAGGCGCTGCCAGGCAGGAGGCCAGGAGCACTGCGGCCGAGCACACAGCGGCCGTGAGGGCCGGAGCCGTGAGGGCTGAGGCAGGCACAGCCGGGGAGCGCTGAGGGCGAAGCCGCGAGGACAGAGCCGTTAGCGCTCCCCCGTGACGCCTACCGGGCCCTCTGAAGCACAGCCCGGCTCAGCGCTGCCCCGTGACGGCGGCCGAACGCCGCGGGCACATCCCGGCCCCGCCGGCCCGGCCCTTCCTCCTCCTCCCCTTCCTCCCCTCCCTCAGCGCCGCCCGGAAGTGGCGGGCGCCCCCCCGCGGCGCGTCACCGCCCCGCCCTTCCTGCCCC
>QUSF01000018.1:10130119-10183193 GCA_003676055.1 Chloebia gouldiae | reverse complement strand
CCGCGGAGCCGCGATGAGCCCGGGCGGGACCCGCGCCCGCACCCGCACCGGGACCCGCGCCCCGCACCGGCACCGCCGCTCCGGCATGGGGCTGCGCCCGCACTAGGAGCCGAGTACCCCCGGGGCGCCATCCGCCACCTCCCCTCCCCCTCCCGAGGAGGATGGCGGCGGCGGCCGCCCCGACCCAGCTGGAAGCCGGTGGGTATCGCTGGCGGCGGGGGCTGCGCTCCGCACCCGCTCCGTTCTAACCGTGTCTAACCCGCTCTCCCCCGCCTCTCCGCAGAGCTCTACTACCTGATCGCACGGTTCCTGCAGTCCGGACCCTGCAAGAAATCCGCCCAGGTGAGCGCGGAGCCGGCGCTCCGGCCGGGCCGGACGGGCGGCGACGGGACGGGACGGGACTGGACGGGACGGGGCGGCGGAGCCGCTGCGCTGCGGTCGCCGGACTCACGTCCTTTGTGTGTGTGTCTGTCTCTCTCTCCCCAGGTACTGGTAGAGGAGCTGGAGGAGCACCAGGTGAGGCGCCTGCCCCGGCGGGACGGGGGAAGCCCTCGGGACGGCGGGGTCGGCGTTTGCCCTGCCCCGTCTAACCCAGCCCATCTCCGCCCGGGACACCCGGCGGGAGCGCGGCGGCCCCGCGGCGCGGCCGGGGCCAGCGGCCGGGAGGGCTCCATCCCGGGGGGCGCGGGCGGGCACCGGGGGGGCTGCCCAGGGAGGGGTCGCTCGGGCTCTGACGGCCGCCCCCGTCCCCGTGTCCCTCCCGCAGCTCATTCCGCGGCGCCTGGACTGGCAGGGCAAGGAGCACCGCCGGAGCTTCGAGGACCTGGTAAGACAAGTTTCGCTCCTGACTTTTCCGACAACTTCCCTCCGCCCCCCGCGCCGCCGCCGCCGCACCGGGCGCCGCGTCTCCCCCCCCTCGCCCCGTTTGTGTGTCCCCCCCCCCCGCCCAAGCGCTGCGGGCTGCGCCCCGCCGAGGCCGCGGCGGGCCGCGGAGTGCGGAGCGGAGGGCAGGGCAGGGAGCGGAGGCGCGGCGGGGCCGGGGGCTGCCGGTGAGACCCCCGTGAGCCGCCCGGCGGCACCGGCGGAGCGGCCGCGCCGCGCTATTGTGGGGCCGGGGGTTATCCGAGGGCACGCACCGGGGCCCGGCGCGGCCAATGGCGCCGCGCCTTACAACGCGGAGAGCGGTGCGCGGCGATGTCAGGCGGCTGCTGATTGGCTGCGGCGGCGCCGCGGCGGAGCCCGCGGGGCGGGGGGCGCGGGTCCCCCCCGGTCCCCCCGCTCCATCGCCGCCGCCTCGCCCGCGGCCCCGGGGCTGCCCCGCTCCGGGCCGGGCTCGGCCGCTCTCCCGCGGCCCGGCGAGGGGGGACGTGCCGGACGTGCCGCCGGGCCCGGCGCTGCCGGGCTGGGTCAGGGATTCCCGGCCTGCGGCGGCCTGCGCGAATCCCGCCCCTCTCCGCGGTGTCCGGGCCTGCTGTCAGGCAGGAAAGGAGGGGTTAGGAAGTGCGGTGTTGTGGCTGTTAAATGCCCGTGAAATGCACGGAGTGGCTGCTGCTGCTGAGCGCTAAACCCGGTGAATGTGTGTCATTGAGGAAGGTCAGTCCCTCCGCAAGGCCGGCGGTGGGAGGTGGCCCTTGGCCCCGCGCCCCCCGAGATGTGTCTGTGTGAAAGTGACAAAATTAAAGCCGTTCCAGCCCTTTTCCGAGGGGTCCAGGCGGCCTTGGTTTCATCTCTGGGCGCTCCGGGCAATGACGTGTGGCGCTGATGTAGCACTCTGCAGTTGGAAGGCTGTAAACTTCCCCATCGCCTTTATAGCGCTGGTACCTGTGCTCACCTGGAAGGAATGGGAAGCACGTCCTGGCCTCTCCCGGCTCCCACGGAGCAACAGTGACGTGGGATTTTGCCATGACTCTTGCTCAAACTCCTCTGCATCTGACTCGGGAGCTGCTTTCCCACTTTAGCAACGCTGTAGGAGCTCAGGTGTGGACAGAACTTGTGCCCAGAGGAGACCTTTGGACCAGCTGCCTTTCCTTTTCTAAAGCCTATTCAGAATTTCATGGGGAAGCTGGGCTTCCTCACACCTCTGGTGCATAATTCTGGCACTGTAAATTGAGTGAGCAGACATAGCGTAAGTTCTGCAGTCAATAAATTTTGGTGCTCTGTGGTCTTCTTAGAGAATCTGAAATCTAACTGGGCTGTCTCAGGTTTAGCGTGGGACTTCACCCAATATCCAGGAGGAATATTAGCAGTGCCACTGTGACGTCTGGTGTCAGACAGAGTGGTTTTGCATATCACTTTGATTAACATACACTTTTTTTCCATTCATTCTCTGTGGCACAAATATAAAAGCCTTAAAACCTTAAAATCTTTTTTAAAATGTGTGTGTGAACATGTTGAAGCATACTTTAACACTTCAGAAATTGAAGAAAAAACATTTTGAAGTGAGTTTTGGAGTTAATGGGAAATTTCTTACTTCTGTATAAACTCATATCATAACTAAATTTAAGATATTTTTTCCTATGTCTTAAACTAATCAGCACTAACCAATGCTTTTAGTTTGCCTGTTTATATAATATTATTTAACTGTTTCTCGTGGTTTACAGTAAGGACCAGGATTGAATGAATCCTTACAGTGGGGCAGGTTGATGCCAGGTGGGATGAGCTGAGTTTCTGTCTGTGAATCCTCAGAGTGTTAAGGGTGTTGAAGAAAGGCTTTTTCTCCCTCGTTGCTTAAGGTTTGCTGTGTTTGGAATTTGGACTTTTGGCTGCATATGATTGTTTATTAACCTGAGCTTCTCGACTTCAGGGCTGGCTGGATGTCTGAATGCCATGATCAGAACAAAGCCAGGGTTGTGAAGGACACAAAGCACTCCAACCTTTATTTTAATTATCTCAGGCACAAAATGAACCAAAATTAAATTGGAAGTGCCAGCAGTTGGAGGTAAAGGGGTTTTTTCTATCCTTTTCTGCTTTTTACAGCCAGAAACCCAAAATCGTTTACAATCTCAGCTGGGTGATGCAACTACTCTGGTCAGGCAGGTAATTGAATTCATGAGAGTTTACAACCCAGAGAAGTCTGATTTGTTTGTTTGCCCAATATTCAGACAGAGTATTTCTTGTTCTGCTGTTTCAGCTTTGTTTTCCATCCTCCCTGTGGCTGTTCAGGTTCCAAGTGGTGTTTTTCAGAAAATATGCCAACACTGTGACCATTGAGTCTGTTGTTACTGCTCCTGGGATTTTGGGAGTGATAAAGATGGAACAGCCCAATGGCCACTGGATGGTCTTTATCTAGGGAATGTTTACTCCCACTTCACTCAAGTTTTTAGGCAAGATCTGAAAGCTCACTGAAATTTCTTTGTTCCTTTTTTTTTTTTTAATAAACCTAATCTTTTACTTTAAATATCAGGTATGACAGGGCAGATGAGTAATTTAAGACAAGCTAATAAGAATTGTATCTATGGAGCAAAACCACACTGAATGCAAGTTTATGTGCATTTGTGTTCCCTTTGTTTTTCCTGTTTATTTTCACGTTGGAGCACTTTTTGCCTGCAGCATATGACTGCCTGTGTAGGTAATCACAGAGTCACAGAGTATCCTGAGCTGGAAGGGACACACAGGACCATCAGTCCTGCTGCTGGCCCTGCACAGACACCCCAGCAGTCCCACCCTGTGCATCCCTAGGAGCTTTGTCCAAACCCTCCTGGAGCTCTGGCAGCTTTGGGGATGTGGCCATTCCCTGGGGAGCCTGTTCAGTGGGGGAAGAACCTTTCCCTGATCTCCACCTAAATGTCCCTGACACACTTCCAGCCATTCCCTGGGTCCTGTTCCCTCTCTCAGGGAGAGAGGTTGGAGCTCTTCCTCAGGAGGAGCTGCAGCCCCTGATGACTCTCCTCAGTTCCCTCTTCTCCAGGTGTACTCCACAGTGGCTTTACTTTCTCACAGACTGCTGGTGGTCTTGAGATGTGTTTGTAAAGGGGAGGGTCTGTGAATCACAGAATGCCAGACTGGCTTGGGTTGGGACGGACCTTCAAGCCCATCCCATTCCATCCATTGCCATGGGCAGGGACACTTTCCACTAGACCAGGTTGCTCCAAGCCCCATCCAGCCCAGCCTTTTGAAGGTCTGAAGTGTGTCCAACTTGCGGGCAATTAGTGCTCTGGTTTTAAATGAGCCACAGCAGCTCGGTGTGGAGTCAGCTGCTGTACAGATGAGTTGAGCTGAACGACTCAGATTATCAGTACAGTCTCCAGTGACCTGCTGTTCCACATTATCTTTGTTTATTCCTGATAGAGGTGACTGGCTCTGCTCTGGTTTTAAGAACTTTCAGATAGGCTGAGTGTTCTGGCTTAGTTTGGTCTGGTCTTAGTGCTTAAAAACATGTAATTCCACGCAAAACAGAAAATCAGCTGTTGTTGGACAGTGGGGAATTTGCATCCATGAGTGGCTGTGCTGGTATGGAACAGCTTATGGGATTTGGCTCCGAGTTCCTGCCTTGCCCATCTGCATTGATTTAAAACTAGCCCTGAGTCCGAGGTGCTGGTATTTATAGATCCTGCCAATCCCAGCATTAGCAGAGCAAAGATGTTAGGGTTTTGTCACTTCAGGAAAATGTCATTTGGTAGCATGGTCATTCCAACCTGTTCTCTCCAGGGACCCCAGTGGATAAAGGCTTTTTTAAATTCCAGTCTATTTGCATATTGTTAGCATCTTGTGCAAGTCCAGTGTCTGAGCTCTTTTTTGCTGAGATTCCCTATTTGAGGTCAGGAGTAATTTCCTGCTTGCTCAGCTGCCTTGGCCTCTTGGCCTCCTCCACTGCTTTTTGATACAGTTGTCAATTGATTCTTAATTGACGGTTATTTTGGCAAATGAGAGAAGTGTTGGGTGACTACCTGGAGGAGGGAAATGCACTGCTGAGGCCCAGCTGGGCCTGCCCAGCAGGAATGGGGACAGAGCAGCTCCGAAGCGCTGTGTCGCTGCCTCGTTCCAGTCTGCAGCTCCTGCCTCACATCTGTGCTTTGAAGAGAGGTTCCACTGGCCTTCCCAAAAGAGATGGTTCCCAGAGCTCCCTTCTTCCCACCTCTGGCAAAACAGACATCTTACTTTAAGTAGTAATCACAAAGAGGATTTTTTGGGTTGTTCATTCCCTGTTTATTGAAACCTTCCTTAGAGGTGGAGTTGTCAGCTGCTGTAGAATCACAGACTCCTGACTTGGAAGGGACCCACAAGGATCATCAAATCCAGCTCCTGTCCCTGCCCAGACACCCCAAGAATCCCACCCCATGCCTGAGGGCACTGTCCAAACGGGGATCAGAGTCACACCAGGGGATTTTGTTTAAGGGATCCAGAGGCTGCTTGTCCCAGCTCCAGGGAGGACTCTCTGCTCATGGTCTCTGAGGTGATGCTTCCAACCACAGGACCATGAGCATGTTTAGGGGTTGAATTTCTCCCAGCCCTGACGTGACTTCACTAATAGTTCTTTCCTTGTGCTTATCACTGGAGCAGCTTAGCCTGGCTCAAGCAGTCAGGACTGGGAGAGTTTTTTAAAAAGAATAGATTGGCTTCACTTAATCTTTCACTTTTTAGATTCATTGTACCTGTGTGGTTACTGTGTCAGAGAACTCATCTGGTTCTATTGCATTCTTGTGCTCTTATATTTTAACTTTTATAGGATTTTTCACATCCCAAGGCAACAAAACATATTTTCTTTATGATTTATCCCAAGATGCAACATTTGTTCTCACTTAGCACATTTTTAGCTTTGCATTATTTTGACATGCATGGTTTGGGCCTGTATTACTCATCTCTAATTTTTTCCAGTTTTCTGATTATTTTCTAAATATATTTCAAAATATTTTGTAATACATTTGAGGAGCTGATAATATTCTTGCTGCTGTTTCATTTTGCCACGTGGGATTTGGATGAGCACACACTAAGAGGTGTAGCTGTACCTTTGCCTTTTTCCATCCTTCTTTTAAGGAAAATCTGATCTGGAAAATGTTGGTTTTTTCTGCTGGATGTTTGCAGCTTCATGTTCTAGAAAAATACTTAAAATCCATTTACAACTCTCTCAGAGGTGAAAAGAAGGATTTTTGATTCAAGTTCTTCTGGGAACCTGAAAATAGAATTGCTTGTTTAGCTCTGGGCTGTGATTTAAGCTTTTTTTTTCTGGAAGTTATTATGGAAAAAAATTACCAGGAGAATTTGCTGCTCTTGCTGCCTGCCTATGGAGCTGTTTGTTAGTAACAGCAGTGCTAATATTCAGATTAAGGGCTGCTTATTTGGGGCTGTTGTGGGTTGTAGAAACAAGGGAATGTGCAGGGAAAGGAGTGTGATCAGGGAATGCTGTCGGGCCCCACGTGTGTCAGTGTTTGCTCTTTGCTGTTCCCTATAAAACTGTGTCTTCATCTTTAAGCCACCAAGTCCTTTTCTATTTTGGAGGTAGTCAGGACTGCTTGTGGAACACCTTGGGCTCTGTCTCTGCAGTGGGATATTTGCTGCCAGGCTTAATTCAGCACCTTCCTAGGTACAGAATATGGTGAAACTCCCAAACCAGCTCCAGGGTGAAAAGGGGAGTGTTTGCTGTGCTGCACTGGGAAAATGGTTTGGATTTTTGCATTACCAGTGAGAATGGTATGGTTTGGGGGGTTTTTTTTGTGCTCTGGAAGCAAAATTTCAGAGCTTCTAGGTTGGTCTTTCTGATCTTTCAGTTTTGAGGTTGATACATCACTGTGTGTTGGCAGTTGGTGACTGAGGGGCTTGTTGCTGCTTATCAGAGACAGAAGTAAGAATTTCATATTCAGATTTTACTTAACTGCAGATTCTCTCTCTAGAACTTCCCTTTCAGAAATCATACATGCTGAAGGGAGGCTGCTGCAGCATCATAAAATATTGTGTAGCATAAACACATTTACAGTGTTTCAGAAATGAGTCAGAATAAGAGGCAAATACCAAAGTTTGGATAACCCTTTTCTCTGATTTCAACTTCTGTTTTATCCCATCATTTACAGTGAGAGACAGTTCATGCTCATACACTGAACCTCACTGGTTGTACCACTGGGAAGATGCCAATATAATTTCAGAACTCTGATTTTAGGGGAAAAAAGCTAAAATGACTGGAGAAACCTGTCCGTGCAGGAGAGCATTCACAGGGTCATTCCTTGATGCTCACTCACAGGATGAAAAGTCTTGGAATGAGAACATGGTAATGCACTCATCAGGCTTCTCATTCCTGCACTGAAAAAATGATGATTTTGGATCTTTAGAATCATCGTGATTGATGAGATGATTCTCTAACCAGCAGTGACTGAGGGATGAGTAAAGTGAGGAACCTGTCTCTTCTCCCAGAGTTCCATTTGCATTGGAAGTGTTTTTAGTCATATTTAATTAACTGGTAATTTATATATTTAATCAGATGCATTTTCCATTTCTTTTTGGTTAAAATGTGAATTATTGGATGGTGTTGATCCAGCTCATGGTGCAGGTGGTGACATTCTCCAGCCTTGCCTGGCTCTGCTGGGTCCTGTAGCTCCACTGCTGTTGCCCAATTAGAATAAAAAAATTCCCAACGACGTGTGCTAATAATCTGTTTGATGACACAGTTGAGTGAACAATGTTTTGGCAGCAGGGCTGAGGGAATTACAGACCTTCTCCTCCTTCCTGGTGCCTGGCACTCCCTCCCTCCTGTGTGCTGGGGTGGGAGCTGGGCGCATCCCTGGAACCTGGGCAGGCAGGAGGCTGTTGTTGATCCATGAAAAGAGGTGGATGGAGCTGTGTGTCCTGTGTCAAAGGAGCTCTGATGGGCAGCTTTTCCTGCCAGTTTGTAAATATAGGAGTCAGGCAGTGCAGGACATTCTGGATAATGAGGCACAATTTATTTGTTGTTTGAACAGACTGTTAGAAAAACTGTTGTCACTCAGTCTCTGTCCAAAGGGAAAAATAAAGGATGTTCTCCCAACGTGACAAAATTAGAGCCTGCACATGTGGGTCTTAAAGGTACCTACTCCCAGGAGCTGGGAATGGAGATTGAGTATTGATTTTAGGGTAATATTTAGGGATTTTAGGTAATTTTTGAGGTTTTTATTCTTTTGCACATATGCTTCATACAGTGATGTCAATGCAAGGGTGTTTTAGTTAAACAAAACATGGGAAGAGAATGAACTGAAAGGTAAAAAATACTTTGAAAAGTTGTTGAGCAGAACACTGCACTGGGGATTTTTGTTTCTTATTAAGGGATATCCTAAATTTACAATTAAGCTGTTACAACCTGAAATTTCTGGTGTGGCTTTTGCAACACTCTACTTTAAAATGCAGTATAGTTAATTTTCAGGGTGTCTAGGCTTGGTTGCAGTAACTTCACACTTAAACATGAAGCAAAGTACTACTAGTAGAAGTAAAAAGAAACCAGTTTTCAAATGTCTGTGTTGTTTGTGTGTTTAGGTGGCTGTGAATGCACACATCCCTCCAGATTATCTTCTTAGGATATGTGAGAGACTTGGACCCCTCTTGGACAAGGAAATCCCCCAGAGTGTCCTGGGGGTGCAGACTTTGCTGGGTGTCGGGCGTCAGTCTCTCCTGAGGGCAGCAAAAGGTAAGAGTCTCAATTTATATGGGCTTGAATTCTGTTTTAATGATTAACCCCCTTTTGTTGCCATTCATGTTGGGATATCTGTGTGTTTGCATTAGCCCTGCTTTGTCTCCTGTGCTTGCCAGCTTTTTTCTTCCTAAAATGCAGTTGTTGCTGGCCCTGTTGGATATATTTTCTTGGGTTGAAAATGCCATTTTAAGCAATTCTTGCCTATAATTGCCTGATGTTGTTACTTCCTCTGCCTCCTTCCCCAGTGTGTTGGTGTTTGTATAAATGATGTGAACGGGATTAGGGGTTTGATGCATCTGAAAAATGCCATTTTTTCCATGTATATTTGCACACATCTGTGTCTAGAATCACAGAGCTGGGCTATTTTTCAGCCTGTTTTTTTCCATTCTTTGACTCCCTGGCTGTGTAGACACAGGTCAGGGTGGTGGCATTTGGGGCAGCTTTTAGGGAGTAGGAGAAGGCCAGGCTGATTCTTCAGTGACAATTCCTGCTTCTCCTTGCTTCAAGTTAATTTGAAAGCCCCCATTCCTTTCATGAAGAGAGCACCAGTCCTTTTCCCTTTGAAAAACTCTCTCTGCTTGAGAGAATGATCCTGAGATCAGTTTTGTGTTAGAACTAAAGAGATCTGAAAGCCATCTGCTATTGAAGTGATTCCTCCTTCCCTCCTCACTCCATGCCCCTGCCACTTCCTCCCTGCAGGAGCCAGAACTTCCTTGATCCTCTGATGTGCTGATTCAGAGAGCTGAGATGTTGCAAAATTTGTTGTAGTGAATTAAATGAGCTGGTGGAAAAGGATCACAGGGCTGGAGGTGACACGGGAGGAGGAGCATCATCCTGGGTGAGGAGGAGGGATGGCAGAGCAGGACCTTCCTGTTTTGGTGGCAGTTGAGCACTTAATTCCCTGCATCCTGTGAAGTCACACTGTGATGCTGACGAGAATCTGCTGATCCATTGGGTATCTCCCGGAGGGATGAGCTGTTCCCAAACACGTTGCCCTACAGAGTTACGGGACTGAGTTTTGTTTTGCCTGTGCTTTGCTGTAATTAGGTGCAGAAATTCAGGTTTGCAGAGAAACATTCCTTAATTTCACACTCAGTTTGCAGCTTAGAAGGAAACAGCAGCAAAATGTAAAGAGAAAATAAACATTTTTCTGCAGGGGAGCAGAAGGGTTTAGGTGGATGGATCTATTTTAGGAAGTCTGAGTGCTGTTTTTAATGAGTATCATTTAATACTCTGTGCAGCAGTTTGGGGTTTAATCAGAAGGTGCTCTCAGGAGTCTCTGAGTCACCTCAGCTTGTGCACTTCATGTTCAGAGATCTACATGGTGCTACACAGATCCACCAACCTGCGGCACTATCCTTCTGTTTCAGCACTTACTCACCGTGGAAGCTCATTTCTCTCCCTCCAGATGGCCAGAAATGGAAGAAATCCAGGTCTAATTTCTGAGGCACTTTGAACAGTCTCAGAAAAATCACTATTGTTCTAGAGAGGAGCCTCTCTGAGGCCAGTTGGCAGCAGCGGGCTGGAGAGTCTTTAAAGAGAACAGTCTTCACTTTAAAACAATGATTTTTTTGGGGGGGTGGGGTGCAGAGGACAATCTGAAAGGAGGGCACATTGCCACATATTGCAGGAAAACAGATTTATTGGAGAAAATCCTCACTTCTCTCACTTTTAGGCAGCAAAATGTGAAATCTCAAATGTGCAGTTCCTAAGCAGAGGTGCTTTAAGTGTTGGCATTGCAGAAGGAAAATATGGTACAGTTCAGTTGGGCCTCAATATAAAGTGCACCCACTTTTAAAATTCATTTTAAGTTTTTTAAATGCATTTACATTTTTCTCTTCATGGATTTAGAGTCAACAATCACCCAAATTAAGCAAAAATAAGTTGAAACCATTTATAGTGACACTGCTGAGGAACTGGAAATCAGAGTCACAGTCTTTAAATGAGGAATCTGACAAACTGTTTAATCAAACAGATCTTATTCTGGGCTGTTGGGAGTGGTGCTTGATCTCTTGATTTTTTAATGTATTGATGATTTCTTGTCACTCTTGCTGGTGCAGACTTCAGACACACACTATGGAAAGGATCTGCATTTGCAGCTCTGCACAGGGGCCGACCCCCCGAACTCCCGGTGAACTACGGGAAACCACCAAACGTGGGTGAGTCTGGAAGTCCATAAAAGCTTCTTTTCTCCTCTCTGTATTTATTCCTGTCCCACAGAAAATTCCTCTCACTGACTAAACCGCTACTCTGGGTTTGCATTAATGTTTTCTCTGGCATTTCATGATGAATTAATAAAAATAGGTCTCTCCCTGACAATAGGATAATTCTTGTTATTCAGGCATAGATTTTCCACAGTGTGTGTAGCCATATTTTGCATGCTTGTTTGGAGGGCAATGGGCTTGAGTATTTTTTGGTGATATGTGTCCATAATGTGTACATGTAGTTGTAAGATAGGATGGGCATGGTCTCAGGAGCATGAAGTCCTGGAGTCATCATGGAATCCCAGCCAGAGCAAAGCGTCTGGCTCCCAGCTTTGAGTCAAGAATTCCTTTCAGTTGGATTATGACAGAAAACAGACTGCTTGCAACATCCCTCTCCAAAAAGGAAATAATCACCAAAGCAACATTTGTGTTCCTTCAGCCTCAGTTGTCCACACAATTAGATAAAGAACTTGTATAAAACTCAGATATATGTGGGCTCTCAGCTTACATCTCATCACAGAGCTGCTCTGTTTTATATGAACTCAAGTGTTTGCCTTGTATGGTTTGAACTTTCATTAACTGTTTTTATAGCAAAAAAAAATTGATTCTTGCAGGCATAAAAGTAAATCCTGGTTTGTTTCTTTTTAGGGCATTTTATCTCTGTGCAAATGGATACATATTCCTGGTTTGTCAGGGAGTCCTTTCACATATGGATCCTCCCTCCCTTTGGAGAAGCAGGGATGGTGCTGGCAGCTTTCTGTTTCTATCCTATCTGTGTGTTTATTATTTTAGGCTGGTTCTGCAGTTACTTTACTGTGAGCATTTGTGCTGATGGATTACTAATAGTCTGAATTGTAGATTTATTGAACACAACTCCTCTGATTGGATTTCTGCACAGATTCTTGGATCAATTCTTTCATCAGACTAGGTGTTTTTGGAATATGTGGTATTATTAATGAGGCATCCTGGCAGATTGGACTTCAGCATTTGTCATGCTTTCATGGCAAAGGACTGTGCTGCTTGCTTGGTAACTAGTGAATTAAAGAACAGAATAATTTTTTTTTTGTTTGGGTGTTTTCCTAGTTGTTTTTTCTTTTTAAGAAATACAAAGGTATTATATGGAAAAGGGTCTTTCATAGGCAGGAAATCATTTATATAAGTGTTGATTCCTGGAAGGATACAGTCCTTGGTGTAGCTACGTAAACTACTACTAGGAGAGGAAAATGTGCATAAATATTAAAATAAGGACTTGACTTCAGACAGGTTTTGAGTTTGGGATTCCTTATTGATCCTTAAGAGAAGGTCAGAAAATGATGTGTCTTATTTGTGCAAAATGGATGTTTTTCTCCTGGTGAGTGGTGCCTGCCAGAGGTGCTGCAGTGTGTGTGTCTTAAGTACAACATGAAGAAGTGTGCCCAACCTCTTTGGTATTTTGGCATAACTGTGAATTCCCACACTGTGCTGGCTCAGGCAGATAGACTTTTCTGGAATTACTTGCTGAAGGAGTTGGGCTGAAGTAAAAGACACCCATTAATGTGTATTCAGGAGTGAGGTGATTGTTTAAGTACCTGTACAAAGTGGTAAATAAGGTATAGGATGAGCAACCAGGAGTATTCTCACATCATTTCCCTGCCAGTGATAAGGATTTAAGCTTTCCAGCATAAATACTGAGAGAATGTGGTTGGGATGGGACTTTGTCATCCATAATCCAAAGTAAAAGGTCCTGCATGGTGGAACTGGAGCAGGAAATCCTTGTTGCCTTTTCCCAGCATGTTTGTGCAGAGCTGGGCATCTTCTGGCTGGGGGAGTCTCTGGGAAAGTGCTGAGCTGTGGAAGTCATTCCCAGGGACGTGGTGCCTGTGTGCTGGGGCTGTGGTGATCTGCTAGAGGGGGACAGGGAGGGAAAACACTGCCAGAGCTTCCTGCTGCCAAGAGGATGACATGGAGGAGGAGAGACTGCTCCAGCCTTTCTGGGCAGCTTTTGCTGTAGTGGAACTTTCAGGGCTCCCTTTGTGTTCTTCCAGACAGAAAGTGGAAAGACTGGTCATGCAGTACCTCAGGACTGGGAGTGATTCCCCTTTGATAAACCTGCTTTTGATGCTACTTCTTTTTTTGTAAGGGCTTTTTTTTTTTTTTTTCAGGCAGCTCAGAGCAGATTAGAAAGAAGGTTGTTTTCACTCTTTAAGAGCTGCTCTAACCTGAGGATGGAAATCATTCTGTGGGCAGCTGTTGTTAGTGAAAACAAGACAAAATTTGGAAGCAGAAGGTTTTCAGCACAGTCTCAGTGAATAAGCATTTCAGCTGGGTGGAATTTCACAGTCAAGGTGATGCAGCTACCTTGGGCCTGCCAAAGAGCAGCACTGGGATGAGGTCAGGAATCGATGATGGTTCGTGCTGGAAATGAGTTCCATGAGGTCAGCAGCTCCCAGAGCTGGAACATGCTGTGCTTCCGCTGCTTTTCCTGGGTCCAGGCTCTTTGTGGCCACACAGCCACTCTCTGAGAAGGTGTTTTCCATGTGGAAGCCAACTGTGTTTGTTTGTTTCCTGGCATTCCTGTGAAACCTTGTGTCTCTCCTGTGAGTGGTACCCGATCCCTGCTCGGATTTGTGATGAGGGCAAAATCTAGGTCCTCATGACAAAGTCACACTGCTTCTTGCAGAAGGTGAAACAGTCTGACAGGAGCTCATCACCCCTGAGAAATTGATTTTAAAACAAACATTTTTACCAGTTTTCCAATTTTCTAATTTTCCTTGCAAAAAGTGGATGGAGACTAGGGTTTTTAAGGAGAGCAGGAATTCCAGCTGGTGCTGCTCAGTGACTTTGCCTCACTGAAATGCTTGAATTCCTTCTGGGGTTGTGATTTAACTTTGAAGTCTGGGCTGTCTGATGATTGTTTTAAAAATCCAGCTTTCACTGGTGGGTTGTTGTTGCTGGGTTTGGGGTTTATACTTCCTAGGTGAGCTTTCTTGCAAGGATTTTTACATTGTGCCATTACCTATAGTAGAATGTGAGGTAATTGTGATTTAGAAATTGTTGTTGTCAGCTTAGGTGACTTGCATTAAACACTGGAATTTTCCTCAAGGTGTGTCCTTCCAGGACCAAGGACTGTGGGGTAAAAAAGAGAAAAATGCCTGTGTTTTACAAGCTGGTAGTTGGAGGAGCCGAGATGGCCCTTCAGTGTTGGGACAAAATTAACTTTTCTTATCAGGAAGGCTGGATCTCCTCCCTTTTTATGGGAAGTAACTGTCTTGAAAGTTTTTCCTGGCAGGGAATAGTGAGGGGGTGGACTTGGCAGCTCTTACATCCAGTGTGGCATGAAATACATCAGTTAATGAGATAGGTTAGTAAAATTTTTTAGGGTTACTAAGTTGCTATTTCTCCATGTGGGAATTGTTGGGTTTAAGTGCTTTGGGGCCTTAGGAGGACAATAACTTCATTGTGCTGTAGAAAGGAAACTTGACAAGGATTTTTGTCATGTGGGGGTAATTCCCTATTTAGATATTGTGTATTAATCTTCCTAAAAATACAGGAATGGAGAATGTTTGCTTTGTTCCTTTGAAGCAGTGATAGTTTTTTTTTGTCCAGTGATGCTGTTACCTTGATAAAGTTGTTGCTCCTCATGGCTCAACAATAGTTCTGGGTGTTTCTGATTGAAACATTTCATAAACAGGGCTTTTTATTTGGTAATTATCCATGGGAGATGGAGAAGTTTTATCCCCATTGTGCAAATAGGGAAATAAACACATTAAAAAAAAAAAAAAAAAAAGAAATTACTTTCATATCCTCTGAAGCTGAACTGATTGCAAGGCTGGGAATCGACCGGAAAAGTGAGCTGCCAAAATTGTGGGATTTTGGTGCTTCCTTCATAGGATTTACAACAAACAGCAGTGGTAAATGTTCAGAAGGATTGCAGGGGGACACAGAAAATATTGTGATTATTAGGAATATTTTGACACGAGAGTGTATCTTTTTGATTCACACAGTTCTTTGTGTGGTTAAAAAAATATTCAGAGCCATTTGAAATTGCTTATAGGCAGATACACTGTTATTATGTATTTAAATATATACATATAGATGTATTGAAATGCTTGAAACCTTGAAAGGCACAGCAGAATCACCATGTTGCTGAATGACTCCACGTCTCTTTTGGCACACAGGGTAGGGGAAAGGGAGGTGTAATCTTTTTAAGAAATCAGCTTTTAAGCTATCATACTTGATGAGTAAATAAAATAACGTGTAGGCAAAGCTGAGGTACCTTGAACATTTATCACTGCAGGATCTCTGTGTTAGAGGTAGGAAAAAGAGTGTAAAATTTCAGTTTTACTTTGCTCAGGGAGACAGGTTTAACAGCCCTGTATAATATTAGGTATCAACTGAATAGTAGGTAGGTAGTAAATTAATTTGCTTTAGTGTGTTTTGCTTTTTAGTATTGCTGAATATGTGTTTTTACATGCAAAGTAAATATTGACTGAAGGTGAGGTTATGCTGGAGCCTGATGGCTTTTGCAAGCATCTTTTATGGAGCTTTTTTTCCCTCGTGTCATGTTTCAATTGCACTGAGTGATTAAAAATCCACATTTCAGAGCCTAAAACTGAGACACAAAAATGCTTTCTTTAAAGCTGGAAACAATTTATTTTCCTTGCTTATATGTAAATACTTCAATGGTATCCATTTACACAAGGAGTTATGGGTTAGGAACTCTTTGAAATGGCACTTCTTGACTTTGTAGATTAATTTTTTAATGTATTCCATGATCTTTTTTTTTGGGTAGATTGGCAGCGATATCATGAGACAATTAAGACATGGCTCAAGTTTTTCAGTAGACTTTTAAGCTAAAGGAGTGAAAGGCACTAAAGAGCTTTGTGGGGCTCCTGTGAAGCCCAGCCCACATCAAGGTGCAGGGGTAGATAAGGAATTGCTCCAGGGGATCTGCTATCACAGGAACTCCACAAACCCACCAGCACAGCTCCCTTAGATCCTCGAGTGCTGCTGAAAAACCCTCTCAAAATTTTCAAATCCAAAGTTCAAGTGCTGTGAGTGAGGATAAATAGGGAAGACAGAAATAGGAGAGAGCTGGTGAAATTAAATACCCCCAAAATGGTCTCAAATTGTGCATCCAATCAAAGGCTTTTTTACAGAGTGAGTTGGTACATTTAGGTTTTAGGCTGTTCTTGCAAGGACTGCTGGCTGTGGAAACAGAAAGGAGTTTGTTGTGGTTGCAGTTCTTTCTCCTAGCTGCCATTCCTCCACTGGGAGTTTTCCATTTCTTCTTCAATTCCACTGCCATGGGAATGCAGGGATGTGGATGTGGAAGTCCTTTGGTCCTACCTATGATCTGGAAGCCCTTCCAAGGAAAGATCTATATCACCTTTTATCACTTCTTTTATCACCAAAAAACACTTTAAATAAACCATTATTATACTCTTCTTGTAATTTATATTAGCAGCATGTAATTTCCTAAATTTCCAAAATTTCTTTTCTTCCTTCAAAGATTTTCCTTAAAGAATTTCCACATCTGTGTAGGATAAGTGCATCTGTGTAGGATAAGTGCATCTGTGTAGGATAAGTGTATCTGTTACCTGTTCATGAATTGAACATTGGAATAACTCCCAGTTGTGGTGGGAACTTTTCATTCTGCTTATATTTTTGGTAAGGAAGCAGGTGCAGCCTGTGGTGGGTACTGAAAGGCTCCATCAGAAGTGGGATTTCTTTTTATAACACTGGACAAAATGTTCTGATAAGGTGGAAGAGGCTCAGATTTATTACTGATTCTAATAATAAAGTCGTTAATAAATATATATTTGATTTAATATTTATTTACTCTGAGTTCTGGAAAAAATTCATGTCTGACTCTTCTTTTTGCTTCTTTTTTCTCTCCCAGTTCATATCCTTTCTGCCAGGCAATTAACTGGATGTGGCCGTTTCAGCCACTTGTTCCCAACATCCACCTACCAACACATGAAGATGCACAAGAGGATTTTGGGACACCTCTCCTCTGTTTATTGCATTGCCTTTGACCGCAGTGGGAGGAGAATTTTTACAGTAAGTTTAAAATTTGGGCTTTTTTCTTTTGAAGATTGCTTTGTTTGGTTTGATTTCTTTCTTTCTTGAGTTCCTCAACAGCCTTTTAGTCACTGATAGAGGTGGAGATGTGAGTTTGTTCAGCTGCAAGTTGCTTGTCTGCTAAATTTACCTTCCTGGATTTGTAGTGTGTCAGTGAATACATGACAATTATTTTAAGTTTTTTCTTAGAATGCATTGACATCCATATCTGTGGTTATGCCTGTGTTTTTTGTTGGGCATATTTAAAAATCAACAGATTTTTCAAATGAATGTTGCATTTTTAGCTGTTAATGTTAATCCCTGTGCATGGAGTGACAGGACAAGGAAGAATTCCCACTGCCAGAGGAGAGGGTTAGGTGGGATTTTGGGAAGAAATCCTTCTCTATGAGGGTGCTGAGGGCCTGGCACAAGGTGCCCAAAGAGCTGTGGCTGCCTCATCCCTGGAGCCAAGTTAGATGGGGCTTGGTGCAACCTGGGATAGTGGAAGGTGTCCCTGATTTCCATATAGATTCCTTTCCAACATAAACCTGCGATTCCATGATTCTCTTTTATCAATTTGAAATCCTTGACTCCATAAGATGATTGCCAGGCTCTACAGTTCATAGAATCCCAGAATGGTTTGGATGGGATGGAATATTTCGCAGGGACACCTCCCACTATCCCAGGCTGCTCCAAGCCCTGTCCAACCTGGCCTTGGACACCTCCAGGGATCCAGGGGCAGCCACAGCTTCTCTGGGCACTCTGTGCCAGAGCCTCCCCACCCTCCCAGGGAAGAATTTCTTCCTAAAATTGGCCTCTGTGGAATCCCACGGAGTTGTCCTGTCAGTTCCCGGGGGTTGTGATCGCTGTCCATCCGCGGTGACCCGTGTGTGACATGCATGGAACATATCTTGTATGTTCTGTAACCCTTGGGAATTGCTGTGGGATTTCAGGGGTCAGATGACTGCTTGGTGAAGATCTGGGCCACGGATGACGGGCGCCTGCTGTCCACCCTGCGGGGCCACTCGGCCGAGATCTCGGACATGGCCGTCAACTACGAGAACACGCTGCTGGCCGCGGGCAGCTGTGACAAGGTGGTCAGGGTCTGGTGCCTCCGGACCTGCGCCCCCCTCGCCGTCCTGCAGGGCCACTCAGCTTCCATCACTTCCATCCAGGTAAGGACTGATGGGGTTCTCCCCAAAACTCTCGAATTAGAATGGTCGTAAGAGCTGTGTCTGTGATTTGTCCCAACTCAAGGGTGTTTTTCCTGGTTAACTCGATCCTCTGGTGCCCAGGGGATAATTCTCCTGCTTCCATGTGCTTTTAGCTGTGTGATCCCTCTGCTGCTTCCTTAGGTCTGCAAAATGGGTGATCTGATGCTCTTTTAGAGCAACTCAGAGAGCAGCAGAATCTCCTTGGCTCAACTCACTGACGTGTTTGGCATCTTTGGTTGTGCTCCTGGCACAGCACCTGACCCACCACTCTTGTGTTCACTGAGAATATTTATTTTTCAGAAGGATCAGTTAAAATCCCTTACTCCCCGTTTCTTGTTTCCTTGTTATCTTAGCTTGTAGCTTAAGGAGCTGCTCTGGATGTTGTAGCAAATGCAGATTTTCTTAAAAAAAAAAACTTCACAACTGCCAGAAGCCTTCAAAAAAAACCAAAATTCCAGGATAAAAAGGACAATCCCTGCAGTTTGGCAGGTGATGCACAGAGAGGGGAGAGTGAGTGGGGCTGCTTGGCTCAGAATCTCTCTCTCCTGGAGTGATGCAGCCTTGGATTCAGCACAGGCTTCTCCATCCTGCCAGTATTCCCCAGGAGTCTCATTTCTCCCCACCTTCCCTACACTTCCAGTTTTGTCTGATTTCAACCATGTAAAGGTGATTGTGTTAGAAATGTATTTTCCAACCTGGCTTTATAACTGGTGTATTATTTGTTTACATGTGTATGTATGTATATATATGTATGTGTGTGTGTGTGTGTTTCTCTCAAGCTCTTTGTAAAACTGAAAGTTTTACAGTATAATTTAAAATACAATCAGTCACTGCTTTATGAGAAAGCAGTGCTGGATTCCTTTACCAAATTACCAGGTAGCCTAAGGATTAAAGGTATTGCTGGAGTTATGAAATTAAGACTAAAAAGCTTTCCCACTCCTTAGAGAGGTTTAAGAATATAGAGGAGAGGAGATCCTGCTGTGCAGCTCTTCTTTGTTGGACTTGGACGCAGGAGTAGTTGTATTTGCCATGTTTTATCCAGTTCTATCTTAGAAAGAACTGGTTTTGCCTCATTTACAGGGTCTGGGCTTGTTTCATTTCTCCAATTTCCTTTGTGTGGTAAAAACCAAAGAATTCCTAACCAAAATGTAGGTGTTTTCCATTTCCTCAGCTTTATTTTTATGGAAGGTCAGATTCTGTGCTTACCCCTGCTCTCTATAATCCTGGGGAGAAACTAATGTGTTAGTGAAAAACATTCTTGTCAACAAGTTTCCAGCGTGAAAGAAGAGAAAATAGCAGCTGGTTTAATTGTTACAACTTTTATTTTTAGTTCTCTCCAGCAAGGAAAGGAACAACTCGATACCTCACTTCCACTGGTGCCGACGGAACAATCTGTTTCTGGCAGTGGCATGCGAACACCATGAAATTCAAGTGAGACTGTTGAGATAATTACAATTATTTTAACTCAAGGAGGAATTTATTTTTAATTTTGCCACGGAGAAAAATGCTGAGATAATGAAATAAGGGTGTTTTCTTGCTCAATAAACTGGTTTGTGGGACAGGAGCACTTTGGGATTCTGTGGTGTTGGAACACAAAGGGGAGGCAGAGATTGGGGTTGTTATTTCTGAGGTTTGTGCTTTGCAAGCCAAAATTGTGGAAGAAATTCCTGCTTTTATATTCAGGATTAAATCCCTGTACAAAATGTACAGGCAGGAGAATTAATTTGCTTTTAATCAGAAGAATGTACATATGTAGATGTCATCAAACCCATATTTAATCAGGGGGAAATGCTATTGGAATAATGGTTTGGCAGGGTCTGTTTCAAATGGATTTGAATTGGTGGGCATAATGATAAATCAGTTCAATAATCTTCTCAGTTTACAGAATTACTGTTTTCTTATTAAACTAAGGAAGGAAATTCCTAAAACGAAAAATAAATTCCAGCAAACATAGGTGAGAAATATAAAATTAAGAGAGTTAAGATGAGCTTGACCTAAGCCTGCTGAGCTGCAGGGAACGGTTTGTGTTGAATAAAGAAGGAAAAAATAAAAATATTGTGTTTTACTTGTAGGGATCGTCCTGTGAAGTTTGCAGAGAGGTCCAGGCCTGGTGTTCAGATCTCCTGTTCATCTTTCAGTTCTGGTACATGTCCAGCATCAGCTGTTTCATGAATCTGGGGCTTTGGTGACAGTTCTGTTGCTTCTCTTTAAATACAAATGCTGTTAAACCCTTTTCCAGTTAATTTTATTCCTGTCAAGTTGTGATTATTGGAAATCTTCCCTGCAAAGTGTCTGCCTCAAGCTGCTCTTTCTCTTTTTTTCCTATAATTTAAGCTAAAATAGCTTGACCACTTCCAAGGCTTTCAATCTCTTGTTTTGCACATCAGAAATATTTCTCTGTAACATCCTTTTAAGACTTTACCTTGTAAAGTTTTTGAGTGAAAATTTGTGGAAATCCTCTGTCAAAGATTACACTTCTGCTAATCTTCCAAATTTGGCTGAATTATAAGAGGATCGATTCAACGTATTGGAAAATCTCAGCTAAACAAACCTCCTTTGCAACTTTGAATGAGCAAAAATACTGATTTTTACAAAGAAAGTGATGTACTTGCTCATTACATTTGCTTTTTGAAAGTGAGAGTTTTTGTAGAGCCACACTCCTTTTTTAAAGCCAGAAATCCTGAACTAACTAAACCCATTTCAATGCAATAAACCACACAGTGGTGCCCTTTTTGAGCAATATTGTAAAGAAATTACAATAAAATACCTTAATCACTGCATCCCAACTCAGCAATAATTTCTCTGATGTGTGTCAAGCAGATATTGAAACTGCATTTAAATTTTGTATTTGACATTTACCTTATGTATTTACATTATATTTACAGTGAAATTTTCTGTTTAAAACTAGTTTGCTAGTTTGACAAGAAAGCAGCAAATTAAAATGAATGAAGTTAAATTAAATTGTTCCTTGGATGACTTTTCTTCTCACAGAGAATTCTCTGTTTTAGGTGGCATGTTCATTGCAACAGGGAGTACTGACCACGTGATAAGAATTTATTATTTGGGCTCAGAATCTCCAGAGAAAATGGCTGAGCTGGAATCTCACACGGTAAGAGGCAAATCCAAAAGAAAATCTCTTTTTCCCTCCTCCCTTTTCCTCATTTCAGGGACTTAATTTCTGTGCATCCTATTTTTTTTTTTATTTACAGTCTAGAATTTGTTTGGCTTTCAACATTGTGGTATTTAAATGCTTGGAAATTTGTGGGATGTTTATTTTTAAATCCCTCTGAGGCAAGAAGTTTGTGCAAAATAGGCTTTATGTATTTCATTCCCCAGAAAACTGAGGGTCCAGGTGATCTTCCCTTACTCTTGAAAAAATTCTGTGTTGGTATGAGGAATTAAAACAGATTTAATGCACCATGTCATTGCACAATGTCATTTTTTCCTATTAAACTTTCTGTTGAATGTTTAGTTAAATCCACATAAGAAAAGTAATTCAGAATTTGGACTGTGCTGTCAAAATTTAGATCACGATGGTAACTTCATTTAGAAAATAAAGCTTAAAAGCATATTTTTTTTCAGCTAATGCATAATGGTTCCCATAATAATTCAAACTACAAATTTACCACCTCAGGAACATTTTATGGATTAAGCCCAAGGTCTGAATTGATTCCCTGAACTTCAGTGGGAGTCGTGGCTCTCATGTTGAAGTCTCCAAGCCAACTCATCTAACAAGTATTTTGCTCACAAAAGAAAATGATGTTTTCTGTATTGAACAGGTTTGGAAGAAGCTGTAATTCCTTTGATTTCTTTAAATCCACCCTTAATCCTGCAGACAGCTGTCAGCCCCCCCCCTAAAACAAATCCCAGTTACCAGGAGATAGAGACATCAGTGGGAGTAGGGAGAGCAAATCATGGAGCCAGCCCAAGTATTGGGCAAATTAAAAAAAGGGCAAAACTGTGTCTAAAACATAATATTTGTTTCTCAACGATTTGTGAGTGTTAATAAAGAGAAGGTATGCATTTTTTTTTGATTAAATTTTTGATACACTTTCATGTTAGGTGTAAAAATTGCAGGAAACCCTCACCTCTCTGAAGTTTGCTATTTCAGTGTTTAACACAATTTGTCGGATGAAGTTTTAATTTTAAATACAACTTCTCTGTACTTGAATTTTTTGACTTTTTAAAAATTTGCTAAGTAAAAATCTCATCTTTGAAGTTGAGTTTTTCACTTCTGTTGTTCTTCCCACTTCTGTTTAGGACAAAGTGGTTGCGGTGCAGTTCTGTAACAATGGTGACAGGTGAGTGCTGGGTTTTGGACCTGACAATGATGATATTTAATTTTCCAAACAACATTTCATGGAATACTTGGCAGAGGAAGATTTGCCCGTGGGCTTGGCTTAATCTTGGACAAAATATTGCAGTGTGTTGCAAGATGTGTGTCATGTCCACAAGCTCAAACTCGTTGTCCTCTTCTGTAACAACAAAAATATTCTGTAACTCTGCTTTTAATTTGATTTTTCCTTCAAACAGCAATTTGCAACCCAAATTTTAAAACCTTTCTGTGTTAGAACCTTCCCAGGTAACCCCCCAGGGGGTTGCCTGTGGAGGAAGAGCATTGTAATCAATGTAGTCTAAAGCAAAAGTTAGTTAATATAGATGTTTTTATCTCAGCTTTTGCTCCTGTTCCTTATTTTGCTGGGCAGGAGGTTTAAGGGATGTGCCCTTAAGGGATGAGCCTTCCAGGCCCAGTTGTAGCTGTGCACCTGTACTTGGAGAGCTCTGTCATGTGGAATTATGTGGGAATGTGCTGGGATAATTGTACCACCAGTTCCTTCCAAGCCATGTGAGAGGGAAGGAGGTCACATACTCGCTGAAAATTATATTCTGTAACAATGCTTTGAATGGAAAATGGGTGCCTTCCTTTTTATTTTAATATAAAGAAGTAAAATTAAGAAGAAAATTAATTTGTCACAAGCATTTTCAAGTTCTTTTTCATCACAGTGAAAAAAATCAGACCCGGGAAACTGAAAAGGTGAAACAATTACTTCATAAAATTGAATAGATTTACTTCTTAAGTGTAATTTTGTGTATAAATGGAATATATTTCCAAAGGTCTTGGCCATCCTGTGAAAATCTATTACTTGAGTAGCTTTTTTCCCAGTTCCTCAACAAAAATTATTTCAGTGACATCGATGGCCAAAGCATTATGATGTGGTTAGATACATTTACTGCATACTTGACATTTTTTCATAAGGAGAGATTTAAAAATCAAAATATTCCTGTTCAGCTCCACAGGCAGGACAACCTCCTTGTGCTCCATTTGGCTCCTTCCCTTGCCTGTCTTCACCCTGTCCCTAAGTTAATGCATTATAATTTATGCCAGACTCCTGGCACTCAGTTTCCCTTTCTTTGCTGCCACTCTGAGCTGCTCCAGGGATTTGCTGATGTCATTAAAAAGGGAATGTGCAGCTCGTATGAATTACGACATTGAAGTCATTCCAAGGCCATCTGCTGCTGGAGCCAAATGTAATTAATGTTGTGGGCTAGAAACTCTCTTGTACCCTCCAGTATCTGATAGGAAAATTGTAACCTCATGAGTGAGAGAAGTAGAAATGCACAAGTACACACTTCCAAGTGTGTATATATATAATTTATTGGTGTCTATGTGGGGATGAAACCATCTTTATTCAGAATTTCATGGCTTTTTTTTCCCCATTTGCCCCACAGCTTAAGGTTTGTCAGTGGAAGCAGGGATGGAACAGCAAGAATCTGGCACTACCATCAGCATGACTGGAAGAGTCTGGTCCTGGATATGGCTACAAAAATGACAGGGTAAAGCAGAGCAAGCAGAACACAACTCATGGGCACATTTACTTGAAAGCTAAATCCTTCATTACATTGAAAACTGATTATTTGCTTCCATTTTAAGTTAATTTCCATGCATGTAATGTGGTGGCTTTGTCCACTTACACAGTAAATTAACCCCCAAAGAAATAATAATCTGCTGGTACTTCCTTGTCCTAATTGAGTAATATTTAGTATTTTACACATGAAATAAGAATGTCAAATGATTTTTCTCACAGAAAGAGATTTTGATAGCGCCTCAGTGATCATTTGCTTAGATGTATATATATATATATATATATATATATATATATCCAACATGGTTCTTAGCACTGTATTTCTACCTTAGGTTTCCAAGGTTCTCAGGTTCAGTTAGGGTTTTGAGTTTTTCTTTTTGAGATCCTCAAGTGACTTCTTTAAGTGCCCTGTAATTGAATTGTAATTGAATATTCACAACAACAAAGAGCAGGAATGGAGAAATCCATTAGGCACTTGCTTTGCAGAATTCTCCATATTTCAGTGGTTGCATTTGCAGTGTTTGCAGTCGGAAGTGTGAGTTGCATTTATTTAGGAGGTTCCTGCTCCTTGTGGCGTTCACTGATATTGATGACTGATAAGAAAAATGCCTTACAGAAAAAAGCTTAATAGACATGAAAGGAAAAACTGGGGTAGGGAAGGATGATGGCTTAGGAACAGAGGAGAAAATGTCCTTTTTAAGGAAGTAGAGCTCTATAAATCTCAGTGGCACTGAATATTTGGTTTTTACCATTGCAGGACCATCCTTCATTCTCCTGCCTTAGCCAGAATCACAGAGGTGCCTGTGATCCATCCTCCCTCGAATTTTATACTGAATTAACTCTCCTAAGTGTTTCCATATGTAGTTACTGATTTATTCCTTTCTAAATTGCTGATTTCCTTAGAAACAATGTGGCATCTGGAGAGGACAAGGTCACCAAGCTGAAGGTTACCATGGTGGCTTGGGATCGATACGATGCCACTGTCATCACTGCAGTCAACAATTTCCTCCTCAAAGTGTGGAACTCATCCACAGGGCAGCTTCTCCATAGCTTATCTGTGAGTACAATTCCAGGGGGGAATCCCAGGTGGATGTAGTTCACTCTGAGATTGATTGGAGGCTGAATTCATCACCATTCCCACGACAAGGATTTGGTGTTGAAGTATCCAGCTGTCCCCTGCCTGCTCGGAGGAGGGTGCACCATGGGGACAGGAGCTGGTGTGCAGAATCCTGGTGATGGCTGGCTGGGAACCCTTTGGAGGCTCCATTTGTGCCCTGATGTCTCCTTCCTCCCCATCCCTCCCCATCTCAGAGGTGCTGAGCAGTGGCACTGCCAAACCTGTGGCGGGAATGGTGACCAAGCACAGTTCCAGTAAATGGAGGGGTCCTGGGTGACTCCCTGCTCTGGGATGTCCTCTCAGTAACTCCCAGCACATCTGGAGATAGCACATGGAGAAATAAAACTTCATTTTTTCCCCCTGCTGTCGTTGCAGGGTCACGACGATGAGGTTTTTGTTCTGGAGGCTCATCCCTTTGACCAAAGGATTGTGCTTTCGGCGGGACACGATGGGAATATTTTTGTTTGGGATATAGACAAAGGAACAAAAATACGCAATTACTTTAACATGGTAAGAAGGATCACAGAAGGTTTGTTTTGTTTTGTTTTGTTTTGTTGTTTTGGTTTTTTTTTGTTTGTTTGTTTTTTTCACAAAACTGGTCCTGAGACAAAAGCAGATTTCATTAAATGCCTCCAGAGCCACTACAGCTCTGAGATCTTTGGTGATCTTGACCTATGTCTGCCATTAACATAAAATGTAGACTTCCAGGTGGTTGTTCCAGAACATACATTAAAAGTTAGGTTGAAATTTCAGGACAAAGAGAAAAGGTGAAGTTTTACTTTGTTATTCAGTTTAACTCTGTAAATCAGTCTTGAGCAAGATGAGAAGTCACAGAATGAAGATTCAGTACGTGTTGGAGCACGGGGGAAATGTTTGTGAAAATGCTCTAACAGAGTGTCTGGTTGTGAAAGGAGTTCTCTGTGCTTGGTACAGATTGAGGGCCAAGGCCATGGAGCTGTTTTTGATTGCAAGTTCTCACCAGATGGGCAGCATTTTGCCTGCACAGACTCTCATGGACATCTGCTACTATTTGGTTTTGGATGCAATAAATATTATGAAAAGGTGGGTTGAATGAATTTTAAACTCTTCCCTGTCTTGACCTGATTTTGTCTTAGAAGTATTTGGGCTACAATTTATTCCTTCACCCTGCCCCAGACAAAATAATAATTAGGTCATGGAGCAGTTGCTGTTTATCTAAATCAAAAAGATTAGACAAGAGACTCTATAGATAGAGGAGAAAGGCATTAACTTCTCTGTCCACCACTCTTGGCCTATTTTACTGTTGAATTTCTGCATCAGGCCTTGGTCATAAACCACATTTGTGGCAGGAATCTGTTCCCTGTCACAACATTCCTTGTGATGTACACATCCCAAGTGTAGGAGTTGTGGTTTATGGGAGCTATTCCAGAGCAGCAAGACAGCTGCAAATGGCCACTGATTTATTTCCTAAATTGCTTTTCTTTCAGATTCCTGATCAGATGTTCTTCCACACGGATTACCGGCCCCTGATCCGGGATGCCAATAATTATGTGCTGGATGAGCAGACTCAACAGGCTCCACACCTTATGCCTCCTCCATTCCTGGTGGATGTTGATGGAAATCCTCATCCCACGAGATTCCAGCGGCTGGTGCCAGGGAGGGAAAATTGCAAGGATGAACAACTTATTCCTCAGCTGGGATATGTGGCTAATGGTATTCTGTCTGAAACTCATGAATAATACAAGTGTGGCACAGTATTGAGCACCAGCTCCTGGGATGGTGCTGTGAGGATGTATGAATTAATGGTTTAAATTCAATATACAGGTAGAAGAGGGGGTGGGGTGGGGTTACGTGTGGAATCAAATTGACTGGAGGCAAGAGTATTCCAAAATCTGTGGATTTTTCCCAGGTATATGGCAGATGTTTAAAGCATTGTCTATTAACCTCTGTAACTATGGATGTCATAAAGCAAGCAGGAAGGTGAGGAAGACATAGAAAAACAGCTTTTGTTTTTTAAAACAGTTATTTCTTTCTTGTAGACACAAACTTTAGCAAAATGCTGATCTCCAAAAAAGACCTTCCATTCTTACCTACTGAAGCATTCTTTGTTCTGTTTCTAATGGCTGTGTTTATGTTCTACATGTGGTCTGGAGTTATAGGATTTTATTGTAACTTCTCTTCTAAACTTTGCCTCCATTTATTACATGAGAGCAGAAAGCCAGCTGGTGATCAGATGTTTTGCAGAGCAAATAGTGGTGCAGAGTTTTAAATGGGATTATTTCTGTGCTCTTTGCTAATATAGCAATCCATCATTTTATCAGCATTTGTGGTTTTGTTCTTGTCAAGGTGATGGCGAGGTGGTCGAACAAGTCATCGGGCAGCAAACCAATGACCAGGATGAGAGTATCCTTGATGGAATGATCAGAGAGCTCCAGAGGGAACAAGATCTGAGACTAATTAATGAAGGAGAAACTCCTCCAAACCCTCCACTCAACAGATCTCACTCTGTTAATGGAGGTCAGTGTCCAGCCTTATCTCCATCAGTTCCTACCTTATCACAGGAAGGACTGATCAAAATCAAAATGTTCATGACAGTTCTCACACGTTGTCTTTGAAGATGCTTTTCTCTCCTCTTCTTGTGCACCTTGTTAACCCCTGTGGAGCACTGGGATGTTCTGTGGATTCCAACAGAGGAATTGCAAATTCAAGGGGCAGCTGAGGGCACCTAGTTGTCTAACTGGGCTTTAGCTGGTTCTTTGGAGTTATTAGACTGGAATTAGACTGCTATAAACCAGTTTCCTGAAAAATAAGCATGAAGTTCACTGTATTGTCTTGATATCGGTGCAGAGATGAAACTTCATAACTGCAAAATGCCAAAATGAAAGCATATAATTAGGGGCTGTCAGTGGAATACAGTGTTGTGACAGACTAATGGTTTCCTGCTGCAGCACAAGGCTGAGCATCAGTGCTAATAAAATAAATATGTTCCTCTGTCTTAGTGTTTCCTTAGAAAGCTTGAGATTATTCTCCTGTTAAGTGTTCTGCTACTGTGATTTTATTTTTAATACACAAAGTGATTAAAAATTGAAACCACACTCAATCAGATGTAAGCAGCTGAGTGAGTGCAGCTGATGGGAGGGAGCAGATGCCCAGGACTGTTCTGCAAGTCAGCCTGAGCCTTGGGAGAATTCACAGCTGCTAATAAATCACTTCTAGGTTAAGTGACTGATTACATGTGTTTGAAGTAGATTTCCTGGCAAAGCTCATTAGGATTTGGATGTGGAATTGCTTATGTTTCAATCCAAGAAGGAGTAAGAAAAATATCAGGGAAAAATATGAAAATGCATTTTTGCTTTGATCTAAGTTGATATTTCAAAAAGGTTGCCTAAAATGCAGCTTCAGCTCACACAAAGTCTTTTCTGCTGCTTAGGATATGTTGATGTGTTGTACAGCCCCAGTTTCCAGTTTTATTTGTGTGTCCCTGTAGTTGTGTAAACGAGTTTCCAGGTATGAGTAGTGTGGAAATTAAAGCAGTTCCCTTCCTTTTCCTAGAGCTTGCATTGATTAGTGACTGCCCACATGAACTGCCCATTTGATTAAGTTAACTGGAGTACATATAAAGTATTGAAACAGCCAGATATTTTTGTATAGCTTTACACAACCATAAATGCAACATTATAATTTGATATACAGTATTTAAGCATGTGGGAATTGTGAAGGAAAAGTGAGGACAATGATGGCAGTGATTCTATTATTATCAACCTTTGTTTATCAATCTTTGTGCCGTGCTTAAGCTTTAAATTATGGATGAGATACAGGGAAGGAATTGTTCCCTGTGAGGATGGGCAGGTTCTGGCACAGAGTGCCCAAGGAAGCTGTGGCTGCCCCTGCATCCCTGGAAGTGCCCAAGACCAGGCTGGAGCAGCCTGGGAGAGTGGAAGATGTCCCATGGCAGAAGCTGGCGCTGTCTGATCTCACCCAACCATCCTGGGTGACTCCACGATGTTATTGGTGATCCATGGAAGTGAAGAAGCTCTTTCTTTCTCTTTCTTTCTCTCTCTCCCCCCCAGCTCTTCGCAGCCCGGGCTTGGACGTGGCGTCCCCGCCCAACGTGGGGCTGCGGCGCAGCGGGCAGATCGAGGGCGTGCGGCAGATGCACCACAACGCGCCCCGCAGCCAGATGGCCACCGAGAGGGACCTCATGGCCTGGAGCAGGAGGGTGGTGGTCAACGAGCTCCCTCCAGGCATCAGCAAGTGAGAGGCTCGGTGGCATGAGGGGTTCAGCTGTGTAATGTGGAATGATCCTTCCATACTCCTGGAATGATCCTTCAACCTCTGGGGCTTGGTTGGTTGGGTTGTTTGGAATATTGGGATCGGAACGGAGAGTTGAGAATGGTAATTCCTTCTTTTCACAATTCAGTCTTTCTTTAGTACTCTGAATACCACATTTCTCTCAAGCTTTATTTTAAGAAGACTTGAAAATAATTTTAATACATTTGGAAATAATTATGGCTGCTCAGCTAATGAGTTTGCTTCTTTAACTTGTGATTCCAGGAGTGAATGGATGGATGCTGCTAGGGGGATTTATGCACTGATTTCTTAGAGAAGCACAAGTATTTTGATGTGTATATTAAGGAGGCTGTTGAGTTCCATGATGATTTAATGAATATAATGTGTGTTTCTTATGTATAATTAGGGTCCAGGAAGAATGTCGAGCTGCCAAAGGTGAAATAGAAATCAGTTTATACACTGCTGACAAGAAGAGAAAGCCATCCCACACCTTACAACGGGTGAGTTAGTGCCCTGGAAGAGACTTCCTGAGTGGGAAGCAGTACTGAGCAGCAAAAATAAGACCAGCGAAAAACCCCAAACCAATTTTATTGAATTATTTAGAAGATCAATAGTCTTAATTGTTTCTCTGGCTCACTGTCTTCTTCCTTCTGTAACTGTGATTTGGCTGTCTGTAATACCCAAATAGTGGTAAATCTCTATGCTTGGGGTTTCAGTGGTGGGAAGATGCTGGGAAAGGAAAATCACAGAGCCATGGTGGGTTTTCAGTTTGACTTGTGGAAAGTAGAGGTGCCAAACTTGTACAAGGGCTGGATTTATTTTAGGCAGAGACTGCAGGAATTGTATAGAAAAAAAAAAGGTATTTTTAATCATTACTTTCCAAAGACTGCCAGTTTATAAAGTAGAATTTGTGTTGAAATCCACACCTAAAACATCCACAATGCATCCGAGATACTTTCTAATTCTACAACGCTTTCTTACTGCTCATTTGTGGCGCAACACAATCAACTGGGGTGCAACACTCAGCTGCTGTAACGGGGCACCTTTTCAGTGTGTAACTCACGAGTAACTCCCTGATTTGTCCCTGTTTGTGCTGCTGTGCCCCTGGCAGAGCGAGTTCCAGGCGGGAGGCGGCCGCTCGCTGCGCAGGAACCAGCGGAAGCGGCAGCACGCGTACCAGACACGCTCCACCATCGAGCACAGCCAGCAGGGAGCCAGCCAGAACCCCTGTGCACACCACGACTCCGACAGCTCCTCTGAGGTCTGAGCCTCCCTGCAGCCTCCAGCAGCTTCCCCCTTCCCAAATCCACGTTAAGGTTCCACGTGTCTGGCTGGAGGGAGGAAGTTTGTGTAGCCGAAGCTCAGTTTGAGCTGGAGCTGCCAGGACTGGGGTGGGGGGCAGTAAAAAGAGGTTTTGCAAATATATTTGTGGCAAAAGGCAGTGTAAAAATAACATTGGCCCTTTCCAGCATGGGGATGGTCACCTCACAGACCGGGACAGGGCAGAGGGATTTGGCACATCCTTTGTCTCCATCTCCAACGTGGTTGATGGAGCAAGGGGGTCCCAGTGCTCTAAGCTGGAGGGCCATGAGTGAGAGTGATCAACTCCCAGTCAGCCCTGAGCTGGTGTGGGATCTGCTGCTCCAGCTGGATCCCTACAGATCGATGGGGCCTGAGAGAATTCATCCAAGAATCCTCAGATTGCTGCTGATGCTATCACAAAGCCTCTCTTGATTATTTTTTGAGCAGTCTTGGGAATTCAGAGAGGTTGTGACAGGGATAGGACCCAGGGAAGGGCTGGAGCTGTGCCAGGGCAGGGTCAGGCTGGAGATCAGGGAAAGGTTCTTCCCCCAGAGGGTGCTGGCACTGCCCAGGCTCCCAAGGAATGGGCTCAGCCAGAAGCTGCCAGAGTTCCAGGAGGGTTTGGACAGCACTGCCAGGGATGCACAGGATGGGACTGTTGGGCAGGGCAAGGAGCTGAGCTCTGATCCTTGTGGGTCCCTTCCAGCTCAGGATATTCTGTGATTCTCCACATGGGAAGAAACACTCAGATCATTGAGTCTCTGGGATTTGTGGTGTTCTGTGGCATGTTGGTCTTGGAGAGTGAAGGATCATTTACCTAAATGCCAGGACAGTGTTCAAAAGTAGCTTAAAACAGCTCCTGTATTTTTGGAAACCTGAAACATTTTCAAGTAAATTTAACTGGGTTGTGTTAAACCACTTGCTATTTTGGGATTTCATACAGCACATGGATTCTGGGTCAGGACTTTGATTTCATTTTGCAGTGCTTTGATTTCATCTACATTTGTAGACTGCTGTTGAAAGAGATTGAGTATTGGTATTAATCATTGATTTCAACAAGGGAAGAACTTAAAATATACCAGGTGTATATATAACTTGTTCTCTTTAAGGAAGAGACTGAACATTGTTGCTTTGTAAATGCATTGAAAGTACAGAACAGTTCAAAAAGCTGGGCCCTGGGCACTAAAATTTATTAATCAAACACTTAAATCAGAATTCATTCTGTGGTTCTGATATAATTAAAATTCACATTTGTTTCTATAAGAGCTATATAAGGATATATTATGATATTTATTAAGATAAAGGAAGAAATTGTGGATTTATTTCTTTAAAGCTAAACCAGCCCTTGAATACAAAGCTTTCCTCAGGTGACACAACTTGCTTGCAAACAAAAATGATAAATTTTACTCTTGGCCCCAGAGTGAATCCTCTTGTTTTCACTACAGGAAGATGAGACTGTTGGCACAAGTGATGCATCCATGGATGATCCTGTGGCAGCCTGGCAGAGTGAAAGCAGTTCCAGGTACCTCCACTGGGCTCTGAATTGGGAGCACTGGTTTATTATGGGATTTTAGCAGGACAGTTGATACTGAGATACTCAGACTTCATTTTGAAGTTGGATTTTTAATCAGTCATGAAACATTTCATATTGTGATTTTTTTCATGTTCTTTTCAAATTCAAAAACCATTCTAAAAAAAACTTTTATAAGAAGATGTTGCCTTTAATTAAGAGCTACTTATAAAAATCAATGCCAGTTTGCCATATAAATCCTGTATGTGTATTATTTGGTATTAAAGAAGTCAGAGCTGGATTTTTAGGGAAGTGCTCTATTCCTTAAATGTTCCATGCTGCCAGTTCTTATGAAGTCAGTCTGTGAATCAGTCAGATAATGAGAATTGATATCAGCCATAGATGTAGTTTTACTGTGAGTTCCAAATTGATAAAAGAATTTACTGAAATCACAACTCAGAAAGCACTTGTTTTTCTCTAAATTCACATGATAACAAAATTCTGTGCTAATCCGGAGCAGAACCAGGAGAGCAGGTTGAATGACTGGACTTTTCAATCCACTGTGGGGAAACTGAAGTTTTCTGTTCTCATTCTTACAACTTTTTTATTATCTACAGTGATTCATCAAGTGAATATTCAGACTGGACAGCAGATGCTGGGATTAATCTGCAGCCTCCAAAGAGACAAACCAGGCAGGCAGCTCGGAAAATCTGTAGTAGTTCTGAAGATGAAAATATGAAGGGAACAAAAGGGCTGGAGCCAAAGCGAAGGAAACTTAAACAGCCAAGGAAGAAGGTCAGCAAGTGTAATTCTTAGCGTCTTTTATATTTTATGAATATAAATTTGGGTTTTAGTGGCTGTTATCAAAGAAATTTTTTTTATAAATGGGTATAGAATAAAAAAAATTGATAGAGATCACAGTAATTGTGCTACCAGTGGCACCAAGAAATTTTATTGTTTGTTTTATTGGGCTTCCATGTTTTCCACAGGTGGTTCTTCATTTCAGATGCCATTTTTTTTCTCCCAGATTTATGCTCTTCACCACAGTCAGGTTTACAACAGGGTGGTTTTGTTGTAAAATTATAATGGATTTGTATTGTATTGGCATAGTCAGATTTCTTTTTCCTGCTAATTTTTTTAAAGACATTTAGAGTATTTATAAAATTACAATTTATTTATTTATTTATTATAGAACCACAGACTGGCTTGAGCTGGAGCGGTCTTAAAGATCATCTTATCCCACCCTCCTGCCATAGGCATTTTAATGGTTTATGAAGCTTTTTAGGCATTTTAATGATTTATGAAGGTTTTAATTTTCAATTATATTTATAACAAACCTGTCTTATTCTCTGCTATTTAGTGGAGATTTTGGGAAGGATGGCACTCCACAATTTGCTCTTCCTTGTATCTTACCTGCAGCAGCTGCTGCACGGCGAGTTTTCCATAGTAGCTAACTGTACTCTGAATATTGTGCCGATTGCATTCCGAATTAATGCAAATATGTAACTTCTGCCTGTCACTGACCTGTGTCATGTCCTGATGTGTGTTTTTAGAAAGGCAGCGGGCTGCTGTCCCTGGAAGGGGAGCCCAGTGAGGAGTGGCTGGCCCCGCAGTGGATCCTGGACACCATTCCCCGCCGCTCGCCCTTCGTGCCCCAGATGGGGGATGAGGTACTGCCCTCGCCCTTCCACATTCCAGGGCAGTCAGCACCTCTGCCTGCTTGGGACTCTTCAGTCCAGCAATGTTTGCAGGGAATTGTGCTCAGGACAGGCTGAGTTTTGATAACTTTGTTGATTCCTGGGTGGTTTGTTGTTTAGTGAGCGATGTCCTGCATCCCTTTTTCTGCACCGGTGACTTGGGTTAGCAGGAAAAATCAGTTGTGCATCCTCACCTGCACATTTCTTAATGATCCCAGTTTTAAAGCACAGAGCAGGTGCCAATTTGGGGGCTGATAGAAATTTTAACTAGAAGAGTGTTTTGTGATGAAATAAATAAGTGTGCAGTGTGTTCTCAAAGGGTTAAGAGCTGGCATTATGAACAGGAAGAGCACAATCATTAAAATAATTTTCTCTACTTTTCTCATTTGCTCTTTTTTTCCTTCTTAATTTTCTCTCTTTTTTTTAATCTCTTTTAAGATCATCTACTTTAGACAAGGCCATGAAGCTTATGTGAGGGCAGTGAGGAAAGCCAAAATTTACAGTATTAACATGCAAAAACAACCATGGAACAAAATGGAACTCAGGGTAAGTTCAAGAAATACTTCAAAGAGCTAAATGTCTCTGTAATGTTAAACTGACATGAAAAACGAGCATGAAAACAGTAAAGAAAGTATTGCTATGTCAATTATCAAAGTTTTAATTGTAAATATTAAAGTTAGTTTTTATTAACATAAAGTCTTTACATCTGTTCACCTCTTGGGTTTGGACTTGATTCTCAGGGGTCTCTTTCAGCACAAATTATTTTTGCCTGAACACTGAATTTTTTCAGAACCCAGCAGTGCAGAGCTGTTTGTGGTTCTCTCACCACTCTACAGTGACCTGAGCATTTGGGTTCTGTTTCTTGTTTTTAATGCTGTGGTAAGTAAGAAATCATGGTGTAAACACCTAAATGTGTGCAGGAATTCTCTTAAACACTGAATCTTGCTTTGAATGAGTTCCCAAACCTTAATCCACAATGTTGCCATATTTTTTCCTGCTTTCCTGAGATTTCACATCAAGAGAAGAGCCCACATACATGCTCACATTCACTTAACCATGCCAGTGGTTCTGTTAATTACTGGGAAAATACCCAGTTACAGTCCCAGATATTCAGTGATTCCAGCTGTAATTTTCCAAGGCATCATCACTTTTTGAGGCAAAGGAAATATCTGTTCACTTAGGATGGGCTTTGACAGGACACGAACATAAAGGCTATTGTGTCATTTCCATTTTCAGAGGAAGAATTTCCTTTTTTCCCACTGTGCAAGAGTGAGGGGCCCTGGGGTAGGTCAGGGAGAACCTTTGGTGTGCTTAAATCTGGGTTTGTTCCTTAGAACCTTCTGAAACATTTTGTAGGAATCCTGTTCACAAACCTGCCGAGGGAATGAGCTTCTTCATTTTTCCTTTTGAGATGACAGTGATTGATTTTAGTATTTGGGAAAGAAAAATTAATGGGTGAAATAACCTGTGTTTTAGAGTGGAAACATACTTAGTTTTTATTAATATGTTTCACTTCAAAATGGATATTTTGTTGTTGGCAAGGTGAAATAATGCTGTTCATGCTTCTTGCTCATTAGGAACAAGAATTTGTGAAGACTGTAGGAATTAAATATGAAGTTGGGCCTCCCACACTCTGCTGCTTGAAGCTTGCATTCCTGGACCCAATCACAGGCAAAATGACAGGAGAATCCTTTTCCATAAAGTAAGTCACTGGAATGCTGATGACATTCTTCAAGAGCTTTCCTTGCAGTGTAGAATCTCCCCCCTCCTCCTTTCTTATTTCCTGTGCAAGGCATGATGATGGCAGTAATGCTTATCCCAAATGCATGGAATTTGAGGACTCTGTAATTCATCTAGAATTGTATTGCTGGGCAATAATAACTTCTTTTGGTCTTATTTCCTGAAGGTACCACGATATGCCAGATGTTATTGATTTCCTTGTGCTGCATCAGTTTTATAATGAAGCCAAAGAAAGGAACTGGCAAATAGGTGAGTATTTTTTTCCCCAATTCCATGTGTTTTGCACCATTTCTGCAGCTGTTTAATGGGACACAGTGTCTTTATTACTTGATGTGAAGGATTATACACATGTGATATTGTAAAGATTATTGGAAGCTTTTATTTGATGTTTGCTGCAATTCCTGTAGCAAAAATGAAAAAGATATATGAGAGAAACTGTTCCAAAGGCAGTGATAGCAGGAGAATCTCCTGATCTGTTGGGATCTAAAGTGTGAGGCAGCTATGAGTAATTCCCAGAGATGGGTAAGTCCTACCCTGAGGGTGCAAAATGTAAGGATGGAAGTAAGGCATTCACAAAAGAGGGAGCTGATTCTCTAAAAGGAAATATTTAGCAATTCTTGATGTTGTTCTTTTTCTGAATGTTGCCCTTGCAGGGGATCGATTTCGCAGTATCATTGATGATGCCTGGTGGTTTGGGACTGTGGAGAGTCAGCAGCCTTTCCAGGCAGAATATCCTGATAGTTCCTTCCAGTGCTACAGTGTCCAGTGAGTATTTCCATGTCCTGGGGCTCCTACACAACTCAGAGAACTTCAAAAATAGGATCAAGAACCTCAGGAACTAGAATCTCTTTTTCCAAGTAAATACATACTCAGATACCTTATTTACTTATTTAATGTTACATATTTGTTTTTTATTTGTTACTTACTATTTATTTATTTTAGAATATTTTCAATATTTACTTATTTCATTTTTAAATTTACTCCTAAAGCAACAATTCTGGTATAAACAGCAGTGCAGTGACTGTATAGCATACAAGAGGAAAGTATGGAGTTGGAATGTCTTATTCCTAACTGGAGTGACCTTTTGGGTCAAATCATAAAGAAAAGGTGTCTCTTTATATTCAGCTCTAACTTGTGCATTTGAATGAACTTTTTAATAGCTGGGACAACAATGAAAGAGAGAGGATGAGTCCATGGGACATGGAGCCAATCCCAGAAGGAAGTAAGTGTTGGATTCCTGTCCCTGCACAAAGCAAACAGCTCTGGGGCCCTGGATTTACCCTCTGGAATTGTTCCTCTCCAGCTGCTTATCCGGAGGAGGTCGGTGCTGGAGTTCCTGTGACCCCAGAGGAGCTGACAGCTCTTCTCTACAAGCCCCAGGAAGGAGAATGGGGGGCCCATTCCAGAGATGAAGAATGTGAACGAGTAATCCGGGGGATTGAGCAGCTTCTTTCCCTCGGTATGTTTGGAGAGAAAAGGAGGAAGGATTAACAATATGAGGGAGGTGGCACAGGACTGAAGAGTGGATGGGATGGAGTACTGGGACATGGTGTGGAGTATTTGAAATGTACTCAACTAAATTACTGAAAAGAGCCTTTTAAATTTCATGTTTCAGTTTCCAGGCTAAATTCCCCTTTTTTTTTCTGGGGCTTCATCTGATTTCTTTCAGTGGAGCTTCCCAGTGGGTCATATCTAAAGGTGAAAGAGCAAAACATACAATTTAACCCCTCAAAACCAACCAACAAATCCTCACTAAATACCCTTAGCTCCAAATTCCTTGTAACTGGTTTGTAACCATTTAGTAGCACACTGTGCTTTAAATTCTGCCTCTGTTGACACCCAGGACCCGTCTGTGTTCTTACTCAATGTTGCATGTTGTAGTATTCCTGTTGTAAGTGCAAATGCCTCATTCCTTTCAGTCAGATTGGCTGCTGGCACGCAAATCTCAGATGTGATTTTTAAACAAAAAGTGCTTTTTCAAGAGTAGGAATAGATGGCACAAGAGGAGGAACCCTGCCCAGTAGGTAATGACATTCTCAGTTGTAGCTCTGTGTTGCTTTTGCTGAATTCTTCAAAAAAAAACCCCAGAAACCATTAAAAGGAATCTTGGTATAACATCCCTTGGAGGCATCTAAATCATTGTGGTCTTTTGTCTTGCAGACATTTCTAATCCCTTTGCTGTTCCAGTGGACCTTAGTGCCTATCCCATGTATTGCACTGTTGTTGCTTATCCAACTGACCTCACCACCATCAGGAGGAGGCTTGAAAACAGGTTTTATAGGTGAGTTTGGGTTTGTAGCTGACATTTATTGCATTTATTACTATGTGGAGCTGAATGCTGTTTAAAAGTCCCTTCAGCAACAGCAAAAGATCAGATTGGCCTTGGGCAAAGTGAGTCTTCCTGAATAATAAATTCTCCTGGCCATGTTAGGGCAAAAGCTGCTGTAGCTGGATCTGGGGTGTTGGTTGAACACCCTGAGCCTGGCTCTGTGTTGGAGGCAGAGCATGTTTGCTTTGCTTTTGTCCCTGCTGCCTTTGAGCAGGGTCTTTGTGCTGCAGTTGCTAGAAGGGGACTGAATGATGCTGGAAACTGGAAATCCCAGTTTTCCCAGTTAATTTGGGAATAAATAATGTCCTCCTCTTATTTACCCCTCTGAGGACAACCTGTTTCTGCTTGATCTGAATTCCCAATTCCATTTTTTACTGAAGAATCCTATTGAATGTGAAAGAAGAATAAGATACATGTTCCTCTCCTTCCCATTCATATAATTTTATGTATTTTTCAGGAGAATCTCTGCCCTGATGTGGGAGGTAAGATACATTGAACACAATGCCAGGACTTTCAACGAGCCAGACAGCCCCATAGTCAAAGCAGCCAAAATTGTGACAGATGTTCTGCTCCGCTTCATTGGGTGAGTTTGGACCTCATAGACCCCACAGCTCCAATTCCTGGGATCCTTCATTGTGTACCTTGGTTTTTGTCATTGTCCTGCAGAGATCAGAGCTGCACTGATATATTAGAAATCTACAACAAGGTGAAAGCAGAAGACCTGAGCAGTACAGATGAGGAAGAGGAGGTAGGATCATTTTCTTCCCTTTTAAAATGCGGCACATGAAAGAAATTTTGATTTTCGTTGAGTCTTTATTTTATGGATAATTGCACTGAGTTTTGGAGATGAGGCTGTTTAGGCTCACCTGAGACAATGAGCTCCCTGAAGTGAAAATCCTTTTTGGAACTGCCTGTCTTTAATCTTCCCACAGTACATGATGTTTTGTTGGAAGGATGAGTAATGAGGGGAGCTGGGAAGTGGAGCTGTTAGTCAGTCAGAAGGACAACAGCTCTCCATTGTCAGCGAGGCAGCAAAGCTGATTTCCTTATGTAATTCTGTGTCATTTCCCATCAGTTGATCCCTGGAGTGAAATGTCAGGTAGAATCCAGGGTAGATATCACTGCCTTGAGCTGCTTCCCTCTCCTGACACCTTCTCCCCTTCAGTGCAGTTTGAAATGTGCTGTAGTTCCTGTTGCCAAGTGCCCTGTGGTTGTTGTTGGCTGGTTTTTAACCCTTTTTCCATGGCTGAGGGTTATCCAGACCTGCCTGTTATCGTTCCCTTTGCCTTTAGGTGGCAGAAGTGGATGTGGATTCAGATGCTCCAGGCACTTCCTCTGGGAAAAGACGAGTGAGTAAAATTTCTGCTGTGGTCATTTTTTTTTAAATTTGATTTGAAAGAAAATATGTCCAGCAGTCAAATTTCAATGCAACTGATAAATACAGCAGGGCTGGGGCTGAAATATTGCACCTTCTCATGGATTTGAGGGTTATATATGACCAGAAAAGGCAAATTTGTTTGATTTGTGTAATTTGCATATTGCTGTTCCATCAGCTCTGCTTTAATCTCCCTGGATTTCTCTTTTTAATTGGGTAATGCTTTAATTGCAGAATGCTGGGAGATTAGTAGGAACTTCAAGGCAGCAATGTGAATACTCTGATACCATCTTCAGTACCTGTTTCCCTGCAGGTGAGACGAAGGGTGAAGAGGCAGCCCATGAAAGCCAGTGCTGATGCTTGGAAGGAGCAGTGCCAGCAGCTCTTAAACCTGATTTATGAGCGAGAGGACTCAGAGCCTTTCAGGCAGCCTGTGGATCTCTTCTCTTACCCTGTAAGTGCAGCTTCCACACCCAGAATTGTTCCTCCTTTGGCAGAACATCCATGCTGGGCATGGCTCTGTCCTCTCCCTTTATGAGCTGATGTTTTCAGAGAATTATCTGCAGCAACTCTGGAAGTAAACTAATGGCTTGAGCCACTGGATGAACACTGAGGTGATGTTACTGCTGGAGAATTTGAGAGCTTTGATTTTTCTCTTGTGTGTTCTCACAGGATTATCGAGATATTGTAGACACTCCCATGGACTTCAGCACTGTGAAAGAAACCTTGGAAGCAGGAAACTACACCAGTCCCTTGGAATTCTACAAAGATATTCGTTTAATATTCTGCAATTCTAAAGCTTACACTCCTAATAAAAAGTCTCGTGTAAGTAATAAATTTTAATGCCTGTTTTTTAACAAAGACTTTGGCCCTACATGAATAAAACACATGAAATAAGGTCTGAAGAGCAAAGCACTGCTTAGTGTAATAAAAATAACCAGGATACACCAATTCTGTGGTTATAAACTTGCTTTGTTCTGCTCTCCCAGTTGATATCTAACATCCATTTTCATCTGGGACGATGGTCACTGTTGCAGCTGTTCCTTGCAATATTTGTAACAGAAAACTGATCACCAGTTGCTTTTATTTTTTTTCAATAATTTATCTCTGTAAACAAGGCTATCAGCTTGATAACTGCACATATTGTGGATGAGGCTACACAAAAAGCAAGGCCTAGAAAGAAGACAGGAAAGTGGTTTAAAGATTTTGACATCTGGTTTACAGAAATTGGGACTGAGGACATTTTGGGTTGCTTCTCTGTAGCTCTGTAAGGGTGGTGTAAGGACAGTTCACCAGGCATGTAGTACAAAAACAAAGGTGAAGAGATGTGAAATCCAATTGTTTTCCCCTTGGTATTCAAGTTATCTTAAGGTCTGCTTCCGTGCTTTATGGGGATTGACAAAGGGCACTGTATTCCAGAAATCCATTTTCCTTCAGCTCTGGAAATATTTTGTACTGTTCCTAAGTCTTATTAAGAAAACACTTTCTGTTTCAATAATACACATGGCCCATGGAAGGAAATAATCTGTAAAGAACCTCATAGTGGAGCATCACTGTGAATTTTTTCTTTGTGCTACAAGGTCTGGACATATCTCTGATAGTTTTTTGGTTGATCTTCAAGTTATTCAACTCTATTAAGCTTGACCATTTTCCCTCACTACAGATTTACAGCATGACCCTTCGACTCTCTGCCTTATTTGAGAATCACATGAAAAACATCATCTCTGAGTACAAGTCAGCAATGCAATGTCAGAAGAGGAAAAGGCCTCGGTACCGAAAGCGGCTGAGGAGCAGCAGCAGCTCCCCCTCAACCAGCAGAGCATCCAGGTAAAGCAGGCATGGTGAGCCTGGCTGGCAGTGCCATTCCAGAGCACAGGGGTAGATGTGCTTTTGGGAATAACCAGCAGCAGTGTTGCTCATTTCCTGATGAACTTGCTCTTTTGGGAGATAAAATCATGCTAAGTGTGTAGTTTCTAATTCTGGTAAGTGAAAGATTATGTGGTTGCAAGTGTTCCCTGTGGAGGAAATGAAAGATCAGCTGTCTCTTTTAACTTTAACAGTCTTTTAACTGGTGAAAAAAGTGTTGTGCAACACTTCCTTACCTTCATCTGATACATTATCTAAGTAAACAGACTGTTGGTTTTTAAAGAGGAGATGAAACCTTGTCCCTGCAAACTCCAATACCTTTAGCAAACAGCACCATGGTGTAACTATTTTTAGTGTTATCACACCTGGGAAGAAGAGATCACTTTGCAGGGGAAATCAGTTTTGTATTTGAGTCTGTGGTGATAACAGATTTCTCTCTTTGGGCTATTCTATGTTTGCAGCCCAAAAGGGAAACAGAAGCAAGTGAAGATTCAACCTAAACCAAACCAAAATACCTCACTGCCCCTGACCAGGACAAACTCTTCAGTCTCATCTCATGGTGAGGAGAAACCCAGCCTTTCTCTTACAGCAACTTGTCTGTGCAGGTTGAGTCTTGTCCTCATGAGACATGTGGAAAACCTGCAAGTTAAAGGAGCAAGGTCCTGAAATTTGTTGTCTGTAGGTTGTTTTAGCTGAGTTTGGTTGTTGGGAAGTTCTGGGGAAGGATCAGGGAATTGGGAACCTGGGTCTGGCCATGTTAAGAAATAGTCCAGTGACAAAAGCCCAGACTTGCTGTCTATGGGCCTCTCTCCTACAGGAGTGAAGGATAATTAATTAAATAATCCTACTTGGGGTTACACTCAGGAGGAATCTGTCTTTCCCTGGCTGCAGAGCAGCTTGGTGAGATTACCCTGACTTGGGCTGTTGACTCAGAGCCTCCCCAGACACAGCCCTGTAAACAGAGCATAAAAATCACCCTGTCCCCTTGTGCTGTCCTGTCTGAAGTCTCAGATACAGCAGAAGAACCTCTGGGTTCAGCCACTGGTGAAGAGCTGGAGGGTCAACCATCTTCATCAGGCTCAAATGCACAGAGCCGGAGTGGAAATGCCATAGACCCAGGGAAAAGCAGACCAGTCAGGAGCAAATCTACACCAGTGAAACAAGGTGAGAAATAATAATTCTGTGCTTTGACTGACTGGTTTCACTAGAGATGAAAGATTTTGCTTTTCTCTGATGTTATTGCCTCAGTGTTGCATTGTATATATTCCTAAACCATACCAAAAAATTGAATTTACTTTGCTACTTTACTCTGTGGTGTCTTGTCTGAGGTGTGGAATGCAGATGATTCTATGTGCACTTTAGTGAAGTCCTTTAAAATCTTTCCAGATGGAAAACTTGATTGCTCTTAAACTCCTACAGTTCCTTCAGGGATTACAGAAAGCAAACTAAGGGAATCTCCACCCCAAAACCTTTGGCTTTTATTAATCAAGCTGAAACCAAAGATGAAAAAAATTTACAAAAATATTTAAATATTTTTCTCGCATGCAAAACAAAGTAGTTGTGATTAGAATGGAAACAGTTCAGGTGTGGTGATCTTGGGGATGAGTTACTCAGAGTTTCCACCAAGGTGGACACTGCATGGGCATTTCCTGAACCCTGGAGCCTTTCCCAAGTCCACACTCCTGTGCTGTAGCAGTGCTGGATGCTGCAGGATGCTTCTTAAAGAAGATATTTAATCTTCATTGTCAGATTCATAACCCTCAAAACATGGAGGATTTTGGGTCCTGAGCCAGCAAGATACTTTATTGACATTTTATTTAAGGTGTTCAGCAATCCCAGTGAGCTTTCTTGGGTCATTGACTCTCTTGAGTTATGCTTTCCATTAATATTCCCTGAACTTAGCCTTTTGAGAACAAGCATTTGATAAGGAATAAATCCTGCTTGCAGAATGTTATTTTTGTGTATATATAGTTTTGAAATGGATTTTAGAGTTTTCCTGCCTTGGCACCCCAGGTAAGATTCACCTGACCGAGTTTTAGATGTTTGTGTCCAACCTGCTCACTCCAGGCTCCTTTTTTTTTGCCTGGATCTTCACTGAACTCTTGCTCAGGAGAGTTTGCAGTTGTTGCTTCCAGATAAAAACTGTGTTTACTTCGCTAGGTTTTCCTCTTAGAGCACCTGCTTGTGTCCACAGCACAGAAAGGGTGAGTAATTCCCAGTGGATGATCCTTGAGCACACTTCAGAGGTAGATGAGGAGAACCCCAAAGTCAACTGAGGCAAATCCCACTTTTTGTGTCCTTTTTGTGTGCGGTACTGATGGGGTTGTTTTGTGTTTGCTTAGATCACTCTCCTGATGGGCCACTCACCAACGGGGATGGCAGAGAACCCCGGGCAGGAGTCAAGAGGAAGCTGCTGAGCGCCTCAGAAGAGGATGAGCACCTGGAGGAGGCGGAGGAGGAGGAGGAGGAGGAGGAGGAGGAAAAGAAGAAGAGAGAATTAAAGGAAAAGTCTGGTTTGTCTTCATCAGAAAGTGGGGAATCAGGATCCAGCTCCAGCTCTGAAAGCAGAAGTGGCTCTGATTCTGACTCGGAATCAACCTCCAGAACAGACCAGGATTACATCGACGGCGACCACGACTACAGCAAAGTCGTGCAATCCAAAAAACCCAAACGGAAAATCAAACGGAAACTCACTGGGGGCAAACGGAATTGGCAGGGCCGAGGGACAGGGAGGAGGGGCAGATGGGGCAGGTGGGGCAGGTGGAGCAGAGGGGGAAGAGGGGGCCGAGGTGGAAGAGGCTGCGGCAGAGGAAGAGGCAGCGGCCGGGGAGGAAGGAGAGGCCGAGGAGGCCGAGGGGCCTCGCGAGGAGCCACCAGAGCAAAACGCGCCCGGCTCGCCGACGATGAGTTTGAAAACCTCTTTGGGGGACAGTTTGGGGAGAACGTGTTCGGAGGGAGATTCAGCCGACCCCCTCGGATCAAAACCAGGAACGAGGGCAGGAGGACTGTCCTGTACAACGACGACTCCGACAATGACAATTTTGTGCACACCGAGGATCCTTTGAACCTTGGTACTTCCAGGTCAGGCAGGGTGCGGAAAATGACAGAAAAAGCCAGGGTCAGCCATCTCATGGGATGGAATTATTGACAGATGGAAAACTTTGGAACAATTTTAAAAGAACTTCAATGGCCTTCTACTGCAGGGATTTTACCAGAAATTCTACCAAGCAAGTTGTGCGGGGACTCCACTCACGTTTCACAGTGGTGCTTTTCCATCTTGTCAGTTTGTGTTTGTTTTAAAGCTTCAGATCTCCACACTTCATTGGTCAAAACAAGCCTTAGTCATTAGGCCTTAAATTACAGAAATTCTTCCCCACACACTACGAGTTCATCACATTACAGAGGCTCCCAGCTTCTCAGTAAGAACATGACATTTTCGAGTCACGCTTATGACTTCTCTCCCTCGTTTTGTTTTTGTATTATAGAAATAGCACCTTCTTACAGAGTTTTTATGTAGTTTCTGCCATAAATCCTTAGACACAGTAATAATTATAACTTTTGCACAATACACCAATCCTAAAGGCAGCTATAAAATGTTTACAGTTTCTATATTGTAAGAAGGATCTGGATTATTTTAATCTTCCCAGGCCAAACGTTGATGGAATTGTGCTGAACTGAAGTATATCCATACTACAGTTTTGAGGGTCCTGACGTGCTTTCTATCGGTTCTTTATCCGTGTAAAAACAGTGACAAAGGGTTGGTGCCTTGTAAATATGTAGCAAACCTTTGATGTGGTGTGTCCTATGTGTGCATTAACTTTATTAAAAAAGAGAATACTTGAGAAGTATGAATATCTAGACAAAAGGTGCCAAATGCAAAAGTTACTTGCATCTATTTTCTTTTTGTCCTCTCATATTTTTATAGTATTAATCGAGATTGTGCAGCTAAAGGGGTGACTTCAACATTTGAAAGGTTCCTCCTCTTCAAAGCATGATTTTTAATAGTAGCTCAGCTACCTCTTATTTACAACTACTGGAAACTGAAAAGAAAATAGATGCTGTTATTCAGAGCATGGTGAAGAAGAGGCGAGAAGGAGCGTAGAGGGGTGGAAGTTGTGAGTAGCTGTATCTTCCTTGTGTTGCCACCATGAGAACAAATGCAGTGGCTCTCAGAGGTGTTTGGGGCAGGTGGGGATTTGGTGGTGCAGAGGGGCTGCTTGGCCCCCACTGCCCCTTGGAAATGTGCTGAGGGAGCTGTCGCCCCCCCAGACTGACTCTTGTGTCTCAAGCTTCCAGGAGAGAATTCCTGTTGCACTGTGCTCTTGTTGTCCTGGGAAATGCTGACTTGAAATGCCCTGGCAGTGGTAGTGCAGTTGGTGAGGAGATCCCTGCTCTGGCTCCTCGGTGACCTCGGCGGTGGCGTGGCCTGAGCTGGAGGTGAGCAGCCTCTTCCTTCCTGGGCTTTGCCTGGAGCAGATGTGGGATTCCAATTTCCTCCCCTTGTCTGACAGTTCAGAGTCAGGTTACAGAGAGAACAAGTCAGAGCAGACTACAAAGTTCCAGTGGAGTTTTTCAAGGTTTTTAGGTTTTTTTTAAGCTTTCATCCAATATCCTGAAGTTCTTCTGTGCACAGCTTGGTCAATAATTCTGGAAAACCTCAGGCAGCAAAGAGTGACCCATGTATATTCTCAGATGCAGAAGGAATTTAATTTTTGACTTTCTATATTAAGCACTAGCTATTTTATCTTGCTTTCCAAAAAAAAAAAAAAATCCTAGTTAGATGCAAAAATGACTTGCAAATAAAAGAAGCAGAGGTTTAGTTTTGTGATGGAGGAGAGTATATCCTAAATTGCTCATTAATATGAGTTTATGGTACAGTACAAAACCCACACTTTTAATTTTGTAAGGAATGTTTGGAATCAGCTGTAATCCATTGCTAGATTTGATTTGGTTTTTGATGGGTGGGGAAAAAACCAAGTGCAGAGGCTCTCCTAGTTCTGTGTTGGGCTTTAAAGTATAAACACCTGTCCTATCATCTCTCTCATATATCTGTATATATACACGCATTTATATTTATAAGAAATGTATTATTTGTTTGACTGATTGGTCTTTTTCCATATGGTAACCAGGAATAGCATGTATGCATCAGTCCATAGTTGGAATCATATCCCTTAGATCAGTCCTGTGACCTAATGTAAACACTATGGGTTCTATCCTAAAGCCTGAAAAGCTTGAAATGCAAAAGAAATGCTTTTTTCCTCTATTTCTGACTGGCCGAAAATCCACTTATTCCTTATTTATTTTGTGTAGGGGTCGGGGAGAGAGAAACCACAGGGATTCCAGAGAAAGCATTTTATAAGTTGGTGTATTTTAGCAGCAATTAGAGTAAGATTAAATATGTTCTTAACTGTATCTTTCCTCTGTACTGTGAAGATACCAGTGAAGCATTACTTTGCTGTGGCGTAAGTATTACTGTGTCCCATGACTATGAGCTAGAGCAGGGGGTGCTGGGACAGCAGAATTTACTGTAAAAATTGAAAAAAAAGCTTTTTTTTTGGTGCATGAGAACCTTTTATAAGCATGACAAATAACTTGGGTTTAGAGCTGTTCTTTTTGCTTGGATTTGTGTCTGGATTCTTTCTCTGAGTTGGGCAGTTAATTTCTCATAGTTCTGTGGAATAATTACATTTTGTAGGAACTTGAATGCTCTCAAATCCCAAATCCTATCAGGAGCCACTTATGGGTGTGGTAAACTTAGGATGAGCCTACCAGGTGCAGCAGAAACAGGATTTAAAGTGATTTAAACCATCCAAAGTCTCCCTGCTCCAGACCCTGCCGAGCTCTGGGCAGGCTGCAGAGTCAGGAATGTGCTGCACCCCCAACAAAAACTCCAGACTCTGCCTAAGGGATGGGATTTAAGGTCTGACTGTGAATGGGCTTGCTGAGGGTGAGCAGGCAGGCCAGAGGCTCCTGGGTTCCTGCAGATGTTTGGGCATTGGTGCCTCTGTTCCTTGAGATGTCCCAATCCCAATCCCGAGCTGCTGGGGCACCTCAGGGCCCTTGGGGACACTTTGGGAACGGTCCCAGGCCCCCACACTCCATCCTGCACAGAGCCAGGGCTGAAATCTTGGGTGTCTTTGCTTCTCCCAGCCCCAGTCCACTGTCCCTGCAGTGCTCCCCTTTCTCTCCAGACCAGGCATGGATGGCAAAGCTTGTTTGGCAGCAGTCAGGTGCTGTTGTCATGGATATTAGGGATTTTTTTTCCTGGAAAGAGTGGTCAGGCATTGGAAGAGGCTGCCCAGGGAGGTGGCAGAGTCACCATCCAAGGGCTGAGCACCTGTGGCCCTTGGTGGTTCAGTGGCCCTGATGGGATGGAGTTGAAGGTTGGATTTGATGATCTTGGAGCCTTTTCCAACCTTAATAATTCCATTTTACAGCTCAAACTTTACCTGTTTTCTCCATCAGTTTATTTTCCTCTTGCCGTGCCCCACCTCTGTCCTGTAGTTTCCTTTTATAGGCTATTTATTTATTCTCCTGGAAACTTTGGATATTGTGATGAATTTTATTTCAGCTGGCCTGCCAGGCTGTTAGGTTTAATCCAAACCTTTCTGTTGGTGCTTGAATTTGGATGGTTTGGGCAGTTTTATCCCTCTTTCCATCACTCCTTTCTCCATCAGCCAAGCAGAGGCCACCCCCTAATCCCAACCACCCCCACCCTGCAGACTAAAGCTAAAATGAATTGTGGAGAAATCATTCTTGGAAGATTTTTGGCTGCTTCAGATTTTGTGTCCTGTTTGCATAGTTTAATTTTCCTGGAATGTTTTCCTCAATGCCCATCTCAGCTGCTCCTTCTGTGGGGAAGCAGAAGGACTGAGTAGTTCAGAGAGCATGAAAAAGAGCTGGCACCAGGGGTGTTGCAGAGTGGTTTTAATTTATTTAAAATTTTAAATATTTGGAGGCTCTCTTGACTCCCAAAAACAAGATGACCCTTGCAAAGCATTTGGATCTATCGGGAATGTCTCTGTGCTCCCAGTCACAGAATATTAACGTGAGAAAATCAGTGTAAAGCACTAATTTTTGATAAAACCTTGATTCATTCCATCTTTGAGTGGTGAACACCAGGGAAAAGTGAACAAAGCTGTAGCTTTGAGGATGTTGTATCTTGATATCTGGAGCGTCCTGTCATGGATTTCATGGGTTAAAAACGTCTTTGTGTGTTTACATGTCTTAATTTTATCTTTTTATTTAAAAAACATCCTGCAGAGTTTTATAAAATACTGTTGATTTCCTGAAGGAGCAGTTAACCCTCCAAGGCTAGCTCTATATTTACTAGGTAGGGAGCTGTTGTTGTGTTCTTACAATGTGTATTATAGCAAATCCCTGCGCATGAGCGACAGAGACTTTTCAACCCTTCAATATATCCGAGGTTTACACATGGTAAAAAAACTCCTTTATGTACAGTAAGTAACAGCCTGCAAAATTTAGTCTAAAAACTTGTCTTTTTTTTTTTTTTAGTCTTAGAAATGCAAAGACCTGTTGGAAGCTTGTATATTTTTACTACGTCGTGTTCGGCCCACAGCGAACTCACACAACTGTGCTATGAATCCCTGAAAAATTTAGATTTCCAGTGGGAATTGCTGTCACAGCCTTAACTCTAGTGTTCTAAAAAAATGGTGCTGAAATACATTTTTTGTGTGTGGATGTGGGTATCTGATCCGAGTCTGTGAGACTTCCAAGGCATACCAAGCACTTGGAGTTACTACTCCTGGTAGTAACTGCAGCCACGCTGGGGAGCTGGCAAATGTGTAAATAGTTGGGAAATAATTCCACCAGTGGGGAATTGGGAGCAGTTCCTGGGTTTTGGGGTTTTCACTGGCAAGCACTGCGGATCTTCCTGGGTTTTGGGTCTGTGTGGAGCTGTTTGGGGGGTGGGGGTGAAATCCTGCTGGAATATTTGCAGGTAAAATCCAAATCTGCCATTTCTCTTCCTAAAATTCTTCCTCAGAGAGTGGTGGCTGCTCGGGTGTGTTCAGAACTCAATGTCTGAGGATTATTTTTCTGCAGAAATACTAATTCAGGCTCTTCATTCCTCCATGAGTCATTAGAGCAGATTTCATGTAGAAATACCACTTGATGTCAGAGCAAAATTCACATTATTTAGGCTCTCCAGGTCATGTTCTGGATTTAAAATACTCCAAAAATGCACAAAACTATTAGAATTATGTCTACTTTCTATATTAATTTTTTTTCAGGTGATATTTATGCCCATATCTTCACATCCGCTATCTCAGGTCCCTTTAATGAATACTTCAGGGATTTTGATGCCACATGTTGGCAGACCAAATGTAATATTTATATGCAATGAGCTGTTAGTTTTTTGTATTGTACAAATGTAAATTTGTAAAGATTTTTTTCTAGAGTTTTTTTGAAGTCACTGATGTAATCTAGGATGTTTCATTTTCCAGCTGTGGGATTGTCTTAATAAAAAAAAAAATAAAAAGAGAAACTCTTACTTTGGTTTTGCATTGTTTCCTGAGTAGTTGACGCATTAAAAGGTAAAAAAAGTAGGTAAAATGGTGGTTTTAATGTAAAAATAATTGCTTTTTGATGCAACTGGATAATTTTATAGTTTTAATTGGAAGTTCTATAAACTGGATACAGAAACTTTATTTATAAATGGATACAGAAGTTTTTATACACTGTGAAGTTCTTGAGCAGGATGGGATGGAGACCCTCACCTCAGTCACCATCCGATCTGGCTCCAAAATCCCATTTTTCTGGGAAAATAGGATAGAAGCAGCTAATGATTTCTTGGAAAAAGAAGGGGGAAAATGCCTAAAAGTGCTGTGAAATGGCTAAAAATGCCATGAAAGGTGCAGAGGAGGAGGCTCTGGGCGAGGTCCCTTGGCCACTGTGGGACACAGGTGGGTTCAGGGAGTGGCAGCTCCAGGGGAAGGTTGTACCTGTTTCCTAAGGGATATTTCATGGGAAACAAGGAATTACTCCTCTGCCCTCACCATGGTTAAATATCAGTGATAAATTGTTTAAACAGGGATTTTTGGGAGTGGATAGGGCTGGATTTGTGTAGAGCTGCCAGGGGGGCTCTGTGCTCGGCCAGGTGCAGGTGCTGACAATAAATAAATGGAATAAACTCAGCAGGAATTTCTTCCTGGGCATGGTAGCCAGGCATTGGAAGGGGCTGCCCAGGGAGGTGGTGGAGTCCTCACCTGTGGAGGTGACAAGGAAGGTCTGGAGGTGGCACTCAGAGCCCTGGGCTGGGGACAAGGTGGGCACAGGTTGGACTCGGTGGTCTGGGAGGCCTTTTCCAGCATTAATGATTCTGGGATTCTGTCACTCTATTTTGACTTTTCCCCTCATTAATCTGCTGACTTATTTGACATTTCACTTTATTGCGCTGATTCCAGTGGCATTTCCTCTCTGATGGGAATGAATATCTCCATTTTAACACAACATTCATCCTCCAAACCCCAGGGACAAAAGGGCTTTTGCTCTTTTTTTTTTTTTTTTCCTTGATGGTTACAAAGACCAAAATTAAGCTTGTTTTGCAGAGATGCTTGAGCCCCCCCCTTTATGTACATCTATCAGATGGCATTAGAGGGAAGGAATTCCACTCCCTTCAGAGCTGCTTGACCTTTGCTAAATCTCCCTTGGCTGTCCATCTGTCGATACTATATTGATTTGATATCATATTGATATTATAGCTGTTGTATACGTTATATCGCCATGTTTAGGTCATGCATGTTATAAAATACATTATATAAAATACCAGAGTGGTAGAGAACAACTGTGTTTCCCATGCACTTTGGAAATGCATTTTGTAGAAGTACTTTTTTAAAGGTATTTTTTTATACATGTCTTAGAATTCAGCTGTGATTTTTATACATTTCAGCAGCGAGTGGACTCAACACTGCCTTGCAGCGATGTCGGGACACCTGGGTCATCCCAGCGCTCATTTCCAGCCTGGAAAACCCCAAGAGCATCTCTTTGAGTTCACCCTGGCGGTGCTGCAGGCGTGCAGGGCGCTGCCGGTGGCACCGCGGGCACCGTGTGGCCCCGGAGCCTTCCCGACCCGCAGAGCAGGGAGAGGCCAGGCTTTGCCTCCATCCCACCTGTCCAGCTCGCAGCAGGAACGGCTGATCCGACTTCCAGGAGTGTTTGCGCAGCGTCTCGGGCCCAGGGTGGGATTTTGGGGGATGCTGCTGTGCAGGGCCGGGAGCCGAGCTCCGTGACCGCTGCGGGTCCCTGCCAGCTGGGCAGTCAGCGATTCTGTGTCGCTTCCTTCGGTACAGCCGGGAGCTGGGTTTGGGTTCCCGGTACCGGCGGCAGTTCGGAGCCGTTTGGAAAGCCGGGGGTGCCCCGTCTGACGGGACTTCGGGGTGCCCTTGTTTCTGGGTGAATAAAAGCGGCTTTGTGCCGAGCCTCGGCGGATCAGGTGAGGAGCCGGAGCCCGGCCCGTGACGCAGGTGCGGGCGGTGCTGGCATCGCTCCCGCTCTGCCCGGGACGAGCCCTTCCCTCCGCCGGCGGTGGCCGGCCCGGGGCTGACGCAGGACCTGCCCTCCTCCATCAATATTTGCTCCGGTGCCAGCGGGGAAGGCTCGCGGCGCTCCCGCAGGAGCTCCAGCCTCGCGCGTCCCCGCAGACGGCGCCGGAGCCGCGCGGAGCATGCGGGACCGGCTGGCGGAGCTGCAGCAGCGAGCGGCGGCCGAGGGGGACCCGCACGACGACTCCGGGCGCTCCCACAGCCCCGCGGCCGCCGGGGACGACGCCAGCCCCGTGGGCCGGGCGCTGCGGGAGGCGGCCGAGCTGTGGCGGGCGCTGGAGCGGCTGGAGCAGCTCTCGGAGAGCATCGACAGGACGCAGCAGTCGGTGCTGTGCTGCACCTCGGAGGAGAGCATCGCCCGCCACAAGAGCGGCCTCGGAGCGGCCCGGGCCGCCTTCGCCCGCCAGGCCGCGGCTCTGCAGCCCCGGCTGGGAGCGCTGCCGGCGTTCCCGGCCGGGGGCTCGGGGCGAGCGGGGCCCCGCGTCCGCCAGGCCCAGCTGTGGCTGCTGCTGCGCCGCTACGGCGCCGTCCTCGCCCGCCACTACGCGCGGGAGAGCCGCTACCGGCACCGGCTGAAGGAGCAGATCCAGAGGCAGGCGGAGCTGGCGGGCGTCAGCCTGGGCGCCCAGGACGTGGATCTGCTGGCCGAGAGCCCCCAGGGGCCTCGCCTCGTCGGCCGCGACCTGGAGGAGCTCGAGGCCAAGCATCACCTGTGCGTGGCCCAGGCTCGGCAGCGGCAGCTGCTGGAGCTGGAGGCGCAGATGCTGGAGCTGCGCGGGCTGTTCGTGCAGCTGGAGGGGCTGCTGGCCCAGCAGCACGGCGCTGCCGACAGCGTGGAGCAGCACGTCCTGCGCGCCCGCGACTACGCGGCACAGACGGGCGGCGGCGTGAACAGAGCCCGCAAATACCAGCGGCCGTCGCGGCTCTCGGCCCTGCTGACGGCGGCTCTCGGCCTCTGCTCCTGCTGCCCCTGCCTGCCCTGGCCCGGCCGGGGCCTGCGCTGAGCTGGAGCTGCGGGAGCATCGCAGCAGCGCTCGGGGTTCACCCCGCGCCCGGCGACAAACGGTGTGGGAGGGAGGATGCCCTGTGCTCCCGGAACGGCGGGGCAGGGAGGCGGGCACCTCGTGTGATGGTGCGAGGACCGTGCGTACCTCGCAAAATGGTGTGAGGGCCATGCGCGCCTTCTTGGTGGCACAGAGACCATGCACGACTTGCTCAGGGATGGAGGGTCCGTGCACACCTCACATGGGATTGCACACACCATTCCTGACGGCACAGGGACCATGCACACCATTCCTGACGGCACAGGGACCACACACACCATTCCTGATGGCACAGGGACCACGCACACCATTTCTCCTGGCACAGGGACCATGCACACCATTCCTGATGG
>QUSF01000018.1:10080646-10130109 GCA_003676055.1 Chloebia gouldiae | reverse complement strand
GATGGCACAGGGACCACACACACCATTTCTCCTGGCACAGGGACCACGCACACCATTCCTGATGGCACAGGGACCACGCACACCTTCCCTGATGGCACAGGGACCATGCACACCTTGGATGGCAGCACAGGGACCACGCACACCATTCCTGATGGCACAGGGACCACACACACCTTCCCTGATGGCACAGGGACCATGCACACCTTCCCTGATGGCACAGGGACCACGCACACCTTCCCCGATAGCACAGGGACCACGCACACCATTTCTCCTGGCACACCTTGGATGGCAGCACAGGGAGCAGTTGCACCTTGCACAGTGATGGAATAACCATTCACACCTGGAAGCACGAGGACCAGGAACCTCTTGCACAGTGGCACAAGGACTGCCAGCACCTTCTCTGATGGCACAGGGACCCTGCACACCTTGTGTGAAGCACTTGGACCAGGCACACCTTGTGCACTTATGTAAGGACAATATGCACACCTTATCTAATAATGTAAAGATCATGCACACCTTGCTTGATGGCACAGGGACCTTGCACATCTTGATGGCATCATGGGGACCGTGCGCCTCCCTTGCAGCACCCAGCCAAGAAAAGCACTTTTAACACTAAAACCTGACTTCAGAACTGTCACATTTCTTGCCTTTGTTACTGTTTCAAGGAGAGAGGGCAAAAAGCCTGTTGAAGTTTTTGGCAGGTCTGTGGTTACATGTGAGGGGACTCAATGACTTGGTGCCGCCAAGGAGCAGCATGAAGGTTCCTCCACCACACCCCAATCCTGATTCACCCCACTTCTTCCAATTTCTGCTTCCTTGGAGTTATTTGGTGCATTCATGTTACATTTTGGTCACTGCTGGTTTGTCAGGCAGTGGGGTCAGCTTTGGGCTGGGTGTTCCTTGTTCCTCATGGCTCATCCCATGCTCTGACACCTGGAGAGGATTTGCACAATTGTTTTGGGAATCTGCACATTGCCAAACCATCCAATATCCTCCATGTGCTGGAAATGCTGGACACTTAGAGTGGTCCTTTTTTCTGGTCCCTGTATCACCACCTGAATTTCCCAAAACCTCACAGGTTAAAGCCTGGGGCCTGGTTAAGTTTCTTGGGACCCTCTGTGGAAGGTCCCTCTGTGTCCTGGCAGTTCCTGGCAGCTCATTCCAGTGCTCTCAGCAGCCCTTACATTTATTTTCATCTTCTGGCAGAGTTTTAATAAAACAATTTCCCAATAATCTCTTGAGTGTGGAGAATTATCTCTTTGCAGCTGGGAGCCCAAAGCTATGGAAGAGCAGAAATTGAATGACTTCTCAGTGTGTTGATTGAGTTAAATTCTTAGGAATGTAGAAAACTTAATTTTCAGGCTGATAAATTCATATTTTGTGGTGACCTGGAAGACCCCCACATCAGGAATGTCCATCCCTATGAGAGCTCTGGGAACCAAGCTGAGTGGTCCCTGCTCCTGCCCTCTTCTTCCTTCTTAATTTTCCTTTTGTGAGAATGAATATTCCTTTTTAATTCAAATTTTGATGAATGGAAGTTCACCTTTATTTAATTTTAATTAAACAAACAAACAAACCCACAACTTCCAGACCATTGGAAACACCCCTTGCATCCCCCATCCAACCCCACATTTACTGTGTGGCTGCAAGAGCAAACTCCTGGGAAGCACTGAAGTTATTTACAGCCTCCCAGGATACAAAGAGAAGGGAAATAAACCTGCTGAGGTTGGGAGGTGGCAAATCTAAGCTCAATAAAACATATTTAACCTCCTTTCATGCCCCACTTGTTTGTCACAGCTCTGTGCAAACAACCTCCCTGGAGCCCGCTCGGGTGGCTGGGCAGCGTCTGGCCCGACTGGTTTTGCTGCTCAGGAGATCATTATCCATAAAACACAGGGGAAAAGCTGGGTCACCAGCAGTGCCCTCAGCCAGGACCTGTTCCCTGAGGATTTCATGGAGCACAGCTCCCCTGGAGCCTGGCACAGAGGGGATGGTCCTGTGCTCGTGGGGCTGCAGCAGCCACGAGATCTCCTGAGTGTGGGATCAGCAGGAGAATAACCCTGATTGTGCTCAGGGTCCATGAGGAGCTAAAGGAGGAGGAAAAGAGGAGAAACTTCAGACCTCATAGTGGATCTTCCCACCAGTGGCTTCAGTGGGTAATATGATTTTATGTATTTTTGAATTTTTTTTTCTGCTGCCTGGTGGCCTTTCGTTAAATACTGGCCTTAGACGGGATCTAATTATTGCAGAGCAAAATAATTAATGATATTGTAATATGGGCATGAACATCCAGCAGGATGGGGAAGATTCCTTTATCTTCTGACTCTGACACTCACCTGGAACACATCTGGGAATATTCCTGGAGATGGTGATGCCAAGGTGCAGAACCTGCTGTAACAATTCCAAGAATGTACACAAGAGAGGTGTTTTAATTATGTCACAAATGAGCACCAGCAATGTAAGAAGTTCACATTTAAAGGGAAAAATAAGAGAAAGCCAAAGCTGAAACTTCAAGCCCCTAAGCTCTGCTCTGTGCTCACACACATGGAAGGCACCCAAAGAGGAATTTTTGGTAAAATGTGTTAAAAGGAGCTCGTGAAAAGCCTTTGTAACTGTGCTGGCAGCACCTGCAAAGTCTTTCTGCTGAAAAGTGTCACTGAAAATAAGTTTTTATTTTTTCTAAGAACACAAAATCTTTGGCTGACATTTAGACAAGTAAATAATTCCAGAGCAAATTAATCACCCTGCAGAACTAGTTTTTAAGGTGAGGTGGGTAATCACAGCTCAAGAGTTCCTGCTCAGGGACCCTGGGGGGTTGTGAATTCCAGCTCAAACACTGAGCTTTGGTCCCTTCCATGCTGTGGATCTTTGATGCACAACAAAACCCCACAAACAGAATAATTTCTTGTAAATACTGGTTTTTAAAAGCCTCCTGAATGCTGAAAAGGCACTCAGTTCTCTGAGTTCTCTGGCATTTGAAGCATCTCTTTGGCCAAACCTCTGGGCATCCACACTCATTAGCAAAACTGGAGTGCAAAGTTGAACCATGATTTCATTTTGTTGTTCTCCAGTTCTCCAGCACAAGAGGAAGGATAAATTCTTCAATCAAAATATCTAAATATTTTAATTCAATAGGAGATATTGAATGGATTATATTTGCATTTTCTTCATTGAAAACCATTGCTCAATATTTCCAGAAATTTTTCGGAAAGGGGGTTTTTTAGTTCTTAAATAACACTTGGTAATTTTATTCTAAATATACTTAGGGTCAAATCAGAAATTCATTCTGCTGTGGGGGCTACCAAGTGAGTCCTTGCTTCAAAACACTTTTTACAGCTCCCTCCTCAACCCAGGAATGTGCCAGCAGTTTAAATTGACTTGATTTGTTTTCTCCCCAGTTTTTCCTGTGTTTTGCAGTGAATCAACAACTCTATTCATAGAGCTCATCAAATATCTGCTGCTGCCTCTTCAAAAAATACGGAGATCTGGCTCCCAAGCTTTTCTGCAGGAGTAGGGATCTCTGCCAAGAAATTCAGGGGAGACACTGCTTGTCTTGGAAACTCCATCCTTGCTTTTAAGCAACAAATTGAGCTCATATTTGGTGTTTGCTTCAGCTGCATATCTTTGGTGTCCCTGATCTGTGTGGGCAGCCTGGAGCAGGTCACATCTCACTCTGAGATCATTTTAAAGGGGGTTTCCCTACAGGCATGAACTAAATTGCATTTTCCAGGGATAAAATAGTGCTGTTGGATCTCCCTGCCAGGGATGAAACTTTACATCCATGTCTCTTCCTGCAGACAACTCATACAAAATCTGCTAGCAATAATTTAGGAGCACAGAATCCCAGAATGGTTTTATTTGGAAAAGGCCTTGAAGATAATCCAGCCCCACTCCCTGCCATGGGCAGGGACACCTTCCACTACCCCACGTTGTTCCAATCCCTATCCAACACAGCCTTGGACACTCCCAGGGATGGGACAACCACAGCTTCTCTGGAAAACCCATTCCAGGGCCTCCCCACCCTCACAGCCAGGAATTCCTTCCCATTATCCCAAATGACCTTACCCTGTGGTAGAGGGAAGCCATTCCCCCTTGTCCTGTCACTCCTGGGCAGCTCAGACTGGAAATTCCTGTTTCCCGGAGCCTGAAGCCATGTGTGCACAAATTTTTGTTTTTTTCCAAGCAGAGACTCAGATTTAGGGGTTGTTCCTGGATGGGATGGCAGAACTCTCATGATGGGAGAGAAAGGAGAGGGATTTGTGGCAATTTTTTATCCTCCCCATGTTCCCATCGCGCCGTGGGAATGACGGACACGTCGCAGTCTGCCAGGATCCCACAGTGGCACTGCATGATGAATCAAGGAAAGCTTCTCAGGGATGATTTGGTGCCCAAGAGCTGTTTGCAAAGCTCCAAGTGAGATCCAGGGGACAGCTGGATGTTGTCCCTGGCAATCTGCATTGCTGGAGCTCTCGGAGCCTCGGGGATGAGTCCACGCCCAGGGATGACTGCCCTGGCTTGGCCTGGAAACTGGATCGGAGTCACCTTTGCACCCGCGGTGATGAGCAAGGCTTTAAACAGCCCTAAATTTGAGTTCTGGTGCAATCCTCACTTCACAGGACATTTTTAATTTGGCTTCATCCAATATATCCACCCCTCTGGGCTCCGTGACCTGGATCAACTTCTGCTTCTCTAAAAAAGGGCTTCATTCTAATGATTTTGTCAATCCTTGTGCACTACTACATCTCCATGGAGTCTTCGATAACCTTTCACTCAGAATACCAAACTTTTCAGGCTGGATTAACACTGAGAGGCAAAAGGATTGAGTGTTCAAGCCCAGCAAATGGGGCAAGCTGAACTTTGTTGTATCAAATACACCTTAAAGAGATTCTCCCTCCTGTTTGTAGTGGCACAGAGCCATTTGTGATGAGGAGCTTTTTACAGCTTGACTGTTCTGTCTGGCTTGCAGGAGTCTGTCTCCAAGACAGATCCTGTGGTGCTTGGTTTTATGGGAGAAGGAGTTTTATGGGAGAAGGAGGTGGCCTCTCTGTCCTCCACGAAAGGCTCAGTATTTTTTATTCCTCACAAAATTACAGTGGCTGAGTGACATTATTTCCCTCATGTTCCTCAACAGTGAATCCTATTTCCCAAATATTAGCACAGCAGTAAACTTGAGACCTGTAGAAAGCTTTGGAGCCATCAGCCAGCAGCGAGCAAACTGGCGCTGACTTCCAGATGGAATCATGGACAGAAAGCACCAAACAGGAGCAGCCAATGTCATAAATCACAATTATTAACTGGCTTCATTATTTGGGCCACAAAGATCGATTTTTGTTTGTCTTTATTTTTTACAGAGATGTGAATCCAACATGAAGTGGGAAAATGGGAAGAGCTGTTTCCAAGCATGATTTTCAAGAGTGGTTTTCAAGAGCAATCCTCTTCCTGCTCTCTGGGTGACACGGTGAAAAAACCTTTGCTCCATTTTGTCCCCAAGCCATATCTTTCAGAGGATGGATATTTCTGCATTTAATTCTGATGTTATGCAAATGGGAGGAGAAATAATTGTGTCAGTGACTCTCTGAGGTGAGGGTACAAAGGCTTTTCATGGCTTTTCACACTAGGCATAACTAAAATAAAGCTCTGTTTTACTCACTGCTTTACACTCAGCTCAACTCTAAACCATCTCCTTTTTAAATCATTTACTCATTTTCTTTTTATATGGAGCCTGACAGACTTCAGAATCACTGAAGTAGAGAATATTAGGAGAAGCAGAGAAGATAAACAATCTTGAGAGCAGTGTACAAATGCATGTGCTGGAACGAGAACATTCAGGCACTTTTTCCAAAAGAAGCAATTAGCACTTTTTAAATAGCTGCATTATGTGGCAGCAAAAACTCCTTGTGTTCACTGCCATGAGGAATGGATGAGGTTTATTCACCACAACAAAAAAGATTTTATAGAAAACAGGGAACAGATAGGAGACCTGAAGACCAAACTTTTGTTGGAAGTTTGTGGCTGTATAATCTGAATGGAGCAGGGAGCTGGGTTGGTTAAGGTGGGCAGCAGACATCCATAGGTTTCAAACAGGAATTTTTTGAAGTTTCCATGGTTCCTGCCCCAGCATCCTCAGAGCTGAAATGTTTCCTGGTTTGCTATTTCAGATGGTTTGGTTTGGAAGGGACCTTAAATCCCATCCCACCCCCTGCCATGGGCAGGGACAACTTCCATGATCCCAGGGTGCTCCAAGCCCTGTCCAACCTGGCCTTGGATGCTGCCAGGGATGAGGCAGGCACAGCTGCTCTAAGCAAACTGTGCCAGGGTGTTCCACCCTCACAGGGAAAATTTGGTGGCTGAAAACCATCAGCAGCACAGGAAGACCATGAAATTCCTGACCCACACCTGTAGGAATGGTTTGGATTCAGCTCTATCCACAACAGCTGCAGGAAGTCCAAATCCCAGCCAGGGTGACTGGGGGACCCTGGGGCTCATCCAGTCCAGCATCCCACGAGCCCAGGTCAGCTGGGGCTCTGCTCAGCCAGGTCTTAACCACCTTCAGCGATGGAGACCTCAATCCCTGGGAAATCATCCCTCGGGGGAGCCTGTTAAAGGAATTTCTGTTACATTTGGTGGATATTTGGAAAACTGAAGTGCAGGTTGGCTGTAACTTGGGACCCGCAACACTTCCTCAAATTTGCTCCATATTCTTGCATTTTAACCGTGCCTTGTCAACGTTCAGAAATGTAAATGGGGACTGGAGCAGATGTGCCTCGGTCTAGGATAGAAAATCAGTATTTTGTCCTTTTGTCTTCGAGCTGTTGAGGAAGCTCTGGGAGAGGATTGTGGACGTGACCCAGCAGATCCCGTGGAACACAGGCCCTCTCTCTTGTGCTGCCTCAGAATAGAGTTTAAAAGAAATAATTCTTATTTCCATACTGAGTCATTGCTGGCACTTTGTTGAGTGAGTGAATTTCTCTTCAGCTGGTGGTGAATTGGGGACAGGTGCAGAGGATCAGCTTTTTGTTTTCCTGGCAGATGCAAGAAGGGAGGAGAGCAACGTGGTCCTCCTCTATAAAGCAGCCACAGAATAATGGTAAATTAAGACTAAAGCATTTCTGATGAGTAAAGACAGAACCACAAAGTTCCAGAAGAAAATGTGAGCCACAAAAAAAATGAAGTTTCCAAACTCAGAAAGTATGAATTTGTTATAAAGCCAGATATTTATAATTAGTTTTAGTGACTTTGAAATGTCTCATGGAATCATTTAAGTTGAAAACAACCCAGCTGGAGGAGCAGAAGGTGGATGAAGTCACCCAGCCCAGCACACGCTGGTCCCACATAGATGGGAGGTGTTAAAGCAGGTACAGATCTCAGAGCTTCACCTTGGACCCGGCCCCTTGGGTCCTGACCACCACAGACATTTCTCACCAATTCATTTCAATCTGTTTTTTGTACTTGTATCATTACTAAAAGTGTTTTTGGGTGATTTGGGCCTGTTGTTTTATTACTTAAATGCTTATTTCCCAGTTAGAAAAGACTTCAGCAATTTCTGCAATTTCCTCAGTGCTTTCGAAGAAACTTTTCTTAAGAAAAATGATGTAATGAATAAAATTAACTATGAAATACTTAGTTAATTGATTAAATTTGGTTTTTAAACACTGGAAAAGCTACAGATACTTTTCACTGTCAGACAGTGCACCCTCCTGGCTTTGGGGCAGCTGATTTTGGGGCAGGTTGACATGCAAGCACAGATTTTGGAGTGAAAGAAAACCCGAGTGGTGATTTCAGCAGAGCTCCAACCCCAGGCTTCACATCCTGCATCCAGTTATCCTTCCAGGGATAAGCTCTGAGCTGTAATTCCACCCTAGTTTGGCAGTTTCATAATTTTTATAGTTTTCCACTAATTTATCTTTTTCCCAGCCAGCACCAGCCGTGTCCCAGAGCTCTCTCCCATGTAGAGACAACACAAGCAGCCCTTGGCAGCTCCAGGGATGCTGCTCAGGCTCCTCCAGCCCATCTGCCAGGCAGGTTCCAGGGATTTGTGCCTCCAGCGGGGAGGACACAAGGAATTATTTATGTGTGGGCTCACAGGGGCTCCTCCTGGAGCAGCCCCAGCAGATGGATCCCTCCGGGAAGCTCCGAATTGCTCACTTGGGCACCTCCCCAGGACGGCGCTGGGCGGGGAATGCTGAGGGAGGGGATGGTGAGGGAGGGGATGGTGAGGGAGGGGATGCTGAGGGAGGAGGATGCTGAGGGAGGAGGATGCTGAGGGAGGGGATGCTGAGGGAGGGGGATGCTGCAGCCAAACCTCCTCCGGCCCCGTGTGTCCATGGCCCCGTGAAGGTGGGAAAGACCTGGGTGTGGGAGTCCAGCACATCCCTCTGGCTGCCCTGGCTGTCTCCAGACCCTGGCAGGGGGCTCAGAGGCCTTGGCACGAGGTCAGGCACCTGTGGTTTGGATTTTAGCCCGTGGGAAAAGCTGCCAACTTTGTATGAGGAATTACAAGCCACAAGGGTTTGAGTAGTGTGGTAGTTGACTTAATACAGGGTGAAAAAGTAGAATTTTGGGGCTTTTTAGAATGGGGTTCAAGGGGACAAGGTGGGGAGATTTGAGCATGTCCTGGCTTTGTTCTTCTTCTTGTCCTCCGTGTCTTGGTGTGATGGTGACACTTTTCTGTTGGTTTAAGGTAGAGACACACCATCCAACATAAATTATAGATATTGGCACATTATTGTAAACATAATACATGTAATTTTTGGCATAAAATGTAAATACTGCCCTAGGGGGCAGACAGAATGCCGTGGATGACTGCTGAACAGAGCAGGTCCAAGAAAGAATGTTATAGATAAGGGAAAATAAACAACCTTGAGAAGCCGACCCTATGCATCCCAACTTCTTTGGCTGCATGGGCTGGGAGAAAAAGACTTTTACATTCTCGGGGTCACCTCGACATCCGGACCCCGAGACCTGGGCGGGTCTGGGGATGCCTTTTAGAGGAGGAGAAGCTCCGGGGGTCGAAGGGAGCGAAGGGCTGGAATCCCGGCTCTGGAATTCGGCTGCACCATCCCCATCCCGGCCAGTGGGCACTGGAGCCATCCCTGAGCCGGCAGCAGCGACACCCCGTGCCAATTAACAGCGGTGTTAATTAATTAACCCGCGGGCGCATCCCGGCTCTGCCCTGGCCGCGTTCCCGCTCAGCTCAGCCCGGACCGGCTCATTCCCACCAGCCTAATTAAAGGGCTTGATGTGTACTAATGGCTGCACTAATTAAATGTCGCTGTTTATCATTAAATAATGAGGCTCATTAGCATAGGCTGTGCGGTGAGGAGCTGCGCTGCCCGGCTCTGCCCAGGAAACCTGGGAGCTCCCTGCTCCAAATCCGGATGATGCACGGAGTTTTTTGGTGGGTTTTTTTGGGGTTTTTTGTTTTTTTTTTTTTTTTTTTTTTTTTTTTTCCCTGCATTTTGACTTGTTTAGCCAAAAGAATTTTAAATGGGGAACATTTGAACAGGCTGTGGAGGGAAACATCCATCTGCTTGCTGCTTTGGGTCACTATTGATCCCTTCAATGTTCCAGGGGCTCGGGGAAAATCTGATATCGAGCACGTTCCCAAAGGGAACATTTTTGCATGTGTACAAAGCGAAATTGATTACAAGAGCACTGTGAGAAATTTCTGCAGATGGTTGTTTTGCCGGTGCACTGTAGAACAATGTTTTTTGTGTCATTTCTGCACCATAACTCTCAAATTTCCTGAACTAAGAATAATATTAAAGAGCAGAGTTTTAAAGACTCAATATGCACTGAAATATTCACAATATAAAATCTTAACACATCCCCAACACTAATTTAAAATATTCCAACCATTGGGTAAAAATAAAAACTGGGGGAAAAAAATCCCCAAAACACACAGCAGGGCTGAAAATCCAACTTGTTTTCACCACTCAGTTGCAGATAGCCCTGGTGAATCACAGAGTCCTTTTTAATCTTTTATATAATTTATTATCAGAGGGGCCAGCTGGGATCATTGTAGTTAAAGATTATCAACATTTCCATTACCATCACTTTATAGCTTGGCTATAAACATCCCTCAGAACTGGGATGGTCCAAAGCTTTGCTTAGGAAGAAATTTTTACCCTCAAAACTTTGAGTGACTTAGGAACCATTAAGGAGGGCAAAAGGAAAATAAAAAGGTTAATTTTCCTCATGGTAGATATTTTTCCAGCCTTCATAACATGGAAGTCTGGTTGTAACAGATACTGTTCCTTCCTATTTGCTTATTTTCTTGGAAAATATCTTTGTATCAGGAGCAAAATGGGGCAAAAATGGGATTTTTTTTTTTTTTTTTGTGGCAGGATTGTTTCTGGGATGGGGTTTGTGCTTGTGCTCCTGCAGAAGGGCAGAGTTGGGATTTACCCTGGGTGTGATGTTTTTCCCTCTCCATTAACAATGGGGGAAAAAACTGGGGTATAGTTCTGTGAAACTGCCCTGAAAGAGGGAAAACTGGGAGTGATGAGAACCGGAGCAAATGCCCTTTTGCTGGATACAATGGGATAATTTTATTCATAAAATGGCAAGTAATTTCCATGCTGGAAAGCATTTTGCTTTTTCCTAGCAGGGGAACAATGGGCACAATTGATGCAGACACCAAGGCAAACACGTTTGAAGGCAGAGAGAGCTCCAGAGGCTCCGTGTGAGTGTGGTAAATTCTCCTTTAATTCCACATCCAGCCCCGGGGCTCCCACAGGGATCATTCCACACATGCTGCCGTGCCCTGGATCAATAGGTTAAAGCTTCCTCATCACTTTGTGCCAGTGGGTCAAAAAAAGTTTATTTTTAGCTCCCAAGCCACCTTTGGCTGTGGTATCTGAGAGGGAGGAGCTCCCTGGGACCTGCTGGGTTGGAAATTCTTTCCTGTTGGAGTGTTATCAGTGTTGCCTCCATGTGAGCATCAGACAAGGGGTTTGACCCTGATCTATTTATTTCCCATTAGGGGAGCCCATTAAAGGAGATTAGAGGCCAATTCGATGTGCACAAATCATTCCTCTTGCTATTGAGAGCCAGGAAAATAAGAAAAAAAAATTTTTCAACCCTTACCAAGCATTCCAGGTCTTGGGGTCACCTATGTCAGGCAAATATTCAGGAAATATTCATCCATATTAACACATGGACAATGCCAGGATGCCCAGGAAAATCTCATCTCCTGGCAGCACCTGGGACCTCACCAAGAAAACAAAAATATTAGAATTAGAATTAGAATTAGAATTAAAATTAAAATTAAAATTAAAATTAGAATGCTATTCCTAATAGGCAAGGAGATAAGATGTAAAATAAGCCTGACAAGGGATGCAGGGCTGTAGCACATCCAGGGATTCACATCTGTAAGAGCTCAGATGGGACATGAGATCTGTGGGAATCAGTGGCATGGCACCCATGAATCTACAATAAAATATAATATTTCATAAATAAAAATGTCTTCTACCCAGAATTGCTCACAGCCACAATGTCCCACCTGAAGTTTATCCTTCTGAGCAGATTTTTGGGAAGACTGGGAAGAAGGGTTGTGGTGCAAAATGACATTGATTTCTTATTTTAAATAGACTTTCCTGGGGTTTTGTCTCTGTGTGAGTGTGTCGGTTTTATTCTTTCATTAAATAAAAACCTAATGAAAATAAGGATCCATAAAGTTGGAGGGCAGGAATGACTCCACTGCCTCTGGAGAGAGGCCATTAGCTCTGTCTGAGGTATTTTATTACTGAGAGCTGCAAAACCACTCCTTTGCTTGCAAAACCAGCCACATTTTAGTTTGGTAGCATTTGGGGGAGGACTGTGATTAACCCAGAGGTCGATTTTCTACATTTTCCATGCAATTCAAAATGCACAAAACACAAATTCAAATGCCACCCAAATTAAATTCAAACCTGAAAAAAGCTCTTTTTGCTTACACAGAAACAGCCTGAATCACCCCCAGCTCTGCCACATACAGGAGCTCTCCTTTAATGTGTTTTTCCCAAGATTTGGCAAAAACCAAATTTCTGAAAGATTTTCCTTTATCCACACATGACATTCCTGCAGGTAAAACTTTCTTGGAGTCATTCAGCTCCAGGAGCTGAGGATGCACCAAGAGGCACCAAACACCTGAGTGTGAAGAATATCAGGCAGACAAAATGCAGCAGTCAGGATTACTCTGGCTGGTGTTCTCCTGGGTATCCACAGGGCTCAGGGAATTCAGGAGGAAATTCCACGGGAAATTTGGTGCCAGGTTTTGCCCTGGCCACCTCCTCTGCTCCAGTGCTTGCATCACCCTTTTATGGAGCACACGGAATATTCGTGGATTCATTATTTCCACCTCTACTTCCCCCAGGAGCCGACACGAAACTTCATTATTTTTTAAATTTAACTCACTAGAAAAACTGAAAATTGCTTTGAGGAGTTAATGTACCTAAAATACAACCAGCAAGCTCTGCTGTACATAAAAGACAAAAAACTCCTGCTCTGGTCCAGTTCCCTGTGTGCTCAGTAAAATAGTGGAATATGGAATAACAGGCTTAAAACCCCCCTTTCATTATGGAATAACAGGTTTAAGAAGCCTCATTCTGTACCAAAACCTTAAAAACTGGCAGGGGAAATATTAAATTCTGCAGCAGGACTTTACTGCCTGGGTTTTATCTCTTTTCCAGCTCCAGGTTCCAAATGAGTGTGCAGATCCCAGCATCATCCTGGTCCTGGAGATGAGGAGGGTGGATCCAGTGGTCGACATCCTGCTGCTGTCTGCTCCATTCATCACCCTCAGCAGGGATGCTGCTCTGCCTGGCAGGTTTTTTGATCCATTATTGGATCAAAAATAGGTATTAAAGGGAACATTTCAGGCTGGTGAAGCCACGGCCCTGGGTGGCTTGGAAGAGGAAAAAAGGACAGTGTTAATTGAGGAATTCCTAATTAGAGGGTCAGCAGAGCTGCATGGAAAAGATGAAGGAGAGGGAGGAGGAGGAGGAGGCTGAGATTACAGAGCAGTAATGTTCTGAGTAATCCAGCAATCAAGGTTGCTGAGCTGGAAAACCAGGAGTAGATGGCACAATTTTTCCATAAGGATGGGGACAGGACTGCCCAGTGACAGCACAGCCCTGACTGGATCATATTTCAGGGCAGGGAAAACTGTGTAGATGGAAAGAAAGACGTGGCTTGTGGAGGTGGTTTGTGAATAATTACATTTACACGCTTTAAAAAGTCCCATCCCAGCAGAAGCAGGCATGAGGCTGCAGCCTCAGCCCTCCCAGGTGGGAGCAGCCACATGGAGCTGAAATGGGGACAGAAGAGCCACTCCTGAGAGTTAAACAGAAAATTCCCACTTTGGAAATACTCAGGAAAGCCTTGGGGCAGGCTGGCTGCTCCCACACCCAGAGCTCACTCCGTGTCCTGCCGGGCTGGAGTTTCTCCTGCTCCAACTCATCTGTCATGATTTTATCACCATAGACTTCAAATGAGTTGGATTTCTCCTGAATCAATCCCCAATTAATTACCTCAGCTGAACATTGTACAAAGGACCAATTTTTATCTCTTTCCCTGCCCATGTGACTGATTCACTGGTAATGGAAATCTTTGCCTTCAGGCAGAGAAACGATGGCAGCCGGGTCTTCTGCTGCCCATAAAAGCCAGAAAAACTCAGAGATATTGCTCTCCTTTTCCCATTTTGCATTTTTTACAGACATCTGCATTCAATCAATCGTAACAAACGTCTTCTCTAAGCTCCTTGTATATTTTTTAAAGGTCTGACTGGTGCAGCTCCTGAAGGAAGCAATGGGAATATGGCTTTAAATGGGCAATTAGTGGGAAGCAACACTCATTTATGATTTTTTAATAATTTCTATGAAATGTTACAAGTCATTTTACTCAAACCTGCTTATTTGTCTTGCACTGACCTCACTAGAAACACTCATCTTACTAAATTGACCAGCAAACCACATTTATTTGAGTAATTTAAACTGGGAAATATCAAGTGACATAAAATGCAGAAGCTGGAGCAGAGGATTCACATTTGTAGAATCTCATCTTTCTGCCACTGGTTAAACCCATCCACTTTAATGGCAGCACATCGTGAGTCACAACCCTGCAGGAAACAAAGAAAATCCATCCAAAGTCTGCAATATTTGTGGTATTAGGAGGGACAACACCAGGACCTGGCCACCATGGAGCTGCTGGAGAAGGAAGGCTGAGAACCCTCCAAGGCCCTCCAGCCTGCAGGACTTTTTCCACCAAGTGAAAGGAACTCACCTGCAGGATGGAGAATCTTTGTCTGCCCTGTTTTCCTGAGAGAAGTCTGTCAGTTGTGCCATGCAGTGAATTTTATCAAGTGATGAAGCCATTTTCCCTGGAGAACAAACCCTTCTCCCCACGCTGGGGATGGCTCAGGAGCTGGGCTGAGGTTTGATGGCACAGGGGCGTGTTTGGGTTTGCTCTTTCCTCCTCCCTCAGCTCTTCCCTGTTCTCCTCCTGACTCATAAATAATGGAGCTGTACAGAACAGCCAGAATCTACCTCGATTTCTTACAAAAGAAGGTATTCTCCACTGGAAAAAAAAACCAGTGTAATTGCAGTTCTATTTTATTATTTGATCTCTCTGTTGTTTATAGTGTAAATAAGGAAGACTGGGATTTGGGAGCTGCCTCCCCAAAACCTCTGTTGAAAAGGAAGTTGGGTTATTTTGCTTGGCTGCTATAAATACTTCATGAAAATGTCTACTCTGTCAAAGAGAACGTGAATTTGCTGAGTGTTGAAAGGAGCTGCAGAAATGCACATTAAAGATTCACAACCCAGCCCAGGCTTCATTCAGGAGAGGCTTTCTCATGATTTTTTTTCAGTTGATGGGATCCTTCACAGACATGAGAATATTTGTATCTTCCTTTGACTACAAAGCTGCTTTAAAGCACAGCTTGATGGTCTTATTCAAACAGAGATGAGATTCAAAGCTGGCAATTAAGGACTCAGGGCTTTGGCCAAGGCATCACATCCCCACTGCTGAAACATTCAGTGCTCAGTGCTGGCACTGGGTTTGTCTCACTTGGTGAGGAGCAAACTCTGGAATTAAGCTCTGCAGGTCACCTCAGGTGCCTTGTGACAGGGCCATGCTGAGCTTCTCCATGTCCTCCTCATTGCATCCAAAATTAAATAGCTCAGAAATCACAGAATTCCAAGATTTTTGTATTATTTTCCACTCTCTTGGTTGTGGAGATATGTGGGGTGAATCAGCCAAATGGTCCATGAGATTTTAAGTTGTATTCCAGCTACTTTGGTTTCACAGGGCTTGGAACAACCTGAGATAATGAGAGGTGTCCCTGCCCATGGCAGGGAATGGAATGAGATGAGCTTCAAGGTCCTTTCCAACCCAAACCATTCTGGGACTCTGTGATTCTCTCTTGGATATTTCCAAGTGGTTATTTTTCAGTTTTTCAGTTGCCAAGCCCAGTGGGTCCCACACGTGTAACACAACACCTTCATATCCTAATTAAATCCTGAATTCTATTTGTTTATTGAATACTTGTCCATGGCTATATCTGATTCCAGCCTGCTGGCTGGCTGTCCCTAACAAACCATGATTTATTTGAGTAGATCCTGCAATCCATTTCTCATGGCAGTGTCTCTCCCTGTAGTCATTTGGGTTGTTCTGTGTCTTACTGTTCTTCCATTCTTTTTGAAAGAAAATGAAATCTCCCACATGGATTAGCATAATTTCTTGTGAGAGTGACTGTGCTAAAGCCATTGACTAACACAGTTTGCAAACCAGAATATTTTTCAGGGAGATGAGTTCCTTCTGGGCAGATATGCAAATGCAGTCTTCTTTTTATTCAAATATCTGAGGAATTATTTGTGGGGAATTAGTTTGTGATTGTTCTTGAATCAGTATAAAAAGCACTCAGACACTGTCTGCATATTAAGAGTAGTTATTTATAACACTTAATAACTCAACTCAGCAAAGGTCACAAGGGATAAATGGTGCTCCTGGATTCAGGCAAACATTATTCATTATGGATTAACATCTGTCTGGTAATAGAAAAACACGAAGGAGCTACTTGGCCTTCACTAATTTCCCTAAGATCAACATCCTTTAGGGTTTTGGGATGTTTTATCCATTTTCTGTGCAACACAGATCCAAGGAGATATTGATTGGGCTGTTCTCAGGTCAAGCCCTGGGTGTTTATGGAGCATCAGGGGTTGAGAGTTGATAAAGAACAAACCCTCAGCTCTGGCACTGCTAAAATTGGCAGCCTGAGGTAGTCCAGGATCCAGAAAAGGATGATGACCTCTTCCTGGGGTATTTCTGGGCTGAAATCACCTCAGCAGGAGCTTTTACCATTCCCCAGAAAGCTCAGGGTAATCCAAAGCAGCCCAGAAATGAGGAGAGTTCCCAAAGAGTGTGGAACCAACCAGGAGCAAACCAGGAGTGGAGCTGGAGTGGTGCCTCTGCCAAGGGTGGTCCTGCACTGGCACAGAGATCCAAGAGCTCCTGGAGGAGAGGGAAAGGGCTTGGAGATGAGGTGAGCTGCTGCCAGGGTGACCCAGTTAAAGTGAGATAAAACCTGCCAACAGAGAAGTGTTCTCCAGGTGTCCCACGCTCCACAGTTCATGAAGTGAAATGTGACAATATAAAAATATTTTCCATAATCACCACACTCTACCCTTGGCCATGTGGACCCTGCAGCAGCGTGATCCAGGGAAATTCTGTAAGCAAGATCCATCTCCTCTCCCTTCATCCAGCCCATGAGCAGCTGGTGCCCATGAGGACTTCCCTGGGCAGCAGCACTCCTGCTTTCCTCTGTCACCAACTTCCCCACGCCTAGGAGCTTTCATCTGACCAGCAAGAGAAAGCAGATTTCTTGTTGAAGTGACAATATCCTATTAAAATTTGGCTGGAGACATCTCCTGTTTTGGTGGCAGCACATCCCTTTGGGCATCTGTCCTGTAGGTCAGACATCCTGAGGTACCACTGAAGAACCAGAAGTTTATTACTACAGAGAAGAAGAGATAGAAGGAAGAGAAAGATAATAATCACAGGCTGAGCAGAGGAGAAAAATGTTATTAGTGGCTCCAACGACCTGTCTGCCTGGGGCATTGGAAGTCCACCAAAATAAACAATTGGTCTGGGAGATGTGAATAAATAGATAATGCAAGATTTCTGTTTTTTCGGTTTCTTTGTATTTAATGAATGCAGTGACTCCACGAACAGGTTGTGTCCAGCAGAACACATCAGCTGAGCTGCTCTGACAAAAAACAGGGCACAAAGGGTGACCTGCTCAAACCTGCAAAGACATTTCTCCACGCACCACCAGGACACGTGGTCCTGTGAGAGACCTGACATTGCAGCAGAAAGTTCTGCAGTTGTTTGGAAGGTGAATTGTGCTTTCCTGCTGAAATGGAGAGGGATCAGCATGGCAGGACACTGAATTGTGGATCCTCAATCCTGCTAGGACAATGCGTGGTCACAGGAGTGATCATCACCTGGGGAGGAAGGTAAATTTGTACGAGGGCACAACACAGAGGAACCCCAGCTCAGGTTTGCTCCACAACAAGTCCATCCATGGGAAGTTTACTCCAGTCCCAGGATTAGGCTTCTAATCTTTGTATTTAAGCTACAGAGTGAAATATGTCCCTAGCCATGGTTTGGAACAGGACGATTTTGAGGTCCCTTCCATCCCAAACTGTAATTCTACAAAAATAATGAAAACCCTGAATCCCTGGTCATCAGGCTTAAGTAAAAAATTCCGAGTCATTTTTAGAGCAGATTTCTCGGGTTTTTTGGGGCTTTTTTTTTTTTTTTTTTTTTTTAACTCTTCTCCTCAGGTGTGGCAAAATTCCACTGGCAACCACCAGCTCCATTCCGAGCCAGCCCATCCTCCGAGAAGGGGAGCCAGGCTGGTGCCAACATCCCGCCCCGGTCACCATGACAACGGGATGGCACAGGACAGCGAGCAGAAACCCTTCGGAAAACCTCTGGAGCTCAAGAGGAATCTAAATAATTACCACCCAGACCCCTCGCGTCTCCAGGGACGGCTGTGAGGAGCAGGGTGACGCAGGCTCTGATGTCACCCGGCGAAGCCACCGTCGGAATTGGGCGGCTGGCGGCTCCCGGTGCCGCCGGTGTCACGGAGGGAATGACAATGAGCCAGGGCAGGCTGGCTCTGCGAGGACCCGGAGCGCTAATGAATGTTAGCAGCTCCTAAAGAGCCCGTGCCCGGCATGGCAATGATGGCCCGAGGCAGCGAGGGTGCCACCCAAAGGAATAATTGGGATATCAGAGGGAAAAGAAATGGATCGGCTCCCGGGGGAATGCGGCTCATCTGCATGGCGGGGTTTTATCTTGGTGTGGGAGATGGCCAAAGGTGGGATGAGAGGGACTCGTGGACGTGCAGGTGAGCTGTCATTGCAAGGATCAGTTCTGGGTATTGGCTGCGGGTATTTGAGATGTTTTTTTTCCCTTGGAAAATGGTACAAAGCCACACTATTTCCCCTGGTGGCTCCAGGTGTTCTGCCTCACACCTTCTCCAGTCATTCCATAGAATCCCAGCATGGTTTGGGTTGGAAGGGACCTTAGAGATCACCTAATCCATGGGCAGGGCACCTTCCTCTATCCCAGGTTGCTCCAAGCCCCGTCCAACCTGGCCTGGGATGGAGCAGCCACAGCTTCTCTGGGAAATCCATCCAGGGCCTCCCCACCTTCACAGGGAGGAATTTTCTCTTAAATCTGATCTAAACCTGCTCTCCTTCAGCCCAAAATGATTTTCGGATCACACCTGACCAGCTGTATGAGGAACAACTCATTGTGCACTCTGAGTGGCACACAGGAATCTTCTCCACTGCTATTTTTTTTAAATTTAATTCAAGTCTCAGATTTTCAGAGCAGAAAACTTTAATTGGAAGACCAGTCACAAGCACAGGGTCTTTCTGCAGTGGTTTTGACCATCAATAACAATTAATTTCTAAAGCTCATTATGTTGGTTATTTGTGTAATGAGCTCGGGTAGTGTTTAGAGTCACTGCAGCTGCTTCAGGTGAGTGATGAGCTTTGCAGAAAATCAGAATCCTCCTGACCTCAGCGAGGGGTCTGAGCCCTCAGCCAGGGGCTGCTGTGTCAGCACTGCACAGAGGATTTTAGGGAACATCCCAGCTTGGCTTCCTGCAAGGAGAAAGCAGCAAAGACCAGGAAAATCAGGGCAGCAGCCACTTTTAGGGGAATCCCAAACATGTGAAAAGGGCATTTTGGCCAAGAGAGGGAACTTCTAACCCAGCCTAGGCTGATGGATTTCAGCTGCTCCTCCAGGATCAGCAGCATCTGTGTTTTTTAAGCAAGCTAAAAAGTGCAGGCTGCTCTCTGCCCTCTTCATAACACTCAGCAGGGAAATCCCAAGGATGTGAAGCAGAAATAATTGGATATAAAATGACAAAGTGGCATTATTATATATCATAGACTTTCTGCTGAATCAATACATGTCAGGAAGCATTCTGCTGCTCCAGCTATCAGCAAAGAAAGTTCCCCTAAGTTTAGTGTTTTCTACATTGGCATTCCCCTAAGTTTAGTGTTTTCTTTTCTCCTGCACACTCTGCACCAGTGAAAGAGCCTGGGACAGGGAGATCAAGGAAGGAGCAGTTTGTTACAGAGACACCTCAGAGAAAGGCAATAATCCCCTAATATAATTTACCCTAACCAAATTTCCACTTCCTAACCATCCTATAAAATATTCACTCACAGAAAATCAAAACAAAAGCTTCCAAGTGTTTGGGTGAATCAGAGAGATGAGCAGATGGGTTAAAATGCAGGAATTTTAACCCACATTATGAGGATGTTTTCTGAGCAGGCACCCAGGAAAGCACAGCCATGGGTTCCCTCTCCTCAGTAGGTTTCCATCCTGATTAACAAATGGTTTTCATTAAGGCAGCCTCATCCTCCCCCAGAGCTCCTCTCCATGCTGTGGTTTGCCACCCAATCCCTTGAAGCAGCAGGGCAGGTAAGGAGCCTCTTGCACACCTGTGACACACCCAGAGCTCTGACAAACCCCTATGTGAGCATCCTCCACTCTGCTGCCTCTGATCTGGGGCAGAAATTCCTTTAAAGGCTGGTCCAAGCCCCAAAGCACAGCCCAAACCATGTGGGCACAGCTGGAATCAGGTGACCAAGCATCCAAGCAGGCAGCACTGCTGCTGCACAGCTCTCCAAAAATTCCCTCCCCCTGCTCCTGAACATCTCCTGGAGCAGCCCTGCCCCTTTCTCTGCTCATTATTCCCACAGAGACTTCCCAGCACCAGCAACCCCTGGGATCCAGCTCATTACAGCAGATAAAAACCACCACAGCCTTATCAATGCCACAGCAAATAACACCAGAAATAAATTTTCTTTTTTTTTTTTAATAGTAGGCACTACCTCAAACATAACCTCAGCTCCTGTGGGCAAAGGTCCCTCACCAAGCAAACCCAGAGCTGGAGCACCCAGGGTGTTGCTCAAGAGGTTCAGGTAACAAATGACCTGCCTGCTAATTAAAAGCTAATTATGTCCTGCAAGAAATTTCTACCAGGTGTTCTGAGTAAATAACAGGAGAGGCTGGGCTAATCCTGTCCTTTCTGCCAGCCCTAGGAAAGGCAGCTCTTGTAAGGGTCTCTGGAAGTTCTTTGCCTTCAATTTTATGCAGATTGTAATGATTTCATTAAAGTTTTCTTGTTTGTGCCTCAGGTGCAGTGTTGTTTCCTGGCTGGCTCTGCAGGCAAATGTCCTTTTGTGTTTTGGTCTGCCATTCTTTTATTTGAGTAAATCTAACTCAGGTGTTTCTGTCTTCCTGCAAAACAAACCAAGGAATCTGCAAGAAGCTTTTGGGAATGCTCAATGCTTGTCCCTGGTTACCTGCCAGGGGAAGGAAAGCCCCTGGGCCCCCACCCAACTTGGGGTGAAAAAAACACCTCTGTGTTCCAGGTGTGGTTAAAATTCCAGCTCTAAATGAGCAGAAATTATCCTTCTCCATAGGATGCAAACCTCTAAATCTTCTGAGCAGTCACAGCCCCCAAAACCTGGGCAGGGAAACTGGTTTTAGGGGGAATTAAAGACTGGAAGAAACAGCAAACACCCCTCAAGTGATGAAATAAACCCCAAATTATTCTTGTGTGGCAGAGGTGATCTGGAGCCATCACATGCCCCTGGCAGCTCCTGTTTCCAATGCCACATCCAGGCTGCCACCTGCAAGTCCCATCACTGGAAAATTAACTATTTCTGGCCAAACAGCCAGAATTTGGCTGTTGCAGACATTCAGTTGTGGGTGTGGGGTTGTGTTTTCATTTTCCTGTTTGGGCACCATGGAAGTGGGACAGGTCTGAGCTATTCTGGGGTGAAAGGATGCAAATTCCCTCCACACACACAATTACTGTGCTCTCCTTTACTCCCCTGTGATGAAAGGCCACTGCATTCTTTTCATTTCCCCCTCATCATTCTTTATATATTTATCATCTATAATATAATAATTTTATATGGTGGGTGTATGATTTTCTCTTCATAAAAGGTGTGTGTTAACCCAACCAAAAAAGTTTGTAGGATTTGATGTTCCTAAAAATATGCAGCAGTGGGAAAGGGGGGGATGGAGAAAAAATCCCCAATGTTCATAGCTCAGGTGGGAGAGCTGGCTTAGCTGGGAGGGAAACCTTGGATGAACTCAGAGGGGCCAGAGGAGGAGGAGGAGGGGTGGGAGAGGCCTCCTGGGTGCCATTCAGGATTCCTCCCTGGGTGTTTTGCCACCCACATCCCATTAAATGCCAAAGCAGAGCCTCCAGACCCACGTGCCAAGTCAGGGAGGATGCACTGATCTGTCCCAGCCCACCTGGAAATGTGACCTGGGATGACACAGGGCCCCCAGGCACTGCAGACTGTGTTTGACATCCAGTAGGGATTGCTCATTTCAATGTTTTGTCTCTGCTCCCACGATGTGCACAGCAATATCCCATTATTGTGTTCATTTATCAATATTACATTATTGTGTTCATTTATCTGTGACATTTCAGCAGAGCTCAGAGCAGATGTCTCTGAGCAGTGTTCACAATGATGATAGTTTAGTTTTCTCCTCTTCAGAGTGAATTTTTCCACACCTCATAGAGCTCGTTTTAGGAGAAATCTCATCTTTTCTATCACCAGCTGTAGATTCATACTTTTCTTCACTCTCAAATTCCCCTCTGACTGTGGCAGCCTGGGCAGGGAGGAACCAGGCCTGTGGACACTCTCAGGATTCTCTTCCAGATCTGGCACCAATTTATTTCCCTGTTTGCAGGGCCATGGTGAGATCCCAGTGCCCACAGCAGCCAGAACCAACTTTAATCATTAATGGGATACAGGCCCCTCCTTCCCACCCCTAAAAGTAATTCTTGTTGAGACTTCAAATGGATAATTGGCTGCAGCTAGCAAAGCTCCTCTGATGCAAAACAAGCTGCAGGATTTAAATCAATACAGTACAATTCCCCATTTTTATCCCAATTAGGTGAGCCATGGAGGGGACAGAAAAGAGGTTTCCTTGCCAAACCCTCCTGCCTTACCCAGTGGGTAATTCTGATCCCAATCAAACTGCTGGGGGATATTTATTTCCTTGCTCACACAGTTTTACTCCCTCAGTGTATGTTTGTCTTGCCTTGGCCTAGCCAGGATGAAGAGTTTTGCATTGGCCACTGGAGTTCCATTTCCAGGCATTTCTCCTGTCCCTGTGCTGCTACAGGAGGTTGTACTGGGCTCTGTTTTGGGGAATGGAGGATTTATGAAGGAAGGAATTTTTCCCTTGAGGGTGGGGAGGCCCTGGAATGGATTTCCCAGAGCAGCTGTGGCCGCCCCATCCCTGGCACTGTCCCAGGCCAGGTTGGATCGGGCTTGGAGCAACCTGGGATGGGGAAGGTGTCCCAGCCCATGGCAGGGGGTGGCATGGGATGATCTTGAACATCCCTTCCCACCCAAACCATCCCGTGATTTCACAAAATACCTTTTATTTTGCATTGTGCATAAAATGATAACATTTAAATCTGCTTTGGAGGGAAGCCACTTGGGCATTTCCAGCTCGTGGCACTTCACCCCTGGCTCCCCTCACACCTGCCACCAGCCCGAACCCCAGACAGCTCAGCTGGAAATTTCCAGCTGGGATTTGTCCCTTCCCACCCCTCCAGGGGTCTCCAGCCCCGCAGCTGCTGCAGCAGCCCAGTTATGCAATGATTTCGTGGCCCTTCCCTGCAGGAGGCGAAGGCTGGGGAAGTGCAGGGAGTTCAAGCTCTGCCGAGGAGTGTTTCTATTCCTGGCTGCTGCTGCTGAGCCTCTGCCCTGCTCTGCGTGGGCTGGAGGGGAGGAAAAAAACCACTCACACGGTGATTGGAGAGATTTTGCCTTGAATGGAGATGTGCAAAATCCCTGATTTGGGTAGGGATGGGATCAATGTGTTGCTCTGCCCTTGAAAAGCAGGAGGAGGTTCTTGTGCCTCTTCCAACTGAGAAAAACCCCTGACTCATTCATGCCTTACCTACACACCACAGCCCAGGTCCTAAATGGAATTCTCAGGATGCCTCAAAGTCCATTAAACCCAGCAGAGTTCCTCCTGGTCAGGGAAAGCAGGCTGGAGTTTGTCTTTCCATGCATTAACATCCCATGCCAGAAATGTGGAGCTGTGTGTCCTTGCCTGACCCTGAGATGGATCAAAAGATCAATAAGGTTTCAGTTTACATCATTTATTTGTAATTTCAGATGCCTTTAAGCAGAAAATTTACTAAATTCTTTATTATTCTGACTTAACCAGAAAGCAGCAATCATTTCTACCCTCAGAGTGGGAGCATGGAGAAATTTGCTCTTAAATTCAGTGCCTGGCTTTGTTCCCAAACTCTGTTCTTGGTGGCTGAGCACCCCAAATATTTACCAAGCTACAGAAGGCAAGGTAGGAAAGGCCAATTTAATTTATTTAGCCTAAACCCCTGGGCAACACAAATGCTGGGCTGCCCTGGTGCCATTTAAATATTTATATAGAGCCATCAGCTGCTTGACCTGTTCCCTTCTTTATTAAACAGATCCTCTGGATAAATGAACGAGGCTTCTGCCACTTCCACTGGGATTTAGAGCCAAATCCCACAGTTTGCTGTGACTTGGGGCTGGCATTCTCTTTTGCCATAAGTAATCCCCTGATGATGAACTTTTCTCCCAGTCTGATGGATCACTGTTCCAGCAAGGGTTTCCCTTCAGGATGAGAGCCCACACTCCTCCACTCCCTGTGCTGATTTAATCAGACTTTTGGGGAGAGGAAAATTCAGAATGTCTTAGCCTTCATTATATTGTAATTGACTTCTTTTATAGCTTTCCTGATTGGTTTTGAGTTGGTTTTTTAACTATCCTTCCCCTCAGTCATTTTTTACCTCTGTCCGTAGGATCCTGTCACGTTCTGCAGCCTCTGCCCTCGCTCATTTTTCACTCAGCTCCTGGCACTGGCTGCAGGATCTTTCCAATTCTGGGTCATTAATCACCTGCCAGGACCCGAGCTGGCATCTCCACAACAAACCCATAACAAACCTCCTGTCAGCAGAGCTCGCCATTCATGCTTGGGGTTATTTTTCTTTCACATGCTCCATTATAAATTAATTTATTATGTTATATCCCCACACCCTGACAGGCAGTGGGTGTTGTTTTCCAGGGATGACGCAGGAAGGTTTGTTCCCATGGGCTGCCTCCTGCTCCTGACAAAGCCACTGGTGTGGATGTTCCCACAAAACCTCCTCTTCCATGAATCCATAAATCCATGGATGCATGGATCTGTGAATCCATGAATCCATGGATCCATGAATCCACGGATCCATGTATCCATGAGGAGTTTGCTGGTGGAATTTTCACCCCTTGGCACAATCTGTTTCAGCCTCAGCTCATCTTCCTCACCTCCTCAAGAATTTTCCACCAGGTGGAGACGCTTGAAATCCTCCTTAGGTCAAGTTTTTCTTAATTTGTGATGAAAAAGTCCTCAGCTCTTCATCCTGGGGTTTTATAAATCCTTCTGGACTTCTGTAGCTGTCCTTTAGGCTTTTGGTTGCAGTTGATTTTATTTTAAAAGGAAAATAAAGTTTGGTTTATATTTCAAAACCCAACCAAAATATAACATTTGCAAACTGTTTTAAATGCAATTGATGTAAAATAATATTAAAAAAAAAAAAAAAGAGAAGTGAGAAGAGCTGCCTTCCACACCCCCCTGGGCAGGGGTCTCCTCCTCTTCCCTCACCCCAGCACTGGCAGCACCTTCTGCACTTTTGGGGTTGGCCATGGGGAGCACTGGGACACCCCAGAGCTGTTGCCTTGGTAATGCTGGTTTAGCATCCCGAGATCTGGTTGGATTTCAAGCATCATTTCCCAGATGGGCAATGGACTCTACCCTGAAAATCCTCAGAAAATTGCTGAGTGCCCACCCCTGTGTTCATTATAGAGGCAGGAAGCTGAAAAAAGCCACTTTGTAACCCTCCCAAGCAGGATTTGGGCAAAACAACAAAAAAAAATACCTGTAATAAACCTGAACTGAGCTGGGCTGCAGCTCAGCCACGTCATCAGCAGAGGAAATAGTTCTATTTCATTTATTTTGCAGAAAATGTATGGGAGCTTCTGCCTAATGAATACTAATAGACCCTTTAAAGCTCATTTACCAAATCCTTACAATTAAAGGACAATGGGAGGCATCACTTACAAAGCACATCCGAGCAGCCCCAAAATACTCTGTTTGTCCTGATAATTGCAAAATAAAATACATTGATTGCTCCATATTTATGAATTCAAGAGCTATTTGGGTCTGTACTCTGTGTAATGAAGGTTATAAAAGCATCTTAATGCAAAATACAAGGAAAACTTGAAAACGGCATGAAATTTGGGAAATAAGACCTTGTGAGTCAGTCATTTACTCATGTTCTCTCCCACCAAAGCACAGGGAGGATGATGCAAACAGGATGTGGGAGGATTTGTGGATATTTATGAGCAGGTGCTCTTCAGCTGGAGTCAGGTTTGAACTAATTGGCACCTGAGGCAGAGGCTGCCAGGGGATTTTGGTGGGAGCAGGAATTCTGCTGTAGAGTGTCCTTGGACTTGGAGCAGGATCTGTCACTCCAGGCACAGCACTGAGCAGCACAAGGAATCAGCACAGAACAACCCAGGATTGTTCTGGTTGGAAGGGACCTTAAAGTTCATCCAGTTCCACCCTATCCCATCCCCTGCCAAGGGACATTTCCACCATCCCAGAGTGCTCCAAGCCCTGTCCAACCTGGCCTTGGACACTGCCAGGGATGGGGCAGCCCCAGCTTCTCTGGGAAATCCATTCCAGGGCCTCTCCACCCTCACAGAATTCCACCCCATGGAATTGGGAGGAATTTCTTCCCAATTTTATCCCACCTAGCCCTGTCCTCTGGCAATGGGAAGCCATTCCTGCCCCATTCCCCTCTGTCCAAGGAGAACAGTGACAATGAAAAGGCTCTGCTGGTGTGCTGCAGCCCTTCACCCCCACCTTCCATGAGGCCTTCCCAACAGGAATCTGGGAGAGGAGCCCAAACCCACTCTGCTGACTGAGGTGGCAGTGCCCAACTTCTGGTCCCTCTGCCTTTCCCAGAGCTGGCGTGGAAGGGATGGGTGGCTACAGGAATTTGGGCCCTCCAAACCTTGCAATAAGGATTTCCAGTCAAGAGCCACCTGCTTCCTTTTATTTCCAGCCTGGAGTAATTTCATGTTGACATTGTTTCCTCTGCAAAGACATGTCATTTTGCCAGGATTTTTTTCTGCTTTAGAGCAAAAAAACAGCTGCAGCACAGAGCAGGCAGAGGGTCCTCAGGAATTCCAGTGGCTGTAAAGGAATGTTAGAGGTGTGTGTATGATGGGTCCAGGGAACAAGATAAGCATCCCCAAAAGGGGGAAAAAACTCCCATTGCACTCAAACCATGGAGCTGAACCCCAGCAAAACAGTCCCCAACTGCACTACTTGTCTTTGCTGAAAAATATCCACCAGGCACTTGGGTTTATTCTCAGGGCTTTGGGCACATCTCCACAACATCCATCTCCCTGTGGTCTCCATATTCCCTGGTTGAGCCTGTGCCTCCAGCAGTGCTGGATCTGTTGGTTATCACCTGCTAACGAGGCCATCCATCTCTCCCAGGCCTGGGGAACCAGACTCACGTGGTTCTCAGTGGCTCTTTAGTGATTTTCATTATTTTTTGACCAATTTCTCTAAATCCACAAGTGCTGTTTCCAGTTTTCATCTTTAACGTGCCCATCCATTCCTCCTCTTATTTTCCCTTATTCAGAAACCACCACCTGCAGCTCTGGGGAGGGACCAGCCACTCAAAACACCCCAAAATGCTGCCAGCCCCAGCCAGTCGTGGTGGCAGCACCTCTGTGGAACAGCTGGATGCTGATGCTCAGCCCCAGACCCACCAGCCCATCCATCAGGGCTGTTCCTGGGGGAAAGCAGCTCTGGAAGGCTGCAGAGCCAACCTGTGCAGCCTTTGGGACTAGGATTTAATAATTCAGTGGTTTTTTTTCTTCCAAGCATCATTTATTAGCTCTTTACAGAGCTGTTTGCTGCTCAGTCAGAAACTAAAGCAAATATTCTTTGTGAGTGTGTGGCTCTAATGCTGTTAAACTTCACAAAACTTCATCAGCAGTGATTTGGCCCCAGGTATGAACAACTGAGGAGGTAAAACAGCAGCGATTTCCTGCTTGCCTGTGGATCTTAGGAGCCTGGCAGGCTCTTGTTGCAGCAGATCCTGGCTGGACGTGGCTCTTGGACATGGTCACATTCCCCGTGGCACCAGTGGCTTGTGCCAGGCAATGAATGGTTTGGACACCCACCAAAATCTCCTCTGAGTCATTCTGAAACCTTAAAGTGCTGATCAGCATTGCTGGGGCTGTTCAGGAAGCCCTGAGAAAGAGGGAGGAAAGCTTTCACGTTGCTCTTTTTTTTTATAATTACTTTTTATTGAATGAATTATTTTGCTTCAGTGGATTCGGAGGTGGGAGCGCTGCTGAAGCCCCACACTTGGGGATGGCACCAGAATTCATCAGCAGTTTCTTGCTCTCCAAATAGTCTTTTTTTTAGCCAGGGCAGGACTGGGATTAGCCCCCAAACCTGCTCTGGGAGGAGTGGCAGAAAGCTGTGACACTTCACCCTGGTCCTGTCGCGGGGTGTGGAGCCCGGTCATTCCCATGGAAACATGGGCAGCGCCAGCCCAGGGAAGGGACAGGGCCCTGGTTGAGTGGCTCTGACATTAATGAGATAATTAGCTGTGTTAAAAGTCACGTCTGGGAGCAGCTGCTTTGTTTCCAGGGTGACTGAAGTGCCGTCAGTGACGGTGTCCAGCGGTGTTTCCATAGAGCCGCCGGACTGGCGGGACAGAGGGTCCTTTGTGGCCACCAGGCCATGGACACGGCCAGGGCGTCCATCCTGCCTCCCAGAGCGGCCCAGCTGAGATCATCCAGCCCCACCCAGACTGAGGGAGCAGCTCCAGGCTGGGATCTTTCTTCCTTGGCTGCCCACAAGTGTTGAGCACCCCTTGTTTTGTCCATTCACAGAAGCACAGATGGGTTTTACCTAAACCACTCTCCCCCAGAGATCTTCCTTAGTTTTTGTCTTAGAACGTGTTTTCTTGTTATGTTACTTAGAAACAAGGTGGAAACAATCCCATTTCAGTTCAGGGAAGCACCTAAATGTACCCAGGGCTGTGTCTCAGTGAAAGGAGCACAGCACACATGCCTGGATCACACCTTGGATAAAAACACTTCATTTTCTTGCAATAAGATTTGAGAAATTCAGTCACTGGATACAGTATTTCAATACTTCCCAACCTAAATGATCATTGTGTTCTGCAACTGAGTGCTTGGGGTGGAATTTTGGGTTTAATCAATTTTAAGGATGTGGAATGAGTTGTGGGTACTTTAACATGGGAAGGTCACAGCTCTTTCTCCTGATCTGGGGGTAAATCAGCCATTCGAGGCTGGTGGTGAATCCAGATCCTTGCTTAGGCAATGCCATTCCCTGGGAACTCCCCGGGATAAGCAGGCAGGACAATATAAAGGACTATTCCAACATCCATTCGGATTCTTGAGACAGAACCACGAGCTGCTATTCCAGCCCATTGTCTGGGAAATGTCAGGGGCTGAGGAAACACTGGAGGAAGAAATTGTTGGCATGAATGGTGAGAGCTCTGTGGGGTCTCATCATCTCGAGTTGGGAATTGTCATCCTCCTGCTGCTCCATGGGGAAAATGGGAGGGCAAAGCCAGCCCTGGGCAGCTCCTGGGTTTGTGTGTGCAGAAATCCAGGAACATATGGGCAGCATCCTGTCCCTGTCTGTCCCAGCAGCAAACCAGAAGGAGTGTGAACAAACTCCTATCAACAACAGGAGGGGAATATTTGTAGGAAAATGAAATAGAGGATGGGGGGGAAAGGATTCCTGTTGGAGGGTGGGCTTGGAAGGGAGTGGGGCTGCATCGTGGAGGGGTTTGCTGTTCCCATGCACCCAGACAGGAGGAAAATGAAATAAACACGACATGAACCTGGGGATGTACAAGCACACACTGCCCATAAACATCCATGATCTGCATCCAGTTCTCCAGAGGACTTATTTTTACTTTTATTTCGGAATCCTAGGCAGAGTGAGCAGCCTTCGAGTGTATTTATTATGGTCTTGAGTTGCTTTCCATGGTAACTAATTGTGATTTCCAAGGCACAGGTTCTGCAATGGCACAGGATGAAATGGAGCTGAATATGGAGGCAGCTGAGAAGAAGAAAATCAGTTGCTTATGAAATGGTATTTAATGATGGGGATTGATGGAGCAGAAAAAATGGGGGTGGCAGGGACTAGAACACGAAGCAGCTCTCTCAGCTTTATGCATTTCCTCAGATTTTGAATTCCTCAGGAAAGCATCTGGTGAATATTTAAGGAAGGGAAACTCCCCTATATGTGCTGCCTTCTCACTTCCCCACTTCCCATTTTATTGAGGCAAACTTTTAAAAATCTAAATGCATTTAAACAAAACAGTCAGGAAATTAAATTATTAGTAAATGGTGTTTGCTGGTTAAAATAATGGGAGGGCTTTTACAAAAATTTACCCATTGCACAGTGAAAAAGAGGTGAAAAACCCCTGTTTTGAGCAATGTTGGATAAAATTGAGGAAAAAAGGTTTCCCTGGAGTGCAGGGGTCTCGCTGCCCTCCCATGCCCAGAGCCTGGGATGGCTCTGGTGCCCAAGGAAGAGCTGAGTGGAGCCAGGGAAAACACTGAGGACCATTTTGAGCCAACTGGGAATTTCCAAGCTCTCACATGGGGTCAAAACCTCTGGAATGTTCAAGCCTCTCCTCTGTAAGACTCTGAGAGTCCATGGGATTTAACAGCTATGACACTTCCCCCGAAGAAAGAGCAATATTGTCCTGTTCTCTTTAAAAACTGAATTATTGTATAATTCAGTTTACAACAAAACACAAATAAATAATGAATAAAATAATGAATTATTGACCAGTAGTGCAAAACCCAAACCATGAAAAAAAAAAACCAAAAAGAAAACCCTAAAAATCCCAAACCCACTCCCCAAAACCCAGAAAATCCAAGTAAACAACAAGAAATGTAACTGTGATGAGTGTGGTTATGTTGCTCAGCTAAAACCCACAGGTGTGTGAGAGTTTCTCCCACCTTGGTGCAACACCACCAGAAATCCTGGATAAATATGGGATCAGATTTATGGGGATGTGCATATGTAAAGTCCAATCCTTTGTAACTGAAGTATTAATTTCATTGACCCAGCAGTCAGTGAGGTTTTGATTATAAAATATAGAGATGCAGGCACTTCAAATGTGAGTATTTGGCACAAGCCTGGTGACAAGGAGCTCGAGCCATTCCAAGGGATGGGAGATCCACAGGAACCCCTCTGGAACCTCCCCTGTGGGTCTGCCAGGCTGAGTCTGAGCCTGTGCTCTATCCACCTGAGGAACTGCCACCAAATTTTCATCTCTCCTGCAGTTTCCACACTCCAGTTTGGCTTCCTGGAGGAACCTGCAGCTCCAGTTGGAGCAATCAAGGGATTACAGAAAACCACACGTTAAATAAAATGTTCTTTTAATGATCACCCCCCAAATACCCAAAGGCACCAGTCAACACCGTGGACTAATGACCTACAAATTGGTGGGATTCTTACACATTTGTAGCATTACAATATTTTTTCCACAGCTTCAGATGGCACATTAAGAGGAATATTTCATCTGCAACAGCTTTGTCCTGAACGCCCTTCCATGTGATTATTTAATAGAAAAAGGATCAAACCAAAACTGAGCTGGCCGCTCTCCTTTCTCCAGGTATTTCTGCAGCTCATCTTGAATCCACTCCTGTATAACTCCAAATTTATTTCCAATTTATCACTCTAACTCCTCTAATACCACCCAAATCCCTTCACTCATCCTCAGGCTCCAGGTAACACACGGAGAGGCAACACCTCCACTGAGGACAATTTGCATTTCTTTTATCCATTGCAAAAACCTCTGTAACGTGTCAAGTATAAAGCTCACAAAATACATTTTAAAAGAACTACCATAAAGTATTTGCTTCAAATAGACCTTTTACAACAAAACACAAAATTCAAAGGACATTTTTTTTTTTAGGAAAGCACTTGAAACTGTAACACTTAGGTCCTGACAACATTAGATTACTTTAAGCTGTAAACCCTAAGAAGTTTTGTGATTAAATAAAATCAGCATTACAATTTCCAGGCATTATAATCATTGAACAGATTGTAACAACAAGATATAATTATAATGCAAACATGAAGCTCAGGAGACTGGCACTGAGAAAACTCTCAATTCTTTGTAGATTTAAATCTGCACATGATAAAATCAGTAACAACTGGAGAAGAGGTTCCAATATTTCATCCAACACACTGATACCAGTGTTTTGCAAACAGCAGCCAATACATCATCCCCTTTTTAATATTACTTTACAGAGTCATTATGACCTTGAACAAAAAAAAACCCTCCAAGTCAATTACTGCTGCCAGGTATCAATAGAACATCTGGAAGGAAATAATTAAAACCATCAGGTTTTGTTAATTGCCCCTGTAGGTGCAGATACACAAGATTTTATATATGTAAGGCTAAGTGAATTACATATATATATGCTTACATATACAAAATCACAATCTCAACCTTCAGAACTGAACTACCTCTAGGTAAGAAATATAAGACCTTTTCCCATAAATTTAAAGGGTTTATTTATACCTGAGAGATTTTTGCATATTGATGTTTTTGTACCTTTGCCTGTAGGTGCTCCCCTAAGTCTTTCCTGGGGTACAAAGCCCATTGCAGCCAGGTGGGTTCTTCCCACCAGCTCCATGGACTTTGGCTGAGCCCTTCCTTACCTGGATCAACAGAGAGGTGACAGAATTCAATATATATTTAAATAAAGTTCTGTACAAGTGCACAGGCTGGTTTATACAAATCCACAGCGAGTTCATCACTCCTGATACTGCCACAATATTTGATTTAAGAAGTATTTTAGTGCTTTAACCAATTCATGTTTCTACTTGTTGGTTAAAGAACTCCTTAGTGAAGAATTTTTCTGGGTTTTGGATCACTGGCCATGCAAAACATGCTGAAAATGCTCCTTTCTGCCTGAGCTGATCCCTGGTTCTTGGGAAGATCAACCCATTTTTTCACCCAGCAACCAGAGAAACCAGGAGAAGAGGAGTAATAAATCAATGTGGCAACACTACATTAAGGTCACAGGTCAGTGCAGATGGACTGAGACTTTCCAACAAATCTAAAGAGATTAGGAGCCCCCTTCCTCCTGAAATTTAAGGCATTTGGATGCCTGATTCCCACAGATTCCCCAGTCCAGCTCTCAGCTCCTCATCCCTGCAGATCCCAAGCAGTAGCAGGGACATGACCCACATAAGGCTCTTACAGAATTTCACAGTGCTATTTAACATGGCAAACACCAAATTAAATGGAAAGGTTCCGTTTGTCATCCCGACAGTTCAATTAAAACAGAAATGAAAGGAATCCACCATGTCTCACTCCATTTTGTTCCTGACAGGGGGAATTCCCTAGAAGTGCTTTCATGTAAACATGGTGTTACCATAGCTGATCACAGAGCAATTAGAATTGATGGTTTTATTAATTATAGTTTAACCAATGGAAAGATCTTAGTGGAAGTGGAATAAAGTGTGCTTTCAGACACCAAATTGGACATACCTGAAAAATCAGCAAAAGTAACAGTACTCTATTGATGAAAGACATCACAAAATGAATCAGATTCATCAGTAAACCCTTCATGTGTTGTAGAAATACTATTTTTTTGCACTGTATTTTACAGAATAAAAGTTGACTTTAGTGATGATGGTCTTTGAACAATTCTTTGTTCAAATATACAGGAATATAATGGGGGAAAGCGAAGCTACATTTCACTGGCAATCGGACTTCACAGACCTTAGAAAATTTAGAAATGTTTGATCCAAAGTAGCACATTTATGGACCACATTTCTCCATAAAATAAATCAAACTCTTGTGCCCAAGCAGAAGAAATTCCCAAGGCCTGACATCTGTTGTAAATAGATGCAACTCAGCCACTGCTCTGGAGCAGGAGGAGATGAGGATGAACAGTGACAGGGACAACAGAGCGACACACAAAGTTAATGTAAGAAACTCTACAGCTTGCATTTCCAGTTGGCTGTTCCCATTTTATACCCACACCCCTTCCAGACCTCCTTTTCCTGCTAGTCCTTCTTGTTCCATATTCCTTTTCCCATGTTTGATTTTGGTGACACCACCTTAGTTCCATCTGTCCCAAACCTCCTCATCCTGGAGCAAACTCTCTGCCCGTCGCTGCTGCAAACACTCTGAAACCCCAGGGCGTGTTTCCCTTTCCATGTTTCCCTTTCCATAATTTAGGAGCTCTCTGGCACCATTTCCAGCACTTCATGGAGCAACTGGCACAGGGAGGCACTTATGTGACATGTTTAAAACTTATCTTTGGTAAACACTCACACACAAACAAATGTGTAATTCATGTTTTGCTTCCTGATCGTAAATCCTTGTTTGCTACGGGTGGATTTATGCAGGTATCTAAACACAGACAGGACTTTACCAGTATAAAATAGTTTTTCAAATGCCACTGCCAAGGATTTGTTTTAATTCACCTAAAAATAGCGCCAGTCCTGGGCTTTTGGAGTTTTTTCCTGACTCTTGTTTGTTGTGCATTAAAGCAGCTCTGATCAATAACAAATTAGCGATAGAAAGTGAGCCTGTTCTGCTCAATTTTCACTTCCTTTCTCCTTCTCTTGCCTTGGTTTTCAAAACCAATTTCATCAGAATAGTTGTACCTCTTACAGCTTTTGTTATCTGTGAGGCAGATCCTGGGCTCTGACACTGCCTGACTTGAGCAGCCAAATCTTTCACTGGGATCACTGGAAATTTCAGACACACAAAATGCTGAGGCTGCTCTTGGTAGGGGCATTTCCTGCTCACCAGTACAAACCAGTACTCTGGGGAGGGGAGTGACCCCGAGTGTCTGACTGACCTGAGGAATGATCAGCCACCAAGAGATGACCCATCAATGTGTGTTTTCAAAGGTGCTGCAAATAAATGTTGCTGGAACTGCATGGATAAAACCAAGGGATGATTGACTTTGATGTACCCAGAGCACCGTTCCTTCTGACATCAGGCATTTCTACAGAGAGGTATTTCACTGGCTTCAGTTTTCATTGACACCATTTAAATTTTACTTAAGAATTATTTTTTTTAGAACCCAGAACTTAGTGCATTTCATTTTTATAAAATTAGAATAATTTATATCCTTCTCTTTTCATTGCAAAAAAAAATACAGCCCAAACACACATCAAGGTATAAACGCTTCACAGATGATAGATGCTTCACTTATTTCACCTGCTTAATGGTGAATTAGACATTGATCAACCAAACAACTTTGGCAACTTGCACAAAAATATGTCCTTAACTCAAAAGTGCTGATAAAACTTGCTTTAATGAGGCCTTTATTAAGGAGAGAACTGGAAAGAGAGGAGTGGTGAGTGCTTGGAGGTTGGAGCGTTCCTACACCATCCCGCTCTGTAGCTGTATGTGGAAAGGGTACAACTGGTAGAACACAGGGGGTTGTCCATGGGCAATGTAGTAGTTGCTGAAGTTTCTGTCACTGATATAGGGAGCAGGCTGATAATAGCACGTGACATTGGCTGCGTTGGGGATGATGTTCTGTTCTCCGAGCACTTTTAAAGCCAGAATTGTGATCATATTGAGGGTTTGCCTTCGCTCGTGCCCCATGAGGCAGACTGTGCTCTTGTTCACCACCCCACGCAGGGTCATCAAGTAGTCGTACTTGCTCTTCTCCTCCCCGATGAAGTGGTTGCGCAGGTAGGACTCGATTTTCCTCTGCTGCTCGGCAACATCAGGAAAATCAATGAAGAACCTGGAGCACATGTAACGTTCCAGAGATTTAATTTCAGCCTCATCCGCTGGCTTAAAGTCACGGACCAGGAGGTTGCTGTACTTCAGGAGGCCGCCTCCCCTGATCTCCTCCGGGTTCCGGGTGGAGATCAGTTTGTATTTCAGGTGGTCCATGGCTTGGTTGAAGTCCCCGTACATGCTCTCGGCGATGACGGCGGGGTGATAGTCCTGTGTCAGGGGCCGGTCTGAGGCTCTGTAGATGGCCAGGATGGAGTCCAGGATGATCTGGAAGGAGTCCACGCTGAACTCGAACTGCCGCCGCAGCGAGCTGACGAATTTCAGCTCCACGTTCTTGCCGCTGTTGTTGGACAGTGAGATGAGGCTCCAGCGGTCGTGGTCGGTGGAGACTTTGACCATCTTCTGCACGTAGGCATCTTTCATGGTCTGAGCTGTGATTTTTTGCTTGTTAACACATTTTGGCAAGAAGTCCAGTAGGCAATTGAGAACTGCTTCCTTAACGACCTGGAACTCGAGCTCACTGGGAAGTTCCACTCCAAAAATTATGTCCAGGTCCTTGTAACTGGTGCCATTGTGCTTCACCAGGATGTGACTGGCAGTGGAACCGTTCAGACGGATGTCCCTGACATGGATCTGCTTCTCAATCAGCTGCTCCTTTACCATATGGATGATATCCTTCGGCTTTACCTCCAGGGTTGGAAAATTTCCTCTCCCGTGAATAGGTATAGCCTCAGTTAAAACCTGATCCAGGATTTTAATCTGATCCCAAGTGAGATAACTGAATCTGTGGTCCAAGTCCTCAGTCATTGTGATATTGGTTGGCTAAACAGGGAGAAAGAGGAATTGGAGACAAATGTTAGAATTTTCTAGAATACCAGAGAGGACATTTTTCTTGGTTATACCAAACTTCCTCCCTCCGTGTAGTGACAGAGATGTTCATTTTAGAGACACAGCCCCAGTTAACAGTCTGAGTCAACCACTGCACTTGTCACAGGCTTTTAATTGAATTTTAATGTACTCAGGTTTTAATCCTGCTGAGAAGCCATCACGTTATTGTATAACCCATGACTCAAAGTAAATGCAGCAAACCATATAGACAAATTTAAAACTACTCAAAGGTTAATAATATGAAGTACTTGGTGATTCTAATGGAACTCCAAATAAATTTCACCGTGAAGAGATAAAATGAGCAAAATGAGCAAATTTGTTCTTTCTGTCCTGCCTAGACATCTCCCTTGATCTTCAATGACTTGAATACTTAAAAAGTATTAAAAGACCAGGAAGTTTTTTGTGAAAACCAGGAATGTTGCAACCTGCTCACTGTTTATCCAGCCATATGCCTTGGATGAACTTTGGTCTCTATGGATCATCTAAACACACGCATCCTTTAATATCACTTGTGGTTTAAGGACTGGATATCTGATAATGGTCAAGTTGTTTCCACTATGTTTCTGTGGAAAATATTTCCCTTCTAAGCCATAAGCCATGTTTTACATTAATGCATCAACGCTGCAAGTCATGGTTTGCAGATCTGGTGAGATAACCCCTTCCAGTCTTGTGGAAAAAGGACCTCAAGAAAGAATCACCTATAGAATACATGGGATGAAGCTCAGCTTTGGGAGTTTCTCAGTTTAAAATGATATCTTGAATTCACATAGCATTACATTTAACAAGGAGATGAGACACTCAGTGGTGGCCAGGTGGCATCTGAGAGGGCTCAGTGAGGCACGAGCCGGGTGGAAGAAGTGCCTTTGGGAGTCTGCCAGCACCCAGAACCTGCTTCCGAAACACCCCCGAGTGTTTCTGCAGCCAGATGGCTCAAACATATTCTTTCAGCCACAGCTCAAGAATAAAAATAAAGTAAAATCATACCAAGTAACAACACTATTGAAAAGTCCCCACTGTTGTTTCTTAACCAGTGGTGACTCCATATGTACGTTGTCATACATTCCCCTTCCTTCATCTTCAGATTCCACATTCTGGAATATTTTAGTAATTTCAAGTAACTTGTGAGCGGCCAAATGTCTTGGGAATATGGCAGAGCTCTATTTCACATACTTCTGCTGGAATTTCAGCTCCCATTAAGCTGATCAGGAGCATATGTAATTCCAAGCACCTTCCTGGCCTCATGACAAAGAATGGGACTAACCAGATGTTTGAAGTTGAAGGAATGTTTTAAAAGTTGGCTAAAGCAGGACTGAAGTTGGGAATTTAATTGACAGTGTGAAGGTCTTGGAATCAGTTCCATAGGACTGGCACAACCATGTAGCTCCTGGCATAGTGCACATAGTGCATAATTCCACACCCATAAAAGGTATGTTTACAGGTGTATTCAAAAATATCCACATTTTTCCTGCAGGCATTTAGAGGATACAACATTTGAACTGAAAAGGAGAGAAACTGCCCTTCACAGCACTGCCAATTTTACATGCTAATGATTTCATCATTGAATATTCATTAGAATTCCATGCTTATTCCTTTAAAACTATAGCTGTGCATCCTTCAGAGCCATTACGACAGCTCAGTAAAAGTCTGTCTAAAAACCAGCTTTTACAGAGAACTACTGTTAATTCTGGAAGTGGGACAACCTTGGATGGAGGCAGGTTGGAAGGAGAGGGTTTTGTTCAAATGTTTTATGCTGCCATGTCGTTACCTGAGTCATCCATAGAATCGCAGAATTAAGGTTGGAAAAGACTTCCAAGATCATCAAGTCCAGTTTTTTGTATGCCAGATTATGGTGGAGCAGCCCAAATGATCCCCTAGCAAACTTAAAATTGTCAGAATTGTTGTCTAAGCAGCAGTTTTTATTACAACATTTGTTTGATATTGCAAAACCTTGACCTTTCTGAGGCTGATGCTGTGATGTAAAAAAAAAAAAAAGGGACTAGAGAGGGGAATGTTGAAATTCACCCCCCTTTTAGCAGAGGGACCCTCTTCCAACACTTGAAAAGTCACAAGATGGACGTATCCATAAATAAGCTTAGAAATCCCTCCTTTATTGCTACATGTTTTTAGGTGTTTCAGATGTTATTGCAATATACTGAGGTTTGAAACTGAAAGGAAAAGGTAATGTCAGTAAATCTCTCCTTTGTGTTGAAGAGGCATCCCTCAAAATGTCATTTTTCTGAAGTGATTCCTGGAGAATCTGAGGAGGCTTTGGGAGCTCAGAGTCTCGCCATTAATGTTTTATGATAAATATTAAAGAATTCTGTGCTGAAATAGCACCTTCAACTCTGACAAGTGAGAAAAGTGTACTAGGAAAAAACCCAGGAATTCAGTTTTCCAAATTATTTTAAAAAATAATTAATTTGCAGGTAAGCCTAAATAAATATTATTATTAGTGGTAGTATTTTTTATTATTTACAAATTTGCTACCAGTTTACAATCCAATACTTTAACCCTGCACTCTCCTAGAAGGATTTTATCTTTTTGTTTTCTTCAATCACATCTGGCAAAAAGAACAATTTCCAGGCACTTTTATAGTCATTAGAAGCCTGATTTCTCAAAGCAGGGGCAAATTTACTTACTGAGGTGCTCAGGTTAATGCCAGGAGTTATCATTAATGTAATTAACCTCAACTGCAATACATCAGCAGCAACACTGAGGCTGTAATTAGTCAAAGTGTTGTGTAAAACAAGAGGTCCTGGGATGAAGGGAAGGAAACTCCCTGCATGTGACCACAGCACCTGGATGAAGCCAAGCACAAGTGAGTACTGAGCTGGTCAATTAGAAAAGGGGCTGGAAAAATCACTTTATTCCTTGGAAACTGCTGCTGCATGTAATGGAGGATTATCAATTTACATGGGAAGAGAGAAATAGGACAGGGGAATGGTTTCAGAGCAAAAGAAGGGAGGTTTAGATTAAATTTGACAGAAATTCTGAGGTCCTGGCACAGGTTCCAGAGAAGCTGGGGATGTCCTTGGATCCCTGGAAGTGTCCAAGGCTGGGCTGGACAGGGTTTGGAGCACTCTGGGACAGTAGAAGTGGAACTGGAAGCAGATGATCTTTAAGGTCCCTTTCAACCAAACCATCCCGGGATTCTGTGATCCCTGGATGCAGATCCCTCACTGGCACCCCCAATCCCAGCTGTCCCTAAGCCTTCCCTGCAGCACCCTGCCAAAGAATTCCCTTTGTGAAACTCCTTCCACCCAAATACCCCAAAGCATCTCACATGTTCCACATTCAGGGTTTTCGTGTCCTAAAATCTACACATGGGCAAATGGAAGCTGCACAAACATCACCACTATGGCAATGAAATTCAAAAACGGGTGTTTTCCCCCACACTTCATCAATATTTTAATCTACTGAGATTCTCTCCTAGTGATTTTTCTGAAGTTTTTTTGTTTATGGGATTTTAAATGTTACCATAAACTGCAACAGACCCTGAATCCCATCTCATTTAAGATCTCTGCCAAAAAAAAAGGATGAGGAAAAGCAGTTTTCAGGGTGTCTTCTTTTACATACATCGGCTAGAGAAGAACAGAATAAGATGGATCAGATTCAGTCAAGTTTTGTGATATATCATCGTTATTATAAGGTTAGAAAAATATTTCCCTGACTCAATTTCCAACTTGTCCTTCAGTGGTCACCTTCACCTGATAAAGCAGTTACACTGTGGAAAAATGTTTGGATACTTAAACATAATATTGTTAAATTTTATCATTTATTTTCCTATTCAAATTAGAGGCTCTAATTTTCTTTTTGGAGCAAGCAGCTCTGAGTTTGGGCTTACAATGATGCTAAAATGTTTCATTAACCACCTCTTAGCACTTCACTGTGCATGAGCTTCATCAAAAAAACCTAAGCAGATCGGGCTTTACATCTGAATGAAGCAAATCTGCCATGCTAATGACAGCTTTCATGCTCCCCACAACTTTCATAGAAACAGATACTTGCAGTCTAGAGAACAGTCTCATCAAATTTAGCTCATATTTTACTGATAAACTGTTTAGATTCTCTTTTTATATATTCCATAATGTTGATTCAGTGTGTTTTCAAAGGGTTTGCCATGTGCTGGCATTTTCAGGCAGGATACAGCTGAAATAGTTTTTGTGCAGCTGTGGCAGCTCCATCGTCTTCCCTTTGCTTCTATTTCTCCCATGTTTTTCTGTTTACAATAAAGGTTGGGAATACTTAAATGCTCCAATTCTTTTTACTTTGCACTTCAAATGTGTTGTGCAGGGACCTTCCACAGATCACAGAACTCCAGAATGAGTGAGGTTGGAAAAGCCCTCCAAGACCATCGAGTCCCACCAGTGCCTGATCCCCACCTTGTCACCAGCCCAGAGCTCTGAGTGCCACCTCCAGTCCTTCCTTGGACACCTCCAGGGATGGGGACTCCAAACCTCCCTGGGCAGCTCCTTCCAATGCCTGGTCACCCTTTCCATGGAGAAATTCCTGCTGCTGTCTAACCTGAGCCTCCCCTGGCATGCCTTGAGGCTGTTTCCCCTCATCCTGTCCCTTGTTCCCTGGGAGAAGAGGCTAAAAAAGAGATGTAGCAAAATGTTTTGGGAGCTGCTGTGGCAGCCTTGTTTTGGGGGATTGCTCCAGAAACCCCCACAGAAATTCTGCCATTCCTCTCACCTCTGCACTGGCTTTCCTGCTTACACATTATAAACATCACTATGAACGTCCATGATCTCCTGCTAAAGATTTATTTCAATTCAAAGATCCATTTCTCTATTAAGCTGGACATTTGGAAGTATTTTGCTTACTTACTTCAGAACTGCAGCTGGCATAATCTCCAAAGGAAGGAATATCAAATGTGGAGGGACTTCCAGTCATAATTTAAACCCAGACGAGACAAGGAGAAGCAGTAAAGCATCTGGGAAACCTAAATGGGGACATATTTAAACTGATTTGACAGTGCTTTCCATGAGTTTTCTCTTCCATTAATGTTAATGCAGGTGGTGAAGGTGTTTATTTATCCTGCTATCAAGAGATAATGCATGAATTGCCATCAGTTTTCGGTCCAGTTCCCACTGAGTTTCCCTGGGATAACAAATGATAGCTCAGCTCTTCCTTGGCAGATAAGGCTGCAAGGTGGGCAAAATGCACTGCAAAGCTGTGGGCTTGGGCCGTGCCACAGAATGGCACCTTAGAGGGCACAAAAAGTAAACAGAGGATGAGACTTGATCCACAAAAACCTGTCCTACTTTTTCCACCCAACAAAAGGAACATGGATAATGGCTTTAAGGGAAAGAGGGCAGGGTTAGATGAGATATTGGGAAGAATTTTTTTCCTTTAAGGCTAGGGAGGCCCTGGCACAGGGTGCCCAGAGAAGCTGTGGCTGCCCCTGGATCCTTGGAAGTGTCCAAGGCCAGGTTGGACAGGGCTTGGTGTATCCCAGACTAGGATGTTTCCAAGCCCATGGAACAAGACGGGATGTAAGGTCCCTTCCAACCCAAACCATCCTGGGATTCTGGAATATTACAGAATACTAGCTCAATGAGCTGGAAGTTCTCAGGAGGCACAAAATGAGGAGTTTAACTTGGGCACCCAATATGAAATCATTGTCCATATTCTGTCATGCTGGATATTTGGGTTTTTTTGGAAGTCCCATTTTTCCATCATGACTCATGGTAGACTCATTCTTAGCCAGATGGGGATTCCCTCACAGGGCAACTTTTTCAAGGGCCTGTTTATCATGCCTTGATATCAGTTCCCACAACACATGAGGCTCTGTCTCACAGGGCCTCCAATCCAAACCAAACAAACCCCTTAAAAAACATGAGGCCAGCAGTATCTCAATTGCTCTAAAATACTTCAATAACTTTTAAAAAATAGCTGCCATATGCAATATTTGGTCTGTTTGGGGCTATGGTCATCCCTGGGAAGTTCTTGCTTTAGGAAAAGCTGATTTGTACTACCAAACACATACTTATGGACTAAATCCTGAATAATATTCCCAGCAAGAATGCAAAATCCCACGGACTCACCGTGGCAGGACGACTGGGAGCGTGTATTCCAGCAGAGTTAATAGGATGAGTCACTGGATCATTTGGTAGAAATATGAATTGTCATCTTGTCGCTGACAGAAACACAAAGCTCCCCAGGAAAGCTGCAGGAAATAAAACCCAACAAACAATCACATTCATTTGGAGATCAATGTTAACCACTGGTCACCTGCTGGACATAATAAATGATGCATTACAGCCTGGCAGTCCTGCATGTAGCAACAGACTTTGAAGTTGGGAATGGTAAGGGAAAAGCAGTTGGAAAAGCACCAAAGGGTTTATAAAGACTCTGGATTTCAGGTCATGCTTAATCCTCTGCAAGGATATTAACAAACCTGCCATTTTCCCTATGGGATTTTGAGTGGGAACTTAATATTATTAATAGACATGCAAATTAGCAGGGATAGAGTAGAATCATATAGAATTTAGAATGAATAATAATTCAGCAAGATGAAATATTATGAATTGTGCAGTGGCTTTAGATTCTTTCTATCAGAGTGTGCAGCTGACAGGAAGGTCTTGTTTCCTGGCACATGAGGTTATTGGTTCATTTCGAGTAAGCCCAGGATCCTGTTGCTGGAATTTCCATGTTCATGCCAGGTGCTGGAATGAAATATTTCTGTAAATATTCACCTGCTATCATAAAGGCACTTCCTTATATTTGTTTCTCATTTCAAACATGTGCTGACAGTCAGTATCCTCAGGCTTTCCTTGCAAGACCTCCCATTCCAGCACCCCATCCTGCAAAGTTCACAACACCCACTCAAGTTCCCTGACTATCCCAAGCAGGGCCTGTCCACTCTGTGGTTTGATATTCACAGGAATTTATTCGTTGAGTTGTGTTCCACAATCTTAGCTTTTATGCTCAAATTACATATGGTTCTCACTAAAGGTAATATTTAAAGTATGATTTAAGGGTAAATATCTGCATAACCTGCAGGGAAAGCTGAAATTACAGCCCGAGGAGGTATTGACTGTGTTATTCCTTTATTAGGAATATAATGGATTTTTCCTCCCTGCTACAGCAGGCAGATTTTTATCCCTGAAAATGCCATTTTAGTGCTGCCAGAAGCACAGCACTTGCTTTGCTCACCCTGTGAGGACCTGTCTGTTGTGCCAGAGCCTGTCTGCAGCTTTCATTTGCTTTCCAACTCCTGATGGGCAACTAATTAGCTGACTGCGTGGTCCTGACCTGCTCCCAAATCCATGCACCGACGGCTCACGTTGGCAGCTGGAATAAAGGGTTAAGTCTGGCAAGGGCTGAGCTCTGCTCTGAGCCTGGTAGTGAGCAGCCAGTTAGGCCTTGATGGCAAAGGGAAGAGTTCTGGGCTGCTTAGATAAAAGGATCTCAGCATGTGGAGTCTGGAAAAGTCAGACAAATCAGTCACTTTGCAAAAAATAAAAAATACAAACTTCTTTTTAACACTGAAATATTGTTGTTTCTTTCTGTTCAAGGATGGAAGGTTTAATGGATATATGATATCCATTAATGGATATATCACTGTGATAGAACAGATTAACACTGGAGCAGAATTTATGGCTTCCCCTGATGATTTTCAGGGGAAGAAGAGAGAGACCTTTATAGCATTTTTTTTTTTTTTTGTAGAAGAAGAGGTACTATTATATAATATGTTCATAGAAACAGCAGCTGAGATTGCTGAGCTGCTTTGCCTACTGGGACATTATTCCCAACAGCTGCCTTTTATTGGCTCAGTCACCACAGGAAAAAGCATCATTTCCTTACTCTACGCTCAGGGTTCCCAGGATTTTTTCAGCTGAAGGAAAAACAAAAATAAAAATGACGATGTCAACAATTCCCCTGTGTTTTAAAGAGACTATTTCCCTGTGCCTGAATCTGGGATGTGAATTATGGCAACATGCACCAGTAAAAACATTCCTAAGCCTTTATTCCCTGGTGTGTCTGTGCCTAAGGAGCACAGGACTGTCCTGAGATCCAGCAGGGACTGGGAGATGACGTGGGCTCTGTGCCCTGGATTCCCTCTGTGCCAAAATTTCCCAGCTGAGCTGGGACTCCTTTGGGCATCCCCGATCCCAGGTCCCACCCTAAGGAATATGGACCCTCAAATCTTCCAGGTGGACCTGAAATCTTTGGTGGGTGTGGAGGTTGCTCAGACATCTCATGAGCTCTCCCTCACCTCTCAGGAGGTGATGCCTCCTGAACTGGCAGGAACAAGAGCCAAGGGTCCCAGAGGTTCCTTCCTCTCCCTGTGTGCTGCAGCCTCCCCTGACTGCTCTGCTCAGCTCCTCAGACTAATCCCAAAATCTATTTACTCACTCGAGATTCCAGTGACTCAATTCAAAGCTCACTAATCAAAAACTCTCATTATTATGACTAAACTGCAGCAAAAGCAGGCAAGGTAAAAATTGAAACAATCCTCCTTTTCCATCTATTAACCATCTTCATAATCATCTCTCCTCTTCAAATGCCAGAGGAAGAGGGATGAGCGATGCCAGGTGTCACTGCAGCCCTAAAACAGCTGCTTTCAGGTAAAAAGGTCATTACAAAGTCAAGGCTCTCCTCAGGAACTCTCCAGAACCATTGTCCCCTCATCTACACTGAAGGACAACTATCAAATATTCCCATGGTGACTAAACCATGAGAGGATCCTCCAGGATCACATTTCTGTCTGTTTTGAGAGGATTCCAACACAACCACATCCACTGAATGGATTTCTCTTTTTTGACTGATCACACCCCAAAACCCCTTGCTGGAAGCTGCATTTAGTTCCTTCAGTCAGTGCAGTGTGGGGGGTTCCCCTCTAAACCAAAACTGAGCCACTGGGGTATCGAGGGTGGGTTTTGATGGTTCACCCAGAGTGGATTTGGAGCTTTCCTTGGGAGGAGCCTAAAAGATGAAAGAAATGCACCCTGAAGGCCTCTCTACCTCAACCCTGCTCAGGTTACAAAAGCGTTTCTGTTGAGCAATTATTCTGTTCCACTCCAGGAGTATTTTCGTTTCATGGCAGAAGATGTGAGCTCCAGGCCCAGGCTCCAGGCTGATTTGTGAACCACTTTAGGATCTCTCCAAATAAAGATCCCTCCAAACCCCATCCTCTTCCCTATTCCTACAGCAAGAGGGGAGTTTAAATTCAATTGGGAAAACTTCTGTGTGCTGGAGCAGGCTGGGCTGGCACCTCCACAGGACTGTGTTTCACAGGCTACTCAAAGATTACTATGTCTTCCATTATTTAATTATGTTTCTATTTGTGTTTACAAAGTTAATATAGAATTCATACTTTTATGAATTAATTTCCATACTTATATTAGAAAGTTACTCTCTGAATACAAAACACAGCAGTGGGATTTCATTTTAATGCCATTTTCCCAATTTTACGAGTTACACTGTAAAAGTGGGGGAAAAGAAATGAATTATTCATTATCTTTAAAGTATTTGCTGCACAGGAGTTTATGTTTAATTTTGCATCAGTAACAGCCAAGATTTCCATAGAAAATAGTTTTTGGATAAGTGAAATGTTTTCTAGAATTTGCAGTGGAAGAATCTGCAGAACTCTGGGCAAACTACAACAGGAAAAAGGATTCTGGCTGCAGCAGCAGAGCAGGGAACTGCTTCTCTTTTGTGGCAAAGGCAGCACGAAATCTCTGTTGACATTATTACTAAAAGGCAGAGAGGAGATAAAGTGATGATTAAACCCAAGAAAAAAGGCCCAGGCCCTGCAGCACAGCTGTGCATTCGTGACTTTTCCATCACTATCAATAATTCATAATGACCATCATGCACCTGACAACACAAGTTGGGGAGAAAGACTGAGTCAAGCTTTCACCAAATGTGCAAAAACATTCAACCTGACATTGGATGTCAGGGCAACAGGACCTGCTGGATAAGCAAAGATCCAGCAGAAAGGGTAATGGAGAAGAAAATCAGCTGATGTGGACATAAATCAACATCTGCTGTACCCATTTGTGGCATTTTATGGAGGAAAACTCTCCTTTTGGTGGTACACACTGAAAGAAAGTTTTTAGAGCCTCTAAAATAAGTTTTTCTTGAAAAGAACTGAAATGATGGTTTACCTCTGAGCAATTCTGCAACATGAAGGAATCATGCTCAATATTATGCTCAGGTTTTGCAGCTGGATTCTCCTTTGCTGTACCACACTAACTCAGCATGGCCATAGGCAATGGCACATTGCTGATTCCCTGGGGCATCTTAGATTCTCTGCTGATGCTTTGAATAATTATTTTTGCATGAAGATCATGGTGGCAAAGGCAAAAAGCCAGACTGCAATTCCCAAAATCTTTATATTTTTTTAATGTTTTAATCCAAATGGCATAAACTCATAGAATCCTGAGAAAGGAATTGACTGAATAACAATTCAATTCAGCAGGAATTGCTCTGGTGTAAATGGGAGCAGAATTGGCCTCACTGTTCATGGCTGAGCATCTGAGTTCTGCAATATAAACTCCGGGCTGGCTTCCACTCTCCATGGGCCATCCCTCACTCCATGTTACCCATCCTTTGATGGTGAAATCTGACTTGGAATTTACCTCCAAATCCTCTGACTGTTCATTGACTCATCCATTAAAATCACTGGGTTAAACACAGACACATACGAGAAATATGACATGGAAGACATAACTATGTGTTAAATCCATTTAAAAAAGTCTTTCCCCATATGCAGAGACCATCAAGTTACTGAGAACTCAACAAACACTGTCAACAACCCCAGGAGGACCCACCAAGGGCTTTTCAACACAAATGAGAGAGGTAAAACAGAGCAAAAGGTAGCAAAATTCCCCCCCTGCTGTGGCCAAGCATGGGTGGCACAGCCCAAACCCCTCCTGCAGTCTGATCATCAAAGCCCAGAACCACGAAACCACTCTGGATTAGGAGTGTTTTGAAACATGAGTAGAATTTAATTCCTTCAAGCACTGTTAATTAATGAATTAATTTACACTGCCAGCCTAAATGCTGCTTAATTGACTCTCCAAAATTACTCAGTCTCAATGTGATCTTTCAAGAAACTTGGTCTACTTCTGCCTCCCTGATTTAAGGTCGATTCATAAATTATGGGACTCTACTGTGTCAGCAGTTACTCCTGAGCTTGAGCAGGAGCTCAAGCCCTGATCTGCAGGGCAGGAATTTAGGGTCAGGCTTTTTCTCACAAGGGTCAACATGTCTCTGTGTGGCAGCTGAATCACTCCAGAGCACACAGTCCTTACAACAGCCCTGTGTGCCTGGTGCTTAATGAGGCAACAAAACTAAATTTACTGTAAAGTTGTGCCTGGGATGAACAACTGGGCAGGGAGGGTGTGCAGGCAGCACTGCCCCGAGGTCAAAGGTCTGCAGCACTGCAAATTACAGGAATTATTGGTGCTCCCTTTGAACTAAGATGTGGGAATGCCAGAGGGATAAGACAAAAGGAATAGAAGGTATAATGCAGACAGCTATTCTCCCTCCACACATCAAGCCCATATTCCCAAGTCCTGGATGCTGCAGGCACAGCACATAGAGGATGAAAGGGCACAGGGATTGTTTTTAACATTTCTGAATGGGACAGACATCACATCTGCCTCTAGAGCTTAAGGAGAAGTCAGGAGCGGGAAGCATGGGAGAGTCCCGGCTCTGAAGTCACTGTCATTTATTATTCATCCCTCGGCCTTTAGCGGAGAATTCGGCACATCCCCATTCATTCCCACCTGGCTGCTTTTCATGGGAGCCACGAACAGGCTGTTACTCTCAAGGCAGCACACGGAACACAACGTGTGAGCCTGCAGAGCCCAGCCTCCTCTTTCCGAGGGAACAATTAATGCTATTACAGATTTGCAGTGGCTTCAAGATGTATCAGAGATGCCTGTGGGAGAAAGCAGGGAGCACACGAGAGGGATTCCTGGCCGGGAAGACACAGAATTCCAGCCCCGAGTTGCTGGAAAGCACTTTTGCTTTGCATGCAGGCACTTCCGAATAGTTCAGGGCACAGAATCGCAGCTTGCTGTCGCTGTCACTTCACTGTCACTGTCACCTCCAGGCTGTGACCTCCCCCTAAACACGGATGGTCCTTGCAGAATACACAGAAAAGGCCTCAGCTGCCAGGGCTGTCATCATCTCAGTGGGATGACAGAGCTCCCAACAGCGAGTAAGGCATGCCACGCTCCCACTACCGCTACTATGAATGTGGCGAGGCAGGGCTTGCCCAAAGCCAGGGAGCTTTTTCAGGATTCAGGCAAAGCAACGCCCGTAGTGGGATGGAGCTCACGTGCAGCCAGGCACACACAGCCCCCTCCAGCCCCGCCGCGCCGCCAAGCCGCCCTTTTTACAAGTTCACCCCTAAAGTTTCCAAGGAAAACGCCTTACGGAGAGAGAAGGAAAAGGCCCGAGCCGAGCCGGGCGCTCCGGGTTTCTCCAAGTTTTTTTAACCGAGCCCAACCGATCCCGCAACGGCCCCGCCCGGCCCAACCCCGCGGGCACCCGCCGGCCCTGCGGGCTGGGCGCCCTGGGGACACCCATCTCCGATCGGGGGACACCCATTACCGAGCGGGGGACACCCATTATCGAGCGGGGGACACCCATGTCCGAGCGGGGGACACCCATCTCCGAGAGGGGGACACCCACCCGCCGAGCGGGGGACACCCATCGCCGAGCGGGGGACACCCATCGCCGAGCGGGGGACACCCATCCCCGAGCGGGGGACACCCACCCGCCGAGCGGGGGACACCCATCGCCGAGCGGGGGACACCCACCCGCCGAGCGGGGGACACCCATCGCCGAGCGGGGGACACCCATCTCCGAGCGGGGGACACCCATCCCCGAGCGGGGGACACCCATCCCCGAGCGGGGGACACCCATCTCCGAGCGGGGGACACCCATCGCCGAGCGGCTGGGGACGTTCACTCACCGAGCGGCTGCGGGGACGCTCGGTCACCGAGCGGCTGCGGGGGACACGCTCCGTGCAGCTGCGGGGGACGCTCGGTCACCGCGCGGCCGTGGGGGGCTCAGGCAGCGAGCGGGACCCTCCCTCGCCGTGCGGGGACAGTCCCCGTGCGGGCGCGGGGCCGCTCCGTGCGGCTGTACGGGACGGAGCCCGCGC
>QUSF01000018.1:10053086-10080246 GCA_003676055.1 Chloebia gouldiae | reverse complement strand
TGCCCCCGGCACCCGGCACTGCCCCCGGCACCCGGCACTGCCCCCGGCACCCCGGCACTGCCCCCGGCACTGCCCCCGGCACTGCCCCCGGCCGTGCCCCCGGCACTGCCCCCGGCACCCGGCACTGCCCCCGGCACCCCGGCAGTACGCCCGACACCCCCGGCAGCTCTGTCACCCCCGGCACCTCCTGCACACTCGGAGGCTCCTCACGCCGGCACCGCGGCCGTGTTGTGCCCCGCGGTGACACGGAGAGGACGCGTGGTCACCATCGCCTCGTCCAGCCTCCCTGCCACACGCCTGCCGGTGGAGGGCACAGAAGCGTGGAATCAAAGAAGCATAAAGTATGGGAATTGTTTTGGTTGGAAAAGCTCGCTAAGGCCACCAAGAGATCTCCGCACTGCCAAGCCCACCACTAATCCGTGTACCTAAGTGCCACATCTACATGGCTGACAAATCACTCCAGGGATGGGGACTGAGGTCCAGGAGCACTTGGACAACGCTCTCAGGAACAGGGTTGGATTGTTGGGATGTCTGTGCAGGGCTGGGAGCTGGACTTGATGATCTTGATGGGTTCCTTCCAACTCAGCATATTCCATGGTTCTGTGATTCCACCACTGCCCTCGGCAGTCCAATCCAATGCTTTAAGAAACCCTTCCATAAATAAATTTTCCCTAATATCCAACCTGACCCTCCCAGGTGCAACAGGAGGGCCTGTCAGCCCATGGAAAAAAGGTCCCTCTGACTTGGTGGCAAACAGTTTTATCCTGGTGATCCAGTTCTCAGATCACTAAACCCAAGAAAAGTCATTAAAACTTACTTAGTTTTGAGGTCCTTTCTGCACAAATAGTCTGTGGGTTTGGCCTCTCAGTATTTCATAAAATCCTGGAATGGTTTGGGTTGGAAGGGACCTTAAAGAACATCGTTCTCCCATGCCATGGGCAGGGATATCTTCCATATCCCAGGGTGCTCCAAGCCCTGTCCAACCTGGCCTGGGACACTGCCAAGGACCCAGAGGCAGCCACAGCTGCTCTGGGCAAGACACCTGCACAGGATGTAATTGCCAAGGAAATCTAAGGAAACCTACGTTTCAGACACGCAAATAGAGGGATTAAAATGATTGAGGAGAAATCAGCGATGTGAGCACCAGCGCCTGCACTTTGGCCACTCAATCCTCCAAATTGTGCCTCACCTGCAGCTCTGCTCTTCCCGGAGTAGAAAATGCTTGGCTGCTGTGTGATCCTCAGCTCTGGAACCAGGAGCTCCTCCAGTGTGGCTCTGCTTGGAGATGGTCCCACTGTAAATATTCTGTATGCTTCTCCCTGTACAAGGCATGATGTCACAGACTCAGTTCTGGCTCTAAACACCCAATTTAAAATCCAAGCTTTCCAATGTGAGCTTCTAAAATTTGTTATCTTTGATCAATTACTTCACTGGATGGATGGGCTAAAACCTGGCATGGGATGAGGTTATGGCATTTGTGCCATTTTTAGTAATTTCCATTGCACTGTGACAATACCTTTGCTGCTGTACAATGTTTAAGTTTGCTCAGATACAGACCTAAAATGAGAGATAATTTACTTAACTGTTCTGAGAAAATATGCCAAATGGGTAAGCCATGATTAGTTTTGAAAAAAGTGCAGGTTTAGTACTACAGTGACTCATAACAATGAGCAAAAAAAAGGTCATGAAAGTATTTTAAACTGCATTTTATCATAGGGAAATATAAAATTACCTTAAATAGCTGTGTCTGTACTTGACCTTCCAGCACCCAGATACTTGTAGGCTGGCTCCTGGGTATTACACCAAAGCAGGATTTTAACCTTTTCTCCTAAAAGAATCCACAGCAAGGAAATACAACCCTTGTTGAACATAAAAGTCCCCAGACCAGCTGTTATTCTTTAGGGCCCTTAAAGACATCTTTCCTCTTGGGAATAGTTTTATGATGGAGCAATTGCAGCTACTGCAAAGCACTTCACAATTAAAGAATCCCACTCTGGAGAAAACTTCATTTTATGTCATAAATTTAGTTTATAATATTTTATATTCCCATTCTGAAAACCATTTCTATTTAAATTACTTTATATTACTGTACTATTTTTAAATTTATTTTCTTTGTTTATTATTATTACATTAATGTATATTCCTAGTTCACATATTAAGGAAAAGAGGCGAGGAAACATTTGAAAATCACAAATTCCAAACACAACCCAAATCTCAGCCCCAAACAGTTTCTTTTCCAGTTCCCTGGTTCCTGGGCCACCAAAGCCAAGCTGGAAGGAGCCCAGAGGCCCTGGACAGGCAGCATTTCTGGAGAGAGGAACGGGATAGGAGAGCATCTTAACTCTTAGCCTGTGCCAGGACGAAGCCCATGGCTTGCCCAGCCATTGTATGTAGTTATTGAGTGATTAATTTGGCAAATTAATTCGTTAATGGTCCTCCTGCACTTAGGAAAAGATACATATCTTTCTTTTTTTCCCCACTTTTTATCACTAGGAAGTTGCAGCACCACGGCAAGGCTGGGCAAGGGAACAGTGTTCAGTACACTGAGAAAAGTTCATGTTCAATAGGCAATGAACCCAATTTAATGCCAGGCAGGGAGAGATGGATCCTCTTGGAATTGTGCCTTTACTCTTTGCACATTTTCAGGGAGACAGATGTAAAAATGTGCCATGGTGATGTCACGATGCTGCTGGGACTGGCCACAGGCAGGCAGGTCAGGAATGCCACCACAGGGCTGGCAGCACCACATTTTCCAAGGGGAAAAGTGGCATAAGACTGGGTGAAGGACATCTCTCTGATGACATCCCAGGGCCACTGAGGTTGCTGGGACTCCTGCTCCTGAGTTCAGTAAAGCTGGGATTTCACCCAGCTCCTTTTGTTTGGTTTGGAAATGAGGATTTTAAAGGCCACCCCTGAGGCCAGGTCTCCTCTGCTGACGTACAAGAAACAATCCCTAAACCTGGACTCTTGCTGCCTCCTCTTGCTTTGGCCCTAATTCCAGAAAACACTTAATATATCCGTAAATACATTTCCCACTGGCAAACTCTTGAGCAAACACCTCATTTAAAGATTTGCTTATCTCTAATTCCTTGGTGAAGAAGTAAGGTATTACTCCAAAGGAGTAAAAAGGGATAATCAAGCTGTAAATCCTCACAGTTTCTATCATTTATAACCAGAGCTTAGTCATCTTTTGACCAGTGACGCACAGCACTGATTTCTTGCTGAATAAAATTGTAGAAGCACAGCCAGTTTTTCACAGAGCTTGGAACTGTGCCCTTCATGGGGTTTTATGAATGCAGAGCTCAAGGTCCATAGTATGGCACGGATAACCTAATGCAAGGTCATGTTTTGCTGGAATAACAGAGCCTAAATCCTCCACAGCAACGATGGGTTCCAGCCCTACCTGGAGATTTTATCAAATTTCACAGAGATTTGGCTGTGCAGAACAAGTTCAAACTGTGAGAGCAATAAAGGCTGTTGTAAAACGCTGAAGATTGGAACTGTAAAGGTCAGAGCCTGATCTGTGCTCCCCCAATTCTCACATGTATTTAGATCTGAGATACCCTGTGCATTTAGCTCGGTGCTCTGCAGTTCAGCAAGGTGGAAGAAAAATCATCTTTAGCTTTGGAAAATTCCATCACAAGGCTATGTTTTCCTTCTAAAACTTCAGAATTTCACGTCATGAATGATGCATATTCTGTCTCAAAGGAAATCACCCCAGAAGAAACATTCCCCATGGCCTTAACTTTAGGCAGAGGCTGCTGAACCAGCATGGGAGTGTGTAAAAGTGCTTTTCCCAGGTGAACTGGACATTCACTTCTGCACACACATACACACACAAAGAGAACAGAACCATAAGAAATTTTTCTTTCCAGCCTGCCAGAGTGAAGCCAGATTGCACACAGGACTCTCAGAGCACTGTAAACTCTTTCCTCTCATCCGCAAGCACCTTGTATTGAGCACTTGGCCAGGATTCAGAAGGAACTTATATTCAATTTAGTAGCCACTGAGTGGAAGTACTGAGAGCTCCTTGCTGTGCAAATTTCTCTTAAGAAAGTCCGAGAAGTCCATTGAGGTCAGGGTTTTTATAGGTCCTGCTCCCTTTTATGGAATTTTACTCTTAAATGTGAAGCGACTTGTTAATTTTGAATTGCCTAAACCCAGAAGTGGAGAATATTTTGATTCATCCAAACAAACTCTCTGAAGGCCATCAGTGCTCAGAAAGAAAATTAATCAAAACAATCAACCCCCTGAGATTATTCATAATTAGCTCTTTTCCTGTACTGGTCTGTATGAAATAATTCCTTGACCTTTGACCAGGGAGAAAAAAGTTAAAAAGCACAAAATAAGCTATAAAAATGACCATTAAAAATTTCCTCAGGAAATCTATTTAAATGCTGATGTCATTTTCTCTGGTCACCACTTCAGTTTTACTCTGTGTTAAACCAGAAAGGCATCATCAGAGTCACCAGGAGGGCAAGGTTTGGCCAGGCAACAGCAGAAATGTGTAAGAAACATCCAAGGGGGAATGCATATGGAAGGGCTACCAGGAAGACCCTGCTCCAAGATGAAGAAATTTGAGGAAAGAGGTGTCTCCCTACTGTGGAATCTGAGGTGGATCCTCAGACATGAAGCACAGAATAATTTGGGTTGGGAGGAACCTTGAAGATTTCCTTGTGCCAACCCCTCTGCCTTGAGCACTCAGCTAGTCTTGCTCCAGATGTCCAGGTTTGGAGAAGCTCGTTGAAAGTGTTGAATTTAAACAGAGGTTTAACAGTCCGGCAGGTGAGAGGCTGCAGAAAATCCATTCAGGATCATGACTCTATAATGGAGTGAAGAAGAGGCCTCTAACTCAAGGCAAAGAGTGGTGAGTTCCAGTGTGTTGGAAAGCCAAGGGAAACAGGAGAAGATGTGGCCTCATAAATCTGGTTATACTTCCAAAAATATACTGCAGGAACATGAGATGCTACTGGGAACACACAGAGTGCAGCACAGTGTTCAGCAAAGCATGGTAACCTAATTTCCGTGTTACATGAAAGAAGAAAACCCTGACTCATATTTTATGAAAATTGTAATGGTGAATCAGCAAATTACTTCTGTTTATCTCCTCCAACGTCAGCACGCTGAAGTCTGGAGCAACCTGAACTAATCCCAGGGCACTTTTAAATAGAATATATTCAGGCCAGCTGAAGCTGGGCTAAATGGGAACAAGCAGGAATTCGTCATCAATGGACAGCTGGGAAGCTCAGAAAATGCTGCTTCCTGCCTGTCCAGTCAGAAGAAAAGACAAGCTCTGTGTGTGCCCTTCACCTCTGACTCCTGTATCAGATCCCAAATAAAAAATGTTTACACTTCAGAAATGTGTGGCTGTTATAACACGATGTGCCTGGATGGCAAATGCTGATGGCTTTGTATATGTGCCTCTTTACACATATCCCTGTGGTGGTAGGAAGAAAATAAAACTGCACAGAAATCTATAACCTGATCTGGTTTGTTTAGCTGCTAATCCAATCTTCTCTCCTAGTAGAGCTCCAATAATTTGATTGTGTTGTGTAGGGCACTCTGGAGCACCTGAGGGATGAGAATGAAATACTGTAGATGAGCAGAGAAATTGCTGAAATGCCTTCCTGCATCAGCGCTCTGAGTACGTCATGAGATTGCTGCTGCTCACCCTCACACCCAGGTGAGGACACACAAATCCATGAAACATTCCACAGATGTTTTGTCACCAATTGGAATGGGGCTGCCCAGGGAGGTTTGGAGTCCCCATCCCTGGAGGTGCTCAAGGAATGACTGGAGGTGGCACTCAGTGCTCTGGACTGGTGACAAGGTGGGGATTGGGCACAGGCTGGATTCGATGACCTTGGATATCTTTTCCTACCTCAGTGATCCTGTGATTCTGTGATCTCCTGCTCCAGGGCTTTTCCAGCCATCCCAAGCTGTTGAGGGGAGCACAGGGAGCACAGCCGGACCCCGTCCCTCCTTTGGGGCTGTTCCCATAGCCATGCACCACTGGCATGTTGGCCCCCACTGGAAGCAGCAATGTCCCCAGTGGGGTCACACCTGGCCACACACCTTCCTGTAGGTTTGTTGCACTCACTGGTGCTGTAACTGCCTGTAAATTCCCATTATCCCCCTCTCCCCCAGTGAGGGAGTTGTAACTGTGATGAGTCTCCCCTCAGGCTCCTCTTGTCCAGCTGTACAGACCAAGTGACCTCAGCTACTCCTCAAGACCCTTCCCCATCTTCTGCTCCCTCTGGACGCTCTCTAATAGTTTAATGTCTTTCTTATTTGTGGTGCCCAAAACTTCCCCCAGGACTGGAGGTGAGGCCACAGCAGTGCAGAGCAGAGCGGGACAATCCCTTCCCTTGCCTTGTGTCGCCCAGGACAGGGATGTCTCTCCTGGCTGTCAGGGCACTGCTGACTCCGATCCAACTTCCGAACGATTCGGACCTGCAGGGAAAAGAGCCGGGGTGGCCCTTCCCGTGCAGAGGGGCAGGGGCTGGAGCAGCCCGTGTCCCAGCAGGGGCAGGGGCCGCTGGTGGCACCGCTGTCCCAGTGATGGAGCAGCGACTGTTCCGTGCCGGAGCCCGAGGCCAGACCTGCCGCCGGGACTGACCTCAGCGTGACGGCAGCAGCGCTGAGTCACCGCAGCAGAGCACCAGGCGAAGTTTGCACATTTGCAGAGTGGGAAAGGCTTAGAGCAGACGATGGGATCGTTAAGAGAAAAGCAGCCAGGCTCTGCAGCGGGATTCATGGAAGGAACAGTTTCATGGGCTTTGTGTGAAAAGAGCTGCAGCGGAGCCCGGTATTATTATTTACTGAGTTGTGCAATATTGCAGCAATCCCAAAGAATGACAAATGCTGAGCGATTCCTTCAGAGAATCAACAACTCTGATAAATGCTGCGCTGAGAGGAAGGATTTGTTTTGATCATCATTGAGAAAACATGTTTTAAATACTCGGCACAGCACAGACAGCCCTGGCAGCAGAAATCTGAATCCCTGGAGCACGGAGGAGTCACGTAGGCTCCTGGAGGTTCCCTCTCACAGGGAAAAAAGGGAAAAACCCTAAAAGTACTCTGGAGGATTATTTCTTAAATGACCCAAATTAAAATGCAACAAAAGGTAAAGCAAGGACATAAAAATACCGTTTTACCTTGGAAAAAAATTGCTATCCCACATAAAAGCTTTTGAAGTCTCCGAGCCTTTGGAGGTTCTTGTCTTCCTCCAAGGCTGGGCTGAGTTTAACCACAGCTGTACAACCCCAAGTAGTGGCAGAGCCATTCTTGGCTGCTGTATTGATTTATTATTGAAATGAGGTTAATTTTAAAAAATAAATCATTTTGATTTTTTATCTTCACGCTGGTTCTTTTAGCTGCTTTTTTCCACTAGTATTTTTCCAGAAGAAAAATAACTTCCCTGTCACATTAACTAAGTTTAATTTTCTCCTTAAATCTGTCCCAGGCTTCTCATTTGCTCAGTGGTTAACAGAGTATTTTCAAAGGCTAAATATTAATCTATTTAAGAACAGACAGAAGGCATTTTGGGGAAAAAAAATAAACATTCTAATCATTTTCAGAACTAGCAGTTTGTTTTCCTCAATCTATTTTGAATGAAACCCCACGTCCCTATTTTAAATTGAACATCCACAAACCATTGCAGAACACAACCAGCACAGCTCAGTAGAAGGTTGTGCCAGTGCTCCTGGCAGAGATAAGCTGGAAATGAAGCTTATTCAGAAAATTCATTATAATGGAACAGGGAAATCTTAGTAGTAAAAATAAATTAGCCCAGTGATGTAGAGCCCTTTGGTTTTCCCTGTCCTACTGGCTTTCAAAAAAACCTAACTTAGATTTACACCAATTTTTCTGAAAATTACACAATCTGGGGGACCTCAGAGATAGAGAATCAGATCATTAATGCTGCTATTGGAGAATTAAATGGTTTTATTGAACTGATTCTTTCATGCCCTCTGGTTGTTGCCTTTCAGAGCCTGACAGGTTTGCTCTGAATTCCTAAACACTTCATCCTGGGCTTTACAGTCCAGTTTGTCTTCATTGCTCCACAAAGAGACAGGACAAATCCCTCTACTGCTTCAGATAAATAATGCCCATGATGGAATAAGTTTTCTTGCCATGAAACTTTGAAGGAGATGGCAACATTTCAAAGGACGGCCAGAAGGTCTTAAAGGCAATGATGTTTAAAGAACATGGAATATGACTAAGAGGAGCGTGAATTAAAAAAAAAAAAAGGCAACTACAATTTAAAAATAAGATCATAAAATCAGTTTTTTCCTAAAACATTAATTACTGGTCTCTGCTTTCCCAGAAAATCATATAATTTCTGGTGTGCACTCTAAATGAGAACAATTTTTGTTGAATATTCTGTGTAACAGAAACTCAGTTTTGTCCACTTTCAGTAGTGTCTTTTAGGTGGAACTGTTACAGGAGTGTCTCAGTGAAAGAACAGCCAGCAGTTCAGTGCTGAACAAAACAATGTTCAGTTGCTCAGAGAAGCTGTGGCTGCCCCATCCCTGGAAGTGGCCAATGCCAGCTTGGGCAGGACTTGGAGCAACCTGGGACAGTGGAAGGTGTCCCTACCCATGGCAGGGAATGGGGTGGGGAAGGGGTTTAAGGTCCCTTCCCACCCAAACCACTCCATGGTTTTATGGTTATCTTATACTTGTAGTGATTTTATGGAGTCATGGAAATGCTCATTTGGGGATGTAGCCATGCAATGTGTGGTACAAACATTGTCACGATCAGCAGGCCTTTTACACCCACCAGAACATCCCTGTTTATCCAGGTCCAGAGCTGTATTTTGCCATCATCTCTTTCCTGCAGAGCCAGGACTGATTTGTCATTCCCTCTTTGAACTGGACTCGTGCAGTTGCCAACCACCTGAAGTGGAAATCTGGTGAGTCACCAGCATTTTGGACCATCTGTAATTGTGAGCTGCAGAGTCCTCCTTCTGTGGTGAATCTGCTGCAAGTAGAAAAAACAAAGTAGTCAGTGGGCAACGCGTGCAGGTCCCGCTGCCAGTGCTGCTCCATCCAAGCTGCCTGGCTCATCCCGAGGCATAACATCATCCCTCCTCCCATGGCCAACTGCTTCTGCCTCAGAGATGCAGCCAAGATCCCACATCCCCCAATGTCTTTGTCACCTTAATATCTCTTTGCTGTATGTAGAATTTGAATACAAGTCCAACCCTTGTATTGCATTTATTTGCATACCCTAGAACCTGCATTTGAATGACAAGTGTTCTCGCAGGGTCAGAGTCCTAGCAGTGCTGTGTCTCTGTGGATTTGCTTGTTCTGATGTTCTATCCTCTGAATTCCTATTTAACATTTGCTGCCTCTTGTGCCTCATGCGTGACTGACACCGGGAGTGACTAAGGGAACAGATCAATTATTGTGATTAAAATTGATCCTCATCGCTCTTGGTGTCACAGTTCACAAGCCAGAGCTCATGAGCTCATTTGGCTTGGGCCTGTAACCATTGCACATGGAGAGAATCCCACTGAGCAGAGTAAAATCATCACTACGTCAAAGTTAAAGGATTTGATCATCACAAGAATAAGAATCAAGCTGTGTTTGTGGCCTTTATACCTAATGGCAAAGTCATATTTAGGTTTGGATGCATTTCAAAAATGACATTTTATTGTAAGAGCCACTGCTTGAGAAGTTTATGCAATATGGGATCTCAGGTAGCATGAAAAGAAAATGTACCTTTGTTCTCTCTTGCAAAACATGAAGGGTATTCCTGTGGGCTTGGTTGAAAGGTGTGAAGGGAATGCCAATATTTGTAACACACTGCACTGAAAAGCTCATTACATCTAACAAATCCTGGGTTGCTCAATTCCTGCATGTGAAAGCACATAGGAAAGGGAAAAAAAATAGATGTAAAAGAACATGATGGAGGCAGAGTAAAAGAAAGAGAAACTGAGCTGAGACACCACAGGCAGAGAAGGAAAATTTTATGTAATGAGTGTTTTCCACCTCATCACCTCCTTCCTGCTCTAAACACCATCACCACCTGTAAGTGCACTCATTAAACTGGCAAATCCATACACCTCCATCCTGCCTGGAAACTGAATTCTGCTGAGTTTTCAGCACTTTTATTTAATAATTCTGATTTTTTTTTCATATTTTCAGTTTGCTTCTTCCCTAGCTCATCTTTTTTGTGCAGCTCAGTTTGTCAGTTTTATTTCTCCAAAGTGCTATGGAGGGAGCAACATATAATTCACAACTCAATAAAATTTGAGGAAAAATAAATATTTGCTGCATCCAAGATGAGACAGAGAATGTGTAGGAGGGGAGGGATGCAGGAGGTAGATTTGAAATTGCTGCTTTTGGAAGAGATTTGAGAATTGGTACCTCAGTGCAAAATGTCTGGGGCTCTAAAATGGATTGATCAAGAATTGAAATGAAAAATGCAGGAGGGAACTGTTCAGAAACTGTGTCTGTGCAAGGTGATTTCAGTCTAATGAGCAGTACTGGGCACCCATGATTGTTCGAAGGTAAAGCAATATATTTACAATTTTTTTTGGCTGGAAAAATCCACCAACAGCACCTTCACCTTTCAAAACCTGGGATACAGCAAATTCCTCATTTTAGAGGAAGAAGGTCTATACCAAGAGTTCAGAGATTAATTAACAGCTTTATTCCCTCCTAACCATTGGTGACTCAAATGTCAAAAACCAGGGACTCCAATGTCAAAGTTGTTCTTTTTCTCCTGGGTGAGAGAGGCTGGAGGGTCTGGGCACTGAGATCCTGTGAGCAAAGCCTCACTCTATGCCCCAAGCACAGCTCAGGAGGGACCCTCCTACACTTCCAGCTGTTATTATAATGAAAATATTTCTAAATTATTAAATTACATAGGTTTCACTGCAATGTTTCTACACCTGCACCCACAGTAGGTAACATATTTAATTCAGGTTGCTGAAGATAATTGCTTGGTAATGTGATTCTTCCTCTAAGGAAGCAAATTTGGTGGTTTTTTTAATAATGAGAATTCAGTGATGATTGCCAGGAAAAAAACCCAAACCAATAAAATGTATTTCTTTTTCAACTCCAGTAGCTTTTTAAGGTATAACATCAGGATATTTCCTCAGCAGCCAAAAGGAAAGGGAGATTTCAGCTGGAATTTGTGAGCTAATATCATGAGCAACTCTGAGGAAGCTGCAGCCCAGTGTGTTTCCTCCTGTGACACCTGTGTGACACTGATTGATGCTTCTCCAGGTTTAATTGAGGTAGAAGATTGCATGCTCCTGTTTCTGAGCAGGTTTTGCTGCTTTGTTCTCTAACACTGTTGTGAGTAATTAGGCCAGGTTCACTTCTCTTTGACAGCCTGAAATGAATCATTTTTTTCAGAGTAGATGATCCCTCTAATACTTCATATCTAATATCACTGCCGCCTCCAAATTGTGTCCTAATGAGAGAGTTCCAGGAATATTAGAGAAAAAAGAGGTGGATAGTCAATGATCTAGTGTCTGCTTCTGACCCTGGAAAACCTTGTTCATTTAAAGAACTATTACTCATGAGAATTACTGTGCAAGCTTCCAGGAGGCTGAGCACAGGATGGTTGTCCAAGCAGGAATGGACTCTTTTAAACAGAGAACTACTAAATATGTTAAATCTTTCCTCGAGCCCTCCCAAGATGTGGTTTAAAACCATAGAAAATAACACTTCTGTGAACTGGTGATACTGAGAATTATCAGATCCAGAAAATATCATCTTCTCCCGTCTCCTGGATGAAAAGGTCCTTCCTGTAGACCTCTCTTGTTAAACACATGGAGTCTGTCACTGCTGTGGTGTCACCAGTTTGGTTTCAAAGCTTTCACAGCCAGGACTCAGTGATCTTTATCACTATAAATTCAGACTCCTGAGACACCAGAAAGAATAATTAGTTACTGGCTTTGCTCAAGTGTCTTCACTCTTTGCAGTTCATTTGCCACAAGCACTCCTGCGTTATTACCGTATCCAAAACTCCTACAGGCATTTCACCTGGGAAGAACTGCCAGCTCAGATGCATCACTCCTCTGGCAAGTTTTGTCTGAGATGCTTCAGCAGAAAACATCATTAACTATAGATCCTGGGGGGTGGGAGGCTGGACATGGCCCAGCCCACAGCCCCCAAGTGCTGGGCTCACCCCAGTGTGGGCATCAGGAAGGGAGGATTCTGCCCTGCAGATCCCTTCACCCTGGGATCCAGAAGGACGTGGAGCTGCTGGAGCCAGTCCAGAGGAGGCCACAAATGATTAGAGGGAATGGGGCAGCTCTGCTCTGGAGAAAAGCTGGGAGAGCTGGGGGTGTCCACTGTGGAGAAGCTTTGGGGTGACTTAATTGTGGCTTTCCAGTACCTGAAGGAGCTGAAGAAAGACAGAGGCACTATTTATTTATTACAAGGGCTTGGAGAGATAGGACAATTGCGAGATGGATTCAAACTGAAGGAGAGGTGTCCAAAGGAGGGGACATGAAGATGGTGAAGTGCCTTGAGGAACAGCTGAGGGCACTTGCTTTGTTCAGCTGGAGAAGACTGAGGGGACTTTCAGCGAAGTTACAACTCCATTGTGAGGGAAAGCGGAGGGGCAGGCGCTGCTCTCTGTGGTGACAGGGACAGGAGCCAGGAATGGCTGGAGCTGTGCCAGGGTCAGGCTGGGTATCAGAAAAGGTTTTTTCCCCCAGAGGGTGTCAGGCATTGCCCAGGCTCCCAGGGCATGGCCCCAAGGCTGCCAGAGCTCCAGGAGCGTTTGGACAACGCTCCCAGGGATGCACAGGGTGGCATTGTTGGGGTGTCTGTGCAGGGCCAGGAGCTGGACTGATGATCTTTGTGGATCCCTTCCAACTCAGGATATCCTGTGATATAGACTATGTGAAAAATGCCAATCACTTGGTTTTTAAAATTTGAAAAGTTTAATAATACTAAAATGGTTATAAAAATAGTAATATAATTAGAGTAATAAAGTTTGGAGTTAGGACAATTACAAGACAATAAAAAGCAAACAATTACGGACATCCGGATGCTCTTGGACACTAAGTCATGAAAAGCACACCTTGTGAACAAAGGAATAATCTTAGAAGCAATAGCCTCTTGCACATCCACATATCCTTCACAGTTATGCATACATTCTATTCAAAGCAAGAAACTGTCTGTTTTATGTCAACTGCCTCCTTTAATCCCCAAGGTGTCTTCAAGCCTGAGCAAGGCCTGAAGAAATTAGCTTCTTCTGATAAGAAAACCATAAATTCCTTTTCTCTGGAAGATTTAGGTGTTTCTCGAAGCGAGTATCTCATTAGTAAAAAAAAAAAATAAAAAAAAATTCCCCCACATACGTAGTATCTATTTTAACATTATATTGGAACCTATAACTGTATCTAACACACTCCTTAAGAGAATTAATACAGCACAAATTCCTAACATTACACACATAATATTCATTGTAGCATTTGCGTAAAGCCAATCATAAAACATGCATTTTTCACAACTGTTAGGAGGAAATTCTCCCCTGTGAGGGCGACGAGGCCCTGGCACAGATTTCTCAGGGAAGCGAAAGGAGCAGAGCCCATGGCCGCTGCCCTCAGCGGGGCGGGCCGGGCAGTCCGGGCCGGGCTCTCCGGCAGCCGCCGCGCTGCGCTCCTCGGGGCGGGCCGGGCAGTCCGGCAGCCGCTGCCCTCAGCGGGGCGGGCCGGGACGCGGCTCCGGCACCTCCCAGCCCCGAGCCGCAGGCGCGGCCCCGCCCGGCTCGTCACGGGGCCGGAACCCGGAGCCGCCGCCGCCGCCGCGGGCCCAGCGCTGCCGCAGCCCGGTCCGGAGCCGCCGGCATGGCCAACATGGAGAGTATCCTGGGGCGGGACCGGGACCGGGGACGCGGCGGGGGCGGGCGAGGCCTCCCCGGCGGGAGGAGCCCCCGGGAACGCGGAGGCGAAGCCCCCTCATGGCGCGGCCCGAGGGGCAGCAGCGGGCGGTGACACGGGCAGGGCTGGGATCTCTCCGGCTCGGAATTCTCCTCTAAAGGCGAGAAAAGCGAGGAGGGATCTCATGTGCCACGCCGGTGTCTCCAGGGGATGAGATCAGTCAGATCACCGCCAGTATCGTCAGAGGATGGTGCCAGGCAGGGTTCGGTGCTGCCCAGCACCAGGGTGAGAAGCAGTGCTCATAAACTAAAAACCACGAGTTCATCTCAGCACGATGAAGAACTTCTCTCCGTGGAGGGGGCAGAGCACTGGAGCAGCTGCCATGGAGGTGTGGAGTCTCTGTTTGGGTAAATCCCAAACCCACCTGGTCACGTTCCTGTGTCACCTGCTCCAGGTGCCCCTGCCGGGGCGGGGGGGATGGACTGGGTGATCTCCAGAGGTCCCTTGTAAGCTCAGTTATTCCGTGATTCTGTGCTTTCACCCCCCTGGAGGGACAAGGAAGTGATGGGAAATTCGGTGTCTCTTCCCAAGGTGTGATGAGGCAGCCTGGGCTGGGAGTGAGGAGGAGGAGGCAGGGCTGTGGTGGATGGAGGGACAGCCCAGTTCCTGAGGCAGAAACCACAATTTATACTAAAAATAGTATACATGGGACAGCATACATGTGTGTAAACTGGAGTGATGTCAGCTGGGCTGTCCCCCAGACAGCCACCACGTCAGCTCTGCTTCCTGCTCTTGGAAAGAATTTACACGCAGAGCCCCGTGGGGGCTGACTGAAACTTTTCTTGCTGTATAAAACCATCTTCACACATAGGAGCAGAAAACTCTTACAGAGCCCAGAGGTCTCAGCGTGGATTCCAGTGGTCTCAGTGTGCTTGGAATGTGCAGGCAGTGCTGGCATTGCCAGCTGTCGTGGAAGGGATGGACAGGATTGCTGAAGCAGCTGACTGTGAGTCACAAACTGAGGTGGAAGTTGGGTTCCACTCGGTTTGTGGCATGTTGAGAAAGACACTTGAAGGGAGGAGCAGGAATGGGTGAGCTGAGGAGGTGGCAGGTGAGCTGGTTAAATGGCAGGTAAATTCCCTAGCTGAGTAACTGAGGAAGTTATTTCAAAATAAACTGCTCTGGTTCTGGTACCTACATTAATAGCTATCCTAAATGCAAGGTCATGTTTGTTACCTGTTTGTAGCCTGCTTGTGATGTTTATAGGATAACAAAAGACATTCCTCATGTTTCCATGTTGCTGTCAGAGTAAGAGGAATGGCTGGACTTTAAAGCAGAAAACAGCTCTGGAATAATTTATGTGCTTGAAATATTGAAGAAATCTTAAGTACTCATAATGTTTAGCTTTGTGCTTGCACTTAATTGTTAATCATCTTAGTACCTGCTGCTTCTTCCTCTTGGGATATCACAGGTGGCAGGAAATAAACCTACAAGGCTTTTTACTTACATGTTGTCTGAGAAAGACTGATATTATTTGGAAGCTTTCAACAGTATTTTAAGAGAATGGTTTTGCTTGTTATTTTTACAGCACCCACTCTGTCCTCTGTCAGTAATAATTTAGTGCAGTCATTCCAAATCACTCTGAATGCTTGTCTTATTGTTTTCTTGGAGCTTTCTGTTTAAGGAGTTGAACTTTTGTTATTAAAGTTTCTCTTCCTGACTGAAGTACTCTCTGCCCAAAAGTCAGATGACAGAGCTGTTGTGGAGCCTGGGATCACTCACATGACCCAGGACTGGGAAGGAGCTGGATGAAACAATTTAAATCCAGGATCTTACTGGGTTGTAGCTGGCTGTGGCCAGCTGAGCCACTTTGCTATTACACTGTTCATTTGTTGTGTTCTTCAGTGGCTTTGGGGTTTTTTTTGGATGGGGGGGTTCCAGGCAGGTCAGGAAACCACATCATTTCACTGGGAGTTGCAGGTGTGGGAGTGAAAGTAACCAGCAGAGAACCACTCTCAGTTCCTTTTGAGGGGTGTTTGGTGGTTGGATTTATCACTCTGAAATAGGTTTGGTCCCTTAACTTGCACTGCAGAACACCTGTTTAATTTGAAGTTTGCTGCAAAGGAGCTCAACAGGAACTCCAAAAAATGCGACAAAGAAGAAAAGGCTGAGAAAGCTAAAATTAAGAAGGTAAGTCTGAGCCAAGTTTTTAGATCTGTTACTTGCCTGTTAGGGCAGGAAGACATCTGTTGTTTTGTCATTTGCTTGGTGTGCACGCTAATAATCATGTGGTAAATGTTTGTGATTTAAAATGTGTAACTATAAATGTTCCTGTATTTATTAATAAAGGATAAATGAGGATAAATCCTTCTGCATCCTCATGGATGGCTCATGGCATTTGCTTCCTTAGAGGATTGTTTTGTATGTCTTTTGGTAGAGACTGTTCTCAGAGTTAAAACCACTTCATGTTTGTCAGCTTGTATTAAATGGGCTTGTGGAGAGGAACTTCAAAACAGCTTCTGAGTCCTTGAAGTAGTGAAGAGAGAGACTGAGTTGATTTGATGTGGCTTTGCCCATGAGATACAGCTGTACCACCTGTGCCTGTGTTTGTGTCGTGAGACTGAAACTGTTTTCAGGAACAGAAATTGTGTTTCTGCAGCTCTGCAAAGCTGCCTATTTGAAATGCATTCTTTCCAATGCCTTCCTTGGAAAGAAGTTAGGAGTTCTCATCTTGGAAATATTTGGGATCTATTGTGTCAAGAGGGAGGGATTTGTTTACTTTAATAGAAAAATATATAGTGACTAATGAATGCTTCTTTCAAAGCCAAAACAGACTACACAGAAATCCTGTGTACAAGAGCTGGGAAGGGTAAAAGGCTTTTCCTTTTGTCTCTCCCTCTTTGCCAAGGCCATCCAGAAGGGGAACATGGAGGTGGCGCGGATCCACGCGGAGAACGCCATCCGCCAGAAGAACCAGGCCATCAACTTCCTGCGCATGAGCGCCCGCGTGGACGCCGTGGCAGCCAGAGTCCAGACTGCTGTCACCATGGGCAAGGTGAGGCCCTCTCCAGCCTTCAGGGCCAAGGAGGAGACCTCTCATCTTCTCTGCTTCTTCATCCCGGCTGCAACGAGCTGGGAACTTTCACTTTCGGTTTTAGAGGTAGCCAAGAGTAAATCGGCTGCTGGAGTTCCTCTGGCTGCTGCTCTTTGGATTATTGCACAAAGATACTTCTCCTCTTCAAAGTAAAGTCATGAGGTAGAAGTTGTGATTCTAATAGATAGTTGTTTAAGATAAACTAATTTACTGGTCTTCACCTTGAAAGTTTATTGTGACCTGTGGAACAAGTGTATCCCTTAACAGAGACAGGTCTCAAATCTACAGAAATGAATGCCATAGAAAGCTCATTTTTAGTGGCTTGTGCCTCAGAATGTGTATTTCAGTGGCTGAGTTTATTTCTAGAGCTGGGAATTGTAGGAGTTATTTAAAGTATGACATTCCAGATGGCAATAGGATGTTCCCTCCTATTTGGTACTGTCAAAGCTGTGTGGACAGAGATAAGAGACCTGAGTAAGAAATATCAGAATGCCAGAATAATTTGAGTGGGAAGGGACCTTAAAGCCCATCCAATGCCACCCCTTGCCTTGGGCAGGGACACCTTCCACCAGCCCAGGTTGCTCCAAGCCCCTTCCAGCCTGGCGTTGGACACTTACAGGGACTCAGGAATAGCCACAGCTTCTTTGGGCACCCTGTGCCAGGGCCTCACTACCCTCACAGGGAAGAATTTGTTCCTAAACTGCTCTTTTTTAGCTTGTAATAATTTCCTTCCCCTTGTTTCAGGTTACAAAGTCGATGGCGGGGGTGGTGAAGTCCATGGATGCCACCTTGAAGAGCATGAACTTGGAAAAGGTAAATAGACTTAATTTTCTTGGAGTGGACATCAAAAGCCAAAGGCACAAGTTTTAAAAGGGAAATTCACTCAAGAGTTTCCAGTTGAATACATCTCCAGTTGAGATGTATTTTTACTGTTATCTGAAGATAAGTGATTTGGTCCATATTTTTCATAGATATCTGCACTAATGGACAAATTTGAGCATCAGTTTGAGACACTGGATGTACAGACACAACAGATGGAAGACACGATGAGCAACACTACAACATTAACAACACCACAAGTAAGAATGATAAAATATATTTTAGCAAGGTGATCTTAAATTATGTGTCTAAATTGTTCATTAACAGCACTTGAAACACTCAGGTATATGTTTGGGGTTTTTTACAGATAAGTTGAATTCTGTAGAAGCATTATTTACAAGGCAGAATTCAATTAATGTAATTTTAACTGCTGAGCACCTCTGCTCCTTATTTTTGAGTTCATACCTTCTAGTGATTAAGCCCAAAACTATTCTGCCGAAGGCATTTACCTTTAAATCAGTTTTGTTAAAATAATTCCCATCCTCTGAAAATCTAACAAAGAGGTTTGTCAGAAACTCCAAATGCAACAATCCATTTTGTTTTCTTTTAGAACCAAGTGGACATGCTCTTGCAGGAAATGGCAGATGAAGCAGGGTAGGTGAAATTTCTATTCCTTTAGAATAAATCTTGGTTCCCACAACCCTTGCTGATAATATCTAAGGTTAAATACCCTTGTTTTATAAGCTGTCTCTTGGAAGCAGAGAAAAAACTCAATTTTCCTTTTACCTCTGGACATACCTGACTTGTCCTGGTCATGAGTCAAAATTACTCACCAGCATGTGTAACTCTGGTGTGTTCAGGGGGTGCTGTCTCACTATTCCTCTGCTGTCAATTATTGTGCTTTCCCCTTGATCCACCTGTGCCTGACTTGGTGTTTGCTCTGTTTTCTCCTGTTAGCCTTGATCTGAACATGGAACTACCTCAAGGACAGACAGGTTCTGTTGGTACAAGCGTGGCCTCAGCAGAACAGGTAAATGTTGAATTTCAGTGAGGTTAATGTTTTCTGGAGAAGTGAGATGTAAGAATTAATGCTTCACTCAGTCAAAACAATATGCTAAATTGCTAAATTCTATTCCAGCTATTCCAAGCAAAATGTGTGGTTAAAAATCTTGCTATCAAAGAAATTTTAACAAGTCACTTGCTGAATGTTAAAGGGAGGGGACCTTAAAACTCATCCAGTGCTATCCCTGCCATGGGCAGGGACACCCTCCCCTATCCCAGGCTGCTCCAAGCCCCTTCCAGCCTGGCTTTGGACATTCCCAGGGATGGGGCAGCCACAGCTTCTCTGGGCACTCTGTGCCAGCGTCTCCTCATCCTCACAGAAAAGGATTTCAGCCCCCTTGTCCTATCAGATATTCCACATTATTTGAAAAAATTCTTCCCCTGCTTAATTTTGTGTTCTGAAACTTTCCTCACAGCCATGCTTGAGGTCTTAAGCAAATCTTGTTAAGCCATGAGAGAATTTCTCATCAGCTGGACATGAGATGGCAAAAGTTGTTTTTCCTGTTGCTGATGGTTGATTTTCCCTTTTTGTTTTCCAACTGTGCAGGATGAGCTGTCACAGAGACTGGCCCGCCTACGTGATCAAGTCTAACTGAACAGAGCTGCAGTTCTTTGGACCTGCTTCCAAATTCCCTGTCTGGAACTAACCCTGCACTACACTTGAGGTGTAAAACAGTCCAGCTTAGGTGTTTGAATTCTTGTAATATAGGGTACTTCACTCCCAGCTTGCTACTCTTTCTGAAATACATTAAGTGACCCAAAAATATCAGCTCTAATGTCCTTTTCTGTACATTTGGAAGTTGATCTATTTTTTGCAAGCTTTTTTCACAAATTCAAGTTGATGTTCTAAGTCAGCTACTAATTGTGGTACATTCTAGTTCCAAGCAAAGCAGAGTGTCAGATATATTTTAAATTATGAAGTGATCTTTTTAAATTATGAGAACTGTTTCTGGCTGGAGAATTGATGGATCAGTTTAGACAATTGTTGTAGATCATTTTCTCACAGAGCCAAACTCCTGGAACACGCAGGGATGGACAGCATGGAGCTCCTGCGAAATGCACTTGTTGAAACAAATAAGTGGACTTTGAGTTTTTTAGTCTTTAAAATTTAGGATAAACGTGCTGAAATTAACAGTTTAGTTCAAAAAAGAGTTACCAAAAGCTGATTTCATATAACTGGGGACTTGTATGGTGGCATCACTTCAGCACAGGAGGAATAAAGTATATTTTTGGACTCTTTGCCAGATCTGTTGCTCTCTGCAGAGAACATCCCATTGTTTTTAGTATTCTGGTTATATGGAGGAGCTAATATTAGCAATTCCTTTATATTTCTGCATAGTAAGAGAGTCTGGCTGCTCTCAGTAGCTTCAAACTCTTGTTGCAGTTGTAAAATAAGAAATGGTTGTAGAAATTTGTACCTGAGACAACTTGTGATGTGTTGTGATAAACAGTGATGTTCAAATTCTCTTCCTGTTTTTTTTTTAGGCTCATTTTTATTTTTTGTCTTTGTAGGGGTGAGGGAAGGTGTGGAGCACCAGGCTTGGAATTGGTTCTTATATGCCTGGTGTTCAGGGCCACTCGTGTTTTCCAGTGTTAGGGAATTGTTTAAGGAAAAAGTAAAAACTCAGTTTTTTATTCAAGCGGGATTTTTTCAGTGAAAATGTGCAAAAACAATGAAATATTTCAGGGCAGTTTCAGACATTATTTTGAATGTGTTACCCAACCTACTCCAAGGGTTGAGCAGGATGTTATGTACTGAAGTAATCAAGGTTACTGCAAAAATAAGGAAAATAAGATAGACAAAACAACCTGAAATGTTGTGGGATTCTCTCGCACTGGCAGCTGAACTAAAACCATGAGTTTAAAATGGGATCTTTTCACTTGTTAGAAAGTGACATTTAAAATAAATGTAAACACCTTGAGTGTTCCTCCTGTAAACAGGAGACGTTGGAAGGCGTTTAAAAACCACATAGTGACAGCTGTAGTTTGGCTGTGATTCCTTCCAATGATTAATAAATCATCCTAGAAAGGAACGTTTTCCTGCATTTTCTTCCCTGGCTACTCTGAACATTGTAACCAAGGTCATGGTGTATCTATGCAACCCAGTTACCCAGCTGGGGTGACTGTGTGCGTGCCTTTGCCTTTCTCGACTTCCTTCAGCTTTTTCATATTCAGTTACTTCATACCATGGGAGTGCTGGAAGCTTCCTGCTGTGGAATCACTCCATGCCAGAGTTTACTCAGAGCTGTCCATGAACTGCTGAGGATTTGGTGTCTGAAAGCAGACAGCTCCAGCTACTGTGTCTGGCTTCTAATGTTAAAAATGATGCTGCTGTTATACTGGTTTGGGCCATTCTGGAATTAGTTGAGGGTCAGACAGCAATTCTGAGCTCCCACATGGTTGATTTTCCCAGTCTGTTGCCTTGCTGTGAGCCTTGGAGGGATTTAAAAATAGACTGGGACTGAGTTGCTGCAACAGAAAGGTTAAATAAGCTTCATTATTTTATTGATTGTTGTGGAGTTTTGATCTTATCCCAGGCTGGTGAACTCCAGAATGAGTGCAGATTTCCAGTGTTGTCCCTTGAAAGGAATTAACAAATACAAAGATTTGACTGATATAATTAAGGTTATGTCTGGGGGGCTGTGGTGCAAAGAGGCTTAGGCAGAAATAGGTGTTTGAGACAGGCAATTTTTGCCCTGTTGACTCCACTCCAGGAGCTGCTGTGTATTTCAGCTGTGCCAGGGTTTGGGGCTGGCAGCTCCTGTGTACAGAACTCCTGCCCTCTCCTGGGGAAATGCTTTCACTCCTGGCTGGGAGCTGCATCCAGAAAGGTTGACATTTTAAATACATACATTTTTCTCATGGCATTTGGAAATGCTTAAATCTGAAAGTTATTCTTAAAGCAATATTTGAGTTTCATTCTTCCTCCCTTCAGGCTCCTCAAAACATTTCTCTTCCCTGAGCAGCCCTGGCTCCTCACTCCGACCTTGTTTTGTCTCTGTAAGTTGACTGTTTGTAAAGTTCATTTCATGTTAAATCACTTGTTTGTGCTTTTCTGGAACCTTATTGCCAGTTAAAATTTCAATATTTCTGCTGATGAGCAGGCACATCTAAAGTGAAACATTGCTTTGAAATGTTGCTGGATGGTTTTGCTCAGCATTTTTATCCTCTATTTCTAAAACTGCTGGTTTGTGGTAGCTTTGTCTTCGATATAATCCAAAACAAAGCCATGCAAAGCTTCAGATGAAAGGAGAGGGAAGCAAAACAAAAACAAGAACTTTAGTGTCATGATTGCAATGGGATAAAACTTACAAAGTTGCCTTTGTGGAGATCCTTGGAGCCAAAAAATAGTGAATTTTTGTTACGCATAATCAGCAGTTGTGTATAGACATAAATTCTGAAGCTGGTGCCGTGTATAGAGAAGAGAATAATTTTTGTAGCTCTGGTTGAGTTCACTTTGAAAACTGCTTTACTTGTATGGGACAGTTTGTAAATGTAACTGCAGGTGGAAAATAAAATTGTACAGACAACTCATTCTGGGTGTGTGTCCAGGTTGTGTGGCTGCTACAGGTCTCTGTACATGGATGGAAAAGCAGATGGGATGTCTTTCATGTGGGAAGGCATCTTTATGGGGAGAAAAGATGAAAATAAAGAGGGTACTACTGAGATAGATTTGGGACAATTGGGGAGTAATTAGTATTAAGTCTAACAACATTAACTAATTTTATGGGGTGTTTAAAAATGTTTAGTCTGATACTGAGAGTCCTGTGCTTAAACATCTCTGAGGGTTTTCTGCCCTTACACACAGAACAAGGGACCACTGGAAAACTGGCAAGGAGGCAGTGTGGGTTGGAGTTTGGGATTGGGTTTGGCTTTCCCAGACCTAAAAATCTTGTTTTAACATTTCTGTTCAGTCGTTCGAGAGCCAGCAGAGGGCACCTGAGGCTTTGCTTTGCTGGATCCTACAGAAGTGACTGGTTGGGGTGGTGAAAGGAAAGCTGGCTGGTTCGGGGAGCAGTGCCTCCCGTGGAACCTTTGCTTGGGCAGCCACTCGCTGTAGGACACACCTTTGCCGGGGCTTTGATCCCAAAATCCAGCTCGGCAGCCCGGGGCCATCAGCTGAATGGAGTCACTCTGCACTAAACACTCTTAAACGGTCCTTTGCTGCCTCTGGGGGTAATTTAGGTCTCTGTTAGGAGTGAGGAGGATAGGGAGTAACTTTGTGCTTAAAACTTGGGTTTAAATTTAATTTTTAGTTAAATCTTGGAGGTTTTTAGCTGCTATTGTTGTACTCTTGACCAGTGATAATTCTGGTTTATACATAAGGAAACACTCAGTATGCACTGATTAAACTGGATTTTAGTGGTAAATTTTATTTTTTTTTATCAGAGCTTTGATGAGCTTTGCTTTGATGTCAGATTGACTTTAATTTCAGGATCCTCTCTGCAGTTCTGCCTTCACCTCTTACTCAGGCTGCTTTGAGCTCACAACAGCACTTGGCTCCCAACTTTCTTGTTTCAGACAGTACTTTTCCAGTGGAACCCCGAGTAGGGTCAGTGGCCTTGCTTGTTTCGGAAGCAGCTCCCTCCGTTACCATTCCGTGAGGGAAAGGCCCGACGTGAACAATCTGTAACTAATTTCACGTGCCACTGGAGCCGCTTTCACTGGGAGAAGGTGCACTGAGAGAGTCTCCCAGGCTCCTGCTTCCCTTTGCTGCTCTTTATTAGGGAACTCAGCCTGGATCAGCTGCACAAAATGGTTCAAAAGGGAAAATCAAAGGGGCTACAGGATCCAGGCTTTGGGAAAACTTTCCAGCATCTTCCAATGGTGCCAGTCACCATAAAAAGCTGCCAGATCGACTCAGCACAGAGGCTGCTCACAGCCCTTACCTAAATAAGGGGGATTTCAGAGAATAATATATTCCATATTTCTAATCTAAATATGCATATTTAATAATACAAACAATCTAGAGAATTATATACATATGCTAATTATATAGAATAATAAACCAAAATATAAATAAATAAAAATATCAAAATAAATAAAATCTAAATGTCTAAAAAAATGTTTTACAGTCATGCCTGTGTGTATTGCTTAGGATATTCTAAATTTATTAAACCTGAATGAAACAATCATTTTGTAAAAGTCTAAGCAACGAACATGACATAATGTGTGTATCTGATGAGATAATAATCAGCTTAATTTAATTTCCCTGCTATCTGATTCATAATTCTTTATCACAATCAATTTCTGTCAAAATGAGCTGTCAGAGATAGGAAAGCATTTTAAAACTTTCTTTAAAGACGCTCAGTAATTTTTATTAAACCTTTTATGACTCCTTTCTTTTTTCAAAGATTAGATAAACATAACCCTGGGGTCTCTACAGGAGATATTTCCCTTTATTCTTATCACAAACAGGGCTTTGTTTCTTGTGCTGCAAAATGGGTCATTACTGGAACCATTAAGCTGGATTTTTGTTGCTGGTGGTTTTTCAGTTCTAGGCTCCATCTGAAGCCCTAATATTTGCCTGGAAATCCATCGGAGAAGCTGGCGGGCCTGTTCAGAGTGTTGTAAATTAGTTCCAGTCTCCACGAGCCTGCTGTGACTAATTGATGTGACCTGGAAGTGGATAAAGTCCATAACAGTAAGATCAACTTTTCCTCTGGTAATTTGACAAATAGAGCCCTTTTTAAAAGTCCTGTGTAGGCTCCATTCCCCATTTGTTCTGTCGTGATGGGCATCGTTTCCGTGTTGGAGTGATAATGATTTTCCAGATTTCTACTGATTTGTAGAGCAGGTGCCTTTATTTAATAATGCCAGAAGAAGAGAGAGATTCAACAGCACCAACCAAAAAAGAATTCCTGGCAGCAGCTGTTTATCAAAGCCATTCTTTATCCAGTTACCTCTCTGTAAGTATTTGACCACTGCTTAAAATCTACATATTTTCATGTAAAATTACAACATTTTTTTGCAGAGTAGTTTTATGTGTAGAGAGTAGAAGTAATAATTTATTAGTGGTAATTATTACATTTAACAATAGCACTGTTTTTTCATTGAAATTTTTTAGAACTACAAAGATTAATACTCACCAAACCCCAAGTTGTCTGGTGTGTAGTGAGTTTAAAGCAGCAAATATAGAATATCCCAGGTTCTCTTCCAAATTTAATGCTTTTGCTGAATTTTTTTTTTATCCTGTGGTTGGAGTAATAAATAAACCAGGTATTCCCAAGCTCTTCATTAAGGTTTATGGGGATGTTTGGGAATCTGGCTGTTTTCTCAGGATACTCTTTACCACACAGGTTTTCCTTCTCCTGCACTACAGAGATGTGCGGGAAGGCCGGTGGTTTGCAGAGTCGTTCCAGCTCATTTATTTCCTACAGCCACAGGGAAATCAGGAAATCTCAGTGTTGTGTGGGCTTCTGCTCTTGCAGAAGGGGCTGCTGGAATGGGATCTGTGCAGTGGAAGCTCCTGGAAACTCCACGTTGCTGCTTAATTAATTTTTAAAGAAGAATTTTAGTCAGCCACTCTAAGTACTATATTGACTGTAAGTAAATCCACATTACTTTCTGGATGGGCAGGGATTTAAGGAATTTCTCTGCTCCAAGCCTGCATCCCATTCATCCTCTCCCATCCCCACCAACTCTGTTGAGCTCCAAAATAGTCTCACTATGACTATAAACCCCCCAGCAGTGAGCTAGGGGAGTCCAGTCCCTATTTATTTGTGCTCCAGTGGGATGTGAACCTTGGTCTTCCAGGGTGAAAGGTTGAGGGATGAGTGTCTTGTTTACCTGTGCTTTTCAGAGAATGTTTTCCTTTAATCTATTAAGCAGACACACCATTTTGTCCCGTGGTTTGCAATGGGATCGTTAACGATGCACTTAATTACTACCAAACCACATCTGAGCGCCCGATGGCAGCAGGCAGGAGACTCAAATCTCAGCTGGTCAGGCAGGAGGGTCCAGCAAGGTTCCCCCACCTCAGGGTTTAATAGAAACATCTTTCCATGAGCTCCTGTGATGCATCCCTGATTTATACATGGCTTTGGTGATGGAAATAACCATACTGGATGGCTTCACATCAACTCTGGCTGAGGACAAAGTGGGAGTGAATGAGGAGAAACCAAACTGTCAATGGATTTTAAAAGCCAAATTGGATTCTTTGGAAATTATTTTCAAAACCAGAAAAACTAATTGGATTCCTTGGAAGGTGTTTTAAAAACCCCAAGACCTGAGTTAATTCAACCACTCTAGCACTGCTACCTTGAACACACATGAGGATTTCTCTTCTCTGAAGCTCTTATATTCAGTCATTCAAATCCCAAAGGTGGCATTTGTGCTTAATTTTTTGGCAGTGCTGCAGTTTTGTTGTATATATTAATCAGCCAAGGTATAGGGCTTGAGCACATCCTCTGCCAGGCACAGACACAATAGGGTGGAGAAGGCCCAGCAAACACAGCTGGTGAACATATTTACCATCCACTGGTTAGTCACACTTGTGGAGTTTTAATTGAATTACCTTTGACAGTGAACAGCAAACCTGGTGGGTGATCTACTAAATTTAACTGATGAATGGGCTCCCTAAAATCAATTAGCATCCAGGGCTGGGAGCATGAACACATCCGTCGCTTGGCGGGGACCGGAGCGGGCTCGGAATGACAGCAGCAAATGTTGGCCGAGTGAAAGCACGGATCTCCCGCCGCCACTGACCCCTGCTCCCCACATGAAAGAAAAACAGGAGCCTAACAGGAGCTGAAAGAATCCGACAGTAAATCATTTCAGCCCTGTTTTGCGCAACTGATACAGGATGCTTCTAAACTGCTTGATTAATGCTGGGCAGTATATTAAAAGCAGGACGTGGCATAGCAAGGAGTCTGTGGCCAAGCACCAGCTCCACAAACACCATCTGCTCACTGAATTATTTTTGAGAGATTCAGGATAGAAGGAAGCAAGGAGGAATTAGAAATTGCCTTTTTCTTTTACTACAGTGATCGCACCCTGTCTGTGGGCACAGAGAAGCCCCGTCAGTCTTTGGGTTGTTTGTTATCTGAATAATCAAGCAATGGCAAAATGCAGGCTGGAGGTTCCTCTGACCTTTGCCTCAGCGCAACCCGACCCTGCGTGGGGCTCAGGCGGAGCATGTAATGAGGGACAGCTGGGATGGGCTGGGAAAGGAGCACACACATATCTGAGGGAGAAGGAGCACACACATGTCTGAGGGAGAAGGAGCACACACACCATGTCTGAGGGAGAAGGAGCACACACACACACACACCATGTCTGAGGGAGAAGGAGCACACACACCGTGTCTGAGGGAGAAGGAGCACACACAC
>QUSF01000018.1:10023622-10052591 GCA_003676055.1 Chloebia gouldiae | reverse complement strand
ATTTTATTTTATTTTATTTTATTTTATTTATTTTATTATTTTATTTTATTTTATTTTATTTTTAAACAAATGATATAAAATAGTACTTTTTAAGGAAAAATTCTCACCTTGCACAGACACTCCAAACCTCATGGGAGATATTGGACTGTAATATCACTGAGTTATAGAATGAGATGAGCAGAGATGGGGTGGAGCAACACCAGCCTAACTCCCAAGTGTTCCATGCCTGCTTTAAAAATGTGATGTTTTAACATGTAAAATAAAAAGAGGGTGGGATCCAACACACACTGACACTGTGCTCTGAAGTGCTGCATAAGTCACATTCCACTTAACACAAACCTATTTTTAAATTTAATTTATATTTAAACCATGGGATCCTGGCCCTGCAGGACAGCCCAGAGTATTCCAGTGCTTTCCCTTCTCCTGGCTTTGCTCCACTCCTGCTCTCGGAGCTGCCCCGAGGTCTCGCTCCGAGGCCCGGCTGCTGCTGCTGCTGTGCTGACAGCCCTGCTCCAGGGTGCACCTCCAAACACACCATTCCCTGGCCCATCCAAAACTTTGGCTTCCAGACAAACACACAGGAACACAACTCCAAACACCCAGATCAATCCCCTCAATAAGATTTCATGCATTTTCAAACAGTATCTGTCTTGATTTGGAAAACAAAAAGCAAAGACAACGGCAAAAAACCTTCCCAGTGCACTAAGTGAGAAATGTGGCTTTAATTTAGACAGCTAATTGCTTCCAGCTGAACCAGCCATTAAAAACAGTTGAAGAATTACAATGTAAATAGATTAATGCAGACAAAGCAACATGTGCACTATTCCATGTCTTCTTGTTACCTACAAAATACTTGGGCAGTGACACACTGTTAGTCTAAGCCACTTGTTAGGTTCTGTGCTAATCAGCTAAAATTAAATAAACATGACTGATAAAAATGACTGTTGTGTTTGAAAATTGATGCACCAACAGAATTTACTCCAGGAGATAATTACAGATGATTAAGTAACAAAGAAATAATTCCTACGGCAAAGGGTGAACGCCGGCGGCACAGGGAAGGGGCACTCGCCAACGTGCCGGCCTTGTCGTTTGGAGGGATGAGCCAAAGCTGCAGCAAAGTCCACAGCAGGGCAAAAACTCTGAAGGAGCTTTTCTACCCCAGCAGTTCCCAGTGACAGAATGCAAAAAGGCTGGAAAATCCGTATTTTGCTGTTGCAAAAACGTGTATGTTTTTCCTCCCTCTTCCTACCCAAGGGATCAATCCCTTCATATGACTCTTTACTTTTAAATCCTAATAAAGGGCTCATGGGTGAAGCATGTAAGTGAAAAATATTATGTTTCTTAAATAATAATTTTAATATTAAAGTTAATTTCCTTTTTCATCAGAATGAAATCAGATTGAGACTTACATTCTAAAATGTAAAATATTCTTCAGGCAGTAGTTTTAAAACGTTAATTCTTAGACAAATTTATTATTAGAATAATACTATTGGAAGCCTTGGAAAAATAATGTTTTCCAAAATAAAAAATAAATCTGGGAGGTTTTTTGCGTATTTTTCTTTTCCAACAGGCTTGTTGGGAACTCTGTAGTAATAGGGACATCCAAAAAATAAACAAAAGGCTTTAAACTGAAAAAGGGGAGTGTTAGATGACATTTTGAGAATAAATTCCTTCCTGTGAGGGAAGGTGGGGAGGCCTTGGCACAGGGTGCCCAGAGAAGCTGTGGTTGCCCCTGAATCCCTGGAATTATCCAAGGCCAGGTTGGATGGGGCTTGGAACAACCTGGGCTAGTGGAACGAGATGGGCTTTCCTATCCATTCCAACCCAAACCATTGCATGATTCAATGATTCCAAGGATCTGACTCCTCCACAGACCTTTACACAGCCATTTCTACACAACTTTTCCCCATATTTTCTTTAGCACCCTCATATCCTTGAGCATCTCACTGAAACACATGTTCGAGTCAAGATTAGCCCCTATGAAATGAAAATCGCTCGGGCTGCAGAGGGGGAAGTGGAATATTATTCTTCATCCTGAATTGAAATATTAGAAGCTGACTCCTGAATTATACTCCGGGGTTACCGAGCTCTAATTGAGATTGAAATTGGGCCGCTATTTTTGGTGCAGCCTGGAAAGCTCCGAGTCTTATTCCCATTTGTGCCAGTGGAAATCCCCACCCATCATCTCAAATTCTGCTCTGCCTGCACCTTCGGGGTGAGGAGAACCTTCTTGGCCCCTTCCCCCCCGAAATAATGATAAATGACAGCTACTCCAAATTGGAGCTGGCTGCTGCTCCTCGCCGAAGGGCCGAGGGGAGGGTGGGAAGGGGCTTCTCCCCAAAAGCTGATTGACAGGCAGGGTCAGGATGGGGGGAGTGTTTGCTGGACTCTGTCAGATCCCAGGGAGTTGCTGACAGCTCGTGCTGCCATTCCCTTCCTTCCCTCCCCAGCCAGATTTATGCTGCTGTACAGAGAGTGTGGGATAAACTCTGCCCAATCCAAAATGAAAATGTGCTCCTATAAATCTATTTTTTTTGTTCTGCCAGTGTTGTCTAGAGGGGTTGGGTTTCTCTGGAGGAACAAATAGCAGTGATTCCAAACACTTTGAAATATTACAGCAAAGTTGATGGGATTTTCCAGTCTTCAAGTCAGAGCCAGGTAGCAGAAACCATGTTTCTGAGCAGAGGTGAGGGTGGGGAGGTCCTGGCACAGGGTGCCCAGAGAAACTGTGGCTACCACTGGATCCCTGGAAGTGTCCAAGCTCAGGCTGGACAGGGTTTGGAACAACCTGCGATAGTGAAAGCTGTCCCTGCCCGTGGCAGGGGATGGAACTGGATGGGCTTTATGATTCAACCCAAACCATCCGGTGGTGGTGGTGTCCAGGAAACAGCAGAACATGAAAATCCCGTTGGTTGTGCTGGGAAAATTCCCCAGTTAAGGACAAGCTCGTTCTCCTCCCAGGTCCCTGACAGGGCGTCTGGCTGTGGGACATGGAGGGACACGTGACACCAATGACCAGGGCACAGCTCTCACCTCCCCAGCCCCAGGCTCTCCACATCCCCAGGATCCCTTTGCACACACGTCGGGGAGTCACCCTGGGAGCTGGGGAGAGGTGTCCCCTTGCAAGGAAAACATGGGGCAGGTGCAGACCTTGGGGATGGAGCCCCTCAGAATTAACAACCTGAAAGAATTTGATTTAGCCCAATGTATCGATTGGTGCAAATAAGCAAAAAACATATTGGGCTGAGATGATTAAATAGCATGAGGCCTCTTTTTTTTTTTTTTTTTATTGTAAGCAGTGAAAAATTCCAAAGGCATGACTGAGGAATTAATATGCAGCTATAAACATGCTGCAGGGAAAAGGCCAGGGGAAGCAAACAGGACTCAAAATAGATTTATCTCCAAATGTCCCATGAAGCCAAGGAATCCACTGCTATAAACACAGGAATTGCAATGGGCCACATGAAACAAAGCCTTTCTTTCAGTGGCACCTGGGGATAGTGAGATGGAAGTAATTCCTCTTTAATGAAGATATGGTGATGTGTCTGAGGCTTTCTGCAGAGCAGCAATTTCTGCTGCCTGGGAAAAGGGGGGATTAAGTTACAGAGGGGCTCTGCTGAAGGAGGAACCCCTGTTTGAAGCAAACCCTTCGCTGGCATTATCTGTTTAATGTGTTGCACACCATTTGCAGCATAAACATTTCCAGTTCATTTTAATTTCATATCGGAGGAGAATCATAAAGACAGAGGATTATTGGTCGCAGCTGCGAGGATGTGGCAAATGCAACTTGAAGAATTATTCTGTCAGGGAGACAGAGCCAGATATTATTGTTTTTTTCCCTTACAGTCTTGCCAGCAGTTAAAATGGGGATTTTATTAAAAATATTAATGTAATTAAAATCTATAGCCTTAAAAGCCTTTAGAGGAACTGGAGCTAAACCAGAGTAATGCGTTTACATTCAGTTGTTGTAGGTTTGTAACAAAACAACTCTGCATTGGGTCAAGAAAGCAAAACAAAAAGTTTTTAAAGTTAAATCTTATATTTTAAAATATAGGCAGATTTGAAGAGTGCAGTGAGTGATGTAGCCAAGAGGTTTCCTCCTAGGAAATGCTAAATTTGGATGTAGAAATTCATCAGTGATGATCTGGGCCACTGGTGTGTCCTGAGAGGGAGAAATGACTTTTATTCCCCACACGTGTGGTTTTAACAGCCAGTGCCCAGCTTTTCAGCCGTTGTCCATCAGTGTGATGGATCATCCTCCCCTTCTCTCACTTCCCAAACCCCGGCTGGAACAGAGAATTTTCCCAAAGCAAAGGAAATACCCCAGCGCAAACCAAACCCAACAGCCACCCAGAGCTGTTTCTTTTTTCAGCTCTTTTTTCTTAATTCCTTTTCTCCAAGCTTTGTCCAGTAATAAACAACTGTTCCAAACTGCTGCACTGATCAAAAGAATTGTTTTAATCAGTCCCAGGCTAAATATCATGCTATTATGTTATCACTGGAGCAAATCATCCAAAATACAAAACAAAAATATCAGTTTAATATGCTCCAGATCAGGAATGTCTTGAAGAAACTCGCCTTCCTTACAGGTGTGTCCTATTTTAAGGAAAAAAAGTGGAAGAATTAAAATGTGAGGGCTGGCGCTGGGGCCACGTAACTGCTGGGGCAGGAATGCCAGGATCCAAACTGGCCAAGCCCAATTTCTGAAAATAAAACACTTTTCTCCACCCCAGAGATGTTTCCATTAATTTTTTGTTGTTTTTTAAGCTGAGGAGCAAATCCCTGTTTTCACCTGCTGAAGATCAAATCCACAGGGAGAGCGTGGACCAATCCCTGCTACCTCCAAGCCATGGCTCTGGTAAGGGATGCAACCCCAAGGAAACACTGAAGCTTCCAGATTTTTGAGAGAGTTTTCCCAGGAGCCTGAGCATGGTCTGGATCTGATGCAGTGTCATGGAAGGAGTCAGTGGATGCAGGAGCATCTCTGCCCATGAGCCCAATGCAGGATGGCCAGCAGAGACATTCGCCATTGCCTCCAGAAAGTTTTGGCTTGAGCAGAGCTGGATCTCATTTCCATCCTCTGCTCTGTTCTGTGTCCAGGAGACCTACCCAGCAAAATTCCTCATTTTTATGGCTCATTAAGGCTCATGTCTCCAGATGCATGAGTGATACTCAAAACCAGTTAAAAAATAAGTGATATTTGGTCATTTGGGAGGCTCCAGTTTGGAGTGGGATGCTCTGGCTGTCCCGCCAGCAGGAGCTGGAGACAGACTCCCAGGGTCAGCAGCTAAGACCATGCATTCCCAGATGGATCCTTCATACACGTGTGATTGAGGAAATCCTCTCTCCATGGGATCCTCAAGGCGGTGAGAGGAGCTGGACATAGGGGAAAAATCCTGACTGGCACACGCAGATCAAACAGCAGCCAAACCCATTTCGTGGAACCATGGAATGGTTTAAGGTGGAGGGACCTTAAAGCCCATGCAGTCCCACCCCTGCCATGGGCAGGGACACCTTCCACCATCCCAGGCTGCTCCAAGCTCTGTCCAGCCTGCCCTGGACACCTCCAGGGATGGGGCAGCCACAGCTTCCCTGGGCACTCTGTGCCAGGGCCTCCCCACCCTCACAGGGAAGAATTCTTTCCTAATTCTTTGACCAAAAATTTGACTAAAAACCACCTCATAAAGAGGGGATATTGTCTTGGGAAGGAGAAACAACAGCAGGGATGAAGTACCTGGACCTGACCACATCCATATGAGCTCTTCCTTATTCTCGCCTTCCCATTCTTTCCCTCAAGAGCTCCTCATTTGCAATTCCAAGGGCCAATGTGGGAAGTGTCATCACTTTCAAAGCACAAAGTCTTTAAAAATTCCAGATTTTGTTTTAGCTAGGAATGAAGTTTGGGGCTCTGATTTACTTTGGTTTGGTTTAATCTCGAAAATCTCCAGGACACAGAGTTGTGTTTCTTCTACCAACCTAAATTCTCAAATTCTGGGAATTCTGAGAAGTGAAGCAAAGGGGGCTGATGTTATCCATTAGAAGAGCCCAGATAGAGACATTATCCTGCTTTTATGAAAGCCAAAGGCCAAATTCATATTTATTTGAGCTGCAGCAGGATCTGGCTTATATCCTGGACATTACAACATACTGTTCCAATCTCTATTTTTATTAGCAATATTGATAACGTTAGAAGAAATACGATACAGGAAATAGCATATCGACTTTGATTAATTTTACAGTACGACCTTTAACAAACATAAAGGAAGAATTCAGCAAAGGGCTGAAGCTAAAAGTGTTGCTGGTGAAGGGAGACATGTGGTACCTGCATGTCCTGACTAGGGCAGCTGGATATTCTACCTGGATTGGCCTCCATGGAAGAAATTTTTTTAAGACTGTGCATTCTCTTGATAATCAATTTTTTTAAGACTGTGCATTCTCATCTTTAAGTTTATTAATACTTCCAGACATAATTGCTTGCTGCAAAAAATTAAGATATTGGTGTAAAATTAAATTTGTTTATTTTGCATGGGCAGTGGTGTTAAAACCCTGAATATTTCTAGGGAGAGACATGTGAAATGCTTTCATTGCAGGGAGAAAAATCCCTAATTCCAGCCCCAAATCTCCAGTCCTGTGAGAGGATGGGACCTTATTGGACTTATTTGACGGTGCCTTTAATTCTCCCCACAGCTTTGGAGGACACAGGAGCCTCCACTCCTTACATTTAATAATTAATAATAATAATAATAATAATAATAATAATAATAATAATAATAATACACTATTATATGGTTATGAACCACTTAGCACTTGAAACATTTCTTTGTATCTGGATTTTTGCTCTTTTTTAAGTTTAAAAAGCACTCAGCACAGAGGGTATTGTGGTGCTATTGAGACAAAAACAGTCCAGCCTCTTGGATCACACTGTTTTGTCCTGGGATTGAAAACTCACATGAAACGCAGCCCCATCCCCAAAATTTATCAAACTGCCTTAAGTCTACCGGGTGGTTAAAGCAATGTGGGATGGTTTAAACCACCGACTCCTTGAGGTAACGTGGGCACAGCAGGATCGTTGTTCAGTGTTTAATATCCACCCAGACCTGCCTAAAAAAAGGGAATTTCTGCTGTTTTCAGGCTGCAGTTCCGGGGGGAAGGGATGCAGCAGCTCACTCTGATGGACCAGGAGCTGAGGGCAGAATCCATCCCTGGAGCATCAGCTGAGTAATTTCAGCAGTAACTCCAAGTCACCACACAAGTCCCTGACTCGTTTCTTCCCCTTGGAGCCGGAGGTTTTATTTGAGGCCTGACTGGAAGCAGATGGACCTGTCAGGGCTCCTCAGGCAGGTGAGCAGAGCGGGCGGATGAGCTGCTAAGTGTTCCCAGCTGCTGGGCAGGGCCCTGAGGATATTGTTGGAGCTGGGACCCAGCTCCGAGGTGAGATCTGGAGCCAGCGCCAAGAAGGAAAAAGTGAATTTCTCCAAAACACCATTCTCTGAAAACCTGAAAAAGCAAGGCTTTTGAAATAAGAGAAAATAGCTGAAAATAGCTGCAAAATGTATCCAATATGTCTTCAGAGAGCCAGAAGCCATCCTCAGCTCCTTCCCCCATCTCTGGCTTTGTTCAGGATCTGCCTCCTTAGGCAGCAAAAATTATTTTTCTGAAGTTTTCTCCCTATTGCTGGTGTTTCCCTCTCCAGAAAGGTCTTGACTTTTACTTGCTGCTTTGTGTTGTTTGATTTATAAGCTCAAGGGGTCCTTCTCAAAACCTGGACTCCTCCTTAATTGATACAATAAACTGAAAACTTGGTGCTTTAGGAGCAGCAGTCTGGGAGGAAATGGTTTGATGGATGGAAGTAGACGATAGGTCCTTCTTGGGAATGTCACCAAAAGGACACAGTGGAGAAATGGCTTTATAAATAACTGCAAAATTCAGAAAGTCCACGAGCCTGGGGAGACCAGAGCTCTATTAAGCACAAACAGCTTGCAGGGCAATTCCCAACATCTGCAAAAGTCCTCTCAGCCCCTGTAATTCCCAACAGCCTCAACTGCTGCATCCACCAGCATTTATTCCCCGGGACGGGCGGTCTGGGATGACATGGAAAGGCATGCCTGGAGTTTGCATCCCAAAATGCAAATAAAACAGTGAAAGAAAAAGTGATTAACAAGTCAAAGCTTTTATTTACATTGTGAGGAAGGTGCTTTTCCTTTTCCTTTTGGAAATTAATTTATAAAAAAATCATTCTTGATGTTTTAAAAGCTGTTTTTCCCAGTGGGTGCAGCGCTGGTGGAGCATGGAGTGGACATGGATGGAGTTCCTGCATGTTCCAAGCAATGCCATGGTTCCTGTCATAGCTTCAAGTGACACAGCAGTAAAGAAAATTATAAAATTCACCTAGAAAATGCCAAGGAATGAGGCTTTGCTTGTAGGACTGCAAAGTGCATCTCCAGTCACCGAATGCTTGTAGCACAACCCCACAGGAGTTGTGAATGCATCCCCCTGCACCTGGAACCCAAAATCCATCTGGGATGGGAGAGTCACCATGGCACCAGCGATTTTATAATTATCTGAAGCTCTCCTTTAGCTTCCTGAGCGGAGTTTTATGAGTCACCACAGATGTTGTGTGTTCTGGGGGACAACCAGACACCCAAAACTAAGAGGAAAGGACATGTAAATATTGAGGTTTTGTCTGTTTCCAATAGGCTGTGTTTACATATTAATGTGCAATACAAATTTGTAAACATGAGCATTTGAAACTCTTGGAGGAACCGATCCCGGCCTTTTCCCTTTCTGCAGCTTTATTGGAACAACATGTCCTCAGCCCCAGCCACACATGGACATGGTTTCCATACTGGATGCATTTCAAATGGTCTGGGTGCTTATTTGTTCTGCTCTATCTTGCTATCCAATCGTCGTTTGCTTTACATAATTGTGATACAAATTATCATCTAATTACAGCCCCAACCTCAGCAGATCAAATGTAAACCGAGGCACTTCCATCGCAAAAAGTGACATCTGATGCTCCCTCTATGCCTTTGGCTTCTCCAATAGATGGATTAAATTTGGGTAAAACCAGAGAGTAAACTGCACTTTGATTAAAAATATTATTGCTGGATATTTTGTCTCCTTGGATTTTAAATCCACCCCTGTGTCTGAGCACCCCTGTGTCCCGGCACTGGGTACGGACACGGCGCCTCCGGAATGGTGAATTTTACATGATGAGTGCTATAAACAGGCTCAGATATTCCCCAATAACTTCAAACTCCTCTTGTGAAAGGTCAAATGACTAATAGCTGAGATTGTTCAGCAAGTTTCATCTTCTAAAAACACCCTTTGTTTTTCTTCGCAGTCAAAAATAGCACCATGATCCTGAGGTGCTGTTTGTATTTGCCCAAGTAAATCCAAAGAATTGTGAACTTTGAAATGGCCATGGGTTTTCCTATAATATTTGTGGCAAGAAATACAAAGCAGTACATGATGAATTGTATTGACAGGCACATAGGCTTGCTTGAAATATCGACCTCAGCTTGCCCAGTTTCACATTTAATAAATCATATTGATTAATCTGATTTATTCTCTTGAGTTCTGCCACTCATCTCCTGCTAGCAGCTGTTTTACAAAGGACCCTGAGAGTGTAGAGTGCAGGTTACCTACTTTTTGAGGCACATTTATTTTAATATCTAGGCAAACCCATCTATTTTATAGTGTGAGTGAATCAGCTGAGTCACCATTGTTGATATGGAAAATATTCCTACGCCAGAAGGGCCAGGGAGCTGAGGTGGCCTTGGTGGCACACGACAGAGAGCTATGTCTGCTTGAAAACACCACCCAAATCCTTTTTATTTCTTAGACTGATTTTTGAAAGGATAAAAGCAGGAGATAAAGGCAAAGAAAATGGAAATAACCCTCAGATAATGTAGATAAAGCAGCTCCTCTCATGCCGTGCCGACCTCTCATACAGAAAAATTGCTATTCTGGATCTGCCTGATGAGCACCCTCACACAGTGTGGCACCCCTGGGACATGCTCAGACCTTGCAGGGACCAGGCTCTGGGTGTGTTTTCCATGTGGCTGTGATGAGGAAGGGTGGCGAAACCTGGGATCCTACGGGACCCACGGAGGCGCTTTGAGATCCAGCTCAATTCCACTGGAATGTGCCGAGCATCATTCCTGGTGGAGCAAATCACTGCACCAAAAATACCTCTCCCAGTCATTATCAGTCACATTTTTAACCAGACACTGATTTACTGGATTACAGCTCATGGCCAGCAACTCTGGAATATCTTATGCAACCGCAAATATTTGGAAAATTGGAAGTTCCCCGTTGCACAAATCCGTGACTGATCAGGAAGAGCCTTCCAGCTCCCCAGGAGTACAACCACATGTGGGGGCTGGGTTGTGGTCACTCAGCTGGACAGAGCCTGACCAGGGCCAGCAGGGGACTTGCCACGGGAATTCAGTCACCACCAATGTTGGAAATAAGGACTCCCAAGGAAAAAAAAAAAAAAGCTTTTTCTTTTTTTAATAAAAATAGTGAGATAAACTGCTAAGAAACAGCCCAAGAAAGCAGGTTTGTTCATTTTTACAGTTGTACAGACCATTTATCACAATCCCCCATTTCATACTGGCATCACTGAAGGTTCTGTGAACACCCACATCAGGACAATTAAGGAAACCAATGTTGTCTGAACTTTATCAAAGTCTCATGAAACTAAAAGAGTAATTTTTGTTAATTTAGCAGTTTTTGATATTGCTTGCTCTGGTCTGAATTTGTTATCTGTTAAGGATGAAAATAAAATCAAAACTCTGGTATCAGTTTTGATTCTTAAGCCTGTGCTAATCCCTCTATATTGTGTTGTGCTTGAAAATATAGGATTAACCCCAAAATAGGGCTGGTCCCAACCAAGCCTTATTTTCCAATTTTTGACGTCTACCAAGTGATAAATTTGACTTTAGGTAGAGCCTGAACATCAATCAAATAAAGAATAAAACCCGTGTCCTGATTTATTGTGAGTTACATGGCGCCCTTGGGAGCTGGAGATTATTTACAGGGATAACAAGAATATCCACAGGTTACAAGAAAACAAACAGGAATTTTGGAAGGAATTGAAACTCTCATGTTCCAGGGCTTGTAGAGTTGTAATTCTCCATAAAGGATCTGTGTTCTCTGTGGGACTGAGGCAGGAACATCCCTGCCCCTTCCCTCAGGCAAGGCTGGATGAGATCCCACGTGGATCTTCTGTGTCCCTTGGGGCTGAGAGCTCTGGGTCAAAGGATTGTCCTGCAGGGCTCCTGGGGATGTTTCATCCCACACAACTCTCCAAGATGTGTCCTGCATGTCCCCAGCATGGATCCATCTCACCACAGGAGAGATGTGTGACCTCACCCTGCCATTCCCACCACACCATCAATGCTGGTGCTACTGGAAGGTGGGGCATGGAAAAGAGGGCTCTGGGCCACCCCTCCTGGAGCTTCTCACTCCATCCATGTTTCATCCTGCCTTTCTTTAACCTGGCAGCAGATACTTGGATTTAAGGTATTTGGATTTATGTCCCCACCCTGATAACGGAGGCATCTGGGTTTTGGAGAATGAGGGACTTTTATGTCATTAGTTAGGACCCATTAGAGCCAAGAGAACTTAAGACCAAGCTCGAGTACATGGCCAGAAGTGGCTCTTTTGCCAAGTCCAGGTCCTGGATGGTCCCTTTGAAATTAGGGATAAAACTTGAGTGGGTGAGCAGCAGCTCCCCAGGGCTCTGAGCTAACTAAAGGCAAGCAAGAGAGAAAACAGAGCTGTAGCAATACAGACATCAATGTCCCCACTTGAGAGTGCAAATAGTAAAAAGGTGACTGACAGTTTTCTCTTAACCTACAACTGTGACATAAATGTGGCCAAAAAGTATTACCTCAGGGTCACCTTGGACCCTCCCAGATCCTCCACCCTCCCAACAACACAACACTTCTGTCCGCAAAATAAAAGGATTAAATGCCTGCCCATCCTGCTCCCATACCATGCAGCGTTTCAGAGTCAATAACTAAAGAGCCCCTGGCTATGAAAGAAGGAAGGACTTGCTTTACACAGCTCAGAAATATTCTCTGATCCCACTAAAGGCAGTGGTTAATTGTGGGGTGCCAGTTGGAGTGATTGCATCTGCCGTCCCTCAAAGCAGCCGGAATGCTGTCACTCACTTTGAAATGCCCTGCTGCATTCATCAGTCTGGATGGCACAGAGAAGTTATAACCATACAAGCCATATGGAGGATGTAAAGAACAATTAAGTGCTTCCCGAGCAATGGGACTTGATGGGAAAATGTTTCCAGATGCATGTAATCCATACAGCATTTGACCAGCAGAACCGGGGGCTTGTAGGCACTGAGCGTTTAAGTCTTCGGCTTTGGCGTTTTTCAGGGAAGACAGTTTGGGCACATCCACCATGAAGTGGGGTAAAAGGTGTGGGTTGGTGGCTCCCAGTTTTTCGTGGCTTGGAAGAAGGAGCGCCTGCTGTCTCAAGAAGCTCGTAGGGCAGATCTTGTAGTAGAGGGGAATGTTGAGGGGGTGCAGGAAGCTCTCGGGGCACGACACGCCCAGGTTGCTCGCGGGCAAGTGAAGCGTGGGAGGGGAGCACGATGGAGAGAGCAGGGGGTTCAGAGGAGAGGGGGTCCCACTGCTGGAGGCCACTGGAGAAGAGCTGGAGCTCCCACCTGGAAAGGAAAACAGAAATCATCCAGGCTGGGCTAACTGGTGCCCACAGCCAAGCAATCCTTGGAGAACGCCTGCTCCCACTCCAGGTCTCCCAGCTGCTGGTGTCCATCCAAGCACGAGCCCGCTCCAAAGACCAGCTCCTGGAAAATGGGAAGATCTATCCATAAATGGTTATTGCTTGCTAGCTGGTATTTGTCTAAGAACAATATTTACAAGTGTCTAATCCCATTCCTTGGACTGCGATCATGGTAAATGCAGCTCCACACACACCTGGATCCGTACCTGGCTGCACAACCCTCCCCTGCTACACCCACACCATTGAAATTTCAGGTTCCCTATTTTTCATGCAAATTCCAGACAGCTTTTCCCCCTTGGATATAAGAACAAAAAAGCATATTCAGCCTGATGGAGAATTTTTTTGTACCTTCCTGCTCACAGGAATTGACTCATTTCACTTGGCTTCCCAAGCAATTTGAAATATTCCCCTGAATGCTATCGGTGTCTCCAGAAATTCAAACTCACAAGTCCTGTGAACGTCCTCCTTTCTGGAAGGGATGAATGAACACTTTCAGAATTTGGAAGAAAAGCAACACCAAGGAGTAAAAATTTAGCAGGGATGGGATGGCTGCTCCAAGGTGGGAATGGTGCTCGGGAGCAGCCGACCCTGGTGCTACACAGATGCTGGTTTCATCTCCCGCCTGTGGAGAGCCAAATGTCTGCTGCACACTCATTACCAAATTCTTCCAGAGGGTTTCCCCCCCCCCCCCCCCCCCCCCCTTTTTTTAATTTTTTACCAAAATCACTGGGAAAGGATGTAAGGGAATGTGGATCCATTTTTGCTACAATTTACATTCAGTTCCTACCAATACAATGCCTGGCTGGGATCTGATCCGACTTGACACACAACCAGCGACCCGAAATCAACTGTAAAACTGAACCACAGCTGCTGGTATAGCAAATCTTAAAAAAAAAAAACCTTAAAAACACAAAGATTTTGAATGCAATACAAATTAATTTCCAAACTCCCAACAAGCAGAGCCTCTCACAGGCCAGACCTTGATCACAATAATCCGGGAGGGTTTTGTGGCATTAGGGTCTCACCCTTCCCGGCTGATGTCAGTGGCTGCTTCAGTCCTGATATCAGCAGGGCAGGATCCAGTCCTTTCTCCATGGACATATCCTGATACCTTCTAGGACATGGGTTTTTGGGGGACTTTGGGTCATGTAAAATATGGGATTGAGCTGATATTTGCTGTGAGGCAGCGAGTGAACCTCTACGTGGCTGGATACAGCAGAGCAAAGCAGGGTCAGTATCTACTGCACGGTATCCTGAGCAATAATCTCACCCAAATTCCACATCAAGTTTGGGAATGGGGATTGCAGATGGAGCAGATCAATGAGCAGGTGTTTTTTGCTTTTGCTATTAGGCTGCTTAAAAATAAAAATTCTACAGCAAATTTTTTCTTCGGCATGTTGATCATAATTTCTTTTAATTTGCCTCCTGGTTTTAGAGCTCTGGGAATTCAGTTTTACAGCTTTTCTTCAGGAATATATTATATTAGTAGCAGAACTTCAGATTTTGTTATATTTATATCAGTCCAGGATTTCTACCCTGAAGAAAAATACCAAATACATTAAACAAGAAAAAAAAAATCCAAAAATCCCAGGTAGCACTAATATTATATGTATAATAATATTTAAGTGTCTTTAACATTGCAGTTGCTGTTGTTTCATTCCTCATGCACCTCATCCACCACCTCCTCTCCCCTGGCAAACAGGCTCAAAAGGAGATTTTGCATAAAATATTTTCTAAAAATAAAATTAATAAAAAACCTATTAATTATACTAATAAAGCTGCTACTACTAGCAATTCATTATAATAATTTTAGTTCTCTTTACAGCTGATAAACCTCTAAATTTCTCCCGAATCTGATTTCTTTGTGCCCTCATTTCTACGCCTGCATTTCCCGGCAGACATAGGGGTGACTTGGTCTGTCCCAAAACTTTGAAGAGTTCCTGACATAAACGAGAATTTAAGTCGCGACTTTAAACCCAAATTGAAGGGCTCCAATGTGCAAACGAACGGTTCGTTTTTTCCCTTCGGCGCTATAGATAACCTGATTTCAAACACTACTTTCTGAAGCCGTTTGTCTGGGAAAGGGCTGTAAAGGACCAGTTGCTTGTGTCAGGATGAAGGAGAGCATTTTCCCCGAGAATTTTCCTCCTCTTCTCTGTATTTCTGTGCGGCTGCTGCATTCTAAATACCAGATAATTTTATTTTCTGTTGCATAACGCATTTGTCGGTGCAGAAGCTGCCGCTGCAGAAAGCACGGGCGGTCACCGCTACACGTTTGTAGTTGATATTCCCAACCCGGTTGGAAGCAATTAGTGTAACAGGATCAAAGCCAGAGCAGCCCGACTCCAAATTAGCCTCCTGCACACTCAGATATTTTTTTCTGCCCATCTAACTCTGATTTCAGCCGGGGGCTGGAGCAGCCCGCGCCTTCATCCTGTTGTCCCCAGCTTCTCGCATCCATTCTCACAGGAGTTTTATCCAAACCAACGGGGAATTAACTCGCTCAAAAAGCGGGGATTCGTTTTCTGGGCGCACCTCGTTATCTTTGATGGTTCGAGCCGCCCGAGGAGCCCCGCGGGGAGCTCCGGGCGTGCGGCGGGAGAGGCAGCGGGCGGGATTCACTTACCCTGGCTGTCTGCGCCGAAAGCCTTGAAGTCCAGGGCGAGGGGGGGTCTCCACGGGTAGGTCTCCAGGAGCCCGTCCAGGACCCCCCTGCGGGGCGAGAGCGCGTTGAACGCAGCCGCGGGGCCGGCGGGCGCAGGGGCGGCGGCGGGGCGGCCCCGGCCCTTACCTGTTCCTGCCGGGGTCCCGAAAACCTTTGGCGAAGGGATTCCTGTCGATCTTCAGCTTCGTGATCTGCAGGGTGAAATCAAGGGGCCATTGGGGAGCGGGGCGGGCTGGGAGCGGCGGCCGCGGCCATCGGGACTCTCCATCCCCCCGGCTCCCGGTGCCGCCGGGGCTCTCCATCCCCCCGGCTCCCGGTGCCGCCGGGGCTCTCCATCCCCCCGGCTCCCGGTACCTGCTGGTTCTGGTAGGCCGTGACGGTGGTGAACTCGGTCTCCTGGAAGGAGAAGGTATGCACCCCCTCGGCCGGCAGCGACTGGATCTGCGCTAGATCGAAGCGAGAATCCTGGGCGATAACGTGGACGCGGGGCTTGTACTTATGCATGGACTGCAGGATGATCTGTGCGGGGGGACAGGCGACTGAGCCCCCCGGAGGGAGAAGGGCAGGAAGAACACCCCAGGCGAGGCTCAGGAATGACCCAGCTCTGAGCCTCGGTGCAGGAGGGACCGGCCCCCGCCTTCCCTGCGCTGCCCCCCGGATGATGCTCCGCACCCCGGGGCGATGCTCTGCCCCTCCCCGGCCTCCCCAGCGGGGCTGCCCCACACCTACGTGCCCCTTGTCGTCCATCTCGTTGTTGGTGAGCTTCACGCGGTCGAAGCTGATGATTTGCCTCATCCAGGTCTCCCCCGAGCAGGGGGAGTCGGGGTGGATGTAGAGGCGCGGGGTGATGCAGGAGTGATCCGTGTTCCCCGCCACCATCCACTGCGAGCTGTGATAGACGTACCTGGCCCGGGCCGGGCCGCGTCAGCCGCCGGGAGCCCGTCCCCACCTGCCCCCCGCACACCTACAGATTCCATAGGTGCGTGCGGGCCCCCAGCACCCCCGTGTGACCCCCGTGTCCCGCTCGGGTCGCAGATCGCGGCCATCAACGCAGGACGGGTCCCGCGTGGGTGTGGGGGTCCCCGCCCGTCCCCCCGTACCTGTATCGTTTGGAGTCCACGGGCACGACGTCGATGGCGATGTAATATTGCTGCAGCGGCTCCAGCCCCTTCACCTTCACCCGGACCGACGGGAACATCCTCCTGCGGGCACAGGGACAGGGCTGAGCGAGAGCTGCCGCTCACGGGGCCAAAAAGGGCTGCGAAACTGGGAACGGGCGTCGGGAGCAAGGAAAATCGAACTCAACGAAAATAGCGGGAAAAGGGGAGAACTAAGTGAAATAGCTCAACAGAACAGAGAAACACGAGACAACGAAACAAAACAAAACAAAAAGCCCAAGAAACAACACCGTGGCCCACCAAAAAGAAAAAAAAATAAAGAAAAAAAAAGAAAAAAAAAAAAAGAAAAAAAGAAAACCAAAACGGAAAGCAAAGCCCGAGCGCGGCGGCGGGGGCCGGCCGGTACCTGCCGGCCTTGGTGATGATCATCTCGGTGCCGATGTCGTGGAACCTTCTCCATAGCTCGGAGCCCTGCAGCTCCACCTGCACCCCGCCCGCCCGGCTCTCGGCACCGGCCTTGGGCCGCTTCTCTGCGGGGAACACAAAGTGCAGGGGGCGGCTCGGGAGGTGCCGGGGCCGGGGACGGCCCCCGCTCCCCGCCGCGCCGGGCTCCCGCCGGTACCCACCCGCCTCCGGGGCTCTGCGACCCGGCCGGCAGCCGGGGCCGGGCTCTTCATCGCGACCCTCCGGCACCTTCCTCTTGGCCGAGCGTCCCACCAGGGCTTCCACCGAGAAGGCGTGAGCCCGGGAGCTGAGCGCCATCCCCCCCGGGCTGCCAGGGATCCCCCCGGGCGGCAGCGGGGCTCAGGCGGGCGGCGGCGGCTCCATCCCGGCCGGCACCCGGCGCCCCTCGCCCGGCCGCCGCACGGCTCCCGTCGGGGGGCAGCGGCCACGGCGAGATCCTCTTGCATCCAACTGAGTCAATAGACGGCTGCAGGCTCCTCTGTTTGTTTTGGAAACTGGTGGGAGCATAAGAAACATTGAGTGACATTTCATGGGAGTAACGGGGGGGTTGGAGGGGGAGGGAGGGGAGAGCCACAGGGGTGGGGGGGAGAGGGGGAAGAGGAGCCGGCCCCGTCTAGGATCAATAAAAGAGTTACTGTTCTCCATTAAATTGTAAAACTCAAAGAAATTTGACATAATTGCACACTAGGGGCCACTTTTCCAACAAAAGTGCAAATAACGTTTAACCAGAACCAGCGCAAAAGCGAAAAAGAAAAAAAAAGGAAAAGAAAGGGAGGGCAAGAGAAAAAAATTAACAGAAAAGGAGAAAAAAAAGAGAAAAGGGTAGAAATAGAAAGAAAAAGGCAGGAAAATATAAATAAAAACGGGGAAAAGTAAACGAGGGAAAAGGGGGATACAAGAGAAGGGAGGCGTGCCCCTCCTCTGGCCCCGCCGAGATGCCCCCACGGGCCGGTCACGCGTGGCCCCTCCGGTGTCCCCGGCACGACAAACTTGGTGCCACCCCTGGGCTGTGACAGCGTCGGGCAGAGGTTTCGGCCTTGTCTCCGGTTTTTGTTTTGCTTTTTGTTTGTTTGGTTGTTTTTGGGGTGTTTTTTAAGGCAGCCCCGCCCGCTCCGCCACCCCCTTCTCAGCTCCGCTTCAAAGCGCGGCCCCGCCGCCCGCAGCAGCTGCGCTGAATTAGGGGCAGAAATCCCCGTTTTCCACTCGGAGAGTCCCGGGAAACTCCTGCGCGGCCGGGCAGGGCAAGGTCGGGGCCGGGGGACCCTCAGGTGCGCAGGGAAAGCGCTGCGCGGGATCTGCGCGGCGTTTTCACCCCCGCTCCGGGCACCTCCCCGCCCTGCCCAGGCTGGAAGCCCCGCGTTGATTTATTTTCCATCCGGGAACCGTCCCCAGAGCCGGCAGCAAGGGGGATTCTGGGGCTCAGGTGGGTTTTGGGGAGGGGAGAGTGGTGTCCCCGCTGAGCAGGGGGGTGTCCAACCCCCCTGGCCCCGCAGGCTTTCCCTGGAGGTCAGCCGGGATAAATGAGCCTTAACGGGAAAAAAATGTGGAAAGGGATAAAATTCACGGGCCAGCTGAGAAAGCAGGTTGAGGAGAGGGGAGCTGCCACAGGGCGCTGTGGCTTTGGGACAGGCAGGGGATGGGATGCAGTGTTCTGTGCTCTGCTTTCAGGTGCTTCCAGAACGGCAGGGAAGCCCTGGCACATCGGAATGTTTCACTTCTCAGGATTTCTTGCTCTATTTGTTAGAGTCGCTGTCCTGGTACACACATTCCTAAAGTTTGGGCTGGCAGCAGGTTGTCTTTGTGAAGAACATGGAATCATTTGGGTGGGAAGGGACTTCAAATCTTATCTCAACCCACCCCTTGCCATGGGCAGGGACACCTTCCCTTATCCCAGGCTGCTCCAAGCCCCATCCAAACTGGCCTTGGACACTTCCAAGCATCCAGGGACAGCCACAGCTTTTCTGTGTATTTGTTCCCAAATGTGTATTTAAATTGTCCCAGACCCACATTCTTGTCCTCAAATCCCCATCCCCATCTCCTTACTCAGCTCAGGGCGGGCACTGCCCATTGACATTAATACACATTTATAACTATCTATACCTTTCTTAGCACACATTTACACACCAGATTCCTGGCACATCTCACTGGGACAGGGATTTGAGCGGGGAAAGGATCTCAGAGGTAGTGAAGGGGTGCAGATACAGCTGCCAAAAGCCCAAGCTCAACACCCAGCCTGGACACCTGGTTGGAAGCCACCTCCTTCTCCAGCTGCAGACCAGATTCCAGTGCCAGCTCTGGTGGAGGCAATACCTGCAGCCTGACTGGGGAGTGGAAAGTTGATATCCCAACTTCCCAAAGTCTCGTAGTTGTAATATGAATTACAGGTGGATTTGGCCTTGTGTCACTCCATCCTTCTATGGATCACCATCAGCAGTGGCCTCTGATGTGGTTTTGTTTCCTACAGGAATGTCCAGGTGCTCCTGCCTGATGCCTCTGTGGGACAATGTCCAGCCTGCTGCCCATCCTCTGGAATGTCATTCCACAGGATCGTGGTTCACTCTCAATGGCAGGAGGGCTGGAATTAGATGTTCTGTCAGGTCCCTTCAAACCCAAAGCATTCTATGATCCCTTGTGGCAAGAAATGGATGGAGAACAGGGCAGGGGAAAGGAATTTTGGGTTACCTCTTGCTCCTAGGCAGGATCAACCCCACCTATGCAGATTTATTTCTTCTTACAAAGAGAAATTAATCAAATTTTATGAACATGTTCATAATTAGAAAAGCATCAGCTCATGATTTTAAGGTGACCGGCAGGTCCTGGCCAGAGCTGATGGAAGCCAGCTGAGGGCATGGAGTGTGAACCTTTATCTCTGCTGACATGACATATTATTAAAAAGTATTTCGAGTAATCTTTGATTTCCTCAGCATTGCAACACATTTCAAGAACTTGGCCAGGGATCAAGTGAGCCTTTTTAATTTCCTACACTGAAAAATAAAACAAAAATCAAGCCCGATTGAGATGATATAATCAGGAACATTTTAAGGGTTTAGGTCAAATTAATGTGTCAGAGAAGGGTTTTCAGGGGACTTGGGGAGCTTTAATCTGTCAAAGGCTGACTCAGAGCCTGCTTGGTCTTTGTAATCTTATTGTCTTTATGGAATTATGGGATGGAATGTCCTGAATTACCATCATCAGAGAGTCTAGCAAATAACCAGTTGGCATAAAGTTCAGAATAACTAAGTTAATTTTGAAGCAAGTGTTGCACAATATGCCAGAAATGTTTGCTTAACTTGGAAATGATATTTTAATACTGTCCCATAATGTGTGAAAGCACTCAGGTAACCTCCAACCACAGCCTTGCCCAGCCACTTTTGGGGCAGATTTTAGGAGATGGAGTTCTTTTCAAGCTGTTCTTGATATTGCCAAGATTTGCTTTGCATTTACCAAAACAAAAGAAAAAAAAAAAACAAAGCAAACCAAACCTGCCTTTTGGCTTAGAGGGGGTAATATTTTAATATCAGCTGAACTCAATTATGCATCTAATACTTATCTCTTTTATATCTCCACTCCATCATGGATTTATATAGAGTTGCAATTATAAATTTGGTATGTGAATATATTTGTTTCTAATGGAAAAATTCAAGTGTTGTTCGGGCTAAACTCAAGAGTTGTTCATTTTCAAGTCCACAAATCATTAGCATGAAAATATTTATTCATTTAATGTTGGGAGAAATCCTGGTTTCCAGCCCTGCAGTCTCTATTTATTCATTTAACATTTGGGGAAATCCTGGTTTCCAGCCCTGCAGTCTCTGACCAGAGAGGTGCAGCACCATCACTCAAACCCTGGCTCCCAGGAGAGCCTCAGCCATTGCTTCTCCAGTGGTAATTACATGATGAGTAGCCAAGTTTACAACTGGGTGTGTGTGCATCTCTCTTCCTGCTGGGTGTCTGTGAGGTGGGACACACTCTGAGCAATATTTTGGGTGGTGTAGCTCCTCTTCTCTTGCAGGGAGCAAAGCAGAGAATCCTGGGCTGATCCCATGTCCCTGAGTGCTCTTCCCACCCCAGCCTTGGTGGTAGCAACTACATCCACCCTCTAAAACTCTTTCCTCTGCTGTAAAAAAGCATTTTAGGATTGATTTAACCCTTTCTGCACATGCTGCTAACTTGTTACTCCAAGGCTCACATTCAAGATTCCTTTTTTTTTTTTCCTGGATTCCCACCATTACTGCTACCAGTAAAAAAAAATGGGATTTTTTTTAGATCCAAATCTATTTGCTTGTAAATCAAAGAATCCCAGAACAGTTTGGAAGGGGCCTTAAAGCCCATCCAGTGCCACCCCCTGCCATGGGCAGGGACACCTTCCACTGTCCCAGGTGGCTCCAAGCCCTGTCCAACCTGGCCTTGGGCACTTCCAAGGATCCAGGGGCAGCCACAGCTGCTCTGAGCAACCAAAATCTAACATGTAAATATGTAATAAATATCACTGAACATGCTGCCTCACATCTGCCAGGGGCACACCTGCACTGAGAAATGCAAGTGAGTATCCAGTATTTCATTGTGCATATAATACCCTTTCCTTGGAGGAAAAAAAAAAAACAACTTGTAGATGAGACTGTGCCACACAGAGTTGCCATGACCCACGCAGGGAAAGGGATGGGAGGATGTAAGAGCTGGAATTAAAGTTTCTAAATGCCCTGGAGAGGCTGCAAGGGAGAGGCTGTGAGGCAGCTGAATGACCCTTCTGGGGACTGGAATAACATCGAGTTGGGTTCTACGGGAGCTGCAAGTGCCAATATTCAACTTGAATTTTTTGTAAACGAAACCACCATTTCACAGGAGTCATTAACTAATTAGTCATTAACAGATTAACAAATATTTCTTTTTCCTAAAAATCTTTCAAACAGAAACGGCTGAAGACTGAAGGATTCTTGGCAGAAAACACCCTGGTAGTGTAAAACAGTGCTCAGGAGATTGTTTTCCCTGACATTCTCAAATATCCCGTTCCCCAGCACAGCTTTAATTTCATTCCATGATTGTTTTACCCTTCATGAACTTTGAAGAACCTCTTGTCTTCTGTGACTGTGTCTTCTCTCCATCCCTGCTGGGCTGTGGAACCTCTGGGCTGACTCTATCCAAACCAGGAGGTGATGGCAAGGTATCCTTGTCCACAGGACAATCCTGAATTTATTCCATGGCAAAAATGACAGATCTGAGCAAGAAATGAGCAGTTTATGCTGGTGGCCAACCAGTGCTGAAGTTTCTTGTTTGACCTCCTAAAGAGGTCCTTCACCTCTGCGTGTGCTGCATTAGTTAAAGATAAATTAAAATAAATCTCTGTTATGTTATTTTATACATAGCCCCCCATCACAGAGTGCACAGGGAATAGGATTAAACCTTAAGGAAATGATTCAGTGAAGTAAAAACAATACAGACAGCATTTGGGGAGAGTTAAATCAAATTAGGGCACTCGGATCACTTCAGGATGAGAGAGGGGTGGGCAGTGTTCACCCCCACCTGCAGGGAAGTCAAGGAAGGGTCAATAATGCCCTTGTGGGGTGGGGTAAGGATGAGACTACAGCAGGACCTGTCCCCACAAGAACCTTCCTTCAGCCGTGGCTGGTGCCCTGATGAGCTTCTCCAGGACCTCCAACAGGATGTAATGGGACCTTCTGTGAGATATCTCACTGCAACCTCTGAATATTTCCTGGAAAAGCAGAATTTCTCATCTCTGTGCTGTGAGGAACGTTTTTAATGTGGCTTTTCCCAGCCCACCTCCTGGCTTTTGGCTTGTGGTTGTGTGGGAGGATGAGGAGAAGCTGCTCCATCCCCTCTCCAGCCACCAGCCTTCCATCCCTCCAAGCAGCTCTCCCACCACTTTTCCTTCATCACGGCTTCTCCAGAGCTGAGAAATAAACTCAAGACCTGCCCCTTTCCCCCTTTAAGTAACAGGGAAAATTCCTGATGTGTTGAACTTTCCTCATAACATTTAAAGAAAATACTTAAAAGAATGTATAATAAGGGGGGATTTAGAGAGGGCAAAACTCAGCACATGGATGAAGAAGAAAACCTTTAGAATTGCACCAAAATCAATCCTGTCTGTCTTTACCTCAGTGAAGGGCTGCAGGGAGGGAGATGGGGTGACCCCAGGTGAGCCCCAGGACCCCTGTTCCCAGAGCCACCCCTGCTCTCCTCGCTGCTGGAATATGGGGAAGGAAAAGCTGGAGTTCTCAGTTTAGCTGCCAGGAAAAGCACACAGGAGAAATGACATTGAAATACTTATGGGGAAGCTGATACTGAGTTATTGCATATTCCTGGGCAAGAGCTGGGCACAGCTGGGACCACCTTCCCGTGCTCCTTGCTCAGCATCCCGAGGTCTGGGAACCCCAGCTGGGACCTGAGCTCCAGGAGCCCTCTTGGAGGCAAAAATCTGAGGGCAAAAAGCCTTTTTAGAGAGCAGGGATGTTATTTTTAGCAAATGCAAGCTGGGATCTTTAAACAGTTACTGGGTACCTGGAGACACTGCCTCGGTGATTCAATGGCCTTAGTGACATCATCTGCTCTGAGAGGAAAAAATGGGTCAATTCTCTCGTGATCACCAAAATTTGGGAGGATGAGGATTCACAGCACCAAACCCATCCCAAATATTCCAGACAGGGCCAGCTTGCCAAGCCCACCTGGACAAATGGTCACCAGCACTGGGGTCTGTGCTGCAGGTCCTTCTCCTGGGTTTTCTCTCTCACCAGCCCTGTGATGGCAGCATCCCAGACATTCCAGCCCTGGTGCCCAGGTTCCAGCTGCCAAACCCCCTGTGGAGCTGTGTTCTCACTCCAGCAGGAAGAGAAGGCCCAGAGGAGGCAGCTCCGTGGCCAGGACATGCGGTGGGACAGGGGCACTGGGGCGTCCTGTGGTCCTGGCTGGTGACTTCCACAGGCTGGACTAGAGCCTGATTTGGAGATTGGCTTTAAAAAATCACAGAATCATCAAGGCTGGAGGAGATCTCCAAGATCATCAAGTCCAGATTTTGACTGATCACTACCATGCCCACTACACCACATCATAAAGTGCCACGTTCACGTGGTTTTTGAACACCTCCACTTCCCTGGAGTCCCTCTTCCAAAGCTTAGCCACTCTTTGAGTGCAGAAAAATCCAGGGATGGGCAGGTTTGCTCCTGCTGGAATTGCAGGTTTCTGGGGCTTGTTCTTCCACCACACCAAATCCCCACACCTGCACTGAGCTTTGCTCCCCCTTCCCTGGGGTTTGAGTCCAAACACGGTGTGGTGATTTATCCCAGTCCCGCTAGCTCCAGTGAAAAGTGCTTTTCCAAGGGCTTTGTTTCCACTCATTTCTCTCCATTGCTGCTGTCTCTGCCCCACCAGATCTTTTCTGGTCCCAGGACAGGCTGAAGGCTTTTCCATCCTTCCCTGTGTGCAGAGATAAACTCAAACTCTGTCCTTAAACCAAGCCAACACCTGGATGAGACCGACAGAAAGTTCCTCTTTGTTTTGCTACTCTACCTTTGTTAATGCAGCTAATTATGGCCCTAAATGCAAATATAGAGGGATGAGAATGAAAGCTTGGAAGGGCTCAGACACTGGGGAGAAGGACAATAAATTAAGAGGTTTGCAAGGAAGCTTTCACTCATCTTCATGGTTTGGAGTGGTGAGCTTGCACTCGGGTTAGGAAGCGCCTTTGAAATTAAACAGAAAAGATACAATCTTAATATTCCATGAGATGTGCCAACACAAATATCTGTCGGCAGAGATGTAAAATAATAGCTTTAAAAGCAAGGAAGAGAACCACATGAAGTTTTGGGAGCAGGGTGATGTCACCCCCCAGCCCAGCGAGATGTTCTTTGTGTTGGAAATTAAAGCCTCATGAACTCCCGGTGCAAAGCTGGGTGAGACTCTGCTTTTTCAGCCTCCCCCTTAGGGAGGACGAGTATTATTTTCTGGTTTTAATTTTAAATTCATAAATAAATGTGATTGACTTGCCACCCAATAGCACTGAGTTGTGCAAAATAAGGATAAAGTCTGTCAATTAAGTCTGTCAGTGGCTGGTGTTGCTGGAGTAGAAGAAAATCAGAATTAGCTGAACTGGTCAACAAAATTCAGCTTCATGTGGAATTTCAGCTCAGGGAAGAGGAAAATCTGCCTCCATGGTATTCTCTCCCCTTCCAAAGTTTCCTCCTGGCTGCACTGGGTCACAGGCTATGGAGTGTAAATTATACAGCCCAAATCAAACCCTCTTCTGCAATAAGGGGAGAAGAAAACCATGCAATGATTTAATGTAGGAAACAGCTCAAGCTTCGGCTTTCTCTTGTTTGGGAATGTGGACAGTTGTGCTGAGATCCCCAAACCACTCCAACCCATGGAAATTAGCACATAACCATCTGGCCTGGTGGCTCAACACCTCCCGTGGCCATAAATTCAAATCCCAGCAACCTTAGCAGGGGATTTGCTCAGAGAAACAAGCTGAGTCCTCGAGTAATGGAAAAACAAGGTGAGCTGGGAAGGCCTTGGGAGAGCTTTGGTTGCAGGAGGGAGCCAGCTCCAGGCAAGCATCCCTTGGCTTTCAGCAGGGAAAGGGGCTCTGCAGGAGCATCTCCTCTTTGACTCTTGGTGCCCCATCCATGGCTGAGCTCCCTGGGCCCTTCCCTGGGATCCACCAGCTCACCCAGCTCTGTTCCCTTGGCGTTTCTCCATCCATCAGGATGCTCTGTCCCAGCTCCAAGGCTCTGTGTGCTGTTCTGGGGGTCACAGAGCCACTGTGGATATGGATCAGTGCTGCCAGCTGTGGTTTCACATCCAGGGTCTCCAGGACCAGAGTGTGTGGGTGTTTGAGGAGAGATCCTCCTGTGTGAAACATGAAATCCTCCACTGGGAACTGCAGGGCTTTCCACCCTTGGTTGGAGTCCACGCTGCACAGTGGGAAGGTTCAGAGGGGACAAAATCATTTTCCCTGCTGTGTGGAATACACTGATCTTAGTTCCTTGCCTTGTGTGGGTTTTTAGCTAAGCTGCAATTAAAGATCAGGAATATGGATTTAATATCTCCAATCAGGAGCATCTGCCCTCGCCAATAAATACTCTGTCCTGCCAGCCATGGCTGGAAGGCTGAGCCATGGTTATGGCTCACCCACAAAAAAAATTGCTTTTTCCTAACCTTCAAGACCTGGAAGTAGCAGCTGAGTCTAATTTGGGCTCTGCAGCAGGTTTTACCCATGGAAAGTCGTGTATTCCTTGCACATCTGGTTGCATTCAGGGGGATGTTGCCTTTCAGTGCTGCTCAAGTCTGGCTGTGCCCCTTTAGTTCCTGGGTAAATTGTCCTTTCCCTGTGGGAAACCTGGTGGACATAGTTTGGAATAGAATTAGTAATTCATTAGTGCTTCCACGGGTGAAGGTTTAGGATGAGCTCAACATTAAACCAAGGACCAGGGCAGGTTTGGCTTCTCCCCCAGCAGTGCCACCAAAGGCAGGAGGCTGATGACTCCAATGCTGCCAGGAGAAGTTGTCTGGATGTAAAAAATCCTACTTGGACTTCAGTCTTCTGTCTCCTTCCCCTTTCTCCTGGGACAGCAGAGCCCAGAGCCCAAGTAGGGCAAGGGGAGTTCCCATAAACTGTCAGGAGATGAACTCTACTTCTCCCTGGATTTGCCTGCATTTGTGCATCTGCTCGGAGTTACTGTCCCATGTTCCACAAACTTAAAGCACTTCCATACTGAACAGAATTCCTCCAGTTCACTGCAAAACCCAACAAAACTCAGCCCTGAGGCTGCCAAAGGTTCTTGCTCTGCACATCCTCCAATTCCCAATCCCAGCAACAGCAAACTCAGGGAATCACTGAGGAGTCCTGAAAGCTCCAGCTGCAGCTCTGCCTTGCTGCTGGAGGGCAGGGAAGGACTCCAGGCTTTTCCTGGATATGCTCTCCTGAGGGATTTTGTTGGCATGGCTCACCCTGTGCTGGGGCAGAGCGGAGCTGTGGGATGGGGAGAGGCTGGGAAGCAGCAGGACCAGGCTGCTCTCCCAGCATCTCAGGGATCAGCGCTGCTCAGAGCTGGAGCTTCCCACCCAGAGATGGCTCAGGAGCTGCTGCCAGAGCTCTTTGCCTGCTGGAGGAACCCAACAAGGAGCAGCTCCCAGCAGGGCTCAGTGGGCAGTGGCTGATGGATCCCAGCTGGCTCAGGGTGATCCTTTCTCCATCTGAAGGAGCATCCCTCCCTCCCTCCCACGGCATTCCCTGGCCTGAGATGGTTTGTGTTCCCCTGTCTGGGCAGCTCAGAGTGGAGGTAAGAGCACTGAAAAATGGGTTTTCCTCAAATTGTTACAATTCTGCTTGGAGTAGGGTGGTGGTTCCGGGTTGACAGTTGGACTTGTTGATTTTAGAGGTCTTTTCCAACCTTAATGATCCCAGGATTCTGGGAGATAAGGAATGGATCTGCTCTCCTCTAAATCATAGGGAATAAATGCACCAAACACATCTCTGTTTGTTTTTTTTCTCTGTAATATACAGGATTAAAATGCAACCAAGAGAATTAGTAAAAAATCAGTAATTAAAAAAACTCCTGTGTCCACGGGTGGCAGATAGAGTTGAGTGACAGAAAAAGGGGTTCCCTGGATCCGTGGGTTTTCCTTCCTGAGCTCCCACAAACCCTCCCACAGATCCCTGCAGTTGCTGTATGTGTGAACAACCCCGAGTTTGAAAACTCCCTCAGTTTGTTTACCTTCCCCCAGATCAAGAACACATTGAGAATAATTTGCAAGACAAAAAAAGAAAAGCTTTAATTTATCAAGGTTTCCACTCAACAAATAACATGGAATTCCTTCTCCTACCGGGACACCTGCAAAGCTCCTGCTGGGATCCTGCCTGTGCCGGAGCTGCTCCAAGAGTTCTTGGGCACTTTTAAAGTCATAAAATTCCATAAAATTTAAAGTTTAAAGAGAGAGAATTAAACTCGAACCTGTCACACTTTCCAGCCTGGGGTCTGTGCCTCCAGTAAGAGCTCAGACCACTGTAATCAAGTGGGGTTGAAGGAAAAATGATACTTTTTTAAATTTTTAGTGTTTTCCTTCTGGTGTATCCCAGCTTTGCATCTGTCAGCTGGGTCCTCCTTCCCTGGAGGAGGGGAAAGCAGGATGGTTGATTCTTATTAAAGGCAAAAGGAAATGAGGGAAAAAAAAATCAAGGTCAAAGTGTAATGCAAAAGTGAAATTTAGCTTTTTAATTTAGATTTCAATTTTCAAGATCTTCAATTATGATTTTTTCAATGAAGATTTTTATATGTATTAATTTGAAATCTAAAATAAGTGGAATTAAGTCTGTCCACGAGTTCACCTCCTCACATCATCAGAACAGTTCCACACACAGTTTAAGAAACTAAACTACAAAATATAATTAGTGACGATCCCATTGTTCATCATTTGTTCATTATTTGTCTTTTTTTTAGTTCAGCTCTGGCTGGCAAAACCCATCCCAGGGACTTTGCAGCACTGTGGGAGGGGATTCCCCGAGTTCAGGGATGGAAATTTGGGGTTCCCCCCTCCAGCCACTTCCTGGCCAGTCTATGATATTCCTGCAAATAATTCTGGGAACACTTAAACCCAGCAGCTCCTACAAAATCATTTTGCTACTGGAAAAAAGCCTTTAGATTTTGTGTTGAATTAGGAAATGGTTTTGCAGCACTGGTAGGAGGGAGGTCGGTGCCATCCAGCTCCAGCCCCAGTCTCAGCCCCAGCCCAAATCCCAGCTCCAACCTCAATCCCAGCACCAATCCAAATTCCAGCCCAAATCCAAGTTCCAGTCCTAATATCAGCCCCAGCTCCAGCCCCAAACCCAAACCCAGCTCCAACATCAGTCCCAGCCCCAATCCTAGCCCTGATCCCCTGATCCCAATCCCAGCCCCAATCCCCTGATCCCAATCCCCTGATCCCAATCCCAGCCCCAATCCCA
>QUSF01000018.1:9981455-10019735 GCA_003676055.1 Chloebia gouldiae | reverse complement strand
CCCATCCCATCCCATCCCATCCCATCCCATCCCATCCCATCCCATCCCATCCCATCCCATCCCATCCCAGCCCATCCCATCCCGCTCAGCCGAGGGGAGGCAACAGCGCTTTGAGATTATTTTTATGATCAAAAACAAGGATTTCTCCCTCCCTGTTTTCTCTTGTGGATTCTCTCGAGTGGGAACATGAAATTTCCTCTGAAATCCACTTAATTTATTTTTATTTAAATTCTTTTATTTTCTTCTTATGTTCTTTCCCTTCTATTTACCTTTGTATATTTTATTTCATTTTGGTTTTGTATTTTCTTGTATTTTATTTCACATTATTGTTTATCTCTTTTACTTTATTATTTTATTTTATTTTAATTTTGTATTTTATGTATTTCCCTTATTCTGCAGCCAATTCTCCACTGTCCTGACAGGAATTGCCACTTCCCAGCTTCCTAGAGCTGCATGGAGCCAGGAAATCCAAGGAACACAGCTTTGGAAATCTCTGATTTCCTCCTTTGTGTTTTTCTCATGGATCCAAATCGCTGCTCCGAAGGGCAGGGGAAGGGGATCTCCCTCTACCCTCTCCCAAACAGTCCCAGCTGAATATTCCCATGTAAAATATTCCTGTAGAATATTCCCATGTAAAATATTCCTGTAAAATATTCCCATGTTAAATATGGCGGTAAAATCCCCCTTTCTCTTTCTCAGCTTTTCCTTCCAATGACAGTTTGTGGCTGCTCCTGAGGAAATTGAAATAATTTCCCTTTATTGCTCTATTTAAAAAAAAATAAACTAATATAAAACATTGGTTTTATCCAATCCCTGGCCTGACCCAGCCTGACCTGAAGGAATTTGGAAATCCATGTTTTATTTTTTATTTTCCAGGGATCTGACACCCAGAAGCTGTTGGCCAGGGATGAATTTGGAGGAATATGGAAATCCATTTTTTAATTTTTAATTTTCCGTGGATCTGATACCCATGAGCTGCTGACCAGCATCTCCCCAGGGAAAATAACCCCAAAATTGGACTCTTCCAATATTTCAATATTCCAACTCAGACTATCCCTCTGAGTTTGAAGCAGCAGCTTTTGGGAACTTCAAGCTTTTTATTCCCACATTTGCATCGCTGGGACTGTGGAGCAGGGATGGTCCAGGCACGGGCAGGATAACGGCTCAAAAACACGGGAATGGTCAGGATGGGAGATGTGGAGCTGGAGGAGTTCCCTTGGCTTCCTGCCCCAGTAAAAAAGTTTTTCCTTTCATGGCTTTTCCCAACACCACTGATTTTTTTTTCTCCTGAACTGAGCCCTGGAAGGAGCAGCTCCAGACAGAGCGAGGTTTCCCGATCCCAGAACCCTTTCCCTGCCCTTTTCCAGCTTCCCTGTTAGTTTTGCTGTATGACAAATTATTTTGGAGCTGGTAAGAATATAAGCCTTGCTTCTGTGGGATCTAAAAAATATCAGATATTGGAATTCTGGAATCAAAATCCAGGTTGGAACATGAGCATTGTCCTCCCTCCCTGTGCCAATAATTTGGGATGACAATCCACCTTCTGGGAAAACAAGGATCACTGCAGGGTCTGCTGATAAAGAAATATCAGCTTTTCCCAAATTTCTGGGCTGAAAAAAGGGTTTCCAACATTTGGAATATGAAATAATTTTCCTCTTTGCCGAAATGTGTTTTTGGCAACAGGAAAACAGGAAAACAGCTTGGAAAATATTAACGAGATGGAAACCGAGGTCGTAAAGAATTCCGGGCTGGAGCCTTTTGCAGCTTCCAAGATGCGACTGTGGCAGAAGCAGAACCCTAAACCAATTAAAGGCAATTTAATTTCGGAGGCTTCTCACGGAGGGAAGGAGTCTGGCGAGGATTTGGGATGCAGGGAGACATCCCAGCCCCAGCACCTGCGAGGTTATTGCTCCCAGAGCCGGAGCCGGGATTCGATGCAGATGTGCCCCGGAATCCACCCCCTGCTCCAGCTGCAGATCCCAAAGATGGGCTGCTCGTGTCATGTTCTTCCCTAATTATTAGGGAATTTGAGGGTTTGAATTGCTCTGGCAGATATTTTGGAAAGGTTTTGGTTTAGGCCGAGTCCTGCTGGGCCGAGTTGGGAATTTGTGCCATGTGTGGTCCATGGGAGCACAGGGAATACACTCCAGTGGAAAAGAATCCTATGGAAATCCTATAAAAGGTTAATTTAAAGGACAGATCAGAGGAATAAAGTGAGTCTCTGTGTTTGCTCCATTCACAGGTGCTGGGGATCCTTCTCAGCATAATCCACAGTGTCACACTTGTGTTCCCCAGGACCAGCAGCCTGGAAAACCATTCCTCCCTCATGTGTTTCCCCTCTTCCCCAATTTTCTGCTGATTGAAACACACCCAAAGAAAAGAAACTCCAGTTCCTGGCCTCTGCTGGCCATTTGCACTCTGGGCTTTGCCTTCCCCACATCCAGAGCTGCCTGAGGGATTTACTGCTCATCCCACACCTTCAGGAGCATTCCCTGCACCCAAACACCCTGCAGCTGGGATATTGTCCCGTTCTTTTAGAAGCCCTGGGGCTGAACAACTCCCACGGGGAAACAGCTCTGTCCTGAGTCTTTTTTTTCTTTGTTGCAGGGACTCCTTTCCCTGGTGAGCACTTCCAGCCCACTCTGCATCCCGAGAACTCCCCAACAAATTGCTTCCACACTCCAGCCTGACTCCAAGCCCGGTGCAATCCAAGGGTTAACCAAGTGAAACGTTTAAGGAGTCATGAAATGACTGTTTCCGCTTCCCATCTGGCTTTTATCAATTTTCAGTCGCTTTCCGAAGTGCAGCGACACAATCAAAACCCCCGATCTCCCGAGGCAGATAATTCAATTTGGGAAATGAATTTCTTATGTGCCCAGGAGTAAATACATTCCTGGCCAGGGAGATATGGACTGCTGTCAGCGGGATAATGAGGTCCAGGGGAGCGGCCTTGGCCCCCCTGGAGTGCTTTGGGGTGAGTGGGAGCGCTGGGATGAGGGTGGGAAGGTGCCAGAGGGATGGGACAGCTCGAGGGCCAAGTGTGAGCATCAGCCACGTCATGGATGTGAAGAGGGGATGGATTTTATCTTCTGGATGTGGCACTCAGCTCTGGGCTGCTTGGGGCTTGGACTCAGCCTTGGAGGTCTTTTCCAGCCTCGGTGGTTCTGGGATTCTGGGATCTCCACAACCTCCAGCTGCGTGTTGGCCTCTTCCAGGTAACGTTAAAGAGAGGAGGAAACAGCCTCAAGTCACCCCAGGGGAGGTTTAGCTGGATATGAGGGAAAATTTCTCCACTCAAAGGATTGTCCTGCCCTGGCACAGGCTGCCAGGGCAGTGGTGGTGTCACCAGCTGTCCCCCAGCACTGCCAAGGCCACCACTAATCCACACTTACAAGTGACACCTCTGCATGGCTTTAAATCCCTCCTGGCTCCACCACAAATCATCCCAAGGGAAGCAGCCAGAGGGATCCAAGCTGGAGAGGTGCTGGGTGAGCTGGAAAACAGGAACTTCTTGGCATAGGCAGCAGTTGGGCTTTATCTCTTCTTCTAAACCCATTTAGGTCATGGTGTGGAGTAGTAAAATTCACACAGAGAAGTTACTGAATAAATTAATAAGCAAAAATGGATTGAAAAAAAAAATTAAATTAAAATAAATCCAAAGAAAAAGTAGTTAGCCAACAAGTGAAATAAAAATGAAAATAAATGGAATTGAAATTAAAATAAAAATGTGATTAAATTAGAAGTGATAGAAATAAGAGAAAATATGAAGAAAATAAAAGAAAAGAAGCAGTTTGGTCTTCAATCCTAGTTCCAGGCTTAGCCTTTCCTATCCCGGTCCTCCTTTCCCTCATCATGATCAGCCTGCCAGAACACCCCAAATCCCCGCTGTGCTGGGTTTGGAAAAGGACTTTTCCCTCCTTGTCTCAACCATGACTGACAAACAGGGTCCATTTCTTCTTTTGCTCCTTCTGTTGGCACTGCCCCAACCCGATTTTACCCCCTGGTGGGGCTGGTGGGTGCAGATTGGACCATCCTGTGGTAAATAACAATTTGTGGGGGAAATATCCCTCTTTTGGCACTTTCCCTGAGTGGGATGAAACCACGAGCTCACTAAATTCCACCTCTGGAGGGAAATTTTCCTCCTTTTTCCAAGGTGTTTGGGACAAACTGGGCACATCCCAGCTTGGAGGGCAATCAGCCCTCGGCTGAGTTCAGGAGGTCCCGATTTTCCTGGGGGAAGTGCTTTAATCAAGATTAATTTTTTCCAGTTTTCAGTAATCTGAGCTCTTCCTGCGTTTTCCTCAGCTCTGCTTTAGGATGAAATTATCGAATTTCCATGGCAATTAACAGAGGAAGGCTGAGCACAAGGATCGTTCTGTGGGAAGGGTGGCAGGGAACAAGTGACACTGGGCTGGGTGAGCTGTAGGAATGGTCCCTGTGGGATGTTTTCCCATAAAATCCTCCAGCCTGGAACAGTTTTCACCTGAGGCATCGCTGACCTCCTGATGCTCACGAGCACCTGAATCCCACTCTGAGGCGCTGGGATCTGGGGATAAGACTGAGAGGGATTAGCAGAAGAAGGAACTTTGACCTGGATTTAGGATTTAGCCGAATATCCCCCAAATCCCCTTTACCTTAAAGCCACCTCGTGGCAAAGCCCTGGCACAAGGGGGGAGCTCCAAGGGGATGGGACAAGCTCGGGGACACATGGAAGGGACCACCCTGGGGTCAGCTGAGCCAACCTCGCTGCTCCCTCCCTGGGAGGGAAGTGGGGGAAAAGGAAGGGAAGTGAGAAAATGAAAACAGGGGGGAAAAGAAAGGGAATGGGGACGGGCAAAAGGGGAAAAAGAAAGGAAGTGGGCAGAGGAAAGCGGAGAAAAAGAAACTGGGGAAAGGGAAATGGAGAGAAAGGAAGAAATCCGGGAAAGGGAAGCAATGGGAGAAGAAAGGAAATGAGGAAAGGGAAGAATGGGGAAAGAAAAGAATCGAGAGGGAAGTGAAGGAAAAAGAAAGGAAGTGGGAAAAGCAAAATGGGGAAAGAGAAATGAGGAAAAATGAAAGAAAGTGGGGAAAGATGAAAGCAAATGGGGAAATGGGGACTGTCCCTGCCCCGAGCAGCCCTGTCCTCCGTGGCAGATGGGATGGGATTTGCAAGGCACGGCTGCATCCAGGGAACCGAACCGAAATATTCCATGTTCAAGCAGAGGCAGCCGGAGGAGCCGGGCTTTCCAAAACACACATTTTGGATTTGGATTTGGATCCTGCTGTGTCCCCCGAGCCGGGTCAGGGCTGCCCCAGCCTCACATCCCGTGGCACGGGAAGCAGGAGCCGGGATGCAGCAGCTGCAGAGGAGCGGAATTGCTGCGACGAGGCCACCGAGAGCGGCTTGGGAGCCAAGGGGGAAGGCAAAGAGCAGGAAAACGCAGCTTCCAAGGATATATCGTTGAGGGAAAAGCTCCGCAGCATCTGCTTAGGACATCGGGCATTTCCCCCGGAAAGCCGTTCCTAAATAATCGCCCTCCTCCTTTAACGCGAGTTGCATCGAGCGTGATTTAAAGCTCCAGAAAAGGGAGGCACCTGCGGACACAGCCCCAGCCCCATTCCCGGCCCTGGATCACTCCTGCCCGCATCTCCCGGCGTTGGGTTACCCGGAGTAATTCACTTACAGCTCGCAAACGATAAATCCTGGCACAGTTGGTTGAGGAATCCGGGCTAAGGAGCGATGGGAGTGAGTGATTGAATCCAAATGGCTCCACAGCCCCGGCCCTGCCGGACCCACTAAACACCAAAATTAGCAATATTCTGGGGCATGATGAACTGCAGCCCTGGAAAACTGCTCCCCAAGTGCACCTTAAACACAGCAAGAGCTTTTTCAAGGAGGTTTTAAGATAAATGTTAGAAGAAAAGAGATGTTTTCATAATTTTTATTCCATTTGGTGGAATTCCTATAAGTCCTGTCCTTTTCTGCTGAGGTGGCTGGGGCAGGATTGTGGCACCAGAGTGAGACTGGGGCTGCCCTGGGCACAAATCAATTTGGCAGAGAAATACAGGGGGGTCTGCTGCAAAAAAATCCTCTAAAAGGTGAATTCAGACACAGCACTAACTCTGAGATACTCTCAGCAGACATCAGGCAGGACCACGAGTCCCAGACAATCCTTGGATGATCCAAGCCAGGGTCACACTCCATGACTTGCTGCTGTCAGGGATTGAGGACAGAACAGAAAAGAGCAGGAAGCCACTAAATGCTGATATTTGTCCCTTATCATCAGACATTTGGGCTGGTTTTGGAATTTCTGTTCCTCTCCCAGCCGTGCCATTGAGCAGGCACATCCTCTGCTCAGCCTTCCCAGAAATAATCCAGGTTCAGATCAGCACCAAGACAAGGATTTGGGGCTTGGCTTCAGAGGGAGATGAAGATTCAAGGATGAAAACTCAATGACTGTGTTGGCTCTGCCTTGCAGGAAAATCCGTATTTGATTTGTTCATCCGTGCCTATGCCCACATTTCAGTCATTCCAGGAGAATCTGTTCCCTCTACCTGGATGATTTCTTTGGGGACTGATGGTCTGCCAGGAGCGCCGTGCAGCCCCCAGAAGCACCAGAGGCCACCAGACCAGGTTGCTCCAGGTTCTCCAGCCTGGCCTTGGACACTTCCAGGGCAGCCACAGCTTCTCTGGGCACCCTGTGCCAGGGCCTGCCCACCCTCCAAGGGAGGAGATCCTCCCCAGGATCCCATCTCACCCTGCTCTCTGGCAGTGGGAAGCCATTCCCTGTGTCCTTTCCCTGTTTCTGGCCATCAGGTTCAGTCCTGATGTGGTGACATTTGTGCTGACAGAGTCACAGAATGGCTGATGCCACTCTGGGGTATTTTCCCTATAATTAATCCACACTAGGGCTCAGTGCCAACATGAGGGAGTTTCTCTCTCTCTAAGTCTCTGCCCTGTTCAGCTCCATTCCATGAGCCCCTGGCCCACACCTGGCCAAGCCCCCGAGCCCATGGGTTGCTTTAAACATCTGGAAAAATCCATCTACTGCAGCAAATCCATACTTTTTAGCTTAAATTCACAGGGCTGCATCTTAAATCAATGGGACAATCAATCAATGGGATTTTTCCCTTTGTCAAGACTCTGAGGCCAGAATTTAATACAGAAAGTCAAGGAGGTTTCTCCTGAAGATGAAGTTTCTAAATATGCATATTACAGCATTGTTTTCACCCTTATTGACTGTGTCATGCTGTTATTACCTCCAGTCATTTTTTTAGGAAACAAATAAACAGCCAGGATTTGTCAGTCTAAGCAATAACCTATAGTGGCAGCAAACTTAATCTGGTGTTAATTAGGCTTGTGGAAAACTAAATCAAGCATCAGAAACCACAGATTATTTTAGGCTTCCTCTAGCATAAACACAAAGGCTTGAGGATCCATAACATATTATTTTTGTTGACAGTTTTCCACTTTTCCCCCAATTTATTTCATGGATCTGATAGGCTGCTCCTTGATTGCTTTTAGCTCTGTCTTCTTTTGGCCTCAGCGTGGCAGTTTGTTAATCCTTCCTATTTTTGTGCGTTTAAGCAGGATTACAAACTTCAAATACATTGTAAAAGGAACCTGTATACAATCTTTCAAAACCACTTAAGTGGGCCAATGACAGAAGTCCCAGCTCTGCAAGGAAATACAGAACATTTCGGAAATCATCCCCGCTGTTTATTTAGAAGCCATTTTTAATTACTCAGCAGGAATGAATGAAAGAACTGGAAAATGGAGAGAGACAGAGGGGTTTGCATTGAGTTACAGCTCGTGGAGAACAAGGGAGGGACGGTCAGGCTTTCAAGTCTGGGGAATTTGGGGGTGTAATTATGTCCTGTGGGTTTATTGACAATCAGACAAAATTAAACTGCAAATGTATTGCAAAGAGCAGATTGGAAGGCTCAATGCAGCATCCTCTGGAACATCAGCAGGAATTTCTCCATGGAAAGGGTGGCCAGGCACTGCCAGGGGCTGCCCGGGGACGTGGTGGAGGTGTCCAAGGAAGGAGTGGACGTGGCAGTCTCCTGGCCAGCAGCCACTGGGCTGCTGATTTGCCCCAACTGCTTCCCAAACTTCAGCTCCAGAGCGATCCTGGCTGGGATTTCCCACAGGGGCCACTCACAGAAGGCCCATCCTGCCAACGAGTGCTGATTCTTCCCAGAGTTTCTTTTCCCTTAAAAGCCAATATTAGCCTGCCTGAGAAAGAACGGAGTGTCCATTTATTGGGACAAGATGATTTTCAAGCTGATTTGCATTAATTTTGGAAGTAGGAATTTTTCTTTGTTCCCATTTCTTTCCAGGAAAAACTGAAGTCATCAGAGAGCAAGCCATGCCTTGCCTGGTTTTGATCACTTGGAGGACTTAGAAGCAAACTCCTCAAAGTAAATATTTCCTAGGAAGATTGTTAAGGGTGCGACCAACATGTAGGGAACAGCAACAGGAAAATACTTCTTTAAACCTAATCCCAGCCCATGCTGCATTCATTAGTGAATGACAATGTAGCTGGAACAGGAAAAAATAAAAAGCCACGGAGCAGAATGATATTCCAATTGTTAAATGCTTCTGGATCACTCCAGTTATCCCCCCCTCAAATGGCAATTGTTCTCCATGTGTTTAGCAAAGGCAGAAGTTCTCACAGACACCAGCTCAGGTGGGCACAGAAGGCAGGAATGCTGGTGCTCTGCTGAGGAGCAGCCTGGGAGCTCTTATCAGTGAGATATCCAACACGGAAAATTACCATGGGAAATTGCCTGGGACATGACGTCTTGCTCCCCGTGACACTAAGAAGAAATAATCATTTTCATGGAATCATGGGGTCATAGGAGGGTTTGGGTTAGAGAGAACCTCAAAGATCATCTCATTCCACAATTTACACTGTCCCAGGTTGCTCCAAGCTCTGTCCAACTTGGCCTTGGATGCTTCCAGGGGCAGTCACAGCTTCTCTGGGCACCCTGTGCCAGGGCCTCCCCACCCTCACAGGGAAGGATTCCTTCCCAAATCCCACCTAACCCTGAACCTTGTCAGTGTGAAGCCATCCCCCTGTCCTGTCATTCCTTGCCCTTGTAAAAAAGAGCAGGAGAAATCTACCAGGATAAAAGTACCAGGCAAAAACTACCACAATAAAAGTACCAGGAGAAAACTGCCGGGAGAAAACTACCAGGATAAAAATACCAAGAGAAAACTGCCAGGATAAAAGTACCAGGAGAAAAGTACCAGCTGGAACAGCCCAGCCCAGGAGCTGCTCCCTGTGCCCGGAGCTCCTGGAGATCCGTGGCAGGAGGAGGCTGAGCAGGCAGGCAGCACCCATGGGTGCTATCTCTGCTGCCCAGGACTCCCTCCTGGAAGCCTGACAGCTCCTGCTTGCTAAAAAACAGCTTTATTATTAGCAAAAAAAAAAAAAAAAAACCAAACCAGAAAAGCTGCCGTGCTGGGGGAGCTGCAGGAAGGCAGATAAGGAGCAGCTGCTCCCCTTCCTGCCCGGCCCCCCCGGGCTTTATCTGGCCAGGCCACACTGCCTGTCCCCTCCAGGGCCAGGGACACGGCTTTGGGGACAGAGGATTCACAGTCAGAGAAGGGAAGGGAGCTGGGGAAGGGGCTGGAGCACCAGGAAAGGCTGAGGGAGCTGGGAAGGGGCTCAGCCTGGAGAAAAGGGGGATCAGGGGGGACCTTGTGGCTCTGCACAGCTCCTGACAGGAGGGGACAGCCAGGGGGTGTCAGGCTCTGCTCCCAGGAACAGGGACAGGAGGAGAGGGAACGGCCTCAGGTTGCAGCAGAGAAGGTTCAAGTTGGTCATCAGGAATAATTTCATCCCTGGAAGAGTGGTCAGGCACTGGAAGGGCTGCCCAGGGTGATGGTGGAGTCTCCACCCTGGTAGTGTTCAAAAATCAGATGTGTCCTTGGGGATGGGTTCAGTGCTGGGAATTGATTGAACGTTGGACTTGATCTTGGAGGTCTTTTCTGACCTTAATGATTATATGATTTTTAATTACCTGATCAAACTCCAGGTAACCACCGCACCCCTTGTAAATAATCTTTTAAATCAGAATTTCTAACTGATGAAAAATCCTTCTTGGTAGTCATAAAACTTTTTCTCTGCTTTGCACCGTGGGTACAATTCAAAATTAAGGAGTTAAAGAATCTCCATGAGAGATTCCAGACAAAAATTAATGCCAAATCCTACAGCTTTACAAGAATTTTTAAATACAAATACACCCAAGCATGATCATATTGGATATGGACATCAGAAATTTGGGAATCTCAGAATATTTCAGAATTACCACAGCTCTGAGCACTGCCCTAGGTTTTCAAGGGTATTAAATTTAACTTTCCCTGGACATGAGCAAACACATCCACGAGGTTATTAAAGAAGAAGCCAGGAAAATCAAGGAAGAACAAATATTAATGAAAAAACAAATATTAAGAAAGAACAAATATTAATGTCCCAATCAGTGACTTTGCTTTACTTTGCCACAAGATGGAGCCTTGAGATTAAATCATTTGTTTGAGGTTTGATGGGTATTTAAGAAAACTCAGCCCCATTTGAAGATGCAGGCTGGATTTGCTCGGATGATTAGTTGTGTTTTTTTAATGAATCATGGCTTTCATCATCGCTAATTAGTCAGATATGAGGAAACTATGAAAACCCTGTCAAAATAGGTGCCACTGGCATAACTGAGAGGATGAAGATATTGAACAATGCAGCTTTTATTCTGTAATAAGGATTCATGCTCCAAACCAGGTGATATTACCTGGGAGGGAGGAGATGGAGAAGAAAGGGAACTTTGTGGGGAAGCTGAGGTATGAATGGGGACAGAAGAAGAGTATTTGGGAGGACATAGCCTTTTTTCTTCTTATTCATCTCCTGGTTCACGTTTAATTCTGCAAAATCCCCCAATTATGTATCCCACAGTTATTTCTGAGGCACAGTGGGTAATGATCCATGTAAATGTTGGGCTGAGTTCCAGGATTCGATATCAGCAGCTGAATTTGAGTCACTCCTCCCAGCAAGATCCTCCTCCCTGCCCCTTGCCATAGAGGACTTCCCCAAAATATAAAGCCCTAGTGCACAAATTTCATCTCTCTTTTGATTTCACTTCCCTTTGGCCTTTTTGTTTTACACAGTACTTTTCTGGTGGGGAGTTTTCATTTTCTAGTTGAAATTATTCTGTAAAAACAGGGAAAAGAAGCAAGGTTTGGATTTTTTGATGAGGGCATTTGAGCTCCGGAGAATTCTCCTCTAGAGAATTCTATTAAAGGGCATTTACAAGAAAAAAAATCACAAATGTGTGCACTTAGGCATCATTCTTGCAAGAAGACTTCTTGGCATCCCCATCCCTCTGGCTTTCTGTCTCCTCTGGGTCACGGATCCCAGAGGAATGGTCCTGCTCATGGATCGAGAGTGTCCCTGCAGAATCTCACCTTTGTCATCACATAAAATTAAATATTAGGAGGAAATTGCTCCCGTGAGGGTGGGCAGGCCCTGGCACAGGCTGCCCAGAGGAGCTGTGGCTGCCCTGGATCCCTGGAAGTGCCCCAGGCCAGGATGGACAGGGCTTGGAGCAACCTGGGCTGGTGGAAGGTGTCCCTGCCCAGGTGGGTGAGATTAAGGGGTTCTGTAAGGTCTCCTTGAATCCAAACCAGTCTGGGATTATTTTTTTTTTGCTCAGAGGGGACCAGCAAAGGTTTGAAATCCAGTGTGAGCAGAGAGAAGGGGGGGTTGGATCAGCACATCCATTGCCAGGGTCAGCCTGACCTGGATGTCAGCACTCTGCACTTCCAGTCCTCTGGAGCTGCCACATCCTTCCAGCAGCCCGACTGCTGCTGCCCTCCTGGCCAGGATTTGGTGTGGAATATTCCCAGTCCCTGCCTGTCCCAGCCAAGAGCACAAGACCAGGAGTCTGTGGAGGCTGGGAAGCACACGGACAGTCAGGATGGGGCAGGCTTCCTGCAGCCTCTCCAGCCCTGGGCAGCTCCAGGGTTGAGCAATCCCTCTCTTGGGAACCCCACCCTTGGAGAGGTCTTTGCCTTTTCCAGATAAAAAGCCAACACCCTTTCGTGTGCTTTCTTGTACCTGCTCTTTAAAAAAAAAAAAAAAAAAAAAAAAAGTTGTAAATCATGAGTGCTGTGCCCAAAGTTTCACTTCCAGGCATGGCAAAGGATTTTACTCCTTTTTTTCTGTTTCCTAAGTGAAAATGTCAGTATTCCTCAGAGAGACAGGAATGCAAGGAGACAGGGATGTGCTCAGCTGGAGGATACAATTCCTGAGAATTATCAGAGGTGTGCAATTGCCTTCAGAGCAGGGCTCCCACACGGCTGCAGTGACTTGCCCAGAATGGATCTCTGAGTCATGGAATCATGGAGTGGTTGCTCAAAACCCCACCCAACCTGGCCCTGGACATTTTCAGGGATGGGGCAGCCACAGCTTCCCTGGTACCTCGAGCCAGGGCCTCCCCACCCTCACGGGGACAAATTATTTCCCAATATCCCATCTAAAGGAAACCATTCCTCCTTTTCCTGTCCCTCCATCCCTTATCCCAAGTCCCTCTCCTGGAACTCCTTTAGGCCCTGGAAGGGGCTCTGAGCTCTCCAGAGTACCCTGAAGAGTAGAATATTTCTAAGGAACTCTGGATTTTAAATTATGGCAATACTTCCTTCTGCCTTTTCCCAGCACTGCCCTGCACCACTTTCCCTCTCATGCCAGTTGTTTTCCTGGTCTCCCCGGCTCCATCCTGTGCCTTCCAACCCTTCCTGTCTCGCTGTCCAGACTAATTAAAACCCAGGGAGCCACTTCATTAGGAAAGAACAGCATCGTGGAAAGACCAATTCTAACACCCCCATGATGGAAACCACAACTGGGGATGCACCTTGGCCTCTGATGCAGGACTTGAGCAGTAACTGCCTCAGCTGAGGTTAATTTTCAATAAGCCTTGAAAGGAAGCAGATCCAGCTGTGCTAATTCAGGTAGAAAAGCAGCTCATCCAAGAAACTGAAGCAGGCAATTCCAAGGATCTATCTTCTAGAGTGTGTATTTATTATTCCTTGATGGAATACAGCATATGAGTGGAAGAATTTCTAATGCTGTATCAATTTCAGTGGCATCTTTTCCTATCAGAGAGCACCACCCAACTCTGCTGAATGCAAGCAGGTGAATTTTAGGAGAATGGTTAAATTTGGGTTCAAGGTAGCATCATCTGCAGGCTCCAGTGTGACACCGAGTAAGGGGGACACAGGAAGGGAGGTCATATCCTTCACTAATGGGAATATCCACTTGGGAAGAAGGAGGAGAAAATAACCCAGAAATAAGGTCATTGTTCCCCTGGCAGCCCCAGGGGACACTTAAGCAGTGCTGAGACTGAACTCATTTTCCTGCTGAGCCTGACAAGGATGAGGATCCCATTTCACACAGCAGCAGTGGAAGCAATTCTAGTTTCTTTGGAAATATCAGAAATCCCAAGAGGAGAGTCTGTAAAGTGTCTCTAGGGGAAAAATGATCCCGTGGAATTCCCAACACAAGGATTCTGAGATTATTGTCACATGGGCCATTCAAGGTTATCAAAGCTGGGTCATAATTTGTATTTGGTTTATCCAAGAGTTACCAGGACATGAAAAATTGCACCAGAACTGCCCAGAACTGTATTTCTGTGGGATGCAATCCTTGGAGAAGTGGAAGTAAACAAAGCCCTTTATCCTGTAGCCTCAGTTGAGTGGTAGGGGAACAGCCAGGGGTTAGAAGTGGGGCAGTGGGAACAGTTTCCTTCAAAACATTGGAAATTGGAAGGTTCTTAAGGAATGGAAATGGTGTCAGAGAGCAGAGCCCACACTGCCCCTCTTTGGGGCTGGCACTGGTGCAGCCATCCTGCCTCTGTGCCCCAAAGCTGTTCCCACTCATCCCCAGAGCTGTGCCTGAGAGCTGCATCCTCCCAGCATCCCAACACAGGGCTGTGGGTGTGAATATTCCCATCAGTCCATAATACAGTTGATTTTTAATTTTTAAGTTTTAGTTATATGAAGCAGAGACTCAGAATTTTTATTTAACCATTGTCCCCTGAAGAAGTAGTGGCCAAAGGGTGAATATGGCTTCAAACTGTGCTTGGGAGACACAGGTTGGACCTCAGGGAAAAAAAAAACAGTAGGAGGGAGTGTAGTGCTGGAGAAGGTTACCCAGGGAGGCTGGGGACTCTCCATCCTTGGTGTTTTCCAAGATTCAGCTGCACAAAACTAAACCTAATGTTGGTGATAGTTCTGCTTTGAGTGGGAGGTTGGGCTAAAAACCAAAAGAATTCTCTTCCAACAAACATTCCCATGTTTCTGTGATCTTAAATTCAGGCCAATGCATGTCTTCAATGTTAACTTGGTGAGATTTTAATATGCCCCAAATTGCTTTCCTTAAACATTCTTTTGAACCGGGAGCTTTCATACTGAAATGCAATAGAAGAAAGCCGCTGATTTTGGGGGGAGTTCTTAATTCCAATCCTTCAAAACACAAATGTTGTTCACTCTGCTGTCTGCTGGAGAGTCAACACATTCAAATACAGCAGCACAGGCCCATCAAAGCCTTGTAACATCACCAGGTGTCTCCTCACTATGAAGAGATTTTTTGGAACAGGAAAAGAAAGAACCACAAGTTATTTCCCGTATCATGCTGTGATATCAGTGCTACAAACAAAAACACCTCCTGCACTGAAACCTGCACTCTGTAAAAAACAGTGTGGGCAGTAGATTTGCTTTTGCTTCAAATCAAAAGGCATCTTCTCCGAAGTGGGACATAAAAACGTAACGAGTTTCTTAAGGTCTGTTTCAACAGACTTTTTCATACGTGGTGTGAACGTGGTTATTTGAGGCTGTGCCTGTGTGTGAGCACGCTGGTTCCTGTGCTGCGCAGAGGAAACTCGTGGCTCACATCAGAGGCTTCCTGCGCTCTGTGTGGAGAAGAGGAAGCTCGGGCCAGGCTGGGCAGTGCCACCCCCAGCTGGCACCGTCCCCAGCAGCACACACCACACTCTGCTGGGGCTTTGCCTCGCAGATAAACATCAGCACAGGAGACCACTGCCACTTCTGCTGCTCAACAGAAAACCGGCACAGCTTCACAAACGCCCCATAAATCTCTTTAACTGACAAGATCTGTACTCCGGCTCTGTTGGCACAGGTGTGCTGTGGGATTGCTATTTTTGACAGGCTTTGCACAGATGAAAAGGAACATCTGTATTCTAAAAAAAACAAAAAGGCAGCCATAGGAGTAGATGTGGTAGAAAGCAGGTTCATCTTCTATCAGTAATTTTTATTTTTAAAGTTTGTATTATTTCTTCCGGTAAAAGCTGGCTACAAAAATTGGTAACGTGTTCTTACTCACAGTTCAGGGCTGATTTCTGTTAGTGTTAATGAAGTTTGTAGAAAAGGTGTCTCTGTAATTGAATTATGCCTTTTTTAATCACTGGATATTCCCAATTCCAGTTTGGGTCCATATCTGGATGATGCACAGAGCTCTGCTAAAGCCCTTGAAAAATTCACCTGTGACTTTTCACCCTTGCTCCAAAATCTTCTACAGTTTCTTAGAGGTGCCTAATTACAGCATCTTGTACATAAGAAAATCCTCCAGCTGGAATGTGGTGTGGCCATAAATCCTTCATTAATGTCATATTAACAGATGGAGCTGCTCCACATGCAGGTGGTATGCATGGAATACACATGGATGTAAACAGACCAAGGCAGGGCTCGTGCTTCCTTGGTTGTTTCCAGAGCTGCATCTTTGGGTGACACAGCTGGGGCAGGAGCTGGAGCTCCAAGAGTGGCTGAGGGAGCTGGAAAGGGGCTCAGCCTGGAGAAAAGGAGGCTCAGGGGAGACCTTGTGGCTCTGCACAATTCCTGACAAGAGGGGACATCCAGGTGAAAGCTGTGCTGTCCTCCCAGGGAATAAGGGACAGGACAAGAGTAAACAGCCTCAAGCTGTGCCAGGTTGGACATCTGGAGGAATTCCTTCATGGAAGGGGTGGTGAAGCATTGGAAGGGGCTGCCCAGAGAGGTGGTGGATTCCCCATCCCTGGAGGTCTTCAAAGAAACAACTGCACGTGGCACAATGCTATTGTTTATTTGACATGATGGTGTTTGGTCAAAGGCTGGACTTGATTCTCTTGGAGGTCTTCCCAACCTTAATGATTCTGTGACTCACTGGAAGACTTAATGAATGTTAAATTGATGATGTGAGCTCCCAGCAATCCTTCCTGAGTCCAGGAGCACCAGCTCTGTGGGTACTGCTTCCATTAAGGTAGGAAAGAGCTGTCCCTGTGTGCACAGCCCTATTGACAGGCACAGAGCAAACCCACAGGGAACAAGTCAAACGAGCTTCACCACCCACTGCAGAGTTCTGCCAGGGCACTGGGGGCCTCTGCCAGCCCAGCCCTGTGCACCTGGGAACGTCCTCACCCTGCCCAGGGCTGGGACACCATGGAGTTTTGGACAGCACAGCCAAACGAGACATTCCCATGGCTAAACTGAGTTCAAACATGACTTGGTCACGGCAGGATCAAGCCTGGGCTGTTTGAGAAGAGGCTGCCCCTTGCAGCAACATCTGCCTGTGTGGGTGTGGGCTCTCCTGATGTGCAGCATTCCACAGGACAGCAGAGCCACCGAAGCTCCTGCTCGAGTAGGGATCAGCACAGGGAGAATGCTGAGCATGAAGGGGTGGGTTTCCTTCAGCACTTTTCCATTTAGGGTGTCCAAAATGTTTGTCTTGTTCAAACAAAAACAAGCCCAGCCTGGGGCTCCTCCCCTACAGCAGCCCCTGGAAGAGCTGAGCCTCTGCCAGCCCACCTGGCCAGTGGGAGAACTCTTGGAGAGGGTTTGAGGGAAAGCGTGCCTGAAAGGAAAGAGGGGGAATCCCGGATGCCACCCTCAGTGCCAAGGCAAACACGAATCTTTGTCCAAAAATGTCTATTTGGCCGGTTCAGTAGAAGACACTCTGAGCTTTGAGCGATGGGTTTCCTCCAGCAGCAGAGTGTGGCAATGCTGCTACAGCCCAGCCAGGACTCTGGGTTCCTGACACATCTCAGCTTGCCTCACTGCAGTTACACACAGCCCATTTGGCCCTTCCATCCTCTGGGGCTGCCGATCACCCTGGGCGTGCTGCTCGCTTGGCAGACGTTCCAGAGGACTGGGATTGCTTGTGGAATTCTGCTCTGTGAGGCAATGGCTGTGTGGGCAGTGAGGTCTCTTCAGCACTGACCTGATCACATCAACAGGATCTCTGTGTCCTTCAGGCTCTCTCTTCTCATTCATCCCACAGCTGGACACTGCAGAGAAAAGGGAATCCCGACTTCTCCCTGCCTGGAAATAGGCAACTTTCCATGTAGCCAACATTCCTGTTGTAGTGTTTTGTAACAAGGCATCAGTAGAAGTGAGTAATGTGTGTTTTCCTTGCCACAGATCCTAATCTAACACTGCTGCAGTGGAGAGAAGCCTGCCAGGCAGTAGGGCAAGGCAGTGGAGCAAACAACATTTCCTCTCCAGGCACACAGATCCTCACTCAAGGGCCCAAATTTAGTGGGAAAAAATTCCCACCACAAAAGTTTAAACTGCCAGCTCTGAATTTTGCAGTTTTGGATGGATTCAGTATCAACAGCCTTAGGAACAGGTAGAAAGGTGAAAGAGATCCCAGGTCACTGATTAGGAAAGGAATGGAGATGGAGTATCAAAGCTGGAGAGTGAGGAAAAACAGGAGGAGGTGTCAAGGGAGGAATGCTTTGCAAGAGAGTTGGGAAAGGACTGGAGGCAAAAAGCAGAACTTCAGACATCTGGATAAATATTAAATGTCAAACTGGGAGAAGGTCTTTGGGAAAGGAGAGAGTTTGTAGTTTCTCTTTAATTTTTAACAGCACTGCATGACACACTTGTTTACATTATTGAATTTCTGTCAGTAATTAGACTGCTCATAAAAACCCCAACTGCTTGATATAGTGTATATTTAAAACTGTTAATTATTACTTGTATTAATTGCTGTTTCTTTACACCTTGAGTCCAGGCTGGAGCTCTGAGAGTCACTGTCCCTGTGAGCTCTGCAGTACCAGTGAGGGTGTGAGGCTCAGCTGTGAATTTACACTTCAGTGCTGAACTCTGTGCATGGATTTATGTCTAACAAAACATTACTCAGGTTTAAGGAGCTGTGAGTGACCACTGAAATGCAGAACATGTGCTCACACGTCCTGGCAGCCTGCAGCCTCCTCCTCCTCCCAGCTCTGAGCCAGGACAAGATACACGAGTCAGGATTATGAACATACACAGCACCTTCTACTTCAAAGTGTGAGACTATTTCAAAAACTAGGATAAATAGAACAGCCCATTGTTCCCAGAAAGTAAGGAAGGATTCTCCTGACATTAAAAAAAAAAAAAATAGGAGATAGAATGAATGTGAAATAAATGTGAACACATCTTATGGCTGGAGTTTTTAAAAAGTGTATTAGAAGAGCTAAAAAAACCTCCTACATGTTAAAAATTAATTCAGGATTGCTCAAAAAGGAGCTTCCAGTGGGATTATCTGCTGAGTCACTGCCTGGTGCAATACAAGGTACAACCTCACCTCCCAAAGCCTGGTCTTTAATATTCTTAGACAGTCTGGGCTCCTTATGTCATCCCTGCTGCTAAAAGGGAGGCGTTGGGGTTTAGTGGCACTTCTAAGAAATACAGTTCTCTTCTCTGGGAGTAAAGGTAACAGCATCACAGCACCATGGCATTCCAGTTCTCCCTTCCCTTGGCCAAATTTCTGCAGTCTCTAAACCAACTCACTTCATGTATTTGTTATTTTTTTAGAGGAGTGTTGCTTTAACTTTATAGACACCAGAAGGATTGAAAAGATAATGAAGCACCAGGGGATAATCTCTTCCCTGCCAAGGTAATGAAGACAACCTCAGAATAAATATCAGGAAATTCACCCCGGGGTATTTTAACAGAAAAAAAAAGCAGAAATGTTGCAGAATTCAAAAGAATAAGTGATATGACTTCTTTAGACGGCTTGGGATTTCCAGGCCTGACTGCAGTCAATATATAGCAAAAGTCTGAAAGAAAACTGGACCAGGACTAAGGTGGAAAAGCATTTTAGGGGTGAAGTGAGAGAGTCACCCATGGAGTTCTCTAATATTTATTCAGTCAAACATCCTGATGATTTCTAGAAGGGGAAAAAAAAATCTGAGTTTTTTTATGTCTTCCCAACCTGGTATTCTACAAAACACACTCAGATTATTTTAGGAGGAGATGTGTGTGGAAGGAGTTGCTGCTGACTGAACTGAGAGTATCAACTGTGTGAAACTGTTTGATGATGCTGGAATGACTTTCTCCCAGACACTGCACATCTTAAATAAGTTTTGAACATGTTAAGATAAATTATTGTTACATACATTACAGAAATGCACATTAAAAAAAATCCACAATAAATCATATGAAAGTTCCAGTTTTGCAAATTTGAGTGCAGACAAATGTAAAAAAAAAAAAAAAGAACAAAAAAAACCCCCCTTCTATTCTTTAACTTATTTTTTCTCTGAGCACAATATTTCCAGGTTTGTCTAACCCTTGCAACAGAACATGGACAGTGAGGCAGCTGGGGTGCACAGCTGGTAAAAAGCAGGGGTCTTTTTCTGTTCTATTCTAGTTTTACTTCTGCCTTCTTTTTCAAATAAAGGTGTTGGATAATTGGAAGGTAAAGACAATTTGTTTAAGCATGAAGTAATTACATTAGATTAAGATACCAAAAATTATTCACAGCATTTATCAACTACCAGTTGGGAGAGTACAGATACTGCATTGGTCATACAGGAAACTTCTTAATGTGCTCTAAATCTGTGTTCCAGGGATGTTGAGAGTGGAACTTGACTTATTCCCAGCATGCTAAAGCTGGGAAATATGAAAATCGATTTTTCACTGGTTTTGTGGTAAAATGAGGTTAAAGTATTTTCTGTTACTAGACCAAGTCAGGCTAAATAGACATAAAACAGTTTGTTCTTCCCTGACTGAAGTCAAAGTCAAAACCCTCATGGACATGAAAGGCAGCAATATCAAACCTATGATCTTGAGAGGAAACACAGTATATTCCATCTGTGGAATAACAGGAACACGCTTTGAATGCTGGAATACACACTGCATGTTGTTTACACTTAGAAGAATTACTTATTGCAATATTTGCATAAGTGTTCAGCTCTGTTTAATTACAGCTGTCTGTAAGGGAGGGTTCCATGGTGTGGGCACCAGATTCAAACCAGATCTCTTTGTAGAGCTGTAAAGTCAAATTCTAGAGAGACGGACACAGATTTCCATCCATATGAAGGAGCAGATTGTTTCAGACAGTCAAATGTATGAAGTGTTTCATTCTCCCTTCTGAGGCACTTCTGAAAGGCTGTGCCCAGATGTGGGTTTTTTGAGGACAAAAAAGAAGGAGCTGCTGGAGAGGGTCCAGCAGAGGCCACAAGGATGATGAGGGGTCTGGAGCATCCCTCTGATGGGGAAAGACTCTGGGAGCTGGGCTTGGTTAGTCTGGAGAAGGGCAGAGTGCGAGGGATTTCATCAATCCATACCAATATCTCCTGTCCTCTGTGACAGGACAAGGAGCAATGGCCATTAACTAAGCCACAAGAAGTTCCACCTCAACATGAGGAAGAAATTCTTTCCAATGTTGGGGCAGAGCATTGGCACCGGTGCCCAGGGAGCCTCAGGAGGGGCTGAGGGAGCTGGGGGGGCTCAGCCTGGAGAAAAGGAGGCTCAGGGGAGATCTCCTGGCTCTGCACAGCTCCTGACAGGAGGGGACAGCCGAGGGAGGCTCTGCTGCAGGGAACAGGGACAGGAGAGGGGACAGCCTCAGGCTGGGCGAAGGGAGGCTCAGGCTGGACAGCAGCAGGGATTTCTCCATGGAAAGGGCGGTCAGGCCTTGGAAGGGGCTGCCCAGGAAGGCGGTGGGTTCCTCATCCCTGGAGGTGCCCAAGGAAGGACTGGAGGTGGCACTCAGAGCTCTGGGCTGGTGACAAGGTGGGGATCGGTCACAGGCAGGACTCGATGGCCTTTCCCAGCCTCCCTAATCCCGACTCTCCACGTCGGGACGCGCTCCCGGCGCCTGAGGGAGCTGCGGGGGAATGGAGCTGTGTGGGGAATGCAGATGTGGGGAAATGGAGCTGCGGGGAGAATGGAGCTGTAGGGGAATGGAGCTGCGGGGGGAATGGAGCTGTGTGGGGGATGGAACTTTAGGGGAATGGAGCTGCGGGGGGATGGACGGGTGGGGGGAGTGGAGCGGTGTGGAGGAATGGAGCTGCGGGGAAAATGGAGCCATGCGGGAATGGAGCCGTGTGGGGAATGGAGCCGTGTGGGGAATGGAGCTGTGAGGGAATGGAGCTGCGGGGGAAATTGAGCTGTGCGGGAATGGAGCTGTGTGGGGAATGGAGCCGTGCGGGAATGGAGCCGTGTGGGGAATGGAGCTGTGAGGGAATGGAGCCGTGCGGGAATGGAGCTGTGTGGGGAATGGAGCTGCGGGGGGAATGGAGCCGTGTGGGAATGGAGCTGCGGGGGGAATGGAGCCATGCGGGAATGGAGCCGTGTGGGAATGGAGCTGTGAGGGAATGGAATGGAGCCATGCGGGAATGGAGCCGTGCGGGAATGGAGCCGCGCGAGGGCGCGGCCAGCAGGCGGCGCTCCCGGCGGTGCCCGCGGGCGGGGCTGGGGGCGTGGCCCCCGCAGACACCGCCCCGCCCTCCGCGCTGTCCCCGCTGCCGCTCCGGGACGCGGCAGCAGCGCTGGCGCCATGGTGAAGATCGCCTTCAACTCGCCCTTCGCCCTCAAGGATGAGCCCAAAAAGGAGGCGGCCGAGGCGCTGGTGGCCGACAAGGTGCGGGCGGCAGGGGCGTCCCGGCCGGCGGCGGCGGCGGCGGCGGGCGGAGGGGGGCGGTGTGGGGGGGGGGGGGGGCGCAGGGAGACGGAGCCGCCGCCATTTTCTAGCGGCCGCGGGAGGCGGCGGCGGCCGCGGAGCTCCGGCTCGAGTGGCGGCGGCACCGGCTCCCCTCAGCGCCGCGGAGCCGTCCCGTGGCACCCCCGGGCCGCAGCGGGCGTTTGTGTCGCGCCGGGCCCGCGCCAGCTCCGCGTTTCCTCGGGGCGCTGCGAAGCTCCCGGCCCGGCCGGGGCGGCGCGGGGAGAGCCCCCCCGGGCCTGCGGCGCGTCCTCGCCCCCGGCAGCCGCGCTCAAACCTGCCATAAAGGGTTTTAAATAGAAACCCAGGCCAGCACCCTGTGGTTGGCTTTTCCTTCCCAGCGAGCTGCGCGTCGCTGCCTTGAGTGGAACTTTCCCCGTTTGTGGGAAATTTGTTTTGAAGGTGTCCTGCGTTTTTAGGGAGATGGAGAGGCTCAGGCTGTAGGTAAATATATCAGTGGCTCTAGACGGGTTAGATGGCATGGGCTGAGTTTGTTTGCAATTGGAGAGTAAGAAAATTTTAGAAACAACAAAACTTGTGGAGTTGGACTGTAGTTATGTTTTTTTCTTTTTTTTTTTTCTTCCCTTCTAAGCCGTAATCAGGAAAGCAGCTTCCCCATCAGCCTACACAGCCTCACCTGAAATAGCCTTCCTCTGGAAGGAGGAGGGATGCAGAGTGATTTTCTTGCTCAGTGCACTCTTCTGAGCTGTCAGTTTGATGCATGCACATTTAATACAGTAGCACTCAATTACAGGATCAAAAGGAGAGAAAGTGGGAAAACAAGGTAGATAAAGGATTTAAAATTTGAAGATGTCATTAGCCTGGCCAGTTTCTTGAGGACAAACTCCTCAGCTATTCCTTAGGCAACTGGTTATACATATATTTGGTAGCCCAGTACTGTGAAAGTTCTGACTGGAATAGTTCTAATAAGCATACCCCTTTTTTCTGTTCTCATGAGAGCTGCTCCTCTCAATTTGGAATATTCTGTGTGTTTGCACACATGTTTGTGGGATTTTAACAACTCCTCACTTTGACTTCAGGGCTTGGAGTTGAATATAAATATCAAGTTCATAATTTTACTGCAAGACAAACTTTTTGGAGTGGTTGTTAATGTCTTTTTTAGGTGGAATATTTGTGCAGAGCAAACAAGCTTAAAGGTTAATATTGGCTGGAACAGCACAATAAGAGTCCCCTGGAGTATCTGCACAAACCCTTGAGCTTGCTGCATATTCTCCCTGCAGGTTTTTGGGGATGTCAGCAGTGTTCAAGCAAGTGATTTTTCTTCTTGTCTCTTATCCCTCGTTTGCCTTGCTTGTTACAACTTAAGAGCTGCCTTTTCTTTGTAGGTTTTTGACGACTTTTACCTGCTTCTTTTGTGCAGAGGTTTTGTAACCTGCTCGAGCAAAATCTTGCTATTGTGTTCTCTTAGCAGCTCTGTCAACTCTTCCCTCTCAGGTTCAGCTGCCCACATTGCTGCTTAATATGCTCAAGTAGCTTTGCTTTGTTTGAAATAGGTGTAGTGCAAGTGTAGCTAATGAGATGTCGACATCAGCCCTGCGCTGGGATGGCTGCAGTGCCAAAACTGGTGCAGACTGGTGTGTTCAAGTAGGGACAGGCTGGATGAGTAAGGTGCTCCAAGGTGGAGGTGAGGGTGGGAGAACGGGGAGAGAACAGAATTAATCTCCATCTTACAGCTGCTTAACCCTGAAAAGAGATTTTCACACAGTGCCACAGAAATGTGGCATCATTCTGAGTTGGAACAGGGGTTTGGCTTTGGTTTTGTAGTTGGTTTCTTTTTTAACAAATGCTTCACATGCCAATTGTAGCAGCTTCTTGTGTCCTGCTGAACCAACATTTTTGTGTTTGGAGGATGCGCGAGCGGAATGTGGGAGTATTGACTTTCACAAAACAGCTTGGGGTTTGTTTCAGCACTTGCATAACTGATGGCTCTGACTTTTATGCTCTGCATCTTGCTGAGCATGGAAATATTGCAGCCCTGGTGATAATGCTGGTGCTTGTTGGGAACACGGGGCACTAAACGTGTTGTGTTCTGCAGGACCCAAATAAAGAAAGGTCGTGGAAGCTGCTGTGCCCAGCCACTGATTCTGGGAACACCTCAAAGGAAAAGATCTTTTACTGTGAAATCCGATTTTCTTCCTTCCTGACTGGGACAAAGAGCAGATCTTGAAAGCAAGCTATTAAATCCTGGAGTCAGGAATCATTAAAGGGACATTCTTGACCAAATATAGGGGTTATCTAAACATTTTGGGTTTCGTGGTTGTTTTTGTGTTTTGTTTTTTCCTTTTAAAGACTCAAGCCCAGTATGCGATTCCAGGAGGGAATGTCTCTTCTGATCGTTTGCTGTTTGACAGCACTTTTGCTGTTCTCTTCACTTGGCTTGCAGCTGGAAGTCTGGGAAGGTGCTGCAGGAGCTCTGGAAGGTTAAATTTTCCTTTCAGACACCACCTCTGCCTTTGCAGTGAGGATTGCACAACTCACCACCACTGGAGAGTAGTTTCCTTTGGGTGCAGTCATCTTTGTTTGAGAGAACATTGGGTGGGGGAAAACAAGCTGCTGGGAGAAGTTTCAGGCTGTTAGAAACAAAACTTCCCGAGATTTGGGTAGGAAAAAGGTTATTTTGAGGCTGCAGGGTAGGATGTGCCACAGGGAGTTGTTTTTATTTGGCATAATTGGAAGCTGTGTTTAAGCTGATGAGTTGTTTTCTTTCATAATGGACTTTGCTTGTGCATATCAAAAGTTCCAAAACCTGGTGACTCGTGTCAGTTGTCTGCTCCCCAGCCAAGAGACAAAGTTGCATCTTGGCTTCTTCTGTTAATCCAGCTTTGGGAGGAAAAGTGATAATGCACATGATAGTGAGAGGAGGAGGGGAAGAGGCCTGAAGACGCTGTGTACCTTTAATGACCTTGATCTACAAATCCTGCTTTTTGTACAACAGTGTGGCTGCAGCACAGGATCTTTTGTTACAGTTATTTAACTTATGTGCATCTCAAATAGTTCCTGGACAAAGGTTTGTCTAGAAAACATCCTCTGACTCAGAAAATACTCTTGGTGCTGTTTGAAAATTGATCTTAATTTGAAGCAGTAACATTTCATGTGAGTGTTTTATTTATGATGCTGACTTGTAATTCCCACACCTAGAAGAAATAGGAGACAGTGGATCAAAGTGAAGCAGTTGATAACAACTTTCTTTAAATTCAGAGCAACTGCCCTTTCTCAGTTCTCCCCTTCTTTATTTAAAGGACCCAGAAGTTGCCACACACAGGGGTGAAAACTCATCTGGAAGATGTCTCTTGACTCTGCTGGGCCTGGCGTTCATCTTGGCAGGGGTTGTTGTGGGTGGAGCCTGCATCTACAAGTACTTCATGCCAAAGGTAATCTGAGAGCTCTTTTTTTATTTAAACAGCATTGATATAAAAAATATATAAATGGATTATCAGTAGACTGGAAAGATGAAGGGGAAAGAAAGACGATGAGGACAGGGCGAGCGTGTGTCCTGTGGGTGGGACAGCCCCTCAGCAGACCGAGGGGCAGGGCTGAGGCTGCTGTGTGCATTCACTGCCTGCCCTTGCCCGTGTCGCAGCACAAGGTGTACCGTGGGGAGATGTGCTACTTGGAGAAGGAGGCGCGGGAGCGCGCGGCCGAGCCCTACTTCCTGCCCATCGCCGAGGAGGCCGACATCCGCGAGGACGACAACATCGCCATCATCGACGTGCCCGTGCCCAAGTTCTCCGACAGCGACCCCGCCGCCATCGTGCACGACTTCGACAGGGTCAGTGTGGGGCGCCCCCGGCGCCGGGATCGCCGCGGAGCTCCCGGCCAGCACCGGCTGCTCCTTGGCTCTAAGCGGGGCGGGGCTGACCCCGTGAACGCCGCAACAGAGGGATTAACTCTGCACGGTGTTACAGTCGCCCTGGGTGGGAACTCTGAGCTGTTTCCCAGAAAAATGCATTGCAGTGCTGCGCAGCTTTGTTGTGGGATAGCTGCAAGTGACACTTGCTGCTGGATAAAGAATCCCATGTAAATGGAGAACATCATAAATGTGAGTTAAGGGACTGAGGACTCAGCACAGTGTCACTGCAAAATGCGGAATTGCAAACAGGTGTCAGGAGAAGGGCATTGAAAAATCACTTCAAGCAGCTGAAAACTGGAACCTGACAGTGCTGGGGTAGTTGCTTGGAGTTTCTGTAAGGCAAAGAGGAGAGGGTGGCTTTCATTTGACTTTTTAATCAAAATTGTGTTGATAGTGTTAATATTATCCTCAGTCAGCTGTAAAAGCTCTCCGAGGTTGGTTGTAAATCCAGCCTTGGCAATGCAGATAGAATAAACAGATAATTCTGCAGTTCTTGCACTCGGTGGCAAGGCTGATGAGATTTTTGTAGGGACTAACACTTTTCCTGAAGAACTATTTAAAGGGAATCATTGTTTATCAGCAGCTGGATACCTTTTGTTTGAACGGTGCTTAATCAGACCTTTTCAGTTATGAGATCATATTCCAGATACTTCCTCTGTGTTAGTACAAACTGTACTCCTTTACTCCTTATGGCAGAAGCTGCTTTTATATTCAGCTTTTCTTGTCTAGGAAAGTTTTTTAAACTATTGCTGGTTTGCCAGAGTGGTAACAGTTCAGTTCTTACACGGGGCAGTTCCTGAATGCATCACTTTTGTAGTAGCTGTGAGTGATCTCCAGCTTTTTTAGTTTGCCTTGCTCCCCGTGGAATTGTATTCTCCTAATCAAAGCCCCCCTGACTAATTAAAAACTTGTTTTTGAAACAGCTTTTGACAGCGTATCTCGACCTGCAGCTGGGGAACTGCTACGTGATCCCGCTGAACACTTCCATAGTCATGCCTCCAAGGAATCTGATGGATCTCTTCGCCAAGCTGGCGGTATGTGGGAGCTTTGCTGCTGCCTTCTGCTGACAGACTGCCTTTGCTACGAGTGCTGGGTGCTGCTCCTGAACCCCAGGCCCTTGCTAGAACAGTCCTCCCTCCATCAAAGTCCATAATCCCCCAGCTCAGTCACTGCACTGAAGTTCAGGCCAGCTGTCAGTGTATATTATGTTGAGTAGATTCATGCCTAATGCTCTTATTAATACCTGGCTTTATGAGAGCTGAAAGCAACCAGCAGATAAGGTTAAATTTAGCTGTTAGAAAGGAATTTGATAAAGCTCCAAATATGATTGAAAGCCTAAACCTGAGAGTTACTCCCGGCTAGCTCGCTCACCCCGTGAGGGTTTTGCTGAAAAGAACAATGTGAACTTGTTCCCCAGTTATTGGCACTGCAGTGATGAGATCACCACAAGCATTTGACTCTTCAGTGACTAAAACCAGTGTTTTTCCAAGATGATTTATGGGTCAAGTTGATAGAGCTGGCTGCTGCTTCCCAGTTGAATGCAATACTTGGCTATCATGCATCAAATAGACTTTAAAAAAAAATAATTGGCTCTCTTACACCTGGTTCTAGAGGCCACTGGTCTAGTTTTGCTTGTGGCATTCTTTTTTGAAGAAGACAAGTTTTAAGTGTATGTCCCTGCCCCTGTTTTTAGGAGTTGGGGGGTAGGAAGCTGTTTCAATAGTGCTAGGAGCATCTGGTGAAGCCTTTTGTAGGTTGCCTTGCCTTTTTTATATTAGAATTACATTGCCTCAAACCTGGAGTCTTTCACAATATTTTGTTTCTCTTTTAGCTGCAAACTTTGTGTACAGATAAACCTGACCAGGTTCTGTTTACATTTGCTTCACATGAGGCTTGCAGAGTTGAGGTTAATTGTGCTTTGTTTGAATGTAACTGCAGCTGTTGGAAATGGCCTCTGTCAGTTTTTAACTTCGCTGGTGTGAGACTGGTTGAGCTCAGTTTATCTTGGTATTAAAACTGTGCTGCTTGAATCCCTTGCAAAGCAGAGAAATGCAGGGGTTTGTCCCTTGTTAGCAGCAGTCTGTGCCTTGAGGCTTTGTCTCTTCCAGACTGGCTCCTACCTGCCGCAGACGTACCTGGTGCGTGAGGAGATGGTGGTGACAGAGGAGATCGATAACGTGTCTGACCTGGGCATCTTCATCTACCAGCTCTGTGTGGGAAAAGAGACCTTCAGGCTTCAGCGCAGAGACCAAATCTTGGGTAAGTTCCCCTCAGGAAAAAGCAAATGTATTGTTTAACTAGGGAAGGGGTAAACCTCGGGGGTTTTTAATCTGGGAAATCTTGAGTGTTCAGCTGAAGCTGAGGCTGCTCCTGGCCCTGCTGGGTATTTCCCCTCCCTGTCTGGATGTGAACATGCTGAGAAAGTTTCAGTTGCACAATTACAGGTTACATGCCCAAGCCAAATTTAAGTCTGTTCCCGTTCCAATTTTTGGTCGAAGTTAAAAGTTGGTTTGACCCTAAAATTCATATAATCCATCAGGTAATGTGAGTCTCTGTAGGCGCAGCTTATTCTGTCCTTGTCCTATCTAAAACTGGGTTACAGGAGCAGCAAATAAAAACGTTTTCTTCTGCTTTACTTGCTCTGAAAAAAAAGTGATTGAACAGTGAGCTCCGGACATCCCAAACTTCCTCTCTGAAAGAGGAAGAACACTTCAGAGGAACTGCTGAGCTCTGGCTCTTTATTGCCTGTGTGCTCCTGCCACCCCCTGACAGGGACTAAGCTGAGGTGTCTGTGCTCTGACCTACTGGGACAAGGCCTGGGGGGCAGAAATCTGATGTTGTGAATTTTGTTTCACTGTACCTCAAAGCTGTTGGTATTTGCTGCTCCCACCAAACACAGTGAGCTAACCCTTTGTCAGTTAAAGCCTTTCAGAATGCAAATGTTTGGTTTGTCAGGACTCTCTGCTCTGGTTTGGCTGCCAAGCTCTTGGGCAAGAGTTTCCTCAGCCCAGTTGCAGCATCAGGAGCCGCATCTGCAGCTTGCTGCACACAACATCCTGTTGTGGATGGAAGCAAGGCTCCTTCTGTGGGAGCAGCAGAGGGGTTCTGTGTAGGGCACATGAAGGAACACTGAACACCCTGCCCTCATGGGAGGCAGAGGCGAGTGACTGTACTGTTGTGAGAATGATTTTGGGAACAAGGCTAAATTGACAGCTGCTGTGTCTATAGACAGCCCTGTGAAGTGTTTATGATGTTCCCTGAGATCATCCTGCTCTAACATGTTGTTGACATCTCTGCTGCAGAGTAAAAGATTCCTGCAGAGAGCTTGTACAAAAGGATTCTGCTAAATGGAAAATGTTTCCTGGTACAGCTGCAGTGCTGTAACTCTCCTTGTTTGCCTCTGGAGGGGAGAGGGTGGGAAATCTGATCCAACCGAGGAGAAAATTGTTCAGGGACAAGTCTTGCCTTGCCTTCCCCATCTCATTTCTAGCACACAATGTACGAGCTGTGTCACAGAAATGAGACTGCAGTGGAGAAACTCCTGGAACTTCTCTGGAAAAATCTTTATCATTTATTCTCATTTAGCTACTGTTGCCTTGGCCCTCAGCTTCTGTGGAGTTTGTGTGTTCATCTTAGATCAAACTGACTTCAGGTGCTCTGTCAGTTCCCTGGACTTGTAACTTGGAGGTGTGGGAGAAACCCAGGTCATGCTGTTAGGTGGGCTCTGGAAACTTCACCTCCATCCTGATGCCTTGGGATTGAAGGACAAGCCTGGATTTTAGGTGTTTATAAACCAAAGCAGTGCCCTGGTGGGGTTTAGAGCTGGTACTTCTCTTGCTTCATCTGAACAATTATCTGCTTACTAAACAAACTAAATCCTTCTGACTTACTGCAAATGGAAGTGATTGAGGAGAGCAGCTCTTTGATGGTAGGACTGCAGTGTTCCTGTCCCTTACTGAGCCACAGCTGATACAGGTAAGCTGCCTAGGTCAGACCCAGTGCTGGCATGTCCCAAAATAGAGAAAATCACTTTAATAGTGTTAGGAAGAACCAGAGTGAGGTAAATCCTCCCAAGTTGAAGTACTGTGCAAAGCACACCCTGATCAAATGCACTCTGGGTGAGGGATTTGGGATGGAAGACACCCCACAGCAGGTCCTGGTGGCAGCTCCTGGCTGGAGAAGCTCTGTGCAGTGAATGATTGTGTCTTGCAGTGATGGAAGGCTGGCAGAGCTTGCTCTGGGCTCTGGGTCCCTTCACTCTTGTCCTCTCTCGTCCCCAGGTGTGCAGAAACGGGCAGCGGAGAACTGTCACTCAATCAGACACTTTGAAAACTCTTTCGTGGTCGAGACAAAGATCTGTCAGCAGTGAAAGGTGACAGATGGGAGGTGACCAGGTCACACCTTCTTGGAGAAGTCAGCATTAGACATCGACTTCTGCAATTAAACCGTGCAGTGATAATCAAAAGCCTTATGCATTTTCTGTGTATTGCTTGTATTTCAGAAGACAAAGTCACCATTTCAGCTTTTGTTGATCCTTGGTATAACTTTTTAGTTGTCTCATGTAAAACTTAAATTTGAGTAAGGTTTTTTTAGAAGGCTAATATCAGTTTATCTGTTGAATGTGTTTGATTTAGTGTAATCTGGGAATGGCAGAAAAATATATATATATAAAAATGTTAACCAGTTCCTTGGCTGGAACCAGTTATGTTCACCTTAACTTTCACAGAATGATTAATATTAATAATCTGTGGTTTGCACATCTTGTGTAGTTCTGTAGAATAGCTCTGCACTCCGTATCCTGGCTCAAAAACCTTCCTGATCTGGCTCATTAAAGGTTTATTTTAACGACCATGTGTGCAGCATGTAAAATCCAAGCTCAGTGATCAGAAACCTTTAACACTACCCTGTTTCTTTTTGTGCAATTACTGTATTGAATTCGTATGTATATTTGGAACCTTCCCTGAGCTTATGTTCAGTTCTTCTCCCTTAGTTTGGTTTTGTGGCATTTAGTTGTTAGATTTCGATAGAGTTGCTCTTAAAGCTTGTCAGTATTTTTGGTTATGACTTGGTTTATCCTGTAACTTCCTATTTCCAGGGTCTGCTCTGGTATAGCTCACTTGTGAACGTGACTGTAGTTGTAAACTTAAACTACTTGGGCTTATATAAAACTTTTTAGATCAACTTTTTATGAGCAAGTAGCATTACTGCTGCAGTCAGAGCATTGTTCCCTTTTTTTGGAAAGCTGCAGTCTAAACAGAATGAAGAGTTAGTGTCCTGCAGTTGATAAACTTGAGAGTTTTATTAAGGGACTTTATATTGGCATAAATTCTGCAACCCTATAATAAATGTTTCTCTAAAACTTTGGTGTTTGTGTTGTGTTTGGTGCTCAGAGGTGAGGGGGTGATGCTGTGGGCCTGAGGCAGTGTGCACTGCTCTTCTCTTACCCCTCTTCCTTGTTTTTGAGCTTGTGAAGCTGAATTTCCTCTTCTGCTGCTGTGGAAATGCTTTGTGGTGCCAGACAAGCTCGAGGAACAGAGGGAAGAACAGACAGCTCTCCAAACAGCATCCCCAGGGGCGGCTCTGGGGGTGTTCACTGCAAGGACAGGGTGTATTTACAATTCATTTGAATATTGCTGGTGATGAGGCTGTCCCAGGGTGTTCCTGGGTGTTAATGAGGGGCTGTACAGAGGTTAATGAACCCTCAGCTTTGACCCTGAGCTTTGCTGGAAGCTCAGACACAAGAGTCCTGCCCTGAGAGTGCTGGGGCTCAGAGCTAAAGTGTTGCTGAACCCTTGGGGCTTTCCTGGAAAGTGCCTGCGATTGTGGAGCTGGAAGGAAAACAGGATTTTGCACAGAGAGCAGAGGGGAGGGAGAGGTGTCTGTGCTCTGTCGTTGCTCAGGAAGCTGCAGGAGAAAGGACAACACAGGAATTTTAGCTCAGAAACGAACACAGCTCTTCCCCTAAGGATGTGGCCCAAAATCAGAGCTTTGGCTCTAAAATAGGGTGTATAGGAGAATATTTCAGTAAGTTGAAGTATATAGTGAATTAAATGCTGTAGAAAGCTCTAATTCCTGTCACTGTGAGCCAGGTTCCCTTCACTCACAGGTGTTACTGGGAGAGGCAGCTGCCCTGGGAAGTTTTTCCTCCAGGTTTTGTTGTTTGGACAAGGGGTAATTTCCTGCTCCTCTGGATTGGCTGGGGGGATAACCAGGATGAGTTCTTTTGGAAGCCTTGAGTGGCAGGACTTGGGGATGTGTTGGTTGTAGAGAGTAAGAAGCACCTGCTTGTAGCACTGAGGTCTGATTTTCTGGAAAATAAAACCCAGGAATTGTTCCTTCCCCAGCTCAGAGTGTCCCTGCAGTGGATGCACCTCCAGCCAGGAGTGCTGGACCTGCTTCCACGTGGGCTGGGACACTTTCTGTACCTTTGGAACGAAGTGAAGTCAGTTCTTGAAGATGTTATTGGATGTTCCAGGCAGGGAGCCAGAGACAGGAGGAACAGATTGTTCTCACCTGCTCTGAGGTGAGCTGGGTTTGGTCCCACCTGTGCTCTACTGGCCTTGTGAGCTATCCCTAAGTGTTTTAGGCTGGGGCTGGGTGTCCAAGCCAGAATCCTGGAATTTGAAGGTATTCCTGGGATCTTCTAATGCTGTGTTTGGGTTTGAGCAGCTCCTCTGTTCAGCTGGGCTATAGAAGCAGGAAGGAGCACGAGTTGGAGGAGTCCTTTGCACCAGTAGATGGCACAGGCAGCAAACACTTGGGTGTAAACTGTGTATAATTGGTAAAAGCTTGGTGCATTCACCCAACAGACAATTTTTCAGCTATTTTACCAAAATTAAACCTAAAAGTGGTTTGATCAAAGCTTCATCTTGCTGGTGCTCAGTGTTTTTGCCTTGTTTTTATCTATAGTAAGGAACATTTTTATACTAGAACTTAACCTGTGTAAAACCCTGTTAATATCTGAGTACAACTGTACTGCAGACATGGGTGTTGTGACTGAGGGAGGGGGTGACACTGCAAAATGCAAACTCAGTTACTGGAAGAGCTTCATTTACATCTGTGTTTACTGCAAAAGCATCCCGTGTGGGCACGGGACAATCAGCAAGATCTCTGCAGGAACTTTGGGCAGCTTCCTTGGGGGAGCCAGCAGGTTCATTTTCTGACCAAATAAATTCAAAATTAGATGTAAATTCTAAATACCTTTTCAACATGAAGGTGGCAATGCGGTGCTTTGGATATTTCCTCTTCCAGCATTACATGGGAGTTCATTCGGGGGTTTTTAATCAGAAATACACGTGAGAAACCATTATTAAGAACACAGTTGCTTTTGGTCCTCAGAGGAGATGCTGTTGCCCTTTGCAGAACCTGCTGCTCTGTGTGACTGCTGAGGTATGGGTGGCTGTGGTGACAGACTCTTCCATTAGAGTGTGTAATGGTCTAAATTAGAACTTCATTCTCCTCCAGGCTTTCTGTTCATAAAAATCTGTAAAAATTGAACTTCTTTGCATATACAAATATATTGAGATTAAGATCTTGAGAAAAAAAATAGGGGTAGTGTGGAGACCTTTGAAAGACACCCTGAGGCTTCAGGCTGTTATGAAAAGGAGCTTTAGCACCTCAGACTTGATAAACTGCTCGTCTAAACCAGGCTTTTCTGGTGATAAGCTCAGCTCTGTGCAGGGCCCCCTGCAGAACAGCCGTGCTCGATGTGGCAGGGAGAAACTGTCACCTCCACCCCCAGCAGCACTGCCAGGCTCTGCAGGGCTGGGGGACACAGCCTGCTGGGACTCCAGCAGTTCTGGGCTGCCTCCTGTGGACTTTGTTAGTTCTTGGAAAAACTCCCCAAAATCCAGCTGTGCTCAGCAGAGTCTGGGGTGAGCCATGGCTGAAATCTCAGCACTGAGCACCCTGCACCTGAAGAGAACCAATGTCCCAGAATCTCAGGATGTTTGGGTTGGAAGGGACCTTAAAACTCATTCCATTCCATCCCCTCCCACAGGCAGGAGCTTCTTCCACTATCCCAAGTTGCTCCAAGCCCCAACCAACCTGGCCTTGGACACTTCCAGGGATCCAGGGGCAGCCACAGCTGCTCTGGGCACCCTGTGCCAGGGGAGAATTTCTTGTGTATATCCACATTTGCCATCTTTCAGTGTGAACCCAGTCCCCCTTGTCCTGTCTCTGTACTTCCTGATGAACATTCCCTCTCCAGTTTCCTTGTAGTCCCTTCAGACACTGGAAGGTCTCTTCTTCCAGAACCTTCTCCAGGCTGAACAGCCCCAGCTCTCCCAGCCTGTCTGCACAGGGGAGGGGCTGCAGCCCCTTGGCCTTCTCTGGACTCATTCCAACAGCTCCGTGTCCTCCTGATGTTGGGGGCAGCAGCACTGGACACGGCACTGCAGGTGGGGCCACGGCAGAGCTGTGTCGGACCAGATAAATGGGGTGCAGCCCCCCAAACCTCCACTCTGTGGCTGAATTACCGCCCTGGGAGGGCTGTGCTCGAGGTCAGCCTTGAAAGGATTAAAGCTGCTTTGCCTGTCCTAATTCCAGGCCGGGTGGGGGATGGCTCTGCTGCCAGCTGTGGCACAGAGCCCAAATGCCAGCACTGATTGAAGCTTCCAGGCTGCCACCAAAATAATTACAATATGGATAATTACAGTAACATTATTGCATTAACATTATTTCTTCATTATAAGTATATATTTGTGATATTACCTAGGCAATAGGATGGGTGTATTTCCTGTCTTGGGAGTAATTAGAGGCTCTCCACCTCCACTCCACCTCCCAAGGAAATTATTTCTTATAGTTTAACTATTCTGTTTACTTGAATGTAATTTCTCTCTTTTTGTGCTGTGACGGCCCTGAATTCCACCTTAACAGCTGTGAGAGTGAATTTCCTGTCTGCAGTCTCATTCTCACTGGGGATGCTGGTTTGTCTTGCAGAAATGTTTGGGCCCTACTGAGCTGTTCCATTTTAGGGCTTGTTGATGTCTGGAGCTGTTGTGGGTTAAATCCAGGGTGGACACCTGATTCTGGAGCACGGAACTTCCCACAGACCTAATCCCTTGTTGGTGTGGAACCCAGTGCTTTTATTCTGGAATGAGCGTGTCAGCATGTGGGATTCATCAGGAATGGATCCATGGATGGAGGAGGTTTAGATGGGATATTGGGAGGAAATCCTTCCCTGTGAGGGTGGGGAGACCCTGGCACATGGTGCCCAGAGAAGCTGTGGCTGCCTCTGGATCCCTGGAAGTGTCCAAGGCCAAGCTGGATGGAGCTTGCAGCACCCTGGGTAGTGGAAGGTGTCCCTGCCCATGGCAGGGGTGGAATGAGATCACCTGAAAGGTCCCTTCCCACCCAAGGCATTCCATGATTCTATGGACAAGCCCATGCTTTCCACCCCAAAATCCCTTGGGAGGGAAGGGCTGTGGAGGCTGTTGGGTTCTGCGGGGTGATGATCTCAGTGGTCACTTGGTGATAAGTAATTCACTCCTTTGGATTCTCTGCCCTTGGTGGTCGTAGCTTTTGTCACCTCATGTTCTCAGATCTTTGCACTAATTAATCCTTAATTTTTTTTTTTAAATAAGAGTGATGTAGAAGCCCCACTTCAGAGCACCCTTCCCTTACCAGTGTGCATTGTCACCTAGCCTGAAGCTGAAAGCAGTTACAACTTTGCCTCCTCATCTCGTGACCAAAAAAAAAACCCCAAACAGGCGGGAGGATCAGACTTTCACACACCCCGGGGCCGACAGTGCTGCTGCTCTCCCCCAGGAGGGGCACAGGAAGGGCTCTGTGCTTATCAGCTCCATCTGTGCCTCACCGTGAGCTGCTTCCCCCCTGCTCCCCTCCCCGCCCTCCTGCTGCTGCCGAGGAGGCGCAGGGCACTGCTGCATCCCTAAGGATGCTCCAAAGCCACGGCTCCTCCTCTTGCCCCCCTCTCTAGGGTTTGCCGTGGTGAGGCTGTGCTGGTGGAGGTGGCTGAGCACAGCTTGCCCAGGATTGTTGACTGCTAGGGCATTTCTCAGGCTGTTTTCCCCCTTGATTGAGGGAAAACCAAATTTGTGGCTGTCTGAGGAAAAAGTGAGCTGCAGATCTTCACAGACTTTAGAATCCCAGAATGGTTTGAGTTGGAAGGAACTTTAAAGCCCATTGAGTTCCAACCCCCTGCCAGTTCACCTCTCACTAGACCAGAAACACTTTGTGTTTCTCCAATAAATACCCCATTTGCAGATATATTGGATAATGTGCATTTTTCCTTTTGCAGACCCATGTATCCCAATATTTGGTTTTTTTTCTCAGTGGAGCTGATGGCTTCTTTCCACAAAACCCTTAATTATGCTTTCTCCGTATAATTTGATTTTCTTGGTTTTTCATTTCTATTTTCTTTGAAAAAAATAACCAAAACCCTCTTGTGCTTGAAGGCAAGATGTGTCCTCTCTGCAGAGCTGGGATCTATGGCTGAGCATGGTGGTGATTTGAACCAGATCTCACCAGGGATTTGAAGTCCCATTGGAGACTCTGGGCTGGGGCAGACAAGCCCAGAGGGAGAAATTTTGGGTGAAGGATCTCAAAGAACATCATGACACCAATGTGGGCAGTGCTGCTGTTCTTTTTGGGTTTGGGATGGTGCTGCTTTAGGATTTTTAGGCTGTTAAGCAGCAGGAACAGGCTGGGCTGTGGCCTTTGATGGTTTGTGTTGATTCACTTAATTAAGAAACTTCTCATTCAAACAGAACCTTGCAGCTCTCTGAGTTTCAGCTTCTGTTACACTCAGGTCTCCTGGGAACTTTCTCTGGAGCTGTGCAGACGTTTATGTGACCACAGGGAGTTACCCTGCCCTTAAATATCCACTGTCCTGTGGCTGTGCTTTGTCCCAGATAATGGCACTGGTCACAGGACTGGTGATCTGGTGGCACATGAGGGAAAGGAGTCAGCCAAAACAGGAGCTCGGCTGGGTTAAATCCTTTAAAATAAGTTTTTTTCTCTTGGGACTTGTGGGAGTGCAAGTGGGGAGGCAAAGCTGGACATTGTGGGTGGTAAAAGCCATGACCTTCCAGGAGCTGGAGCCTCACCAAATTTTTCCCTTTTCACAGCTCTGTTGGGCCCCTGGGAAAAGGGGAGATGAGCTAAGAGAGTCATTCTTAAGGTTCATTCTCACAATTCCTTATGGCACTCAGGCACATCATTGTGTTCATCCTGTCTTTGCTGGTTGCTTGGACTTTTCATTTTCTTCCCTGAATTCGGGGAGGAAAAATGGGAGTAGAAGGAAACTTGAGCAAAATGGTGTAGAAAATTTTTATCTTGGTGATTTGAGCTCAGCCTCATGGTGACCTTGGAGGTACCTGACCTCCAAGGAGCTCCATTCTCCCCTCCCTTTAAACTCATGGTGGCCCCTGTGGGTAGCCCAGAACAAAAACTGGCCCTGACAGGGTTGGTGTGACCTAAAAGACAGGAACAGAGCTGGAAGCAGGAACCAGAACCAGGTCTTCCCCTTTGAGGTAATGACATTACTACATTTTTTTCTCTATAATTTTGTTCTCATGGTATTACATAACCAAATCTTTTTTCTAAATGAGATATTTGGCCACAGCTGTAGATGGTGTAAGTCAAATTCTCAGAGTTTATCACCCCAAAGGCTGCAGCTCTTCTAACCTGACTTAACTGGCAGCATGAACCAGGCACTGCCCTGATGGATCCTGCTTATTTTTGGTCATATTTATCAAAACATCTCTGATAAGATTTTAGCTATTTATTTCTGTGTTGGATGGGGTGGGCTCATATTTGGGTCACTCTCTGGAGGTTGCTTTTAGTTACTGAGGTCTGAGGAACAGAATCCAGCAGTGCCAGGGTTGCTCTGGGTGTGCATTTACACCCCACTTCCTGGGGCCGAGGTTCATTTTTAACAGCAAAGTGAAAAAGGAAGTAAAAAAAGTGCAGTAAAATGTGTCAAAGCTGCCTTAACCCCAGCAGGAAAATCTAACAAGTTACAGAGAAACGGGGACTCTGCTCAGGATGTTGAGCAACCATGTGACAAAACAGCAAATAAAACAGTGCTGGTAAAAGAAAAGATGTATGAGAGGACAAAAATTCTGCTTTGGTAGGAGAAGCTGTAAATCAGCCCTTTTCATGGCAAAAGGAGCTCTGTGGGATTCCATGGATGGCTCAGGGTGGTGGCAGAGGATGAGGAGGGCGCTGGAAATGCTCGGGGGCAGGAGGTGCCAGGGGGCTCTGAGCTCTGTGAGGTGTCACCTGCCCCGAGGCTGGGGACAAATCCTGCAGAAGAGGAGGAGGAGAGGGCAGGAGGGAGGGACAGCCAAAGGTGCCATCATGGGGTGGCTCAAAGCAGGGAATTCATCACAGCAGACCTCAGGGCTTGCTGGGGGTTCAGGTTGGTGGCCAGGCAGGGGGGTGGGCTCTGATCCCATCAGGGAAGGGAAGGGAAGGGAAGGGAAGGGAAGG
>QUSF01000018.1:9890175-9981355 GCA_003676055.1 Chloebia gouldiae | reverse complement strand
TGTGCAGCTGCTGCTGGGCGATGGAAGCGGGGCAGGGTTGGAGCAGACCCAGGACTCTGCTTCCCCCTGACCCTGCAGCCTCAGCCACCTTGTGCCCTGTGTGAGTAAGGCTCCCAAAATGCTCACTGCTCATTCTGAGCAGCTCAAGCTCCCCAGGCATCCCTCAAACCGCCCCTGAGGCTGCACACTTGCCACAATGGCTTTCTGTTGGCCCAGCAGGAATTCAAGCTGATTCTTTGCCCAAAAACCACCTGTCCCTTCAGCCCAGAGCCAGCCTGGTGAGGGCACGGGCTGAGAGCTCAGTGCTTTGCTGCTCAGTGATAACAACCAGAGGAAACCCTTCCTGCAGAATAAAGGGGATATTTTGGGGTTTGGGCGCTTTTGTTCTCAGTTACATTCTCATTCAGATTCCCATTCCAGTGCTGCAGACCAGATTATTCAGATTATTTCACAGAGTCACAGAATATTCTGAGTTGGAAGAGACTCCAAAGGATCATTGAGCCCAGCTCATGGATCCTGAGACACTAAAAATACAGAGGCATGGCAAAAATACCCATGGTGTGAAAATCCACCTCCTGCTAATCTAAGGAACATCTTCATTCTGCAGTTGTTGGTGGCAGCATCCCCAGGGGTTGTGAGACAGAAGTGCCCTGGGGAGGGCAGGGAGGCGTCCCCTGAATTCATCTCCTGCCACCAACCCCGACCATTGCACCAACTTCCTGTAAAAAGAGATAATTAACACTCATTTGAGTAAGTGGCAGGGGGGAAGGCGCTGCTGCACCCACGGGATTTTCTGGGTGGAAAACTTCAACTGCTTGAGGTTTCTGTCACTGAACAATTTCTGAACTTCTGACCCTGCTCTATGTTACAACTTTTCCCCCTCAGGAGCTAAAAGTGACTTTGGGCAGGGGTTGGGCAGGGCCACCCCGGTCCCCTCCCATGGTGGCCAGAAGGGTCAGGGATGGGCTGGATTCCTGCAGCTGAAGGAATTCCCGTTATCCTGGGAAACCTGGCCCTTGACTTTTCTCCCCAGTGCAACAAGAAGAGTCAAATAATTTTGGAGAAGCATCTAAAATGTTCTGCAGGTATTCAAGAGGCATTAAATCCAGGTGCTGCCACATGTTCATGTGTATTGGTGATGCCAGGGGGAGCAGGAGACAAGAATTGCATTAAAAAAAACATTTTTAGAAATGATTATTTTATTATATACAACAGGAAATATAAAAATAAATATTTTTTTTGTCACTGTGAATGTGGTTTCCATGAATTATCAGTGCTTGCTCAGCCATTAGGCACTGGCTCAGATTCTTGTAGGGAAGAGGCAGTGGAGTTTTCTTTTATTATATGAAGAAGTTTTTGAAAAGAAAACAAACTTCTTGTGTTCTGACACTCTCTGGGCTTCACGTCATTTTCCTGCAATATGCATTTCCCTTATATAAATTATAAAACTACATTTGCATAAATAAAAAATGATACTGTCACAGTATTTTACACTTTCAAAACACTTCCATTGTAACATTTGCAATGTTCACAGAAAAATAACGTTTTACAAGAAGGTGCAAATGAAATACCAAAGTCAAGCCTGAAGTCTCTGTGGTTTCAATTTAAAGCAAATATCATTAAAACAACATTCACCTTTGAGCCTTTCTTAAAAATCTCTCATGGTAACTTTGACTTTGCTTCCAGGGATTTCTCATTACAGCAAACTTTGGAAAGGTTTGGATCCTCTGTTTGAATCCTGCTGCTGTTAGTGGGGAGTGGATGTGATGGCTGTGGGTCAGTTATCAGTGAAAGGGAAATAATTTGCCCCATTTTTGCTGAAAAGACAACCTGAAAGGCTTGATGGACACCTGACTTGAATAAATACCCTCCAAGCACAACCCCATGGTTCAAAACCCAAGGGGGTTCTGACCCTTATCTTTGCACCCAGAAGTGGGAACTGACAGCAGAAAAATAGTGTGTGGAAGCTTTACTGGCTGTGTGATTTGGGGATGGCATTTGCTACACCCCCAAATGAGGCTTCATTAATTATTTAACTGGGAAGTCCTTTAGGGCCACCTTCTGCTGCTCACTCCATGCTCAGCGTGGCTGGAGCGGGCTCTGGGCACTCTCTGGAGAATCAGTCTCTGCTGAATTGTCTTGTGCTTCAGAAACAGAGAATATTGTGGCATCCAGGGGTTTTTAGGATCAAATTCTTTCTACACAGCAAGACCCCAGAATCTTTTACTGTTTCTTGCTGACCAGGACGATGCCACGGGTGACAGTGGGACATGGTGTCACCTCTCCCATGGGTCCATGACCTCCTGCTGCCCAGCTGAGGAATGGAAATGCCCCTATTTCTATTCAGTGAAAAATTTGCACCTGAAGTATTAAATCAACACATTTTTGTTCAGGTCTGGGGTTTTTTAGTGAGGGAGGTTGTTTGTTTATTTCAACCCTCACTGAAAGCAGAAGTTTGAGTTGCTCTCAGTGTCCTGAGGGAAAAAATTCTGTCAAAGGCCAGAATTTAATGAATACTGGAAGTGCTGGCAGCTGCCTGGGAAGGGCAGCTCTAGTATTCCGTGGTGTCCTCCCCAAGCACGTCCCTGGAGTGCTTCCTGCCGTAGCTGAGGGGCTGGAGCTGGATGCTGTCCTGCAGATCCTGCCTGGAGAGGCGTCTCCTGAACTCGTCCGTGGTGAAGTAGTAGATGATGGGATCCACGCAGGAGTTGAGGCTGGCCAGGCACAGAGCCACGGCGTGGAACACCGAGATCTGCACGCAGCCCTCCCGGATCTGCCCGGTTTTCACAAAGAAATCCAGCGGGAAGCTGATGTGATAAGGTGCAAAGCAAATCAGGAACACCAGGGCGCAGGTGAGGATCATCTTTAGAGCCTTCTTCTTCTCGCCCAGGTCCCGGGAAGCAGAGTGCCTCTCTTTCAGTGATAAGATTGTCTTCCAGGAGCAGTACAGGATGGTGAGCAGGGGGGTCACGAACCCCACCAACTCCCCTATGGTCATCAGCGTGATGGAGGTGAGGAGGTCGAGTTTCTTGATGGGAAGATCCACAAAACAGGAGTTTTTATCCTCCTGGTGCTGCATCCTGAGGAGTGGGAAGGGCAGGCAGCCCACACAGACCACGACCCAGCCCACGATGCTGATGTAGACATCACAGACACGCCTGCAGTCACTGAATTTGAAGGGGTGCATGAGGAACAGGTACCTCCTCACGCTGATGCACACCAAGAAGTAGATGCTGGCATACATATTGACGTACTTCAGGTAGAAGCAGAACATGCAGAGACCTCCTCCGAACTCCCACGTGCCCGTCAGGTAGTAAAAAATCCTCAGGGGCAAGGACAGCACCTGTGATAAGTCAGCAATGGCTAAATTGATCATAAATATCACAGCCCTTTTAGTCTCTTTCATGTAGCCATAGAAGACCCACAAGGCCAGGGTGTTCCCGATGAGCCCGGGGATCAGGATCACCGTGTAGGTGACGGCGTAGTAGGCCTTCAGGTCTGTCTCGCTGCAGTTGGAGCTGTTGCTCATGGTTGTGCTCCAGCTCCGTGCTCAGCATCATAACACGTCCATCCTGCCTGTCCTGCAGCCAGGGGGGCCTCAGGATGCAAAGGGAACAGTCCAGCCCTGGGACCCGTGGGGGAGGCTGGGGTCACCGGCTCATCACGGGGAGTTTTGGCACGGGCGGAGTTAATTCCAGTCCTGCCCTCGAGCCCTGCTCCTGCTCCTGGTCAGAGCTCGCTGGGGTCACCTGCAGGATGAGCAGGAGGGATCCACCCCGGGAAAAGCATCGCTGTGTCCAAGAGGGCAAATCCTCACCAGAGCTGCGTCTCTGTCACCTTTTGGGTGGCATTTCAGCCTCTTCTCCCAGCACAGGCGTTCAGCAGCTGGAAGACAGAAAGGTGCAGTTGGAGCATTGCTGGGAGACAGGGGAGGAACAGAGCAAGAGTTGTGGGAGAGCTGGAAAAAGCTGGAGCACCTCTCCAGCAGAAACCTGTGTGGCTTTGGTGGTGCTCAGCTCTTGTGCTGCCCTGTCAAGTGGAGGTGCAGAACCACCAAGGAATAAATGAAAATTGTGTTCGTTTTCTGCTACAAACCTGGGGGTGTTGCTCTTCCTTCGTCCCAGCACGTGGTCAGTGCCAGACCTGCCTCCCTCTCTGGGGATATTCTCACCTCCCAAAAACTCCTGAGGGGAGCACTCACCTGGCTTCCCAGGAAAGCCCTCAGAACATTCCCACCCTCCCCAGCTGCAGGTGACAGAAGGAAATCTGCTCCTCGTGTAACCCATGTACACACAAACCTTTCCCCTGGTGCAGCCACCACTGCTGTGTCATGGGGTGGAAGTCCCAGGCCAGTGGCTCTCACCAAACCAGGGTCAACTTTTAAAAACAGGGTCAAACCCAGGTTCATCTTTCAAAAATAGGACATCAACCATCCTTTGCAGAACTACCTGCGCTTGATCCAATCTGACTTTCTCACAGCTGCTTTTTCTAAGCTTGTCCTTACCCAGCGTGCACATCTGAGGCTGTTGGTAATACCAGAACTGGTGCTAAGGAGGCTGGAGGTAGATTTTATTTAAAATTGCAGCCAAACAAGTGATGTTATCTGAATGTGTCAGACACAAAAAACCTAAGCCAGATCTGATAAATCTAGAGGAAATTCAGATCTCTGCCCAAACTGTCTCAGGTTTGCTTTGGCTTCCACATGAAGAATTATCCTGCAGGTCTAAGTGGGAGAAGTTTGTAGGTACCAACCCAGATGCCAAAGGCATATTTACTTAATTTAAAATATTTTAATGTTTTTAACTTAATTTTTTTAAATTTTAATTTTAAAGGTAAAATGATGTCTGCTCCAGTCCCTGCTGGTTTTTGTTCAGTGCTTAGGTAAAAAATGTGAACACTTATTTAATGATGGTCAACACTTGCTGGTGTGATGGTACCGAAACTTTGAAGTAGTTTTGGGTGGAAGCAGAAAATATGCCATAAAAGGAAACATGTCTATTTTTGTATTTTCTCTCACCAAGGAGACTGAGATGTCTTCTTTCCTTCCTTTTAAAGAGGGAGCATTTAACTCAAACAGTGGAGTAAAATGGCTTGTGAAATGATCCTGTTATGGTTCAGAAGTGACAATTAATAATATTTGTATTTTAACAATTTTTCTTATCAGTTTAAACTAGCTTGCCTCTCCTCTCCTGTTGGCAGAGGCTCCTGCCAGCCACTGAGGAAGACTCGATCCTACTCCTCTCCTGGCTGCATTCCCAGGTGGGAAAACCCACCTTAACTCCATCTCTGGGCCCTGGGACACACAGAGGGGAGGACAAAGTGCACTCTCAGCCTTTTCACACATTCATGTCTTATTTTTCCTGCTGTCCCTCAGCACCTGCCCTTCCCCATGCCCATCACACAGCAACTTTCCTGCAGCTCCATTCCCTGCCCCCTCCAGCTGCCCTGGGGCAGGGAGTCACTTGCAGGACTTTCTGCCCATCCCTGTGGCACGAGGGGTCCCCGAGGTCCAGCTGAAGGTGGGGAGCAGCGAGGGGGCTCAGCCAGGGCACCCAGAGGCACCCTCAGGGCTGGGGAGGGGGTGTAAAAAACTCAGCAATGTGAGAAATGGCACTTTGGAAATCCCAAGCAGCAACATCACAGAGTTCAGCCCTGTGTGCTGTGTAAAAAAACAGCAGGATGCTAAAAAAATCTACAGAAAGAGGAAATTTGGGGTTGCATGCTCTGTGCTTGCTTCCCCCTCACTGTGAGGGGGTGGGTGAGAGACTCTCCACAGGCACAGCCCCCTCCCCCTGCACAGCTTTTCCGCCTGATTTTTCCATGGGTACCCCCCAAATCAGCCACGCTGGGGCACTGGATGAAGATTTGTGCCTAACGAGTCAGAGCAGCAGGTAAGAGTTGCAGGCAGCCTAAAATCAGCTTGTTAGAGCTGGGTACATCCTGGGTAAAGCATTTTCCATACACTGGAGCACAGCTGGGTATCCATCTGCTCCCAGAGAAGCCCTGCAGGAGCTGGAGCTGTGGGAGCAGCCCCTTACCCTGCTCACAGCTGGGCTCTGCCCCACAGCCTCAGCAGAGCTCAGCACCCTCACCTGAGGCTGCTTAGGGGTGTCCAACCCTCGTTAGCAAATCCTGGGGGTTTAACCCACAGCAGCTCCCAAACCCAGCTGGGTGGGGGAGAGGCTTTGGGAGCAGCTCTTGGCTGGGCCCAGTTTGTGGGTGCTGCCCCTGCTGCTGCCTCGTGCCCGGAGCCCTCTCAGAGCTGGGATCTGCCAATGCCTCCTGCTCCTGCCCAGAGCCAGGTGATGGATGAGCCCGGATGGATCCTCCACCAAGCCCCAGATGGATCCTCCACCAAGCCCTGCCCCTGCTGCTGGCCCAGGTGAGCTGGAGGTGCTCAGTCCCCTCGTGTTCAGGGTGAGGATGTGTTTTAAGAACACACAAAACCCGTGACAGGGGCACAGCAGCAGCACCCTGGTGTCCCCTGCTCACTTACCCTCCTGGGGGAGCTGGGCTGGGCTGTGCCTGGCACTTCTCTTGTGTTTTTCCTTCTTCTCATCCACAACCTAAAATAAAAGCAGAACATGCACAGGGGAAACATCAAATAGAAATTCAGTTTCCTGCGAGAGTGAAGGCAGGGTGAGGGTGGCTGGGTCCCTCCAAAGGGGCCCTGTGGGCAGGAGAGAGCTGGCCCAGGGGTGGCCTTGGCTTCTCCCATTGCCAGCTTTGTTCTCGGGCTCACCTGAAATGCTGCTGGCCTGCTTTGGCAGGAAGTAGAATTTACAAGGTATGAACTGAAAATAGAAATGCTAAAACCAGAAACTGAATGTTGTATGGGGTTGGGTTTTTTGTTCTTTTAACAAATGACAGAAGAAGAGCCTTCTCTGCCTTGAAGCAGTTTTCTGGTAGATATTTGGGATTTTTCTGTTTCTCCATCAGAGCGATATTGCCTCTTGCTGTGCTAACTAAATTCCAAGAATATGAAGGGGAAAAAAAAAATGTTCTGATTTAATGCCATGTGAAATACTTTGCTTTTGCCTTTTAATCCTTTGCAAAAGCTCTTGTCCTCCTTTGTTAATATTCATCTTAGTTAAGAAGGGAATATAACCCAGAGCAGCAGTGCTGTGTGTCAGCCTAATCCCCCACCCTCCTTCTCCCTTCCTGGCACACCCTGATGTCCCTGGGAGATGTTTTGGGCACCAAAGTTGTAAGTTACCCCCCAAACCATCAGCACATGGTCCCCAGGGACACACAGCCATGTCCCTGTGCTGTGATAAACCTGTCCTCTTCCTCCCTGGTTCTAGCAGTGAAATGGAAATTGGCCCATGGAAAATCAGTGTGGTACCACTTGGGAAAACTCTTGGGACAAAGGGAGAGAGACAACCCCAAGGGAAGTGTGGAGCCGTGGGTGCTGGGTCAGTTATCCCTGTGCAGGGGGGATGGGGCTGCGTGGCCTCAAAGGCCCCTTACAGACCAGTCCCATCCCAGGCAGTGCTGGCTTTGCAGAGGCTGAGAATCGCTGGAGCTGGGGTTAATCCTTAAACTCGGCTGCTCACTCAACGATAGCAGAAAACACAGCTTGAAACGTCGAGGCTGGGTGTTTTAACTTCAGCCACCCCCCTGCTCTCGTTCGGATGCTCAAAGCATCCCATGGCACAGGAGCTTTTCAGTAAATGAATATAGCTGGGCTTACTCTGCATCTCCTCCCTTCTACCGATTTACTCGGGGAGTTACACCAGCTCTCTGGTGAAGGCAGGACCCCCCTGGCTGTCCCTGGGCTGTCTCATCCCCTCTCAGCACTCCCGGCAGAGCCTCACCCAATCTAGGGCTACAACAACCAAAAAAACCCCAGCTGAACCCCCCAGCCTGACCCGAAGGTAGCCGGGACAGAGGGATTCCAGCCGTACCTTTGCTGTCCCGGAGGCTGTCCCGGTGTGTCCCCGCGGGGCCGCAGAGGTGCCCACGGCGGGTCCCTCCCTCGCCGTGCCAAGCGGGAGCGGCGGGGCCGGGGAGCGGCGGGGAGCGGCGGGGCCGGGGAGCGGCGGGGCCCCGCTCTGGGGTCCCTGCCCGGGCTCCTGCCGGGACCACCCGCTGTCCTCCTCCTGCCGTGGTTTGCGCTGATGCTCTCGGGGTGCTTTGGGAGCTGTCGCGGCGGGGTTGGTGTCACCCCAGCAGCTGTTCCTGCTGCCAGGGGTGGGGTCAGGAGCCCGAACTCAGCTCCTGGGGACCCGCTGGCAGAGCCCCTCTGTGACGGGCGCGGGGCTGAGGGAATGAGAGCGTTTATCCATTATTTTCCTTCCCCGGCTTTCTGGGAAAGGCTCCTTCCTTCTCACCGGGGTGTTCGCAGTCCCCGCTCCCAGGGATTTTGGGGGATTTAGGGTCCTCCCCCCTGAAGCTGATCGTGGGCAGATTTGGGTTCCCCAAAAGCAGCGAGTTCTCCGCGGTCATTGTTTCATTCAGGGGATTCCCACGGCTCTCGTGGAGCAAACAGGGTGAGAGCCAAGCGCTCTTCTTTTCCAAGCGTGCCACGAAGCGGTGTCAGCTACGGCCACGCTGCCGGGCCGCCGCGGTCCCCGGCCATCGGCAGAGGGCAGAGCTGGCCGCGCTTTGAGGCTGAACAGCAGCGCTTCTCGGCTGATCCAGCGGAGGACTCGGCTCAAGGAGCATCAACAAGAATCCTTGCTAAGGGAGCAATGATTCAGTCGGTTAATTTGAAAAAGCGACTTTGCTAATCATTTCCAGATAAGTTCTGTAGTGATTCGCGACTTTTAAATTAGTATTTGTTCATTTTTCTTACACATCTCCCCAGGAGAACAGCATACATATATACATTATATTACACCTGCTCCTTCAAAGCATCGCTGATTTACTCATATCACAATTCCAGCTCAGGGTTTGTAGCTCTCTACACTCCTTTTTATGGCGGTTTACAGATTAACGGCTCTTACAGCCTCGCAGGGCGCAGGATTTGTCACCCTGTGGTGGCCCAGCCCCTCTCTAAGGCTCTGGGGACCACATCTCCCAAAAATGCAGCTGTGTGCCTGTTCCAGCAGCTGATGCTCCTGCTGGTTAAAGCTTCCAGCTTCGCTCTGAAGCTGCTGATGACTTGATGGGCTTTAATTAACGTGGGAGCCAGAGCTGTCAGCGCTGTGGGATCTTCTCTCTGCAGAGTTGTCCCTGAGGTGCAGGGCTGGGTTTTGGAGTGTTTTTGGGCTGGCAGCAGTGGGGGTTTAGTGCTGAAGGGGGCTTACTTGGTGCTGGGATCTCACTGAGCATTCTCAGAGGAGAATGCTGCCTCAGCTTATGTCAGTCCTGGGGTGTTTCCCTAATTTCAGCAGGATCTGAGATGCGAAACTTTCCCAGCACCTCCCACAGTTACCTCTGCCATGGTCTCATTTATTTCCTCCCCCTCTCCCCAAAACTGTGTGATGTGACACCCAGGGGTCCCCAGGCTCTGCCCCACTCCACCAGCATTCCCCTGTGGGAGCCCGGCACTCCCTGCCTCCCACGAGGATTGAGGGGGATGGTTTGGAGGTGACTTTATTAGACAAGAAAATTGAGGCCAGTCCCAGGAATCACCAATCCCCTGTGGCTGAGCAGCACCTGGCCTTGGGGATGGGCTCCTTTGCTTTTCCCAGCACGTGCTGGATTCTCTGCTTCACTGCCATTTCCACAGCAGTCAGCCAGGTTAGGGGAAGGCAGAGCCTGAGCTTGGGGCAGGGAGTGGCTGTAGGGTACTGAGGGATGTTTTGTTTCAAAACCACCTTGCAGGGCACCCCATATCCTGGTTTGCTGGTGCCATGCTCTGTGTGCATTGCCACCAGCATCCATCCCATTTCCCATCACATCAGGAGCGTTCCTGGGGTGTGGGGTGGGAATTGAGGGTGCATTTACCAGCAGGCAAGTGCCAGTCTCTGAGTTCTGCTGTCCCCAGGGAAAACCCTGGCCTGACCTTCCAATCCTGTTGCAGTTGTGGCCAACAAAAATCAGGAGGTCTTGGAGCTGGACATCAAATCACAAAGCAATTATTTTACAGCATAAAGTAAAATTTTAAGTTGTATTTTTCTCTTGTATTGATTATATATTTTATTTCTTTACTTACTTTTGTATCTTACAAGAATTGGAAGTTCTCAGTTTATCTAAGCTTGTGCTTCATGACCTTGTAGGAGCTCCTCAGAGAGAACCAGCTGAGTTCCTTCTGATCTGCACTGCCTGTCTTTAATAGAAATAATTCCTGGGAAGAAGTTGTCTGCCTGCTCTCCACACGGCTGGGGCTGTCCCAGGGGAAAGGAGCTTCTCGGGAAAGGGGGAGCAGGCGCAGGTCCAAGGATGGAGCTCCCGACATCAGCAGGGCTCACGTGGAGCCAGGGATGCAGCCGTGCTGCTGACATCAGGCTGAGGGCTAAACCTGCTGGATTTCCCTGCCCTGTGTGCCTGCAGCAGGAAATTCTCTTTAAAAACCAAAGAATCCCTGCAAAAGGAGCAGGGCTGGGCGATGGTGTGCAGCGTCTGCCAGGAAGGATGTGCTGGCTGTGCAGGGATGAGGCTTTGGCTGCTCCTTGGAGTGCTGAGCGCCCTCCCAGCACTGAACGCTGCCATGAATCCACACAGAATTCCCAAATCCTCTCCCCCGTGCCCTGAACAGGACCCTGGAGCATGGGAGGGGTGATGGACACACCTTGGGGCTGTCACACGGTGCTGTTCCACCACACCCCAAACTTGGGCTTTGCAGGGTGTTGCTGGCTGAGCACATGAATCAAAAAATTGGACTGGGGTCTGATGAAATCATGGCTGTCTGTAAAACGGCTCCCTGGCTTGGAGAACGGCTCCCTGGCTTGGAGAACCACTCCCTGGCTCGCCTGGGTTTGAAGCAGCAGAATTCTCTTTGAGTGTGTTTGGGCTGTGCTCAGGGTTGGAGCTGTTGGTGTTTGTTCCCTTGCCAGGGACAGAACTTCCCCTCTCCAGCACGAGGTGGGTGGGAGGAGAAGCTGCCCCTGCCAGCAGCGGTGCCAAAAGTCAGGAGAGGCTCGATTGTGAGGGCTCCACAGAGGCTGAGTGGTTTTCCAGAGGCAAAGGCACTTTGGGGCTGGACTGGGAGCATGTGGTCATGGAGGGAGGATAAAGGTATTTTTAGCTAAGAGAAAAGCAGCTCCACTCCCTCCCTTTGGGGCCCTAAAAAGTGCCGTGCAAGGGACAGCTTGGATACTCGCAAGTACTGCATAATTTTAGGGATGTGTAAGTGTAAGTTTAGATGGGATCTTGGGAAGCAATTCTTCCCTGTGAGGGTGGGCAGGCCCTGGCACAGGTTGCTCAGAGCAGCTGTGACTGCCCCTGGATCCCTGGAAGCACCCAAGACCAGGTTGGACAGGGCTTGAGCAGCCTGGGACAGTGGAAGTTGTCCCTGCCCATGGTGGGGTGGGACGAGCTTTAAGATCCCTCCCAACCCAAACCATTCCATGATGATCCTACAACTGATAAAGCAGGAGCCTGGCAGGCACTGGAAAAGCAGGAAGCACCAGTTTGTACTGGACAAGGATGTTCCTTCAGGGATTGATTTACAGAGAACCCAGCAAAATCCCTGCTGCCCAGGGTGTCCCACCCTGCCAGGGATTTTCCTGTGCTGGCCGTGCCTGAGGCAGGCACAGCCAAGGGAGAGTTTGCTGTTGAGTCTCCATGTGACATTAGGGAGAGTCTTGGGTTCGCCCTTTCCTGTTCTCTGTTTGGAAGGGGCAAGCTGCATTGCAGAAATGTCAGAAAAGCAATCTGAAAACAAACTGGCAAAGTCCCAGTGGGAACTGGAGCTCCTGGGAAACCTGGGCCTGGTGCTGCCAGTAAAGTTGGAGCCACAATCCAGGATTTGCTGTTGCTCAGGGTAGGGCTTATAAATGACCTGTCTGTGGTCATTCAGGGCCACCTGGATGTCCAGCCCAGCTCCTTGGGGTTGTGCTATTCCCAAAACACCGGGGAAAAGCCACAGTCCTGGTGAAGATCCTGCTGGACAAGATCCTGGCTTGTCCTGTCTGTGGGAGCTGCCCTGAGCCAGTCCCGGCATTGGTGATGTTTTCTTGGGTTTCCTGTTTTGCCTCGACATTCTGTTGGGTTTGGGCCATCTGAAGCAGCATTTTTCCACCCCTGGAAGCTCTTTTTTCCCCCACCAAGCAAACAAGGAAAACATGGCCTTTTGTTATTTATATTTTTTGTGAGAGGAGGAGGAGATTTGGGCCAGAATGAGCCCTAGGGCAGCAGCTTTTCTGCCTGCTCCTGGAGTTTTCTGCCTGTTTCTGGCACACTTTAAGTACCAAAGCAAATTCCTCCAGTTTGTCTGGGTCTCCCATCTGGTCTCCCCCATCCAGCCTCAGCACCCATTCCGTGCTTCCCATAAATGCTGCACGGGGTGGAAATGTGTATCCAATCATGGGAAAAGCTGTTTTCTATCAATCCCTCTCTGCCTACACGTACTTAAAAAAATCCCTGAGGGTTTTTTGGGAGGAGGAGATCTCAGAGACTGGAGACTCTTCAAGGATTCTCTGAGCCCCAGAGTTGAGTGTCCCCCCCAAATTGTGTCACTGCTCCGACAGCAGATGTGGAGCATAATGAGATTATTTCCAAGCACTTAAAATAATACTCCTGAAGCTCAAATACACATTGGGATAATTTTATTTCCTCAGAGTTTGAAGCTTTCAGGTTGTACTGGAGTCAGTTTTGTAAATTTTTTCAGTACCCAGTGGAGGTTGGGATGGTTTTTGGTGTTCAAAGCAAAACTGAAAGTTTGGATAACATCTTCATGTGCAACCACACACGTCAACAACATGACAACACAAGACTCCCAAGAACAACACAAGAGACACCAATGACAGGTCCCTGTTTTTGCAGCTCACACCAGAGCTCTGTGAGTTAATGTACCCGGGGAGGCGTCACATCTCCCTTTTCCTTGTGGCATATCTATTGGAATTTGTCTTCTAAATATTGATCCCCCATAATCAGCTAAGCACCTGCAGCTCCCAGGAGCCAGGTGGATCCTTCTGCTCGGCTCTCAATGCCTTTTCCAGCAGTGTGAGCTGAGCCCAGTTTGTTTGAGCCCTCCCTTACAACACTGATGTGATATAGGTTAATACTCTTTGTTTGGTTACAATCTTGCAGTCCAGATTAGGCTGCATTGGACCCAGGTGATGGATTTTTGTAGTGGAAAAGTTCTGGTTTATGTGGACATAATGAACTGTCCTGATGCAGAGCCCCGTGTGAGCATGGTGGATGCTCCAGGTGATGGTGGCTGTAGGTACCCAGGATCAGGGCTGAAATCCCCAGAGCTGTACCAAGGCTGAGCCTCTCACTCACAGCTCGGGGTTCAGAAGGATTCCCAAAAATGGCAAATATGCAGAAGCAGAGAAACACCTGAAATGAGGCACCTGAACCCACTGCGGTTCAGCACAGGGGAAACTTTGGCATCAACAATGGATTTTAAAGGGATGGAAGACAACAGCCCCCAGCAGCAACAGCACAACCAGCAAATCTTTTGGCATCACAACGTCCTCATGGATCAGGTCCCGGCATCTGCGGCACACAGGGACAATTCCAGACGGATTTGGAGAGCAGCGCAATCCTCACTGCAGCTCTCAGAAGCCCCTGCATGGACGGTGCTCTCACGAGATGGACTCCAGCAGCAGCTCATCAGGTGGCACAGTGGGGATGTCCATGCTGTTTATTTGGCCAAAGAACTTGGGAAGCGACCAGAACTTGAGGCGAGGGAGATTCCTCTTCCTGAGGCGGATGTCGTGGGCAGTGTCGGTGCCGGAGGCGCTGCTGCGGCGGGGCGGGAGCCGCGTCCTCAGGGCCACGCAGCCGTGGCGCAGCAGCTGCGCCTGGAACTCGGAGGTCATGAAGTAGTAGAGGACGGGGTCCAGGCAGCAGTTGAGGCTGGCCAGGCACAGGGAGATGGGGTGGAAGCGCAGCGTGCTCCGGTGCACGGCGCAGTCCCGGATGACGTTCTCGATCACCATCATGAAGAAGGGGAAGTTGATGTGGTAGGGCGTGAAGCAGATGAAGAAGACGGCGGCGCACATGAGGACCATCCTCAGGGCCTTCCGCTTCTCGCCGGCGTCCTGCAGCGCCGTGGGGCCCTCCCGCAGGGAATGCCACATCCTCCACGTGCACCAGGCGATGGTGCTGAAGGGGATGACGAAGCCGAACAGCTCCGCCACCGTCACCAGCGCGATGGCGGCCCCCGGGCTGAGCTGCTTCACGCCCAGGTCCGAGAAGCAGCTGTTGATGGAGTTGGACAGGGATGGGCTCCTGACGATGATGAGGGGCAGGCAGGCAGCCCCCACCAAGAGCCAGACCAGGGCGCTGATGGCCACGTCGTAGCGGCGCTTCCAGCCCTTGGCGCGGAAGGGGTGCAGCAGGAAGAGGTACCGCTGGATGCTGATGCAGCTGAGGAAGCAGATGCTGGCGTACATGTTGAGGTACTTCAGGTAGAAGCACACCTGGCACAGGAAGCTCCCGAAGGGCCAGGTGTGGTTGATGTAGTAGTAGATGCGCAGGGGCAGGGAGAGGACGTGGGCCAGGTCGGCCACGGCCAGGTTGATCATGAAGATGACGGCTTTGCTCTTCCTGCTGAGGAACCGGCACAGGACCCACAGGGCAGCGCTGTTGGCCAGGAGCCCCGGGATGAAGATGAGGGTGTAGGTGGTGGCGTAGAGGGTGGACTGGAAGGACATCTGTGGGTCAGAACAGTTCTCAGAGGACACGTTGTTCTCCATCCTGGCCGGGTCTCTTCACTCATGGGGTGGTCACGGCAGGAGGAGGGGATCTGGAGTGGGGAAAAAGATGCTGTAAAGCCAAAATCTCTCCATGAAGTAAGTGTGCTTTAGGACAGAAGAGTCAGTTGTGTGTGCAAGTCAGTGCGTGGGGGGAAGAGTGACCCCACTCCCTGGGAGTGATTCCAGGCATCCTCCACCCTCTCCCACAGAGGCGCTCTGTGGGATCTCGTGAGATGCCCCAATTGCAGTGAATACCCTCAGCTCTGTAACATCCATCTCTTGATTGCCAGAGAGCTTCTGCAGCTCCCCGGGTTTTCCAGAACCACTTTTATTTTATCAAGTTTCCATCACACTCTGTCAAATTGGTGCTCCATATCTACAAGCCATTTCAGCTGGACTGTAAATAAATAGGGATTTGAAATGGATTTTGGCACTGTCTTTGCAGATCCATGCAGGGATCTGATGTGAATTGGCAGCAAAGGCAATAATTAACATCCCCAGGCAGCTGAGACCAGGGGAGAGCTGCAGACAGATCCATCAGCTCTGGCTCCAGAGTTAAGGCTGGATTTATAAGTTAATAACTGGCCAAACACACGCCAGTTGCTCTGCTGGTCCTGCTAACTCAATTCTGCCACTCCTGGCACATTGTGCAGGCATCGTGCTGGAGCAGCAGGAATTATCCCTCAGCAGCAGGAATTATCCTTCAGCAACTGCTCAGGACATGCAGAGAGATAAATACAACTCCTTTCTAGTTAAAGTAGAAATTCTTCTCCTCCATTTACCCATCCCAGCTCACCCAGTGCTGAGAGGATTTATTAGCAGGTCATGGGGAGTTCAGGTGCTCCTGCTGCTCTCTGGAGAGTTGATGGATTTTGCCATTCATGAGCAGATCCCATAGGAAATAATCTGTTCTTTTGGGAAGAGGGGGCTTGGAAATGGAGCCTGTGAGAGGTGGGCAGTCTGCCCTGCCCTTCTCTGCCTGGAGCTGGGGCTGGCAGAGCCCTCAGCACCTCCTGTGTCTGTCACCCAGCCCCTCATCAGCAGTAATTAATTAAGAAGCAGCCACAGTGCTGTTTCCCAGAGCCTGATGTTTGTCACAGGGATGGATTTCCAGGAACAAATCTATCCCAATGCTTCAGGGTACAGGATGAAGTCTCCTCCATCCTGCACCTCCTCACCTGAGCAGATCTTTAGTGGGGTTACCATGTTTTCAGGATCAGCAGGGAATCAGCATTTTAGATATATTTTTATGTGCAGATAAATATCTAAAATACAGCCCCGGCCTCTCGGCTGGCTGCTCTGATGTCAGCATGGTCAGTGCTCCCACCCTGCTTTCCAAACTGAGACTTTCCCAATCTGCCTTCATGTTTTTCCTTGTTTTTCCAGTGGAACTGGAGCTGCTGAGTGAGGGCACCTCTCGGTTGCCGACTGTGCCAGAGGTTTGTGATTGCTCCACTGAGTTGGGAAAGGCAGGGGAGAGTGGACATCTGTGCTGAGGGAATACTGGGGAGCAGCTCCTTGGTCCCTGCAGATCCCTGTGCTCCTCACCTGCCCAAAAATCCATCAGGGACTTGTGCCCTTTGCACTCAGTCTGTTTAACCCAGGCAAAGGGGTGGCAGGACTTGTCTTCACATCCCTGCAGAAAATAGGGAGGGAAAACTGCCAGGGAGCGTGGGGAATGCAGCTGTTCCCAGCTCCTGTCACAGCTGTCCAGTGACAGAGGTGGCACTTGGTGTGGGCTCATGGAAAGGGTCACAGAGCCCCCGGTGTCCCCACCACACAACTCAGCCCCAATCCTACGCCTCTTCCATGGGGAGCCTCCTGCTGGTTTTCTCCATGTTTTTGTCTCTCCCTGGGAGCACAGGAGTGCCTGCTCCTGGCGGGAGGGCTGGCTGGCACTGCTGGTACCCAACACAGCTTTGGAGGGCACTGGCAGGAAAGCAGCAGAGATCCCCACCCTGGGCTGGGGTCAGGCCAGGCTTGTCACTACAACAATTCCTGGGAAGGTGGAGTTGTAAATTTTTTATTGTTTTCCAGTTTTCCCTTTGCCCCATGCCCCTCCAGCTTCCTCCTGCCTTGCTGGTGGTGTCAGGATGGAGATGTTCCTGTAGGCTTTGTCTGGAGTTTTGTTCAGTGCCTTTAAAAATCTTCTATAAAATATTCCTGCCATTCTTTGATTATTTTCCCATTTCATCCACACATGGATTTAAACACGGGCAGGAGCAGGGAGTGGTTTTTTTTTTGGCAAAGCTGAGTTTTAATCAGCTGAAATTCCACAAGGGAGCCCAGTATCAGTGCCCGGGAGTCAGAGCACTGACTATGGATGCAGCCCCGCCATTCATTAAACATCAAATAACTGCAATTAATTAGTAGGTAAGGCAGCTCTTAGAGCACCCGGGGCTGATTTTTTGGAGTGTTCCTGGAGGCGAATGTCAGCACTGGAAACCGCCCGGCCCCTGTGAATCAGCCCGGGCCCCACCCAGCCCCACACCACCGGGGTGTTCCTGCATTTGCTGCTCCCGATCCATTGGCAAACTCGTCCTCATCTTTTCCATGGGCTGCTTGGACAACCCAGGCTAAAGCTGAACTCCAGGCATGGCTGGGGAGAGCCCTCCGAGCTGGGGGCTGGGGGCAGAGCTGCCTCCCTTCAGGGCTGGAGATGCTGGAGGGAAAAGAAGGCTTGGGGAAAAAAAAAATTTAAAAATTAATAAATCCACTTATGGCTTGAAATGAGGTCCTGGTTTAAGTAGTGGAGTTTTCTGGCCCTGGGGTTGTAAGCAACAATTTTTTTTTGTTTGTTTAATCTAGGCACTAATAGGAAATGCGTAAATAGAGCTGGTCGCTGATGGCAATCTCCGTCAGTGAGGACAAAATTGAGGTTTTTTCGGCCAAAGCAGCCTCTCCCCATGTCCTCCCCCCGACCCCACCTGCCCCAGGCACTGACTCCCCTCACCCACCCTCGGAGACAGATTTGTGGGCGCAGCAGAAGCGGCTGAGGATGTTGCACCAGCTCCTGCCCGATACCATCTCTTGAAGAATTACAAAGAAGTGATAAAGTTGCTAAAAGTGCGCAGGTTTCAGTCTCCTGAAGAAAAGAGCAGAAACGGCACTCACCTTGCTGTGCTTCCCATGCTGCGGGGGGGTCATAGCCGTGCTAGGGAGCAGAAGCCGCCAGCGTCCTGCGTTTATTTCCCTCCGCTTTTCTCAGCAATCCCAGCGCCTCCTCGCCTAACTTCCACATGTTCTCGGAGCGCTGGAATCCTGCCGGCATCTGCAGCCCGGTCCGGTGGCTGCGGAGCAGGAAATCCTGTGTTTTCTTTCTCTTCTCCACACCAAACGCGTGCAGTTAATGACGTTAAAGCCGCTGGGAAGGCGATGACGTCGTTCGGTGCCCTGGGTTGGAGACCACGGAATTCTGTCCCCGCTGGGCACAGGGGCTGCGGGAGGGGATGGAGCCCTTCCCTCCGGCTGCTCCTGCTCCTCTCCACGGTCGCTTTGCCCGGGGAGAGCTGTAAAATACAGAAGCAACCTCCCAATAAGTGCTCGCTGAAGGAAAAACGAGCACTCTGCCAGTGTAAGTTACTGGAAGGGAGTAATTTTCCCTCATTTTCTTGGAAGCTTGGTTAGCCTCAGACTATCAAGGCTGCAGGCTAAAGCTGGAGGGTTTGGACTTTATTCCTGACATAATGTGATGGTTTAAGGTGGAGACTTCCCCAAAACACTGTTGTTTAAAAAAACCCATACATCCATCATTCCCAATCTTTTTCTTTAATTCCTTTAATTCCCTTCCTATACATGTGCACATATAAAGAGTTTTTAGCTGTTTTTCTGCCTGCTGACCATGACTTCCTTTCTTCATGGCTGAAGAAGTGGTGCAACTTCATGTTGTAACTTCTTCTGAGCTGCCTCTTTTCCAGCTGAGCAGTTTTACCTGATATCCATGGTCACAGCTCATAGCCCAGGGCTTGTACAGATAATTTGGCTGTTGGCTACTTTGCCCTCCTGAAGGTAGCATAAAAAATAGAAATATCCTTACCCTATGTTTTGTAAATGGTTCTGTGACCTCATAAAATTAACTGGAACAGAACTGTGGAAGAGAAATGAAAGAAGGAAGATAATATAAACTTGTTACCAGGTCAGGGGCTGGGGTCAGGCGTGCACCAGAGCTCTGCCACCTACTCAGCTGCCAGGTCTCCTTGTGTCAAGAAATCTCAAAATCTGAGAGAGATTTGGATTGGGGACCTTAAAGACTCTCTGATTCCAGCACCCCTACAATGGGCAGGGACACCTCCCACTATCCCAAATTTTTCCAAGCCCTGTCCAGCCTTGAACACTTCCAGGGATGGGGCAGCCCCAGCTTCTCAGGGCACCCTAAATCCCCATGGTTCTCATCTCAGAGGATTTGGGAGATGCAAGAGCTCTTTGTCATTCCCACTTCTCTTCCTGTGCATCTCTTCCAGCAGCTGGTGCTGATCCTGGGAAGGAGGAGCAGTGCTCGTGTGTTTGTGGAGTGTTCAGAGAGCACAGAAGGGAGGCTGGCACAGTGCCCCATCCCTCTCCAGGGGGCAGAGGTTAATCCCAAAGTGAAGAGGCTGTTTTATCAGGATATCCTGCCTGGGACATCCTATTTCTGTGTCTGCAGCAGCGTATCCAGCCATCCCTGAGCTCTATTTTTAGGTGTTTGTTTCCAGCTGTGCTGCTGGGGAGGGAAAGATCAGTGGATGTCAGAGCCAAGCGAGGGCCTTGTAACCAAGCTGAGCCATTCCTCTGCTCCTTGGCTTTTTGGAGAACTTTTGCAGAAGATCACAACACCTGGCCATGAGGTGATTGACAAACCTCAGGCCTCATCCTTCCACACACACCTCTCCATTCTTCTTTCAACTTGAGCATGTTTTTGTTTAGCATTTCTGTTTCTCTGGCTCATCCCCAACGCTAACGTGCCTTTCACACTTGCCAATGTTCTGCTTTCAAAGGCAGAAGACACAAAGGAACTTTTAAAATAACTCTTAAAATAAGTATGAGACTTTATCTAAGGCCTCCAGATAAATGTCTCTTCTCCTGCAGCCTGGTATCCTGTGGGCAGGGGGCCAAATGCAGATGATCAGCATCTCTCAAGAGCTCAGCATTGAGAATATCTGACAGGATGCACCTGAAGGATGTATGAAAAGCAGGGGGAGGAGGAGGTTTGTTCACACAAAGCAGCTTCACCCTTGTGCAGGGAGCTGAGCAGGGCTGGGTGAGCCCCCAGCTCATTGTCCCTCTCACTGCCACACAGAGTTCTCTGCATGGACAGCATTTTGGGGAGCTCTAATTTATTTTACAGCAAATAATTGTCAATGCATCCCTTACTTTTTGGGTTAAGCCTTTGTCCAATCCACAAACCCAGCATTTTTGGTTAAAATGTACCAGTCATCCTCAAAATGTTTTAAGTGCGATGAAGTGGTTTAATGTTTTTTGAACTGCAGGGTTGTTATCCTGCATTTCCAGCATATTTTGTTTTTTCTCTGGGCAGAGAGCTGGTAATTTCATTAAATGGAAGCAAGAGGTACTGCAAGATTCCGCAGCTCAGAACCTGAAGCTGCAGAAAGGCTTTAAATCCTCAGGAGTTTTTTTCCATATATGTTTGTTCTCATACATGGGAGAGCCCTTTCACGCAGGATGGGAGGTACCAGAAATCTGCTCCTGGTTAGGATGGGGTGGCACTGCAGAGAAAATTTGCTTTTGCTAAAAGGTGAATGGCTCATGTTCTAGAGGAAAAGAAATGTGTTTGCCCAGGGCTGTGCCTTGGAGATGGGCCAGTGCAGGTGGCTTGGAGACCTCACCACATCTCCATCCTGAGCAGTTCCCTTCAGGGTGAGATGCTCCAACCCCAGGAGCCCTTCAGATCCACCTTTCACACCCATGTGGAGCTGTACCAAACCTTGGTTTGGTTCAAGTCTGCCTTTCAGTGGCATGTCTGTTGAAACAGCTTTTTTGTGTCTGCCTAAGAAGGAGGAAAAGTCTTTTTCTACTTGTGAGTTTGAGCAGCAGGACCAGCACAAGAGATAATCCAGGAGCAACATCATGAAATTATATTTCCTCTTGTCAAAATAATAAACATGTTTTTTGGTCACAGGAAATGGGGTGAATTACAGGAACCTGAGCCAGGCTTGTTGTGCCTCTGATAGTGTGAGGCAAAGCAGCCCCTGCAGCCCAGATCCTGGGTCAGATCCAGTACCAGGCAGCTGGGAAGGCAGCTGGAATACTCTCCTCCTCACTGGAATGCCTGTTTTCTTCTCTTGAGATGCACACTGAGGTTTTGGAGGCCTGGACAAAAGGGTTTGGATATCATGCATGGGTTTGTGGAGGCCAAATGGATCATCCTGGACTTTCAGAAAAGTGCAAGTTTTCCCTGATCTCTGTTCTGAGCTATTGCTCTCTAGGCTGGCCCATCCTGACTGACTTTCCCTGGTGGTTTAAACCCTGGCAGCTGAACCCCACAGAGGTGGCTTAGCTCTACCCCAGCCAAAACCAGGGCACTTTCCCCCACACCAGAAGAGACTTTCAGTCAGAGTTATCTGATCCCCTGCACACCACAAGGTTGAAAGAGTTGAATGTGTGACTTTTCCTCACAGGCTGGGGCTTCAGTATGGAACAGGGGCATTTTGGGGAACCCAAGGGAGTTCAGAGGGTGATTGAGGCAGGAATATGTGGGGAACTCACATGCTTGGGGATGCCATCACGGAGATGGAGAATGTTATCCCTGATGGAGACACCAAACCTTTGCTAAAGTTATGGGCAGGAGAGCCACTGTCACTCCTGGACACTCAACAGCTGGAGCAGGTATTCCCATGCCTTGTCCATCTCCCATTACCTAGGACACCTTCCCATCCTCAAAATACTTCTAAATCTAATAGAAGTGTGGTAGATTCAAAAATTAAATAAATAACCACTATCCAGAGTGAAAACAAGCAACAAATCTGTTTAAGAGTAATAAAAGTTTTGCTCCTTTTCTTGAACCCTGATCCCAGGAGGAGCTGATCCCACGCATTTTTCCAGGTACCAGTGATAACTACAAAACTCAGCTGATGTTTGCAAAACAGTCTTTAATTTTTTTTTGTTTTGTTGTTTGGGGTTTTCTTTTTTGTTGTTGGTTTTTTTTTTGTGCATCAGTTCTTGTGAAGTAAAACCCACAGAAGGAGCTACAGAGTTCCCATAAGTGCCCTCAGCTTGTTTTCACAAGCTGATCAAGGGAGAAGGGTGCGAAAATGAAGGGACAGGAAACAGCTCCCAGTCACACAGAGGCTGAGCAAGGTCAATAAAAATCCTCAAAACAAGCACTGGAATTGAACTCTCCTTCTCTGATAACTTTATACAGAGTGTAGCTTATGAGAGCCTGCTGATCTGACAACAATTGAATTGTGTGAGGTCCACTCTGCCCGTGAGCATCCACCCCTTTGGAAGGGGACTCCTTGCAGTGTGTAAACATTTCTTGTGTCAGTGCCATCAGAGAGAACATTTCCATTGCCCCCAGTGCATCCTGCTCAGCCCAAAATCATCTTCCCACACCTAGGAGGAGAACTATGACAGCTTATTGTGTTTAATCAGTGTTGCTGGCTTTTAGAGGGATATGGTTGTTTAAACCCTGATTCTTGACTTTTCCTTTTTTTTTTTTTGTAAAACAGAGAAGTGGGAAAACACAATATAAGGAAATATTTGGCTGAGTTACATTTTAATTAAATGAAAATGAGTGGTTGGGATTAAAATACACATAGCAAGTGTTTCTGGTATTTCTTCTGGTTTTGTAGCAACTGTTGCAAGACTGTACAAATTGTTCACATTCTTTTGAAAATACACTGATTTCCAAAGGCAATAAATTGGTGACTGTTCAGCCAAATCCATCTCCAGGTATCATGAGACACCCTTGAGGTTACAGAGTGGGTGGAATTGGCTGAAGGGCTGTAACTAATTAAAAATAAGGGGTAAATGAATCCTTCCTTGTTGCTGCTTTGCATAGCTACCTAAAAATGTAAACATTAGGATCATGACTGGACCTTGTGGAAAAAAAATCACAATAGTTTAGGAATTTAACTTTTGCAGTGTCAGTGAAATCACCTTGGCAAGGAATCCTCTCTTTTTTAAAAGACGCATCAACTGAACAAGTTGAGCTGAGCTTTTTTGGGGCAGATTCATCTCAGGTACCTCTGGACCACACACAGAAGGGAGTGAGATCCTGAGTGGTACCACCAGCACCATCAAACCCACCTGCACTGACCCCAGGACCACCATGGTCCTGCCCCAAGGGGTCTAAAGGCAAAAGCCACCTGCCCATGTCCCCCTTGCTAGCTTGGAGGGAAAGAAAGTCACGTGGGGCAAGGGAAGGTGCCACTCTCTGGATGTTTGAGGAGCATTTGTCTTGCAGAGCATCTTGCACCAGCTGCAGGTGCAAGTTCTGGGATGTGTCAGCAATTAGGGAGCAAACAGAGGTGGGTGAGGAGGGAAAGGAGGAGCAGAGCAGGAGGGTGAGTGCAGAAAGGGGGAGCAGAGGTCACTGGTGACCAGTGGGATGCACCAAACCCAGGAGCACGTGGAAACCACCTGCACACCTTCACCTGTCCACGGTCCCCACTGCACAAACCACGATGTCCTTTGGTTGCTACTGGCCAGTTTTAGGTTCTTGTGTGGTTTTTCCTGAGAATATCGTTCAGCAGATGTCAGTGTATGAATTTGGGATTGTCTCCTGCTTGATCATAGAGCCTGCAACTGGGAAAATTGAAGAAAATCCTGGGACTTTTCCACCATTTCCTGTAAAAGTTTTTTACTCCCTCCTGTGTATTTTCTAGTGTAGTGAGGTCGGGGGGGCGAGGGGTGACACAGGGAGGGGGACAGTCACATCAATTGGGCCACTCACCAGATTCCAACACACCAGTCTTAGACAAGGTTTTATCTTCTATATACTGAAAAAATTCCACTGCCACAAAACTCCCTTGGACAAACCTGCAGGATCTTTCACAACGGAGTTGGTAATGGAGTATCCCAGACCAGTCTCAGATTTCACATGAAATACCTTCGTTTCTTCCAAGTGGCTTTCTTGTCATTCCTTCATCGACGAGGCGCTCTCTTTGCTCATGAGCCGGCTCCGGATGGCCATGCTGCTGTGCCTGGAAATCTGTTCCTGGAACTCAGAAGTCATGAAGAAATAGATGATGGGATCCAAGCAGCAGTCGAAGCTGGCGAGGCTCAGGCAGAAGGGCTGCGTGTAGAGTGTGATGGTGCTCAGCACGCAGTTGGTGATGACATTCTCCTTCACCAACATGTAGAAGAAGAAGTTGATGTGGTAGGGAGCAAAACACACACAGAACACAACGGCACACATGGAAACCATCCTGAGGGCCTTCCTCCTCTCCCCACTGTTCTCCTCTGGGATATGGAAGCCCCGGATGGAGTCTCTTGTTTTCCACGTGCAGAATAAGATGATGACGAGCGGGCCCACGAAGCCCAGGAGCTCGGCGGTGCCGGTCATCAGCACCGTGCCCACCTTGCTGTCGATCGGCTTCACCTGCAGGTCAGCAAAGCAGCTGGTGGTGTTGGCACCCAGCCCGTGGCTCCTCATGATGGGGAAGGGCACGCAGAGGGCCCCCACGACGAGCCAGACCAGGGCGCTGATGGCCACGTCGTAGCGGCGCTTCCAGCCCTTGGCGCGGAACGGGTGGTACAGGAAGAGGTACCGCTGGATGCTGATGCAGGTGAGGAAGCAGATGCTGGCGTACATGTTGAGGTACTTCAGGTAGAAGCAGAGCAAGCAGAGGACATCCCCAAAGGGCCAGGTGTGGTTGATGTAGTAGTAGATGCGCAGGGGCAGGGAGAGGACGTGGGCCAGGTCGGCCACGGCCAGGTTGATCATGAAGATGACGGCTTTGCTCTTCCTGCTGAGGAACCGGCACAGGACCCACAGGGCAGCGCTGTTGGCCAGGAGCCCCGGGATGAAGATGAGGGTGTAGGTGGTGGCGTAGAGGCTGCTCTTGAAGGTGATGTCCTGACGGCAGCAGCTCTGGTTGCTCTGGGTCATGACTGGGTAGCTGGAAGAGGCTGTGGTGGTGTAGGGTGGGTGGGTCATTCCTGTGGAGACAAAAAGGGGATGTGAAGGCAAAGGCTCTGCAAGAGCTGTCAGTGCTCACATCTGCATCTCCCATTTGGCTGTTCAGCACAAAGCAGAGGTTTGGGAATGTTGTCTGCATGAAACATCCTGGAATCATGTTCAGAGCTGCCCTGTCAGAGATCCCACTGTTGCCTCAGGCATGGGAGACCATTCCTGGTGTGTCAGTCCCAGGAGAACATGTGAAGCTGTGCCACACTGATCACAGGGCAGCAGGAGAAGCTGCCCGTCCTTTGGCCATCTCCTCAAGGTCTCCTGTGGTTTGGTCTCTGGGAGCAAGGCAGGAATACATGGATGAAAGTGGGCATATCCCAACCTCCATCATGGCCACGGCCTGGCGCCCTGAGTGTGGATGCCAAGCACTGAATCATGGAATGATTTGGTTTGAAAGGACCTTAAAACCCATCCAGTGCCACCCCCTGTCATGGGCAGGGACACCTTCCACTATCCCAGGCTGCTCCAAGCCCCATCCAACGTGGCCTTGAGCACTTCCAGGGATATGTTGGGCTGTGTTGGGCATTACGTGGGGGAGAGGCCTCCGAGCCCCTCATGGACCCACTTTGTCTGGAATTACAAGCACAGACCACATGCAAAAGGGTAGCAGGGAGTGGACTTGGAAAATGTGACTGTTGTGAACACAGCCAGTGCTCCTGAAGTGCTCTGTTAATGTATTTAAGCTGATGGAACACGCAGAGACCTGGTCACGCCACCAACTTCTATTCTCATCACCATGACAGCCCCAGTCTGACTCTTTTTTCCATCAGATAATTTTACTTTTTAGCTGCTGACAATTTCTGCCTCTTAGCCATCAGCAAAATGCCACGTGTTGAACTGTTGGGCCACTTTTGCCAGCTTTTGTAACCGGGACCAGTAAGTTTGGTCACTTGTCCTCAGCAAGGCAACACAGGCAGGAGTTGGGGTTTATTGGGGGTTTCCTCACAGGGTTATAATTCTCATTACAGTGATTCCCTCTCATGTTGAATACAATGGTTAAAGCTGAAGATCAGCTTCATGTGGCACTGCAGACACTGATTCACTCCTCTGACTCATTTCCTGCAAGAGGCATTTGCCAGAAAAACTGTCTCTGTAGGTAGAAATTAGTAACTCCTACTCTGTTACTGAAGATTTTCCTTCGTGTTACCAAAAGAGTTGGGTTTAGAGCTCTCAGTGGCACAGAGCACAAATTGCTGGGTTTCAGCCTCTGAATCATTGTGGTGCTTACATCTGACAGCTCATCCAGACTCTGTCCAGGCTGCCATGGAAGGGTTGGGATTCAGCCCCCAAAACACCCAGACATGGCAAGGTCCCACATGGGACACGGCCAGTGAGCCGGGCCTTGTAGCCCCAAAGAGATTCTTGCTTTTCCTTCTCAGCTCCTTTCTCATGTTCTCACAGCCTTCAAAAAGCAAAGTCTGTGTGTTTATCTCCTGCAGCAGCCTCATCTTCAGCAGCTCCAGCAGCTCTGAGCACCAGGGAAGCGCTGCCTTTGGGAAGCTCTCTGCCTCGTGCCCTTCCTTCCCCAAGATGTTGGATCCCAGCCCCTCAGAGCTGCTTTTATCCCTCCAGCTCCTTCCCAATCCCCTCCCCACACACAGCTCTGGGACAGGATGCTCTGCTCCATGTTCCCCATCACAGGACACCACAGCCTTGCTCCTGCCACGAGGCCAAAACAGGTCCATGAGGAGGGAGGAGGCTTCAAGTGTGACAGAAACGCAGAAGAAAAATTCATCTGGCTCGTGGATTTATCTCCCCTGAGAAGCAGCAATGGAGGCCTCCTGCTCTCCATCTGGGAGCTGTCAGGACAGGGAGTGAACAGGGACTGGAGCTGAGCATGGGGCTGTTCCTTGCCTCAAGTGGGGCATGTGGGTTAAATCCCATTTCCTGGGACAGCTGTGAATTTCTGCTGCTTGGGAGGTTTTATCTCTTTCCAGCTGTTGTCTAGCTGGCCATGGCTTTATCTCTGGTAAAAGCACACCCACTGCACCTTCTGTCCCCTCAGGTCGCCTCTCCCTTTGCCAAGAAACCCTTTTCCAAGTCCTCGCATGCCTGGTTTTCCTTGGATATCAAAGTTGGAAGGTCTGGCCTGCTGCTCCTCCAGACAAAGCTGGTTAGGATTAGGGACAACTGCAAAATGTTATATTTTAAAGACACTTTTATAATTAATTGTCTAATTAAATGCTAGCCAGTGTGTGTTTGTTCTTCAGCCCCATGAGTTACAGCAGCCAAGGTCCTTAAATACAGCTAGGCCTTGTTTAGTCCCTTCCAACCCAGAATATTCTGTGATTCTGTGACTTAGGTCTCATGTGACACTAAGGACAACTGGGGTGATGGGGTGAAGGTCTGCTGACTCAAACTGGGCTCTGACCAGAGGTTTTAGGGCAAACTTCAGTGTCCAGCATGTGTCCCTGGACCACGAGGGTGATGCTGAGGGCACACACTCCATCCCAGAGCTCAGCTGGGCTTCCTGGTGGGACAAACCCTGCCCAGGCAGGGGCCCGAGGCCTTGGGGGAGCTCAGAGCATGGAGAGTTCCACTCTCATCCATCACCTTCCTCTGCTAATTGTCCACAAGGTGTCAGAATTCATCCAAATTACATTTCTTGGCTCTCTCTAAGCTGTTTTTTCTCATCCCCAAGTGTTGTCTGAGTGGCAGCAGTGGGAGCTCTCATGAATCCACCTTGCCATCATTTAGGAAGATCCCAAACTGAAAACATCCAGTGTTGCTGAATAACTGATATGAGGGAAAAAAATTGTTCCCAGGAGTGGGCCTGGTTGCTGGTATCTTTTCTGATGATCTTTAAAGGTCTTTTCCAACCTAAATTATTCTATGATTCAATTTTCAGGTAGAAGAATCCTTAAAAGCTGCACTTTGGTGGAGATCATGGAGCTGTGGTGAACCTTGGAGCCAGGAGGTTCTAAAACCCATCCTGCAGGGGATGTCCCAGCCCCACCATCCCAGGAGATCTAATTCAGAGGAGGTGGATGCCCTGGAGTCAGAAAATCCCTTTCTGTATCAGGGAGCTCAGGGGGTGAGCAGGGTGACCTGGCTGGCAGTGCACACAATTAATACATTACCACAATTAATATGCACGAGGTGGTGTCTGCTGCCTCATCAGCAGGGCCTTTCTGAGGATTAAGAATTTCATTACAAAACCATAAAAACATAACAAGATTAAGCCTTCTTTTTAACCAAAATGCACCCAGACACGCACAGTGCACTACAAAATTTCTGCATTTCTGCCTTTCCTCTCACTTTGGCTCAGACTGAGACTTAATCCTACACCAACCCCTTCTCTTCCCACTTGTGCACAAAGGCAGATGCTTGAGATACCACTGAGGGTCCTAAAATTACTTCTCCAAAGTCCTTCACTTGCATGGTGGGTGTGCAGCAGGGGCTGCAGAAAATTGAAATCACCAATAGATTTCATAAGTGCTTATTTACATCGTGCAGAGAGGTGGCTCCCACTGCAACATTGCTTTCAGAATATGAATTTTTTCTTAAAAAAAAAACAGTGTCAAATAAACACACTGAGATCCAACCACTATTTTTTATGTTTTTGTGAGATTCTGCATCCCTGATGCTGTTGCAATAAGGGTATAAGAAGAGAGCATGTTATTACTGGAAACTAAGCATAGCATTCCTAGGCAAAAGATGTTCATGTGGATAGGCTGAGAAGCTCAGGGATGTCATTCCAGAGCCCTGGATCTGCCTGAGTTGCCCATCAGAGCCAGGTTAATTGATTTGATTGGGTACAAACATCTCCACACTCTGCCCTCAGTGCGTGGCTGTGACATCAGAGTGAAACCTCTGCACTCCGAGTGGAACATTTTACAGCTAAAGGGGCTTTTTTGGTTTTCTTTCACAGAAAAAAGAGCAGGTCTGGGCTGTCTGCTGTATTTTCGTTTTGCAGCACTGGTGCAACTCCTTCCTGCAGCTCCAGCAGAGACAGCAACAGCCCCGTCGGGGCGCTGGCTCCAGGCTGTCCCATGGATTCACTTCCCTCGTGGGTGGAATTCCCAGGGGTCACCCACTCTAAATCCTGTCTGTGACCATCCCACGGGCTGTTTGCTGGGCTCCCAGCAGAGCTGAGCTGCTGGTGCAAGTGAAAGCAAAGCCAGCAGAAAAGCACCTTTTACAAAGTGCAGCTGGAAACCTACAGACCATGAAGTCAAGTTTAAAGCCTTCAGCCCATGAAGTTAAATTTAAAATATTTAGCCCATGAAGTCAAATTTAAAATCTTTAGCCCATGAAGTCAAATTTTAATCCAGAGCAGTGACTACAGCCTGAATTAGGAATTAAAACCACCTCAAGTCCAAGCAATCCTGCTATTTTTGTCATCTTGTGTCCCCTCACTATTATCAGTTTCCTCCTGTTGCTGCTCACTCATAGAGCCTTAGATGGCACAAAGATGGGCAGCACATGGATTTTATTTTATGCCAGTACAAATCCCCGTTGGAAAAAAAACAGATTTGCGTTTTAGCCTTACTGTCAAGTATGACTTTAAAATAAAATATATTCCCAGAGGAATCGGGCAAGAGACAGAAATGATCCCTATTAACGACACTGCAGAGCAGTTGGAGCACCGCTAATTGCCCACGCCTGACATTTGTTTTTGCAGGCGCAGCAGCCGCTGGTTGAACTCCTCCATGTGTTCACCCGGAGCATTGGCACACGAGGAGAACAGCAGCTGCTGCTGCAGGGCTCCAAGTGGCACAGAACTCCTCCTGGCAAGAGCCACCCCCTGAGGAAAAGCCCGAGGGAAGAAGGGGAGGTTTGTGCAGGAAGCAGCACGGGCGCAGTTCCAGAGCCCAAGGAGAGGGTTCAAGCAGCCTTACCTTGGCGGGCAGAGCCGTGCTCAGCGCAGCCGAGTGCTCAGGAGGAAGTGGAATGTCCTCTGCACCGCTGTTTACACGGGCGAGGGGACCTGGGTGACATCATGAGGTGCCACAAAAGGTGCTGCTTTTGCTGGTGCTTGGCTGTGGCTCCAGCCCTGCTCCCAGCCCTGCAGCTCAGTCCTGGTCAGGTGTCCCCACAAAGACCCCAAAATGGGGTTACGTGCCTTTGTTCCAGGTGTTTTCTGTCCTGTGGCTCTGCCGGGATGGCTGGGCACCCACTGGGAAGATTCCAAGTGGAGCTGGGTGCAGAGCAACCCTTCCTCCTCTCCAACTCTTCTTCCTCCCCTCCAATTCTTCCTCCTCTCCAACTCTTCGTCCCCTCCGATTCTTCCTTCTCTGTAAGCCCAGCTCTGAGCAGACCATGGAAATGCTCCTGAGCTTTCTGCCCACCCCTGCCTGGCAGCTCAGCCCTGCTGTCCCCTCCTGCTCCTGAGGACCCGATGGGTGCTCTGCTCCAGCTCAGTCCTCCTGCAGATGAGGTCTGACTTCCCAATGGCTTTTTTTAGCACAGTGTGAGCTTTGCCTGACATTTCTGAACGAAATAAGTCCCCAGCTCGGTTTACACTCGCTGGATCTCCCTGCCAAGGGTGACACTTCTGACATTGCTTCAAGGAACGGGCACAGATCCAGCCTCACCTTATCCCAGGGGATGAATACACAGCTGGGGCTATGGCTTTACCCCCTTGGAGGATCTCACCGTTTGGATTTTCAGAAAGCCACCAGGAATCTGCCCTGTTTTGCCTCTCTGGGATCAGCCTCTCAGCACTCAACTGTCACCAGTTGCAATCTGTCTGCTCTGCTGTGGTGTGAGTGTGTGAAATCAAACATCACAGCAGCTCCTGCCTGCCATGGGGACAATGCAAGAGTTGACGTCTGACAGCTCAGAAACCTCAGAAACCCAAAACCGATGGCTCATTCAGGTAATTCCACATGAGCACCCCCTAAAGTGCAGTGCTGTGCTTTGCAGACAGTCTCGTTTCCATCACTTGTCAAAGGAGGTTGGTAGAAGCTGGGAGCTCGCCAGATGTTTATTTTGAAATTATTTATATGGACCTTGTGAAAAGCAATAGTGAGGTTTTGGCTGGTGCTGCAGTGTTTATCAACACATCCTGTTTAGCTGATTTTTTTTTTCCCTCAGCAATGGAAATATATTTGTTGGAATTTATCCAATCACAAAATTGGCTTCCACATAAAATCACTGCACTCTGCAGCCTGGCAAGCTGAGAATTTGGGAACAGCAGTTCCCTGACTGACCCCACCAGCATCTGTGGAAAACAAACATTCAGAGAATCACAGAATCATGGCATGGTTAGGAAGGGAAAGGAGTTTAAAGCTTAACCTGTTCCACCCCCTGCCATGGACAGGGACAACTTCCACTGTCCCAGGCTGCTCCAAGCCCTGTCCAGCCTGGCCTTGGACACTTCCAGGGATCCAGGGGCAGCCACAGCTGCTTTGGGCACCTGTGCCAGGGCACCACCACCCTCATTATCAACTCTTCTGCAGATGCTCTCCTCTGCATGAATCTCCATCTAGGACAGGCTTGACTGATCTGAGCAAAAGCCACAATCCTTGTGAAAAAGGAGAGGGAAAAGATGCAGCTGCTGTTCCTGCCTTTCCCCATGGCCATAAGTTGCTCTGGTTTGGGACAGGTTGTTACTTTAGAGCCACGTAGGAAATTTAGAAGTGCAACTCATTGCACCTGCAGAAGATACTGCTGAATTATTTCTTCCTTAAATAAGTACAGTTGCTGAGGATCTGAACCCTGTTTACTGGGGAGGTTTATCAGTTAACCTGCAGACAAGGGCTCAGGAAGAGGCTTTTTTTGCTGATAAACCAGAAGTGCCTGGAGATTTTGCAGACAGTTATGCTGGGTCCGATGGCATTTCCCTACAGAGTTCTTTGCCCTCATTCTGAAGGTAAAACTTTGGTTTGTGCTGCGTAAAGGCTCTTCCTCCTCTTAGTTATGACTTACAAGAAATATTCATTACCATAATTACCTGGATTAAAGGGAGTTTGGATCCTACAAGGCCACCTGGACTTCAGAGCCATCATCGTGTGACAGATAATTGAGAAATCCCATGGTTTTAACAAAAAAAAATATAGCTCCAGCTTTAATTGTTTTCTGTTAAGGAGTTGAGTTTGATGTGCAATGATCCCAAATAGAAAGACGTTTCCATCCCTTCTCCATGCTTCTGTTTCCTTTCCAAGTTTTTTCCCCAAATCCAAAATTAAGTGGCTGCTTTTTGGCTTTTTTGTGGTTTAGTCCATAGAACTGTAACTGATTTTTTAGAGGTTTTCCACATCTATAAGGGGAGAAATCAAATAAGGAAAAAACACCCCCATAAAACAAATTACAGCCCTTCAGTGGGAACCAGAGGAGAAGCAGCTGCATTTCTAAACTATTATTGAGATAGGTATGTAATTTATGAAAATGTATTATTTAGTATATAGAAAATATTAATATAGTACATTGTATAGTATTATTAATATAGCAATACTCATAATAATGCATAATTATAATTTTTTTTCTAAAATTACAGAAATCCAGGATATTGGATGGGAGGTGACCTCAAAATCCATTCAGCTCCACCCCCTTCTATAGGCAGGGTCACCTTCCACTATCCCAGGTTGTTCCAAGCCCCATCCAACCTGGCTTGGACACTTCCAAGGATGGGGCATCCAATAAATAATAATGATATTGGATGGAGCAGCCAATAAAAAACAACAAGATTTAGATTTCATGTCATTATTTTTTTGCTGTCAAGTGTTTGGGGTGTAGAAAAGCAGACATTCAACAAAAGATCACACCAAGAAATTTATCTAAGTTTGGTCAATAGTTATACTCTGACAAGGAGAAAATAAATAATTGTAATCTGATTCAGTGATTCTTTCTGTGGAGAATTTAAAGGATTATTTAAAGGAGAGTGAAATGTGTATGTGGAGGTTAAATTACATGACGGTGTTGTTTACGCTAATATATCAGATAAGAGAAAGAGGAACAGAGAATGACAAGCATTTAAAAATTCTTCCCTTTTATTTCTGGTTTTGGGCCTCAAGCTGATAATAATTTTTTTTCTTGCAACAAAAAGGAGCAGGAGGCACATGGAAAAAGTCAGAACGGGGTGTTCTTTGAGAAATAACTTCTAATTACCTACATTTTCTGGCCACTGAAATATCATTGCTCATTAGTGCCTCTCTCTGCTGTTACAGAGCTTCAACTGCACCACGTCGTTAACGACTTCCTCTGCCCCCAGTACAGACACACACGTTCCTCCTGTCCAAAAGAGAGGCTGATTCTGTTCCAAAGAAATCGATTTTTAATTCAAAACAGCAGCTTTTCCTAACAGAGCTGCCTGGTAGCTGTGTCTCAGCCCATCCCTGTGTCCCACGACAGCCGTTCCCTCCCGTGGGCGCTTGGAACTGGGGATAAGTAACGAGCTGAAAACACACACCAGGGCTTTCTACAGGAACAAAATATTCCCCCCGACAGCAGAAAGAGAAAGGAGATCTTGGAATGCTGGTGGCCAAACCCTTGGAAGCTCACTCTGGATTTTATTCAGAGCAGCTTGAAGCCCTGGAGCTGGAGGAGAGTCTGAGCAGCTTTTCCAGTGGGACATCCAGGGTTTGCCAGTGCTGGCTGCAAAGGTTTGCCCATCATAACCATTGCTCTTTGTCAGAGTCATTTACTTCCTAAATGCTGGGTTTTTAGCAGAAACTAAAAAGGAGAAAATGTATCTTCCCCTCTAAACAAGCAGAGCCTCTGAGAAGTATTTTCCATGCAGCTGATGCTAAAAATAATCATTGGTTCTCTTTGCTGAAAACTTCTCCTTCATTCCTTGCAGCTCAGAATCCCTTGACAGACAGATTGCAGCAGCCTTTTTGGAGGGGATAAATGAAAACTTTGAGGGAGAGGGACCTCGGGAAGAAAATGAACTCTTCGTTTTGCCTGTGGTGATTTTAAATTCTTTGCCCAGTTTAATTTCTTTACAAAAGTTCTGTTCCCAATGGGGTCTTTGTAGTGGTGAGTTCCCCTGGAGCAGCTGCCACAAGCTGGCACATGAAATTCCTTTTCCTTACGTGCACAGGGAATTGAGTGCATCATTTGTGTTCATTCTGGAGCTTTATGCTAAAGCCATTGCTCTCATTTTCCTGGGGGAGAATCACCAGCACAATCTGGTGAGATCCAGCTAAGTGTAAAGGTTATAATTTGTTAATTTACAGCTTCCAGCAAAAGGAGCTACAGGTGTTGGAACATCAGCCTCAGGGAACCAACTCAGCCTGGAAGTATCTCCTGGAACTCTGTCACCTCTCACCCACAGGTGACTCCCCCCTCAGTAGAGGCAGGACAAGTCTGAGAGTCGCGGTGTGAGCTTGGACACATCCCAAACCGTCCTGGGACTCCATGATCCAAAAGCCAATGTCCCACATAGTGTCTGTGACACTGCTGCAGCCTCCCCATGAAGGCTGCAAAGAGAAGGGTGAGAATTTTCATGAGAACTGGAAGACAAACCCAAATGAACTCCATGGGGAATTCCCGAGACCGGAAAACCCCCTCCCGACAAATACGATCACCCCCAGTCATGTTCTTCATCACATTTTCTTCATGAGGCTCTGCTTCCCCTTTCACTTCATCTGGAAACAGTGCCAAAGACTCCAGCAAAGAGAGAACTTGATTGCATTTAAAGATTAGGAGACTTTTAGATGAGATATTGGGAGGCAATCCTTCCCTGTGAGGGTGGGGAGGCCCAGGCCCAGGGTGCCCAGAGAAGCTGTGTCTGCTCCTGGACCCCTGGAGATGTCCAAGGCCAGGTTGGACTTATTCTTGTCAGGTTTTTCATGGAATCACAGGACTGTTTGGGTTGGAGGAGACCTTAAATCTCATCTCATTCCATCCCCCTGCCATGAGCAGGGACAACTTCCAGGTGTCCACCTAGATTACGTTGCTCAAATCCCTGTCCAACCTGGATTTGGGCAGTCAGGTGCCATGCAGGAGATATGTGGAGTGTGTTACAAGCATGAACACAGGCTTAGGCCTGGGCCTAAGATATAAATCTGGTCAGAAAGAAAAATTAATTCTACATCATCAACAACTGACAGCAAGAATTCAACAGCAGCAGCTGTTGTGTCTCAGGTCTGCTCTGGGTGCTCCTGGCTGGGGAAGGACTCCAAGGAAAAGGATTCCTAGGAGAAAACAGCCTGATGAGACATTTTATCATTTCAGCAGGATTAGAAACACTGGCAGCACGTACAAGTCACAACAGCTACAGTCCAGATTTCACTGGCTGGTTGGAATAATGAAAAGCCACGAGATGGTTTTGCTCTATCATTGCTTCCCAGGATTCTAAACGAGCAGGACAAAGTCCTGGGAGCTGGATTAATTTCCCTGCCCAACAGCAGAGGTGCAGTGGTGTGTGCAGGTGCTGGTGGAACAGCTTGATTTTAGCTCTTCCTGAGAAGCATTAGCTCAGCACCATCTGCTTGGGGGCTTTTGGCTTATAAAGATCTTTTTTCAGCTCCTAGTCCTGCTCCAAGTGCTTGGATTCTGCTGAAGCTGAACCCCACCAGTCACAAACTCCAACTTTTTGCCCTACAACTGAAGACCTTCAGTTCAGCAAGTTCTCAGCAACAGCAAAGGAGAGCTGGGAAGGAGCTGTGCCATCCCACAAGGTGGATTTGTCTCCTGGAGCTGCTGGGAGGAGCAGAGCAGGAGCCAGCAGCTCCTGGAGCCTTCTTCCCATTTCGGAGAGCACTCACATCCCACGAGGATGTAAATCCAGCTGAGTCTTGGAAAGGATGAGTAAGTCTTTACTCTTACAAGAGTTCCTTTGGATAGAAGAGTCAAGATTTCCTTGGCAGCCAAAATTCATTGGCCCTGTTGGATTTTGCTTCTTGTTTTGACGGTTTCTCCAGTAGCTCTGTGTTTAGGTTCACTCCTTGTTTCTATTTTCTCTTTCAAGTCTGTCTTTCACTCCTCGGTTTTCTCTGACACCTGGAGAGGAAATGCAGCATGATCATGTCTAAACACTGGGTGTTTGCAGCATCCCAGTCTTGCAGAAAGAATCCTTCAGATTCTGGGGTCAAACAACAGCTAAGCTATACTCTATTTTCCCAGTGTTTTTCCTTAATGTTTTGCTTTTTAATTTCATTTTTTATCCATAATGTGGATTGCATCAAACTGCCAGTTCCTTGGATAGTATTTCCAAACAGGGAAATACTTTGTTAATCAGTTGCTATAAGGGATCTACTCTAAATGGATGTTTCTAACTATGTATTCCCTGATTCAGGAGTTGTGACAATGAATATTTGCTGCCTTTGAGTCAGTCTGAATTGATTTTCCCCCATATTCCAGCTGTACTCAGAGAAAGAAAGCACAACTTCCAGTTTCACTCCCCTTGAACCAGTACCACAATTTTCTGGGGTGAAATCCAAACCTTGACTGGCAAAATCCCTTTTATTTTTTAGGGGCATTTCCTGCAGACACATCCCCAAACAATTTGCAGTTCAGCTGAGATACCTCCTCAAGGCACCAGATCCCAGGAGTCCTCCCTCCCTGGAAAAAAAAAAAAACAAATATCCCACCAACTTCCAATGGGTTTTCATTGGATTGGAACTCTCAAATCTTGCTGCTTTTAAATGAGAACCTTTGAGAATCCATTTAGGAGATTCACAAGAGGCATTTGAGATGGGATAACTCCTCCACTTTTCAGATCTGTTGCGAAAATAGAGCACAGGGGAGGCTCCACACATAGAACATTCCAATGAGAAGTGAGAGAGAAAAAACATTCAGAATTTGCTTTTTAAATCAACTAATTTTAGATTAAAATCAAATGCCCTTCTTTCCCTTCCTCCCTGAAATCAGTGGAAAAATCCACAACAGTCCTATGATTCCCTCATAAATCAGGCCATACATAATCCCAGTTAGCACTGGGCTCTGACTGGAAAAGCATAATCATCTGTGAATTAAAATTTGACTTTTCCCTTTCTCATTTCAGGCTGAGTTATTGGGGTTTTGGTTTTTTTTTTTTGTTCAGGTCTGGTTTACTTGTTTTGCTTGCTGAGTTTACATAAAACTTTGGGGTTAAGTTTTTTTCCTGTTTTCTCTTCATAAACAGAACCCAGTTGTTTCCCAGATTCGTCAGTATTTCTCAGGTTCCTCTTCCACCTTGCTATCAGCACCATCGCTGCTTTTCCCAGGGCATCTCATCATTTTGTGTCTGGATAAAAAAACTTTTGTAGCCACCATTTGATCAAACACCTTGTCTGGGAGAGCTGAAGCTCATAAATTCATTGTGCAATCATTTTATTGAGAGAATTCTTCTACGGGTGGAGGAGCAAAAAAAAAAAAAAAAAAAGGAAACCGCTTGGTTTGTGGTTGAGACATCAGTGAAATTGTGTGTCAAGATGCAAAGATCAGCTCTGCTAATTCCTTTTTCTTCCTTTCTTTCTAGCTGGAAGGAGAACTGAAGTCTGGAAGAAGCACTGGGCAGTCGCTGGATCAGGGATTTTGAATTAGCCTCATTAGCATGAATTAATTAGATTTCTGCAGAGCCAGAGACAGCAGGCTTCAGGAAAACGATATCCTGCCTTTTGTCAGCAGCCTCGCAGATGCTCCGGAGGAAGGGGAGCTGCAACTTCCCCGGGGAGAGCAGCTCCGGGGCGGGAGGGACATTCCAGAGGGAGCACCAGAGGCTGAGCAGCTGCACCGGCTGGGGATGCTCAGCCAGCCTAGAAAGCAAGAAGTGCTGGAAGGTTCTGCCATGGGAGAGGTGTAGGAAAGGGATAATCCTGTCCTGGGCAGTCCTGGGCTGGCAGGTGGCAGCAGGGACACGGTGTCACCACGGCCCTTGAGCAGAGACAGACACAGGGTCAGGTGCAAGCGAAGTCAGGTGGAAGCTGCAGGCAAGAAATGCCCATTATTTGCTGGCAAGTTGGTTTTTCTCTCACCCAAACCACAAGGATCCCAAGTCCTTTGTCCAGCTTCAGCCTGAGTGTCTGGGAGTGTCCTTGCTGAGGGAAAGGTCACCAGGAAAGACAGCAAAGGATTTCCCATAGAGGTCACCAAAGACAGCTTGGAGGGGAAGGTGCTTTTTTCTAAACAGAAGAGTAAACTTGGGCAAAAGGCTTGCTGAATTCCCTGGGGGTTCCCATTCCTTCAGGAAATATCCACCTTGGAAATTCTGTCCCTTTATTTAAATTTGTCCATTCCCCCCCACTGCTCATCCTGATGTGTTTGACTGAGTGTGACTGCCTTGGCCAGAAGCCAAACCAGCCCTGGTGTGTTGGGTAACCCCATGGGATACAAATCCCACATCCCACGGGGTTCTGTGGGCTGCAAATCCCTGTGCTGCAGCTGCTGCAGAACCTTTTGAACCTCAGAGGGTTCAGGACTGAGCAGGGGCTGCAGGAGCACCCAGAGCAGGAGGTGTGGGGACATTTCTGCAGCTCAGAGCCTGTTCTGGTTTTGTGCAGCTGTGGCCAAACTGTCATTACCTCCCCAGGTCTGCAGGCCACTGAGCTGTGACAGAAGTGTTTGTGCATTAGATAAAGATTCTGATTAATTATCTGAGCACCTCGTGGCCTTTCATGAGCTCAGCCTGCACGGAAAGGGTGAGCTCTGTGGCATAGACAGACCAAGAAACAGCAAGAGCTAAGAGATTTCTTAATTCTTTGAATTTCTCATGTAGGGCTTGGTCCCTTTGTCCCCTGTCACTGTTGGTTTGGCTCTGCTTTGGAGCTGCCTGTCTTGATGAGAGCCCTCCCTGAGGCCATGGGCCAGACCACAGCCCCCAGAACATCCTCATGGATTTTAGGGTAGTTTAACCTTCCTAAAGACCACAGCAATCCCAAATCCCTGCCCCTGGAGCAGGTTCTCTATCTGTTCTCTGTTCCATCCAGAGAGGGAAGCAGGGATGGATCCTGAGAGCTCTCCCAAATTTCAGTCCCTGGCCCCATCCCCAGGCACATCCTGCCCTGGGCTTGGAGGAGCCCAGCTGGGACCTGCTGGAGGGCAGATCCTGGACCAGGACCAGTCCTGGACCCACAGGACACATTCCCAGCCTGGAATCAGCACCCAGGGTGGTGGTGAGGAAAGGAAAGAAGCCTCAACTGTGCAGATGGGACATGGGTTTGCAGGAAAAGCAAGGAGGATTTTTAGGGGGCTGCGGGAAGGAAGGAAATTTGTGTGTGGGAGAGACTCAGTGTCTTCTTGTGGAAAAGTCTGGAAGCTGCAAATCATCCCCAGACCCCAATCTCCCAGCAGGGAGAGTCAGCAGCTGCTCCACAGAGACCTTTGCAACCTCAATACCCCTTAATGGCCCTGAGCAGCCTCACCTGGGGCTCCCCACAGCCGCTCACAGTTCCAGTTAAGCCTGGAGACCTCATTCCTTTCCTTGCCTTGGGCACACTCAGCTCTGACCCTGCCTCCAGCACAGACCTTTCAGCAGGTAATTTCCCTCTGGGATGAACCCTTGGATGCACATTTTAATTTATTTCCAGGCTGGGTTTTGATTCTGGCTCTTGGGGGACAGTTTTGGGGTCTTGCTGTAGGCTTGTCTCCAATCCTGGCTCTGTCTCCTTTTATTCTGGAATTGCTGGCTGGAGCCTGGACTGGGCTTGTCCTGCCTGGGATTGTTGAGGGGCTGAGCTGCTCCTCCAGGAGGGTTTCAGGGAGGGGTGAGGGTGTTCCCTGTGCTGGGGTTATCCCTGGATCCCAGGTTCCTGCTCAGCCCAAGGCTGCCCCCAAACCCCTGAGGGTGCCTGGAGAGCTGCTGCCTCCCAAAGAAAGTGCTTGGAGCAAATAATGGATTCCAGGCTGGTGTTAGAGGGGGAAACTTTAGGATTTGGAATGAGTGCAGGGCTTGACAAGGTGTTGGTGCTTCCCCTGTGTTCCCAGGGAAAAGGAAAATATCTTAAGATTTCAGATCCTTAGTTTCCCTTTCCATGAGTTGCCAAAATCCTTTTAGGCTCTCACCTGGCACATTTTGCATGAAAGTCAAAGCAGGGCCCCTTCTCCTTCTATCCAGGTCCTATTCTGGTTTTGTTTTGTTGGTTTTTTTTTTCCTTTCAAGCATGAAACCCCCCATAATGGGGTGATGTGGCTCTCTCTTCTTCCCTTGCCACCCATTTCTTGCTTCCCTGGAGTTCATCCCAAATTCAGACAATTGGATTTCCAAGGTAAATAATTTCCCTGACAATAATTTTTAGCATCTTGGGCTGATTTGCTGTTTTAAGTTTATTTTTCAGCTCCAAGCTCTGCCTAAATAGACTTCCCTTTGCTGAAAATGTGCCTTCAGAGCAGGAAGGAACTTGACTTTGTGAAGATTTATGGCCCTTTTAACCTCATTATGGGACTATTTGTAACAATCAGCTTCAGTTCCACTTGAGATAGTAAAATTTCTGTAAGTCCTTATTTGCCTCAGGCTGGAAGGTATCAGCTACTGAAAAGCAATGAAATGAAGGAATTTATCCACATAAAATATTGCAAATGTGCTGTTAAAAGCTGGATCCAGTCTTGAGTTTTCAATGCAGGAGTCTAAGGATGTGGAGTTGGGAATGAAATGGAGGTGGAGAGGAAATAGAAGAAAATGTTAATTGCTAAAAATGTCAAAACCAACAAAATAATCACAAAAAACCGTCTACTTGGATTAGTTTTAAATTAACTTTTAATGTTTTCTAGCTGAAATGAAAACAAGATGAAAAGGTGTAGGGAAAGAGAAGTTGTTATTAAGAGGACTTGAGAGGAGAAAAAGATGTTTTATTGAAGCAAGGAACCTGATGAAATTTTGACACAAAGCACTTTCACCACTTTTGGTCTGACACATTTCCATCCAACCTGAATTTATTTTTGCAGCAAATACAAACCTGAGGGGGTTTAAGGAAAGATTTCCCTCAGCAAGTGCTTCATTTTCCCTTTCTCCTTCTTCTCTGCAGCTGCTGGTTTATCTTTAATTAAAAATAGATTTAGAGGGGTGCTGATAGTGGGATCCTTTCCAACCCAGGAGGGTGTGACACAATTAATTTCCCAGAATTTATCTGGGACATCCAATGTCATTATCAATGCTTTCAATTTAGAGTTAAATAAATTTCTAAATGGTGTGAAAGTGCTGAGGAGACAGAATCTTGTTCTGTAAACCTCAAGGGAGAAATAGCTTTGCTCGGGCTGACAGTTTAACAGGTGTTTTTGATGTGTTGGTTTGGGGTTTTTTGTAATTTTAACCACTTCTTCAAAGCTGTGTCTGCTTTGAAGGTCAGAGTGTCCATGGGAAATGAGATGATTTTCAGGCTGTGTCAGCCAGGGATACAGATTTATTGTGGAATTATGAAGATAGCAAAAGTTCAGCCTTTTCATGCCCCTAATCTGTTTTTAATTGTTGGAAAAATCTGTTACAATGGCCGAGGGAATTTGGGTTCCCTTTGAGGGCAAGGATGGTCTGGATCCAGCACCTGTATTTTTAGGGTCTCACACTAATTCCCAGAATTTCTGTTTCTGGGATTGTGGCTCTGCTGCCTCAGTGCCAAGGGGTGACTCTGAGTTGCAGTTTTGAAGCAATTTGATATCAGTGAGGAATTCCTCATGGGAGAGGGGGATGGAAAATGGGCCCAGCTGGGGCTTGTTCCACACCTGGGCCTCATCCTCAGGTCAGAACCAGGATGGGGGCAGCAGGAGAAGAGGAGTTTGTGTGATGAGTGATTTAATAATTGGATTTAGCTCTGGGTGGTTTTTTGTACTCTGACCATCTTCTTGTGGATTCTCTCGGTGCCATTTGAAGGGAGGGTGTGCTCCACACCCTGGGGAAGTACAGCAGTGCTTTTTGGGGAAACTTTTCTTTCTGTAGGGATATTTTAGAGCTTATTTGGACAAACAGAGCTGCCTGGAGCAATAAATCCACAGCAAACACTGGTGGCAGGGAGCAGCTGATGATACAGGATGAGCTGAAGGGGTTGCACAGCAGAGCTGGTCTCACCCCCACTTTGAGCTGCTTAAAAGTTCCTTTTCTTGCCTGGAGTGTTTTCCTCTGGCTGTGGGATGGCAGCAGCACTGCTTGTGCCAGGTAACTGTGGGAATAATGGAAAACAAACCCCTGAAAACAAACTTTGGCAGGCTGCAAGTGTTGGGTGTGCCCAGCCTGGAGGAGAGAAGCTCCAGGGAGGTCTCAGAGCTCCTTCCAGTGCCTGAAAGAGCTCCAAGAGAGCTGGAGAGGGACTTGGGACAAAGGATGGAGGGGCAGGACACGGGGAATGGCTCTAAGCTGAAGAAGGGCAGGGTTGGATGGGATATTGGGAAGGAATTCCTGCCTGTGAGGGGCACAGAGCAGCTGTGGCTGCCCCTGGATCCCTGGCAGTGCCCAAGGCCAGGTTGGACAGGGCTTGGAACACCCTGGGCTGGTGGAAGGTGACCCTGCCCATGACAGGGAGTGGCACTGGAGGAGCTTTGAGGTCCCTTCATCCCAAACCATTCCAGGATTCTCTAATTCTAATCCTTTGGAGTAGCTGGGAGGAGATAAAGGAAGGCTTTAATCCCCCGTGCCTAAATCACTCCCTTTCCCTTAGAAAAATGCAATCCATCCCTCATTTCCCCCTTTAATTAATTTGTGCCCTTATCCCTGACACTGCTGAGCTTCCTCCTGGGGCTGTGCCTGTTAGAATCCCAGTGGGATTTGGGCAGGATGGGGCTTCCCCTGTCACATAACTCAGATGTGGCTCTGACTGACACTGCCTGCAGCTCTGGGCCCTGCCGTGGCAAAAACCATTCCTGGCACGGCAATAACAAACCTTTCATCAAAGGAATCTGGCAGTATGAAATAAAGAAGATGTCCCAGGGGAACAGGACCCTCAAAGCAGCTGGAGAGGGAGAAATGTGAATAAAGGACAGAGGATTTGCAGCATTTCAGGCTACCTTGGATAAGCAGCTTTTGCATGAGCTGGGTTTGAAGAGCCCTCATGAATTTTTTTTTCCTTATCTTCCCTCTACTTACAGGGCTCATGTGGATGTTTTCCTGAAAAATGCCCCCAGGTTTTGTTTTTATTTTTTTTCTGTCAGGGGATGAATTTACGGAAGGCAGCCCTTTCTGCTGTGCTTTCCTGGTTCCTGTGAGCTCCAAGGAGATTTTTTTGTGTTCCACGGCTGCCCTCTGCTGCTCTCTAAACCCAGAGCAGGTCCCTGGGTATCACTCAGCACATTTTCATAGGGATTTCATAGCCTGCAGCTACCGAGGGCTTGTTTCATGTTGCTTCTCTTGTGCCATTTCTGCATTTGAAAGTAGAATTTAGGACTTCAATGGACAGTCCCCAACAAAGACACTATTTTGTTATAACAGATTTTTTTTTTGCTAAAATGTGGTTTCTTACAACTACATTTGTGTTCTTCACTAAATGCCTCACAGTTTCTGCACCCCTTTCCTTCTGATTTAACATTTCTTTTTATTTAATTTCTGTCATCTTTTTTATATCTGTAACACTTCTGTGATGCACTGTACTTCACACAGGAAGAAACCTCACAAGAAGTGGCCCTTTTCTTTAATTATGCAGCAATTAAAACTCTGTTCCCTTGAGTGGAATGATGCTTTTCGTCCAGAAAGCCAAGCAACCAAATTAAGGAATTTGGGAGGACCTTGGATTTGCCCTTTCAAGGTGACTGAAATGAAAGGCAAAAAGCCTGTGACATTCAAGGCTTAAAAATGAGATTTTTGTCCCTGAGTGCACATATTTGCCTAACTGTGAATAAATAATGTTTTCCAGGAGAAGTGACAAAATAAACTCTGTAAAGAGCATATTCCTGCTTTTCTAAGCCCCAGAGAAGAATTAATGGGGTGGATGGAATTATTTATCACTGGAGAAAGCTCTCCTTGTGCTCAGAACCCAAATCTTGACATGGGTAAAACTGAGGAGCCTCCTTTGGTACCTTCAGGGGTCAGACTTCTACAAGAATATGCCTTAAAAAGGAAAGGTCGGCGGGGTTTTGAGAGCTGTCCTTTGGGAAAGGGAGCAGGGATTTCTGCCTGCCTGGGGGGGAGGCCTGAAAACCCCAGGATGTTGAAATCCAGGTCTCAGCACAGCACTTTCCACCCTGAAAAGGTTAATTAATGAGCCCAAGTCCTACTGACAGTGAGGGCAGAGCTCCCAGTCCCTCCCAGCCTGTGGGGTTTATTGACACAGAATTCCTGCAGCAGGAGCAGGACAGGGGACAAGGCACTTGTGCCTGCTGGGAATTGAGGCAAACAAAGCCCCAGTGCTCCCACAGAGCCCTGGCCACCTTCCAGGCCCCTGGTGGGAAAAAAAGATCGATTGAAACACGCCAAAACCTCCTTTCTGGCATTGCTAAAAGGGGTCTCAAAGAGTCCTGGTTTCTAAGGTTTAATGTTAATCTTTTGTTTCAGTCTGTAATCTGTGAATTAAATATGCTGCACTTCAGGGAAGAGGAGTTTGATTTGCAGCAAAGCACAGAACATATCCCTGAAAAATCCCTGCTTTTCCAGGTCTAGGACTGGTGCACCCTTCACCTGCACACTGCAGGAGGGAGGGGGGAAATCAGAATCTCCAAGCAGTGGAATTATGACTTGTCACCTGCTGAAGCTTTGCTGAGCAGAAAATGGGAGAAAATCCTCAGAGAGGGGACTGGCAGGAGCGGGGTGAGGGAGCAGCCCCTTCTCCCTGGGAACACCTCCCTGGTCTCAGAGAGCTGCAGGGAGGTGAGGTTTGGGTGGGAGTGGGGTGTCAGTCGTTCACTCACCCAGCCTTGGCTGTCAGAGCTCTCCTGATGCATCCAGGAGATCTGGATGCTGATGGATCCTGAGGAGTTCAGAGCTGGGACAGCTCTGGGGCTGCACAGCAACCAGAAAGTCTCCAGGAAAAGCATTATGAGGAAAATGGGATCTGGGGATGCTGCCTGGGCCCTGAGCGATTCCAGAGCAGCTCAGAGCAAATCAGTAGTTTTAAACCTGAGTAAATCTGCAGCTGCCTTCCCCAGCAATCTGCTCTGTGGAGTCTGGGCTCTCCATCAGTCGAATGAGGAGAGGTGTTGTAAACTTGTAGTAGCAGCAGCTCAGAAGTGTTCTGCTCAGCAGAGCTGTGCCAGGCTCTCACTGCCTCGTGCCTGGCAATTATTTAGGGATTGTGTCTGTGACAAGCAGTGCTGGGAGGTTCCTGCCTGCCCCCTTAGCCCCCCAGAAGCTGCTGCACTTTGCTGAGCTTTTGGCACAGGCGCTGGTGTGGTTTTAATTCCTGCCCCGTTAGCCCAGCACAGTCATTTCTGCAGCAGGGACCAGGATGGGCTGCTGGGGTGTGGGTGCTTTTTGGGCTGAGAAATGTCTGTGTGGGAGGTGATCTCCTCAGTGGCTCTGGGCCTCGCAGCCTCTGCCCTTTGCGTGCTGCCTGGGACAGGCAGTTTCAGCCTGTGATAGATGGGCTGACTGTGGCAAAGTGACTCATGCTGGTTAAACTTATTCTACATTTTATGCTTTGTTTAGGGTTTTCCTTTCCTATCTGTCCTACATCACCTTCCTCTTCTGCCCTGTTATATTTGTTCTCTAGCCAGCTCTGTCCTTCCCTCTAGTTCTTAGAGGCTTCCTTTTGATTAATCTCTTTATTTTTACTCTTCATGTTTTTCCCCAGTTGTCTGCACATCCTCCTTTCATCTCTCTCCATTATTCCTTGCATCCTCCATTCCCTTGGGATCACAGAAGGACTTTTAACTGTCTCCTGTATTTTTTAATTAGGCAAAGCTTTCAGCCCATCTTAGCTCTGATTTTCCCACAGGGTATCACATTTAACTGGTAAAACCATGCTCAGGGTAGGTTGAGGAGATGTTTGGGGAGCAGCAGGTGCCAGGCAATATCCAGATGGATTTCCAGGGGCAGGTGGATGATGGAAAGGCAGAACCAGGGCTGCTGATACCTTTAAAAGTCCCCAAGGCTCTGTGAGCAGGACCTGCCTGGAGTGGGTGACATCCCTGTGCCCCCAGAGCACAAACACAGGTTCCTGATGAACTGCTCCTTCCCAGGGTCCCAGGAAGTGTTGGAATGAGCCTCCAGCCTGATCCTGGCTGATCAGCCCTGCAATGCAAGGAACATCATCTGCCCAAATGTCCCTGATCACATCCCTGTGAGCCTCCAGCCCTTGGATCCCAGGTAAGGAGCCAGAGCCCCTTGCTGAGCACACAGAGTTCCCTTGTGGCTCTGCCTTGTTTGAGCTGCTCATGGAAGCTGGAAGAAAAGATGGTTTCTGTTCCAGAGTCTTACCTGAGATGGGATAATCTGCATTTCTCTTTGTTGTGGTGTCTCCTGAGCCATCCCAGGGACACCAGAGAAATGGTGGAGGGACACAGGAGAGTGTTGAGTTATCCCTGAGCCCTTGTACCAGGTATTTTAACCTCAGTTGTCACTTGGAATGTGCACCAGAGCATCAAAGCCCAAAAAGAAACACCAAGAGTGCCTAGAAATCAAATTTTTGTTATTTTGAAATAATTTCAGAACTTTTGTCTTGAGCTCCAACACCAAATCCAACGTGGCAGTGCTGATTTGGCATCTCAAGACCAGGCAGGCTGAAGGCTGTGGTTCAATCAGTGGCCACCCAAAGTGTCCCAGGGCACAGCTGGATGTTCACAGCCTCCCTCCCACCGCTGGGTTTTTGAGCTGGGTTTTTGGAGGGGAAGAACAGCCCTGTCACCACTGTGTCCATAAGAAGCCCTGTGCAGGTGCAGGGGTGGTTTGGCACTCCAGGTGTCCAACATGCAGCAATCTGCAGGCTCTGGGCTTCTGGTTTGGTTGTACAGCTCCGTGTCTGGGGGTTGTTGTCATTTTAAGGAAAAATGGTGTCATTTCCATGGTTTGGGAGAAACCTGCAATGTGGGGAAGGGCTGGGGGTGAGCCTGCAGTTCTCCTGAATCCCTGACAGCTCAGGGCCACTCAGCAGAGCCCCCCGAGGCTGCTCCATCCCTCTGGATTTGGGGATGGCTTCAGGAGGGTCTGCACAGCCTCTGGGGTCACCTCCTGTGGCACAGCTCTGAGGCCACTGCTGGGCTGTGTCCAGACCAAATGAGTTTGGGCAGCTGTGTGGGTTGGTTTTCTTCTTTTCTGTGTATTTCTTAACAATCAGTACAAATTCCAGTCCTCCAATTAACAGAGAAAATCTAGATCATTTAAAGGGAAATCAGGTTTTTGTCAGCAATCTGCCCTGGCCTTTCCTCTGTCCATCAGTGGGACTACAGACAATAACTGCTTTAACGTCAGGGACTACAGCAGCAAAGCTGTTTCTCTGCCTAAAAGTATTTCTGCAAGAATCCTTTGAAAATAAATCCTTGTTTGTTCTCTTGCACTGCATCTTCACCAGAAAGGTTTCCATTTCCATTTCTCCTCTTGCATTAGGAAGTACAAGTGTTAAGTGATGTGTGGAGCTTCAGGCAGTGGGAACAGACCAAGAATTTGCAACTCCTAAAAGGAAGGATTTTCACATTGGATTTTCACCTTTAAAGGGTTTTTACTTTTAGCCCAAGCTTAAAAAGAAGTTGTTCTTGGGTGTTTGGCAGCAGCTTTGCTGCAGAAGTCAGTAATCAGGTATTTAAATAATGCCCTTTCCCCTTTGCCAGCTTTTCCTGTTTAAAAAGAGTTGCTATGGGAATTCCAACTTGCCATAGGATTAGAATTTGACTATGAATCAAGAAACAAAGGGAACTGGATGAAAAGTCTTTTTTTTTTTTTTATCTGAATACACATCTTCAGCAGTGATCACTTGTAATCAAAATTCCTCCTCGGTTTCCTGCTGGAGACACCAGGCTGGCTGCAGAACAAGCAGAGCTCACAGAAGTGATTTTTGGTCGCTATGGAGCTGAGAATAAACAGCCTTTTTCTTAGGAAGGCCTCCAAAACACCACTGGGGCTTGCTGGCTAACACACAGTTCAGCCCCCAAATTATTGGCATCCCTTTGTGTTTCAATTTATCTTGAGTTTCCTTAGTTAAAATGTTGATTTCCATGTGGGGATGGAGCTTCCTTCCTTTTTCAGGAGCAGAAATCTGCACTTGCCATCAGCTTTTTTTTTTTTTTTTTTTTTTTTTTTTTTCCCTGAGGAATTAAGTGGCAGCTTCTGAGCCCACTTGTTTTTAGCCAATGTGGAATGTTGGGATGCTGAGCTCCAGAATCACAAAAATATCTGGACAGGTGGAGGTTTGGGAAGAACAAAATGATGAAAATAAATAGTGTAATAATGGAGATGGGAGGATTTTTTTTTCCCTGGTGTGAGACTGCAGCTGGGCTCTGCTGCTCCAGGCAGAGCAAGATGTGACCTTGAGCTGCCCAGTCCTCCTGGAGGTGATAAACCCTGCTTAGGTCTGGCTTGGAGGGTGTTACAAAGCTGAGCCACAGCTTTCACCAGCTCCAGGAGGTGCCTGCAGGCTTCTCCCAGAGCCCAAAAAATGAGCTGAATTCTTCCTGGGAGTGCCTCCTTCAAACTGGGACAGGCCCAGCTCGTCCAGTGAGCGTCACTGATCCAGACAGACACCAGGCTCTGGCTCTGGGCTTTATCCAGAGCTTATTGCAAAAAGGAAAAGAGAGACAGGGGAAGAAAAGAAGTAAAAATATGCTTGATATGTTTTCCTAAGAGAGCACTGTGGAATAGGATCTTTCACTTCAAACCCTGCAAGGAAAGGAAGTAAATTTGATCTCTGCTCCTTGCCTAGAGCCCTTAGGTTGCTTTCTGGAGCAGTCAAGTGAGACAAAGCCAGGAAAAACAGATCCTGTTGAAGGCATTGGTCTCCCCCTGCTCCAGCTGCAAGTGCCTGTTCAGCCTCAGCAGGGAGCACCTTTGGCTGGCTTTGGGGTTTTGGCAGCTCTTAGCTCCCAAACAACTCCTGTCAGAGTGGAAACTCTTGGATTCTCCCTAAATACAGACAGAGATGTAAAGATTGCACAGAGCTCCCACATGCAAGAGGAGATCTTGAGCCCAAGGGTAATTCCACAGGTTTCTCTGCCTAATCAGGATTTTTTCCATCTCTCTGCAATTTAGATCCACTTGTAGCACTCCCCTCATACCAAGATGTCCCTTTTGAGCCCTGGTACTTCAGTGTGTCCTTTCCTGTGAGTATTCCCATAGCTGTCTGTGCTGCAGCACATTTTTTGGGGCCAGGCTCCATGGGATCCCTGCCAACTGTAATCTGCAAGCTCAAGTGACTTGGCACCCAATTCCCACAAAACCCCTTGGCATCCTACACCTCCAAACACATCCCAGATACTCAAATTTATCTTTCCCTGATTAGGGCTCTTCTGTTGGGGAGTTTCTACAGATGTTTCTTTATTTAAACTGTGCTGGATGAAGGGAAGGAAGGAGTCAGACCCCTGAGGAGGAAGGAGATGTTTCACAGCATCCTTTACTCTGCAGCAACTCCAATGCCAGGAATATATGCCTATTGCTCATAATTCTTTTTGCCTCATTTGTTCTTCCCTCCTACTTCTCCCTCCAAAAAAAAACCCCATACAGGAATTCCCTGCTTCCTCCCTTCCTAATTAAATCTCCCTGCCTATAACCAAGGAGGTCTATCCGTGGGCTCAAATGATGGTTGGATCAGCTCAGCAGGAAATTTGGTAGGAAAATGCAGCTTCAGCAGCTTAGCAGGGTTTATTTTTAGGGTCTGTGCGCTTGTTGAACTCCAGGATGCAAAGTGCCAGACTCCCATTGTTGTCAGATGGCTCCTGTCCCACCAGGCTGGGTCAAACCTGTGACTCACAGGAGAGGAGGAATGGCTTTGGAAACCGCCTGGGATTTTTTTTCCCTCCCCCAGTCTCAGATGTTGATGATAAAACCTCCAATTAAAGACAATAAAACTTGTTTGTAGAACAAGTTCCCGGCTTTTTCTGGTTAAAAAAAAGTCCTGTTTGTAATCAAAACCCCGTTGCAGTGTTTGAAAAGCACCTGAGTTTTGGGGCTGGGGGCTCCTGCAGATGTTGGGGCTGCTCTGCTTGAGGCTGGCCAGGTGTGAGCCAAGCCCTGAATGGAAACACCAGGGCTGTGTGAGCTCAGCTCTGTTCCCTGGCCAGAAATCCTGGATTTATTAAACCTGGAGCTGTGCTGGGACAGGATCAGGTTCAGGTGTGAGCTGCTGGGCACCTGGCCAGCTTGGCAAGGGGAGGTGACCCCTGTGGAAGATTCAGGCCCATGAGTGATCTGGAGAAATTTATGATCTAATTCTGACACACAGCCTCCCTCCTCTCCCTCAGCCTTCATCCTTCCAAATCATGGAATTGTTTAGGTTGGAAAAGACACCAGGGATCGAGTCCAGCTGTTAACCCAGCATGACCATAAACCATGATCCCAAATCCTCACCCTCCTTCATAGGACAAGCTACTCCTTCTAGAATTCCATGAATTAGTTCCTGGAAATGCACATGGAGTTAGCTTGGACTCATTCCTGCCCTTCTGGCTCTTCCAGCACTGTGTGGGACACAGCCCAGGCTTGGATGCAGCAAGGATGTGATTCCAGGCCATCGTCTGTAGGGATAGGAAAACCAGACAGCATTTCTGGTGAAGTTCTGGTGACAGACAAATGCATGTGTGATTTAAAATCCCTAAATACCCAAAGTGTTCTGCAGTTTTAACATCAATCCCAGCCTGGCTCAAGGCTGTGGCAAGTCAAGGACTTCTCAGGAATTCAGGCACTTATTCTCACTGCTGGACAGGGGTTATCCTGATTATTTTTTTTCCATCTTTGCCTTATGACTGGTGCCCACAATCTGCCCTGCTGTGTCTACCAGGAATCCAGAGATAACTGTCGCTCCTCAGCTGCTGGCTCCCAATAACTAAAAGATGTTTTTAGCAGTATTTTTCATTTCTTTCCCAAGGGCACAATGCTCTATTAGTGGAAAGATTCTGCTGTTGTGAGAGCTGGAGTGCAAACCCAAATAGTTTCAGCTAATGAAACAAAAATGGGAGTAAGAGGTGAAATCATGTGGGAATCACCCTTTAATTCTGATTTAAACCATGGGTCTCTAAGTTTGAGGTGGCTTTGAAGGGCTGGTGGTGTCACCCAGGGAGTTTCAAGGTTCAGGAGTTGTATTTAAGATTTTACATGGAAATAAAAGTCCACCTTCAGCACTCCCCTGGTGTTTGTCCTGCAGAGGGGCTCTGGGAGGCTGCAAAGTTGGCTTAGAAGTTCCCCTTGTCCTCCCCCCATGGACACCTCTGTGCCAGCACAGGGATGGGATGGGGTGGGATAAAGCTGTTCCCAGGAACCTGGCTAAAAGATCCAGCATAAAAAAAAACCCTCATTTTAGGGGAGGTGGTGGAAATTAGAATTCTATTTAATTTTAATTTATTTTGCAGAGATCTGGGGGACAATGTACCCTCCCAAGCAGGTTTTGTGCAGCTCAAGGCAATATGGAGAGGAGAAAATGGGGCAGCCTCCCACATCAATGTCCTTGTCCTCCCCCCTCTCAAAAAAGAGAGGGACAAATGTCCTGTGAGCCCTGGATTTAGAAAGTATCTATGAAGGAGTTGTGTTTAAAGGGGATTTGTAGGATAAATATTTGGGAAGGAGTAGTTGTGGCAGGACACTCTTTTACAGGTATCTCCCTATCCTCAATCCTGCCTGTGATCCCTCACTACTCTGCCAATTTGGAATGATGAGGTAATAGATGGGAAAAGACAGGAATCTGAACTGCCAAAAAGTCACTTTTTTACTTAAATTATGACAAATTCCCCCAATATTCTCCTCTCCCTTGGATCAGGATGGTTCCATCATCCATGTCATCTCTCACAAGTGGGAATGGGGTTGGAAAATGCCAAATTATTCTCCTGAGTAACCCTGAGGGAAGGAGCTTTTCAAATGAAATAATTTGCAATGCAAAATCTGGAGGTGAGTGCAGGAATTTCAGTGGGATCTTTTGGGCCCCTGTCTGTGGCCTCCAGCTGTCCCTGTGCCAGGGGGAAAACAGCAACCCTAAGCCAGGAGGAGAAAATTCCTCCTCCAGGTATTCCAGGATGTGATTGTTGGACTTAGGACTGAAATTTGTCCTTTAATAAACCTGAACTTCTTTCCTGCCCAAACCCAAAAATGAGGCAAGGTCTCAAATCCCTTCCTGGGCCTGTCAGGTAGTTCCAGGCCAAGCTTAATCCTGGTTTTAAGAGGACATTTTGCCCATATGCTGAAAATTTGGGTTCTGGTGGCTCCACAGTTGTGTGAGCAACTCTCAGCTCCACGGTGACCTCGAGCTCTGAGTGGTGCTGATCATGTCATAAATAACAAAATATTCCCTGGAGCTGCACAATCAACACCTGGCCCTGCTGGATCATGGCCTGGGCTTATACCAGGTCTTATTTTGGGGGGTTTTCTTTAGTCCAGGCTTTCAGTGTGTAATGGGCAGTTACAGAGCAGCCAGAATTTATGTTAGTAGTGCCACAGTGCCGCTAAACCAGGTTCATTTTTTTCTTTGTCTGACCTATGTAAAATCTGTAAGTTATTTCCCAAGAATATTCATCTGTGCAGCAGGAGATCTGAGACCTCTTTCACAGCACTTTCCTCAGCTAATATTGATTTAGGGCATAAAATAACACCTCCCCTGGGGTTCAGTTGCTAATTCAGTGTCATCCATGAGGTTCTCAGACTCCCTGAGTAGGATTTCAACCCTCCCTGGTGCTGAGAGGGCTTTTATTCCATGACACTTCCAGGGATAACACACAAGGCCGGCTTTGGAAGCAGCACAGCCCTTCTAGTGGTCAAAAGATATTTTTAAGGTTAATTTTATTCCTCTAGCAATGTGTCATCCTGTGCAGGAAAGATGAGAACTTGGGGAAATATAAATTAAAATAGGTTCAGTGCAACTGGTTTGTTTTTTTAATGTGTGTTGTGGTCTTAGAAGTGATCTCAGGAATGAGTTCCAAGAAAATATTCCATGACTGCAGAGGTGATTTGGATTAAGGATGGAAGAAATGGGGAGATTCGTACAAACCAAGAAAAAGGAAAGACCAGTTTTCATGCTGAGGGTTTCCAGGAAAATCTCCTGTGTGTGCTGGATGTACCCAGGATTTGAGAGGGCTACAGAGAAAGTGAAATTTAAATATTATTCCAGCTAATACTGTGTATTTATGTAAGTCAGGGTAAATGAGAACACTCACACGTTCTGTTTTTCCAGAAAAAAAACTTTCCTTTTTCATTATCCACACACATCCACAGAGATACAGAAAAGAGCAAACAGTGCAAAACATGGGCGTTGGTCACTTCTATACAATATTTACATTGCTCAAATCCCTCAGGCAGGGAAAAGCCAGCCCAGGGTTTTCTTAGGAACTGGACAGTTTTCTTGGAAAACATATGCCAAGTGATCCCAAAAAGAAACCACCCCACTCCTTTCTTGTCCCAGTGGTTTAGGGGAGTGAAGGTCCTGGTGTTTTGCATGGAAATTAAATTTAAGAGTTAAAACCAAGAACAGCCTGCAGTGTTAAATGTTAGTTTTAAGTGATGTTAAAAATGTTAGTTTGACGTGATGTTTTCCAGAGGGGGAAAAAAAAAAAAAACAAACACAAACACAAAAATCTCCATGTTTTGCTATGAAATGTGAATATTTTATAGGGCTTAAAATCGCTGTCTTAAATCATGGAATGGTTTGGGTTGGAATTGGCCTTAAAGACCATGGGCAGGGACACCTCCCATTATCCCAGGTTGCTCCAAGCCCCATCCAGCCTGGCCTGGAACACTTCAGGGATTTCACATGGGGCAGAACGAGCCTTTAAACACACCCAGGTCCTGACAGAACAAACGGGAAAGGGGGAATATTCCCATGGTTGGAATCTGTACCCAGAGAAAAGGAGCTTTGCCCACTCTTGTGAGAAGCAAAGATGTTTTGGGTAGATCTTCCTCACTTGCTTGAACCTCCCACAAACCTGATTTTCTCCAAGTGGCATATCCATGGCACGGAATTTCAGGGAGATACAGGAGATACATACAAATATCACAGTAGGATGAGAGAGAATGGCCCCTCCAAGTTATGCCAGGGGAGATTTAGATTGGATATCAGGAAAAATTCTTTCACAGAAAGAGTTGTCAAGCCTTGAAACAGCAAAGTGGTGGAGTGTCCATCCCTGGAAGTGTTCAGAAAATGTGTGGATGTGACACTTGGGTTTGTGGTGAATGTGATAGGGCTGGCTTGATGGTTGGACTTGATCTTGGAGATCTTTCCAACCCTAATTCCATTAATTCCATGATTCTAGGGGTGATTTATGGTCCTTGGAGTGTCAGAGGGCATGTCCACAGCTCAGACCCAGCCTGGGCTCTGCGGTCAGCCTGGGGGCAGCATTCAGAAATAAACATTACAGCTTTCCTGGAATTACAGCAAAAACAAGGTTTGGGCTGCTAATCCATGAAGAACAACTCTGCCTCCTTCTTCAGTTAATGCTGAGCACCAAAACCTGCTTAGTGAAGTGAGGGCTGCTTTGTTCCTGTCCCCAGTTCCTGCCCCAAGAGCTCTTGGACACAGCAAAGCTTTGGGCTCACCCCGTGCTGAGGGCTCCCTGTGGCCAGCAGGTCACTCCAAAGGACACTTTCACAGGACAATTTCCTGCCTGGGGACAGCAAACTTTCCCCCTGGGAATGTCAGGGTGGAGCTCTGGAGAAGGTTATCAGAGGAGCTGCTGTATCTCTCTGGCACAGAGAAATTCATTCTGGATCATCCTTCTATTTTTGCTGGGTCGGGAGTAGAGCCTCCCTCCCTCATTCACGGAGAACTTCAGGGAGAACCACCAAAAAAACTTCCCAGGGTTTGTTTTAGAGGGATTTCAAGGCTGGATCCACACAGGGAGCTGGGATAGGAGAAGCAGAACCTGGCTGGCTGGTGTGTACAATGCAGGAACTTTCCCTCCCTCTGGCTCATCCAAGAGCTAATCCATGACTTTTATACATGCCTTGTGCTGTCCCTTTACCCTTGTGGTTCATAGATTTGGCTCTGGGTGGTTTGCACTGATTGTGCAAAGCTGGTGGAGATTTTCACAAGATTTACCCAAGGCCTGGCACCTTTCACCCATCATGGGGCCCATGGTGGCACCAAGAGGAGCTTCCCTGGAACTATAGAACAAAGCCCTGCTTCCCTCTGTGGTGACAGCTTGGATTGGCACAGAATTCCACCAGATGTGGGCACCCCAGGTGGGTTTGGGCTGGGCAGAGGGCTCAGGAGCCTTTTGGAGCTGCAGCTTTTCCAGCTGGGCAATGGCTTGCAAAGCTGGTGAATGAATGTTGTGGGAGGACTGGAGAATGGGAACAGGGAGCTGGCTGGGAGCAAGGAAATCTGTGATTAATGTTTGTTTAGGATCTCTGGGTCCTGTCTCAGCTTCAGCTAAAGGCAGTGACTTTTAATTAATTTGATTTTGTTTTTAAACTTGAAGTCGTGTCGTTGTCTTGCTGACAGCAGCTCTTTGTCAGGGGGAGGAACACTCAGCTGCCCCTCAGCCAGAAAATCTGGGAATCCACTTTTCTGCCACCCTTTCCTCCCAGCTTGGCTTTGCTGACATCTGAAAGATGACTTTTCCTCTCTCTGAATGCATAATTGCTTATTTATCCACAAACCACGGAGTGTGTACTCAGTGTACCTGACCTAGAAAAAACCAGATCAGTCAAGACCTGTCCCAGCAGATGTGAGTGTCAGTCATGTGATCTGCATATAATTTATGAGGTCTTAAATTACAAAATAATGGATCTTTTCAGTTGGCATTTTGGCACAGGATGATAGGATTACATTTTATGTGAGAATATCCACCACAGCTCTTGCCCCATAAAACTGCAAACAGAAATTTGTAAGCATTGGCACTGGTTTGGCTCCCAAAAAGACACTCATTATGCTGGGATTACAGGGAGGCCATGGATGTGGAGCCTGGAGCTTGTCCAGTCCCAGGCAGTTCTTTCCCTCCTCTCTTTTGCCATTTCCTTCAGAAGCCCAGACAGTGGTTTCTAGCCTGGATTTTTCTTTCTTTCCTTGGATTTTACCAGAGGAAGGCCTGTGGAGCACACCCAGAGCAGGAGGTATCTCAGGACTCTGGAAATGAGAGGTTCTGAAGCCACCAGAGATGAGAACAGCCTTGTCCCACAAAGCTCCCAAACCCCACAAACTCTGCAATCTCTTCTTGCTTTGCAAGTGTAAAGCAGCAGCTTTAAAATAAGATTTCCAAGCTGGCAGTTGGATGTTGCCCACTGAGAACAATCTGAGTGCAAACAGGTTTTTCATCTCTGTAAATCTGAGTTAAGCAGGGATTTGCCTGAGAGAAGTGCATTTTCTTATGTTATGAATATTTTTCTTGCAAGTAGGAAGATGTTTTTAGGCACATTCTTGGGGCTGTCCTGTGCAGGGCCAGGAATTGAACTTCCATGATCCTTGTGGGTATTCTGTGGTTCTAAATGCACCCTTCGGTTTTTTAGTGAATCATTCTCAGTCTCGTTCCTTCTTTCTCCCACCCCTAGAAATGAAGCTTGTTAATGAATTCTTCTTGTTCTTTTTCCTTCCCTCTCTCATCCCTAAAAAAATGCAGCTTGTGTCTCATTAAGTCCAGTTCCTGACAGGGTTTTGGGGTGGGGTGCCCCATTTCTCACAGAGTTTGGGATGTGTCAGAGCTGTTGATGGTTCCCCAACCCATCTCTCTGCCATGGCATGAAGGGTTTGCTCCACAGGGAGAATTCTGCCTGTAGGGAAGCCTGGCAAATCCCTCTCTTTGCCTTTTGATCTGAAGGGAACAACTTCTCTGAAATGCCCATATTTCATGGCAAGGGTTGAGATGGGCTGATCAACCAAAGGAAACAGGGATTTTAGAATTCCCTGTGAAGAGCTTGGGTACAGTAGGAAAGGGGGACAAGCAGGAAAAGTGTCAAAGCACTGGTTAAATGGCAAATATTGCTGCTTCCTAAAGCCCAGCTCATCCCTTGGGTTGGAGGGAAACCTTTTCCAGCTGCCAACAAATTCCCTGTCTTTGCCTATCCTTGTCCTGCCACACTGGCCTCATTCCACCAACTTTTTTCAATGATCTCTCCCTGTTTTCACATTCTTTTGCTCCAAAGTGCAATTGTCTGATGGTTTAATCTCCAGAAAAGCCTCCCAGGCCAGTCCTGTGAGCAAGTTTCCAGTAAATATTGCTGTAAATCAGAGCTGAAATAGAATATTTGTGGCTGCTCTCATACTCTCTGTGTATAATGAGTTGATCATATGCTTTCCTCCAAAAACTGACATTTTAGGGCTGAAATAGAATCATTTTGGGGGTCTCTCAACCTTGGTTAGCCACTGACTTCTTTATTCAAAGTGAATGCAGTTCTAAATAAATATTCCATTGGAAGCATTAACATTTTACAGCTGAATTCTTCTCACACACCTCTGTTGCTTTAAATGATCACATTTGAGGTGCTGCTCTTGTATCTCACGAGGCTTCATCAGAAAGACTTAAAATAGAGCTGAGTGGAAAACACCTGCTCAATTAATAATTTGTCTCTTTTTTTGGCAATAATTCCCTACAAATAGCTTTGCCATGGTCATGTAAATTGCTGAGCTAACAAGTTGTAACTTTATATTTTTTCAAATGAAATTGTTCTCCTCATTTCTGTGTCTTACATTTAAGAATAAACCAGCCTGGGAAGGGCTGTAGAACTTCAAACACGAGCCAAGAGCTGGAGAAAGGAACCAGGTGGTAAAACACAACACATACAAATAATTAATTTTCCATATATTTCCGTAATCTATAAAAGGAAAGGTAATAAATTAATTGGAAAACAAGACAACATTGCTGTAACCAGCTAAGAAAAGAGTGCAGCAAATTGGTTTTTGAGTTACCTTGAGGCCCTAAAAACGCATTAAGCAATCACAGATCCTCCCTTAGTTGGGTGCTGTGATGCCACTTGTCCATGTTTCAGTGGGATCAGCACTCCTGGGCCTTCAGCTGCCTCAGCTTCTGAACGGGAGCTTTGCCCTTGGAAGAACTCTGGGGTTTCAGACCCTTCTCCAGCTGACTTTACAGTCCAGCCCTTCCCACAAATAGTCATATAGTCCCCTGGGATATAAAAGCCCAGGTGCAACAGATCATTAATGAGCTCTTGACTCCTCCCCAGATGTGGCATTAAAAATAATCAAATAAATTAAATGACAGCTTAATCTGATAAAAATGAAACTTCATCTTTCAAAACCGTAGCAATAATTATGTTTTTCTCTTATTATCTTTTCTGTCACCAAGCAGCTCTTTTGCCTAATTGCTAAACAATTATTTACACTTCAAACCTCTCCATAAATCCCAGTCTCTAGGAAAACCAGGCTCTGCACTCTGGCACTGGAGTAAGGAAAAGCCACAAGCTTTTATTATGCCTTTGTAAGCAAACATACATATTGTGGGAAGTTACTGAGTTAACATATGAGGATGCACCTGCAGAAGGCAGAAATATTGGCAGGAATCTCTAAGAAAATGAAATTTTCTTTTTCCCAACTGGTCCCATGTCAACTGCTGAGGGGGAAAAATGCCAAATATTGGCATCTTCTGGTTAAAGAAGCTGTTCTGTTCCCTCCTGAGTTGATGCATGTGTTGTAGCCTATCCATAATCTGCAAAGGGAGATCCATTGGGATTTTCATACTTTGTGTTCACCTGTGGAACGTGATGGGACCATCCCAGTGCGAGGATCTGTCGTCCCCCAGCAGCTTTTCTTCATTAACCCCACGTGTGAGCCCCCATTTTCTGGAACTGCTCTTGGCCACGTGGTGTTAATCAGGAGTTAATGGGGGGTAACTCCCTGTGTAAACATCTCCCTAGAAATGGGATTCAGATGTGGGATCTCCTCCGTTGGTGATGGCCTGGTCACTGATCTCATCCTGTGGCGCCGGCAGCGCCGTCTTTGTGAGCGGCATCTCTGTCTTGAAAAGAGAATCCATTTTGATCTGGGGTTTGATGTTGAAGGACTTCTGGAAGGACTCAGAGGTGAAGTAGTAGATGAAGGGGTCAAAGCAGCAGTTGAGGGTGGCGATGCACAACGTGATGGGATACATGGTCCTGGCAAACCTCTCCAGGGAGCAGTTGGCGATGGCCTGGGAGCGCACCAGCGCGTACAGGAACAGGATGGAGTTGTAGGGGACAAAGCACACGACGAAAATGGCCACGTGCACGATGATCATCTTCAGCACTTTCTCCTTGTTCGTCCCAATCTGGGACAGGGTGGCTGGCTTCCGTAAAGTCCGGAGAACCAGCGAGGAGCACGTGAGGTTGAGCAGCAGAGGGATGATGAATCCCACCACCTCAATAAATATGGTGATCTTGGACAGGTAGGTTTTCCAGATCCTTTTGGAGAACCCTTCGAAACAGGTGGTGCTGGTGTTGGACACGTTGGTCGTGGAGAACAGCGAGGCCGAAATTCCGCCGCTGAGGACCAGGATCCAAACGCCGGCGCAGACGATGGCGGAATTCCTCCTGGTGCGGATGGTGCGGGAGCGGAAGGGATACACGATGGCCAGGAAGCGATCCACGCTGATGCAGGTGAGGAACAACATGCTCCCGTAGATGTTGGTGAGGAACGCCGTGCCCGAGATCTTGCACAGGCTGTCCCCGAAGGGCCAGTGCCTGTTGAAGTTGTAAAAAATCTTAAAGGGCAAAGTGAACACAAAAAGCAAGTCTGAAACCGCCAGGTTGGTCATGAAAATGGCCGTCTCGCTCCGCATCTTCATCCGGAAGAGGAAAACGAAGAGGGAGGCGCAGTTTGTGATCAAGCCAAGGATGAAGACCACGCTGTACACGGCTCCGTACAGGTTGTACTTGAAGGAATCATCTGTCAGGCAGGTATGGTTGTTGCTGTGGTTTCCCATGCCAAGTCTGGGATGGGCTTCCAAAGGCCTCAAAGTCTACTTCAGTGACATCCATAAAATAAGGCAAGGAGCTCGTCCCTTCCCGAAGGAACACATTCCAGGGAGGTGGCTGGACTCCTTCCTACCGCATCTCCCTCATGGATCCTTTCATCCTAAAGGAGAGAGAACTGCCATCAGTCTTGAACCCAAGTGGCTGTGCAAGAGAAATTCCCAAATTAATGGATGTGCAAACAAGAGCAGGAACTAGTTTTTAAGCGAGTCTTTACAAATTCCACTATTACTGAGGTCTTTCACAGTTGAAGACAGAACTTACTGAATTTAGCCTTTCCTTTCCTTCCAGCACTCCCTCATCCTCCTGTTTGAAGGAGAGTGATTGTTCTGAGCAACCAGGTCTATGGAGGTTGTCCCTGTCCATGGCAGGGGTTGGAACAAGAGGGGCTTTAAGGTCCCTTCCAACCCAAACCGTTCTATGATAATTCCAACATTCCCCTTGGAAAGGTTTTTCTTTAAAATCCGAGATGGAATTGGCCCAGTATATTTAGAAATCAATTTAACAGAATGAAACATCTGAAATTTTGCCCTAAACCTGTAACAGGAGGAGAAAAGCTGGAAGTTTTAGTGTTTGCTTTAAACTGTGCACAAAGGCAAGTTCCATGGATTTTCAACCTTTTTTGGTGCAAAAGCATAAAAAAAATTGTCAGAATTTATGACAAAGAAGAGCTGCTTTGCCTTTTTTTTTCTAATTGAAAATAGGAGCATCCTTACACTTTCCAAAGTGGAAAACTGTTGTAGCTCAGAAATATTTAGCAAAAACACTTCCCTAAGCCATGTTTCCCTTTTTTCCCGTGCTTAAAAATGTCTGCAAATATGGTATTACTTCCAAAAGGAAATTTTTTGCAAGTGTAAAACTCTCCCAAGATTCCTCTAAGCTGTACCAACAGCTGCTTTTCATTCCCATTCTTTGTTGAGGTTTGGAATGTGAAATTTGGGAAATCTCATGGACTACACTCGAGTAAGTGTAGTCCCAACTCAACAAGCTTTGGAGACACGTGAATTGAGCATGTTTTTACTTGGACAGAGATGCTTCCTGAACTCCCTGAATCATCTCTCCTGGCTATTTTAAGTATTTGTAATAATCCCTTGTGAGAATAATCCCTTGGAAAGTCTCCTTGAGGAAAGTCCCTCTAGAGCAAGGAGGTTTGTGAGTTGGATCATCAGCACTTCTTGGAAATGTGGAGCAAAGTTGGGTCATGAAGGAAAAGACCTTTCCCTTACAAACCCCAGCCAACCAAATAAGAATTAGGAATCTCCTTGTAATCTAAGAAATTTAGGAGCTACAACTGGGAGTAGTTTGGAGGCGAAACCCTTGTGAAGAGTGGGAGCCTTTCCAGAGTGAACCCCTGACAGAGGAGTTTCAGCTCCAAACTTGTCACTGAGTTGTGTTAAAGGTTGCAATGGCAACATACAAAGAAATAAAATGGAAAACAAGTCATGGTTTCAAGACAATTTTGGGATGCAAATGATCAAAATCAGATGTTTTCTGTATGCTTTCCTCCTGGGAGTTCTCACATGCAAGCTGTCAGCCTTGCTGGTAAAATGGGAAATGTTGGGAAAGCTGGGATAGCTGGGTGGAAGGGGCAAGTTCTTCACCTGGGAATGCCTGGAGAACCACAGGCTTCCCAAAAACTGGTGCTGTGACCCTAGGAGCAGAGAGCACCTCACCTTTGCACCTGGCAAAGTAGCAAGAAAGGAGGATGCCCAGATCTACCTTCCCAGATGACTTCATCTTTTGGACATCCAAAAAGATGAATTGGAACTTGAAGATCTCTCCTGTGGAGATGTTTTTCCTCCTAAATTCATGGTTAAGTGAGCTTTATTTGGAAACAAGCTAAAAAACTGATTTCAAATATTTAAATTTATGGGAAGGACAGGAGTAAAATCTCAAATGTGGGATTCAAATCACTTTCTTTGGATCTGTGGTAAAAGGAAAAAAGGAAAGGTCTTGCTGAAAGTTCAAATGCCTTTGAAGAAGAGCTAAGTTGGATTGGAAAGCTCACATGAGGTCCAACAGGAATAGCTGAGCCTTGGCTTAACCTTCAGCCTAAAGCATTAAATCCTTGGCTTGGAGCTCCCTCCCAGTGCAGACACTCCCTGTAATCTCCATCAGCAGTTTGTGTTTGTGCTGGAATGTGACTCCCTGGCTGTGTGAAGCCCAGGTGTGCCACACTCTCCTGGTTCAGGGTCCACTCTGGGTCCTGCTGGGGAGATTTCAGAGGGATTGGGCGTCCTTGGAAACCTCACACAGCCTGGGAGGCCAGTGGAAACCCCACTTTCCAACCTGGCCTGGATTTTGGCAGTTCCTCAAGACCCGGGTTTGAAAGGTGCCTTTGGAACTCTCACCTTTGCTGCTGACCAAGTGCTCGTTGCCTGACCCAGATACTCCTCACACAAGAAAAAAGATTCTCCATCACCTGACTTTTCTCCCTGCTCTGCTCCAGACAGCACCAAGGTCAAATCCCGTTTTTTCCAGTGTCTAATCTCTGGGAATTGCCTGCCAGCAATTGTCTAGTTAACTTATGGGCTTTAAAATACAGCCTGCCTTGTTTACCTATTGAACCCTGAGGTGTTTAAACAAGCTGACAAGTGGCTTTGAAACCCAGCCATGTGCTTTAAATTCTGTAGGACGAGTCCACAGATTGAGTTTTCCAAGTATAAAATTCCCTTCTCTTCCTTTCTGCTATGGATTAAAGCAGTGGGATGCTCTTCATGGACACCACAGTCACCACTGCTGTTGCCTTGCTGGGAAAAAGTAAAGCAATATATTTTAAAAAAGCTGAGTAAATACAGGATGACAAAATAGGGGTTTTTATCTTTCAGGCAGGGCAAAGCTTTAAATCCTATGTTTCAACTAGAGGCCAGTCCAGATGGGTAGGAATGTAATGGAATAAACCCCGTTTAGTGTGATAAAATTCAGAATATTCTCTCTCCTAGCAAGGATGGTAGCAGCAAACCTCCAGCAGCCATCCCTTACAAAACCCTGTCATTCAGAGCGAGGTTCAGCAGAGTTAGCTCCAGGCTTTGCTCTTTTATAGCAGAAATATCCCATCCTCCATGGGCTGAAAAGAGAGGAAATCTTGGTGTTACTTCCTATGGTGCCTGAGTATCCTGTTTACAATTCCTGTATTTCCTCCTCCCAGCACACCAAGACACCTTCAGCTGCCAGACTGCAGCTCCATCCAGAGGAGCTGTTTGTTAGAAAAGGAATTACTGCAGGGAAAAAAAAAACAGATTTAAAAGCAGCCCCTGTCATTCCATTATCCCATTCTTCCTGCTCTGCACTGATCCCACTCTCCACATGTGCAGCAAGCTGAGGTCAGAAAAAAACCAGCGTGAAGTTTGGGGCTGGCATTTTTGGCGTCATCACATTTTCTTTTAGTCATGTGAGTTGTCAGACGAGTGGAACTTTATCAGTCTGGACGTGAAGGACACCCTGTGTGTTCATTTGAACAACTGAACTCCGGGTTTGGGAGGTCTGGCACAGCCCTGATGGGAAAACCTCCCAGAGCTGGAGGATCTTTGCTGGATTATCATGGTGTGTACACAGGTTATCTCCTAAACCTTGAGAAACAAAGGTTTATAGGTAGAAAAGCCAAAACCTGCAGGACAGTGGGGTTTGGGGAGGTTTCTCTGGGTTTTGTCCCAGGTTATGGCACCACTCCTTGTGTTTTGATAGGGTCTCAGCCCCGGCCTTGGAAATAAATAGGGATTTTCCTGGGGCACAGCAAGAGCTTTATTTCTGCCTTCTCCTGACAAGAATTCCATTCACTCCAGGGTTTGCATTCCCTGCTCCTCACCCCATTGCTACAATGCCTGTGGGATGTGTAACTTACTCCCACCATGGAGCCCAGGGTTACAGCTTTACAGCAAACTCAGCTCTGCAGCTTCTTGCTGTTTATTTCCTTCCTTTGTTCCACTTTAATTAGGCAGAAGGTACAAATAAAGGTTTTTTTGTGGGGAGATGTTTGGGGTTTTGGCAGATTTTTGCAGATATGATAATTCTGTGTAAGTCTGTAAGACTTGGGTTCTTCCAGACTGGTGACTATAGATAAAATAGGATTAAACTACAACTGTTGGAATAGATAAAATCAAAACTAATAGATTTTTAAAAAAACAAAACATTTTTCTACCTGAAAAACCGAACATCTCAGTTCCTCCAAAGGAATTTCCACTTACTTCTACTTTCTTTTTTCAGTAGAAGTTGGTTTTGTTCGGGGAGAGCTCTGAGAGTGTGAACTGGCAGCAGCTTTAAGGACAAACCTGCAGTCTGGGGCAATCTGGTGGCTGATTTTTTCCTGTTGGAGGCTGCCAGAGCAGGAGCTGGTGCTGCACAGTGATGCTGTCTCTCTTTTCCCAGAGCCAGCAGTGTGGGTTTATGGAAAGCTGGACCAGCTGGAGCAGGTGATGCTGGATCTGGCTTCTCCAGAAAAAGATGTAGGGATGGGAAATAGCTTGGGACACCAATTTTGGGGTTGGGCTCAGCTCGCTGAGTGGCTGTGAGCGCTCCATCCTCCCCGGAGTTCCTGGCAGATTCCCAGTTTTCTTCCCCGGTGCGGTAGGAGCAAGGGAAGGCCGGGATTAGAGGGTGGGAAGCGGAGCAGCTGCCTGTAAACAAAGCTCCATTGACGATCCGAAATGCCGGCAAGGAGAAACGCTTTAATCTCTTTCATTTCCTAATCCTAAGTGATGTATTGGAGAACAGTGGGAAAAGAGCAGACAGAAGTGGGACTTTGAAGTCCCTGGAGGTTTGTGGAGCTTCAAAGGGCCGTTCTTACCCTTTGGTTTATCGGAGTGAATGCCCGGCCGGTATGCCACGGGGAATGGGGACGTTTGCGGGTGATTAGCCTAAAAAACAGGGCAGGAAGGCTCTTATTCATGGCTTTGACACTTATTGTGCTCAGTGTTGCCCGACCTGGCACCCGCCAGCCCTCGCTGCGGGTGCGACATCGTCCCCTGTACCTGCGGGAAGCTGGGCTGGGAGTGACGCGCTTCAGTCAGGTTTCTGCAGCCGATTTTTTAGAGAAAAACCCGAAACGTGGGGCCGCTTGGGGAGGCATCCATCCCTCCCAGCCGGGGCTGAGCGCAGGGATGAGGCGGGAGCCGCCGGCCGCTCCTGTCCCCGGGCTGGGCTGGCTTTGGCTCCTGGGGACCCTCACACCCCCCAAGTTCAGCAGCTCCTTTCTATTGCGCACGAATGCAGCAGGACCCCGATTTCATTCTTCTCCAGGGGAGGAAACCTGAGCCTCTCAGCCCGAACCCTAAAGGCGCTCTCCTTTTTTTCTACCCTTATTTTCTTTTTGTTTTTAATTGCTCAGCACCGCCGTTGTCTCCTCGCTGTCCTCTGAGACTTACAAAGCATTTCCTGCTCGTGGTGCCTTCTCTGGGCTGTATCTGTTTTGGATTGAGCTAATTAAAATGTTTCCTTCAGAAGGGATTCGCGAACTGCCTTACCCCATATTCAGCCACTGATCCTCGGGGCATGACTCTCCTTTTGTTTGCACTGAGAATGTCTCTCTCCATTTACATCACCCTTTAACCCTTGGCGTGCTCTGCCTTTCCCCATCCCCAGCAGCCTCCAGAGGGGCTGGGCCGCAGCCAAGAAGCGATGGGATTCACCCCAAACTTCTCGGCGAAGTTTGCATTATTTAACACTTGTAAGAGCAGCTTTTTGCTCGGCCTTTGGTGCTGGAGGAGTGCGGGAATGCTGCTTGTTTGGAGCCCCAGGGATTGCTGGATAATGGCAGAGCTGGATTCAATAGAGAAGATTTAGATGCAAAGAAAAGCTGATGAAGTGCTGAAAAGCAAAGTTACCCTGTCTGACCAGGTTGTTTTCACCCAGGAATAATGTTTGTGGTAGAGGTTGCCGTGTCCTTGATGTAGCTCTGGTTCATTACAAAGTGTGGCTAAGGAAAAAGAAAAAAAAAAAACCGAAAAAAACCCAAAAAAACCCAACATAAAAAATAAGAGACTCCTGTTTCCCTGAGCCACTGGGGACTCCAACAACAGGCCTGGGTTTATTTGCTCACAGCTCCAAAAGGTTCCCTGTCAGCAGCCTGCCCAACAAGCTGCCTTTCTTTGCTTTCCCTGACACAATTTCCAGTGATTCCTCAGCCATTCCTTGGCTTTTTGGCTCCTTGTTGCCTTTCCTCAGCTCCTCTGAGCCACCTGGAGCCCTCCTGTCACCCCATCCTCATCTCCTTGGGCTGGAGCCTCTGCCCTCCCTTTGCTGAAATGGGAGAGCTGAACTTTCTCCTCCATAATCAGAAATTATGGACTTTTTTGGCCTTGCCTAGCACCAAGAAGGTGCCAGCACAGCAGCACAAACGCCAATTTCACCTTGGCAAGGTGGCCTGGCTGGAGGGGCTGTCTGGATTCCTTTGGGTGCTGGGCCAGTCTGTCCATGGAGCTGGACAAAATCCATGTTTGGGACCTTGAGGGATCTGTGCCCTGCATTTATGTACTGCAGGGGGTTGATTTAATAGGGCTTTATTCTCTTAAATGGCTTTATCCTGAGGGTAAAAGGAGAAATCTTGAGGACTGTAGAATCCCAGGATGGTTTGGGTTGGAAGGGAATTTAAAGCCCATCCTGTTCAATCTCTGCCATGAGAGACACTTTCCACCTCTAGGCCTTGTCCAACCTGGCTTTTTCTGTAAAGTGGTAAAATAACTAAGAAATTACTCTACAATGCAGAAATATCCAATCTCAGCTAGCCAGCAATGCTTCTGCAGTGAAGCTTCTTAGAAATCAGATTTCTAATTATAAGACGAGGGCAAGGCAATGATGTTCTGGCATCATGCAAGGGCTGGATACTGCTTTTCCTGCTAAATATGGTTATATCCATCTGTAAAATGTGCTGGGGAGGAAGAGGTTGAGTTGTCTGCAGGTTCAAGAAAGGAAAATGGGAATATTATTAGAGGAAAAGAAGAGGTCTGTTGTGGCTGTGTATTTACAGCATCACAGGGTCTCACAGCCTGATGAGCTCATGTTTTGACCAGAGAAAGGATCTGCTCTGCTGCCAGAACACACCTTTGTCTCAGGGCTCGGGGACTGATGAATGTCCCTTAATTTCACTTGCCAAGATAAAGAGATCTTCCTTTTCCTACCAACCAAACCCATTACAAATAATCCAGCAAATTTTCCCGCAGCCAGGGTCAGCTCAGGCTGGTCTGGCTCTGGAGCAGGGTGGATCTTTACCCCTTTTATGGGGCCGAACTGGGAGCTGGTGCAGGAGGAAGCCTTGCAGAGCCACTGTCTGCTCTGGGAATAAAGAGCTCCTCTTTTCAGGGAGAGAATTTCCCTTCTGTGGAAAGTGGTGGCTCCCCTTCCCCAGGACTAAATCGGACCCTTATTTAGGGAGGAGGAGCAACGCGTGGAGGAGCAGAGTGAGGCTCTGCACGCACGCTTGACCTGGAAAGACCTGCTGAGGGTGGCTGAGTGCTCCGGGAGCCATCCCCACCCAGCCCAGCCCGCGGGGACGGCTCCCTGCCGGCTCCTTTGGGATCCTGGAGCACCGGCAGGCTGGGAACGCCACTCCAGCCACACAGCCCTGATCAGTAACGCTCAGACATCGGGAAAGAGAGCCCCAAATCCCAAATATGCTGTAAGCAGGGTGAGGAGCAGTGGCACTGATGGATCATGGACATGACATCCACCCAGATGGCTCCAAGAACCGCAATGACAGAATCCCAAATTGCTTTGCCACCTCCCCTCCAACAGTGCGCCCTGTCCCCAGGATCTGGCCCAAGCTCTGGATAAAACTGCTTTAATTCCTGCTCCTGTGCTCCAGCCATGAGGTCACTGCTGGGGGACTGATCCATCTTCCAGCTGGCAGAGCATCCTCTCCCTGCCCAGGGAATGTTTCCATCCCTCCTCCTCAGCACCCCCAGGTGCAGCTTTGCAGTTTTGTGCCTCATTGCAATGCCCTTAATGAAGGGAGTGGGGAACTGGGCCATTCGTTGTGTTTGTCTCTGTGGAGCTGACCCTGGAATTTGGAAGACATCGATTTTTATCAGTTGAGGAGGATTCTCAGTTTTAGCCTCGAAGGATTCCAGTGAAATGTTTGTTCAGCCTCCTCTCCCACCCCCTTCCTCCCTCCTATGTGTTTCAGGACTTTCTTTTAAAATGCAGAGGCTTTGAACCCCCCAAAGTACCAGGGTTTCCTGCCTGTTTTGTTTTTAGGGAATGCTCCTAAGGGCAAGAAGATGGAAAAGTACTACAAGGGGGGAATGTCCTTATCACCGAGCTGTGAACTTTGCACTTCCCATTCTCTGGATTTGACTGTCCCTATAGGGCAGCAATACAAAAACCACACACAATTGTCTCCTCTCAAACAATGATTTGGGAATGTCATTAAAACCTCCAAACTTTTCCTGCAAATTTTTCTGCCATGTGCTTATATTGTGTTAAATCCTCTCTATTCCAAACAGCCAAATCTTTAAATGATGTTGTTCATCGTGCATTTTACTTCAGACACCCGGTTTTTTAGAGCAGTCTTTGAATTTCTCTCATTGAATTTTGCAGCTTTAAAGGAATAGATTTTAGCCATGAATGGCAGCCAAAGTGATAAAACAAAATTTTAACGTTTTCAGTATAATATTTATAACTTAATTCCTATTTTTTGGTATAGTTTGTGGGAAGCAGCCCTCCATTAAACGAAGGTGAATGCCACATTTCTGTCTAACACATTATAAGCCTAAAGTGTCTTTTTGACACTGACTTCAAGTACAAAAGAAAGCTGTAACCAAGGGATCCTTTTCACAAACAAACAGGACAGAAAACTCCTAAACTTGTCACCTGCAGTGCCACAACGAGAATCTCGATGGGAATGGAGAATTACGCTGGGAGTTTGAACCATTTCCGTGCAATCTGGAGGAGCAGCTCGCACAGGAATTACTTTCCCAAAACTTGGAGCTCATCTTTCTGCCTTTAAGCAGCCATGGCAGGGCTTGAGCAGGAGGAAGGGGAGTCGCCAGCGTAGGGAAAACACCGCAGATCTCCAGTGAAACCCGGCGGGATTCATCCCCCACATCCATCCGAGCTTCCAGAACCCCCACCCGGAGCTGCCGTGAGATCCGACCGCTTTTCCTGCCTCGGGAAGCAGCGGGGACTTACCGGGACCGCCACCATTCCCACGGGGCTTCCACGGGATCCCTCCCTGACAGTCCTTTGTGTCCCTGGGACGCGAGTCCTTATTCCCAGGCGGGAACGCCACTTTGTCCAAGTTCAGCCGCTCATCCCCAAACTCCGCGCTGGGCGGCAGCTGCCCGCCCTTTGTTCCGAGCGGGATCGGCGCTGCCGAGCGCCGCTGCCATCGTGTCTTGGGAAAACGGGACGCAAGAATGGGCCCAATGTCTGGGCAGGGGCTGTGGGCAGGGGGAACTCCTGGGGGTCTCCATAGGAAACGCTTTCCATTGGGCAGGGATGTGTTATTAGCGGCGGAGCCCGCCCCGCCCCGGGTCTCCGCTGGGTCCCTCTCGCGGGGCTCTATCCATGGATTCCCTTCCAGAGCCTCTCCCAGCTCGGAATTAGCAGCTTAAGGACAGCCCGACAATGAGCAGCGCGGATTTCCTGAGCAATTAGCCGGGGGACCCAGCCTGGGAGAGCGTGCCTGATGGGAACGAGCAGGGAAAAGCTCCTCAAAGCTCGGATTTTCCTTCCCGCGGCCGTAATTGTTTTGCCTTCCAATTAAAAACAAAAAAAAAAAAAAGTGAGGAGCAGAGGGGGGAGCTGAGAATCGGGAGAGCACTGGGTAAGATTAGGAAGCTGCAAAGTTGGCCGTGAAAAATAAAATAGCAAATATTTCTCTGGGCAGATTTAGAAAGACGCTATTTGTTAGGCTGGGGGTTGTTGTTGTTTTGTTTTAAATCTGCTCGGAGAAACTGACTGGAACAGTCTGAGCTCTTGCCCTGAATCGCTGGATTCCTGCTGGAAAGCCGGTCAGCTTCCCTTCTCCAGGGCCATAATTACAAATACTCAGAGAAGCGTGGCTGCTTCTGCCTGGGAGCTGCCCCCGAGAGCCGCGCGGTCAATCTGCCCTCTGCCTAAAAACTGGTTCTTTTCCCCCTCTTACCTTCGATTTCAGCCCTTCAGGTTGGGACGAGGCTCTTCTGGCAGCAGCAGCAAGGCGGCGGACGGTTCATTTTATTCCCTTTTCAGCCCTCTCTGCTTCCATAGGGCTGAAACGCCGGGGCTGCTGCTAAAGCCCAGCCTCCCCCTTAACGCGTCTCGCTCGCATTGTGTTTGTCTCTCCTCTTCCTCCGCTCTCCCTGGCTCTTCCCACAGGCAGCCAAGGCCAGTAAACAACTCATTGTGAAGCTGCGGTGGATGCAGTTCCTCGGGCTGGTGGCCACCGTGGCTGAGTCGCCTCTGCAGCGCAGCCGGCGGCTGCCACAGCTTTTATCCCTCCATGCAAATAACTTCCTGAGTATCTCATGTAACAGCCCAGCAGCTCCGGCTGCCCAGCCTCAGCCCCTGCGAGCCCTCGGTTCAACGCAACACAAAAACAGGAGCGTGGATTCGGAGCGAGAGCGGTGGCGGTGCAGATGTTTCCTGCTCCCGGTGGGCAAAGGTCCATTTTATTTGTTTAGTAAAAAGAGAGGCAGCAAATGTGGGGGAATGGTGGCGGCGTGGCCAAAGGCATCGCTGTCACCGAGTGTGGGGCTGGCAGGATGGAAAACTCGCCAGTATCACCAGTGAACTTACACAGGAATCCAGTTTCGTGGTTTTGGGGCATTTTCAGGCAGCTGCATGGAAATGCTGATCCCTGGGGAGATGCGGCCGCTTTTCACACCCATTCTCATGCGAGGGTGAGAGCTCTCAGTGGGAACCCATTGACCAACTCCGCGGCATTCGAAAGCTTTTTTTTTTTCAGGGAAAGAAGGATATCGGGAGCTGGGTGTTCAGATCGAGCTCACGGAAACCTTTCCCCAGATTAACATATTGAGTCGGAGCTTCAAAACTGCCCGGGCTGGGCAAACTCATTAGAGAGGAGACTGATGTCCCCTTAAAGATTAAATGCAGCATAAATCTTAACCCAAAACTACTGTGCCTCTTACAGAATTTAGGCAGAATGTGGCGATTGTGCCAACTTTGCTGCTGCTGGAACGGACCCAGGCAGCTGTGCCTGGCTGGGATGTTTGCTTTCTCTCCGGAGTTATTGGTTTAATTAAACTCTCCTGACAAAAGTCTTCAGCTGTTGGGAACTTCAAGGGCTGGGAGAACAACTCCTAAAAATGTTACAGGAGATTGGGAATGGGATTTGTGCCCTTTGTGGAGTTTGTCCTTCTAAACCACCGTAGTGATTCCAGCTTTGTCTCCATCCGTGGTTGCCATTAAATCCAGAAGTTGTAGTGAGCAGGTTATTCAGTCACTACTTGGTAGCTGAATTTAGGAATATTTTTTTCTTTTATAAGGAGCATTTTTTCTGCTACAGCCAGAACTAGAAGCTGGAAAGGTGCAATCTGTAGGTTGAGCCATAATGGTGTTCTCTAACCTGTAGAGATCACATAAAAAACCAAAAATTCCAATTTTGTCCCTATGGAACATAAAATTTTTGGTATTGATGAGAAAGAAAGCATCCCCAGAGCCATATATTCTCGCTGCCCTTCAAGGCACTGAAAATAATCTGTGGATTCCTTTATCCTTCTCCTCCTAAATAGGCCAAATATTGTGCTATCAACCCACTCTGTGTATTTTTATTTAAATAAATAAAGTACAAACATTTCCAATGCAGTGCCCTTAAGAGAGGTTTATTTGCCAAACATTAAGAAAGGAGGAGGCTGCCTCTCTTCTTGGTTCCAGTTACAGAGGAGTGTTTGCTTTAAAATGGAAAAACAAGGAGCAGACTCCTGGGCTCTTCATCTCTGCACAACCCATTTGGTGTCCCCACCCTGATCCCATGGTGTTCGTCCTAGACTTGGGACAGGGTGGGATTTAGTGAACCCTCCTTGTTAAAACATTGGCAGGACATCAATAATCTGGAGTTATTTTGGAAAACAAGGGAAACTGGGCTGTTATCTTATTGGAAAGTGTGGCTGCTGAGAAGGCACAGTGTTTGGAAGCAGAAGTTTTACCCCCTCTTTGCAGAATTTGCTGTCTCTGCACAGAAATCCCATGGAAATGACACTTCTGGGATGTCTCTGGCTGTGTCAGTGCTGGAGTGCCTTTGGGACTGGGATGTGCAATTCCCAATGATTTCAGCCAGGCAGGAACACCTGAATTTATGGGATAATTTTGCCAGGAAAATGAGCATATTGCATTTCCTGGTGATCAACACTTAATTCTTCTGCTGTCAAACCTGCTGAGTATTTTCGGTCAATTGAGGCTTTCTTGTGCCAATTTTCCTCCTTCGGGGCACTTAGGAGCCCTCCAAGGAGCCAAAGAGCAGAACCCAAATCCAGCTGGCATTTGAAGGTCACTGGTATATACATGATCAAGGCATTAACTTTGTTCCTTTATTGCTCCTTTCTTCCCTGTTCTTTTCTGCCCCAGCAGAACTCATTTGCCATTTGGGCCTTAAATACTGCATGACTTTGGTACATCCTGAGGCTTCCATGGAGCCTTCCATCCATAGAATCCATGGACAGGCTGCTGTGGCACAAATGGAGCATCCAAGGGTGGCTTGGTGGCATCTGAGTAGTTTAGGAACCCTGCCTGGGGAAGGAAATACTCCCATGAGCCCAAAACATCAAACTGTTGTATTTGTACCTCAAATTGTTGTATTTGGATTTTTTTTGCCTGTCTGCAATGCACTCATTATATCCTGTCTTGTTCTCTCGTCCTGTGGCACAGCTTCTAAAGGTGTCACACTTTTAAAGCATCAGCTTTAGGACCACAACTCCTGTGGAATAATGTTTGGTGTCTGGGTGATCCCTGGAGCAACCTGGGATAGCAGAAGCCATCTCTGCCCATGGCAGAGGTGGGACTGGGTGAGCTTTAAGTTCCCTTCAGCCCAAACCATTCCACAATTCTGTGATTCTCTAATCCTTCAAGAGCTCATTAATGCTGTGAAATTCCTAATGTTCCATGGTTTGTCACGGCTTCCATTTAAAACCTTTTTTGAAAAGTTTTATAACACAGCAGCCAAAAATCTCTTTGGAATCAAACGGAAGCACAAAGCATCATCTTTTCAATTTTGGGCATTTTTAAATAAGCATTTAGAAGAATTTTTAAATAATTTTAAGTGCTGTAGAGAGATGGCAGAGAAGAAAAACAAAAGGCAAGTGCTCATTTGAAGCCATCCCCTTGCAATTTTAAAAAGGCCTAATTTAAAAATCTTGGTTTGTTTATTTATCAGCACTTAACGTTCCATTACTTTCCTATCCAACAGAACTTTTTGCCAATAGATGCCAGGATATTTCTTCTCCAAATGTTTAGAACTTTCTGTACTTAATGCACTTAAGCAAAGGCAGGATAATGAGCTGCTGAAATTGGGGAAAAGGTAAAATAAAAATTTGTGCTGTTTGCTGGGTCAGGCAAATCCAAACCTCTGGTGGCACCAAGGCCTGGATTTGAATACCCCTCCAAACCTCTCATTTTGTCTTCTGCCTTTGTTTTTATTTTATCCCAAATAAGCCAGGAAAATCATCTCTGCAGACAGAATCCTCTCCCTGACTCCAACACTCCTTGCTCCTTTGCTTTCCATGTCCTGCTGGAATTTCATCTGGCTCTTCCAAGGTTGTCTAAGTACTTTCAGAGTCTTTAATTTCTCTTCTTGATGGAGAAGTGATTAATTTTGCAGACTTCCCACTCATTCCTCATCTTTCCCTTAACATGGAGCAATTTCCACATCAAGCCCATGGTGTCTCCCTGCAGAAATCGCATCCAGGAAAGAAATTCCTGGTTATGCTCTCCTCCAGAATGAGTTCATAAACTCACCATGTCTGTGTTTTCTGTGGGATCTGGGTTTGTTGGCTCCTTTTCCCCAGTTCAAAGGGACAGATCCCAGTTCTGCTGGGACAGATCCCAGTGGGAATGGACACTGTTGTTTTGAGAGGAGGATCCAGCTACTCCGAAATCTTATCCCTGGCAAAGGGAGCAGGTGTTTTCCAGCAGAGCCCGCCCGCTCCAGCTGGCCAGAGCCTGATTCCCAAGCTGTGACATCACTCCTGCCTGACGGTGCCCAAAGGGACACCAAAACACTTCCCTTTTTCTTCCCCTCCTGCAGAGCGGGGTTTTAATGAGAGGCGGGAGAAGCGGAGTTGGTTTATTGGGGTTTTATCTGAATCCTGGTGACTGCTCCTATTCCAGACATGGTGGAGCCAGGGTTTTAGGCAGGGGCAGTGGATTGGAAGGAGATGCTGCCCATGGCAGAGGGGCTGAACTGGATGATCCTCAGGGTCCCTCCCAACCCAAGCTGTCAGTGCCAGCAGGAGGTTCCATATCCACATTTCACCCCTCACAGCTTCCCTGGGCTGAGGCTGTGGGATGGCCCTACCTAGAACGTGACATCAGCAACGTGCTGGTGTTTTCCTAGAGGAAAATGAGTTTCACAAAAAGATCGGAAGAAAAAAAAAAAATCTGGGAAGTGTCGAGAGCCAGAGTGGTGGGAAGAGCCACCATAGGGCAGAAGTGAAGGGAGAAGGCACCAACAGAAGTCATGCCCAGGGCTGGCTGCTGTTCCTAGGCAGAAGCATGGAGGGAGGTTAAATTTCAACAAATCCCAAGGACATGAGAAATCAGGGAATTTATTCTGTGTTCTGACAGCAAAAACTCCCCATTTTAAAGGGCTGGGAGCACCCCAAACAATTGAGGGCACAGCCAGGCAGGAGCACAATTCTGCTGGGCATGAATAGAAGGAAGAAGCGGCTGAATATCAGGAAATGTTTGGAACAATGCAGAGATTGGGCTTCGCTGGAGGCTCCCAAGGGAAGTGGTAAAAGCCACAAGGGCTGAATAATGGAAAAGCAGACAAAACCATGGTGTGTATATCATAGAGAGAAATCCTTCAGCACAGGCCTGGGGAATTGTCAATCCTCAGGGAGCACAGCATCGCTGTTGTGTTAACAATGTCTTTAACTGACCGGGTTTGAGTCACAGATTGAAGATTCCTTGTGGAAGAGGGAGGTGGGGAGGCCCTGGCACAGATTGCTTGGAGAAGCTGCGGCTGTCCCATCCCTGGAAGTGTCCAAGGCCAGGTTGGAGCAACCTGGGACAGTGGCAGGTGTCCCTGCTGATGGTCAGGGGGGAGACTGGATGAGCTTTAAGGTCCTTCCCACCCAAACCAGTCTGGAGCTTGGAGTCCAGGGCTCTTAAGGAGCTCTGTGATTGTGCCCACCCAGGGTCAAATGCCCAAATTGTGCCTCACTTGTGGGACTTGGATTAGCAAAGCTCATTAGCAGAGCTAATCTTGCCCAGCCTGAGCTTTGCTGGTGCACAAACTCCCAGCGCTATGCAAATCCAAGCAGATTTATTTGTGTTATGCCACCTCTGCTTTACTCCCGCTCTCCAGTTGTTGCTGGGACTTTGGCCTCCCCTCAGCCTCACTAATTGCAATTAAGATTTTGGCAAAGCAGTCAAGGCTGCCTGCTCTGGGTTTGCTCCATATCCCTGAAAGATGCAGATAAGCATTTCCTTGGGAATGGCCCCAAAATGCCTCCAAGGTGCCCACCAGGGAGCCCTCACACCCCCAAGCCCTGGTACACCAGGAGCTGACCCTGTTCCTCCCAACCCTCCCTTCTCCAGCCTGTAATAAACACTTGGCATCCACTGGAAATCCAGCCTGAAGTTCAGATTCATCCCAAAGCTTGGTTCAGGACCCAAAATTCCTGCGCAGGCTGACTGGAGTCCCACAGGATCTCCTGACAGGAGGTGGGCATTCCTTCAGGAGCACCAGGATGGAAATAGAGCACCAAGCAAAGAAATCCAGGAGATTAAACCAAATAAAAGCTGCTTTGCTGAAAGCATTTTGACTCCTGAGGGAAGAAGAGCTTCACCATTCCAGGGAAAGGCCTCCCTGCCCAGGAGCTCCCTAGATAAGGATGGAATTCCTTGTATAACATTTCCCTTTGTTACCAGAGCTTTGTTTTAAAGAGGAAAGCAACCCCAACAGGGCAGTGCCTCTATTTTTGTCCTTTTACCTTTCCTCCTGATGTCCTTCCGAGCCTGGGGAAGGCGCGGCTGCCCCGTCACACCCCTGTAGCAGTGGGGAGCAAAGATACACAGACCTCCTTGTTGCTCCAAAGAAGATCATTTATTGAAACAAACCAAGTCTTTTTATATCCTAAACTTAACCAAACTTAACAGAATTTCACCAAAACAAGCACTCACTGGCTGCCTGCCACTGCAGTGTCATTGTTGGCACGTCCCTTTATCCAGTCAGATCTCTGTTCATGTGATGTTCATGTGGTTCCCCTCCCGTGCTGCCTCAGGATTTTAGCTTTTATATTTTTCATATATTTATAATCCTGCAGTTCTTTAGTGAATAACTCTAAACTCCAGACACAGTGTGAGCTGCTGTTCTCCCATTTTGGGCAGACACAACAATTCCTCTCCAGGCCTGGCAATCAAGGACACCTCATTGTCTCAGGCCAGAGAGAATAAAACAAAAGTGAGTTGAGGGGAAGCAGACTTGGGGTAAATGACTTCATTACCTGAAGCTGGAATTGGAAGATTAACCCCCAATATGCAAATGGCCCAAACTTATAAAAGTGTGAAAACCCGAGACCCATGGTCTATTTTGGGTATAGCCCCTGGGGGGACTTTGTCTGCTCGAAGTGTACCTGAAGGCCCTGCAGTAAATATAACCCCTTTTTATTCCCTTAATTTTGTCTGGCCTCTGCTTTTAGGTAGCCTCAAAAAGGCATCACCCCAGCCAACGCACAAGGAAACTGTGGCCCACAGCTGAATCCTTTCCAGAGTGCTTTCTGGTGAACAAAAGTGAAACATATACTTATTCTTATTTCCTACGCATCCCTACTCTGGGGAACAGCTCTCCATGAAATGTGAGACCCTCACTTATAATTCATGGGCTCCCCATTTTATCACCACTAAGTGACCAGGGAAGGACAACTGCACATCCTGTGACTTGGAGCCAATACAGGATTTTCTCCTGGGTTCCTGTCTATTCTCCTTCACTGTGTTGCTTTTCCTCTGGGAAAAGATTTACTTAAAGCAGGGATTTTACTCAACATTTAATAGTGGTTGTATGCAATGAAGTGAATAGACTGAAGCAAATCAACCTCTCTAATTTTACAGAGTCTGATTGAAGTCTTTCCTGCTGGTTTCTTGTTTCTGGCAATGCAATTTCATGAATTATTAATCATGCTGGACTCCCCCAAGCCAAACTGGCTGTGGAATGGGAGATAATAGGATGCTTTTCTTGTTAATAACAAGAAAAGGACCTGCAGCCCAATTTCTCTGGGATCTGCTGTCCTGACATGTGTCCTCTGGGCTTGAAGATCCTTTCATCCATCCCTTTCCCATCCCTGCCCTGTCACAGACACAGATCTGCTCACCAAGAAGAAATCTGGAGGATTGTCCCTATTTTCAGCTGGACAGTGGCATGCCTATGGCTGAAGGTTTGCTGAGGCTTTGTGGAGCTACTTTGGATCTGTTGGAAAGGGCTTGGATTAACCTCGTTCAGCCAAAAAGCCAAATGGCCCAATTCCAGACTTCTCCACCCTGGGGCTGCCTGTCCTGGTCAGGGCTGGAAAGCTCTGGGAAGTGTCTGGTGAGCTCCAAGAGGGCATGGTTGGTTCCTGGTTGGACTCCAGGTGGGTTTGGAGCAGGATGGGATGTGGAGGCCACCAGGATGTGCTGACCCCTGTCAGTGCTGAGGGCAGAGCTGAAGGCAGACCCCAGATGGAGTTTCCTCACAGGGCTGGAATAAAAAGAGCTCCCAATGAAGGCAGCACCTTCCAGCAGCTCCCACTCCATTCCTGAGGGCATCCAGCTCTGCCTGCTCTGGGATCCAGGAGAGGAATCAGAAAGCAGCACACCCAAAAGGAAGCACCAGAGGAACTCAGGGAGACAGAAAAACAGCCTGGAATTCATCCAGCTCCTTGGTGTTGTCACCCCATCTCCTGTCAAAGCACCATGAGTGGCCTTTGTCCCAGCACTGTGTCCCCTGGGAGAGTGCAGGGAAGTGGAACCAGTGCTTGAGGTGTTCCTGGGTGCTGGGCCAGCCCCAGCCTCAGCTCCAACTCCAGCTCCAGCTCCAGCCTCAGCTCCAGCTCCAACCTCAGCTCCATCTCCAGCTCCAGCTCCAGCCTCAGCTCCAGCTCCAACCTCAGCTCCATCTCCAGCTCCAGCTCCAGCTCCAGCCTGTGCAGGGCAGTTTTCCACAGTGGCCCAGAGAGGTTTTCCCTTGGGAGCTCTGGCCATGGCTGCACTCAGCTGAAGCTCACAATCAATGTTCCCATGAGAACTCAAGGTGACTTTTCGGACAAATCCAGGCAGGTCCTATATTTATCCTAACCCTGACACATCTTTAAATAGCATGGACACATGGCAGGTCTCTGCTCAGAGTTCACCACTGTCAGCTTCCCTGAGTGTGGTTTCCTTGGAGGAATTTGTAAAGGAGCAGATCCTCCCTAAACACTGCCTTAATCCCATATTTTTCTGACCAGCAGGAATTGCCAGAGCCTCTCCCTTCTCTGTCAAATCATTGTTACACCTCTTCTGTAAACATTCTTTCCCCTCTTTCTGTTCTCTTTAGCTTTCCCAAAACACCCTCCTACCATTATCCAAAATCCAACTGAGCTTTTCACAAATTCCCAGCATCACTGATGTTGGACAAGATCTCCAAGGTCATCAAATCCAACCTGTGCCTGATCTCCCCTTGTCACCAGAGCTCTGAGTGCTACCTCCAGGTGTTCCTTGGACACCTCCAGGGGTGGGAACTCCAAACCTCTCTGGGCAGCCCCTACCAATGCTTCACACCCTTTCCATGGAGAAATTCCTGCTGATCTCCAATTTGAGCCTCCCCTGGCCCAGCCTGAGGCCGTTCCCTCTCCTCCTGTCCCTGTTCCCTGGAGCAGAGCCTCCCTGGCTGTCCCCTCCTGTCAGGAGCTGTGCAGAGCCACAAGGTCCCCCCTGAGCCTCCTTTTCTCAGCCTTGCCTTTGCCCAGCTCTGGAGTTAAACGTTCCCCTGGTTCCAGGAGAACACATGGTTTTGCTTAGCTCTGCCGAAGGAATTCCGAGCCGAAAGTCGTGGCTGTGGCTCTGCCAAGGTAAAGTAACCTCTGCTGTGAACTTGGACAATCAAAGCTCGGCCCTGTTTGTTTTCCTACATATGGATTTACCAGCTGCTGCTCTCTAACATTCCCTGATGTTTTCTTTTTCCTAATCCAGACGTCATTGCTGGGTTTGTCATCCCCTGTGCAGGGGTAGCCAGGTATCCCAGGAGGCTTCTCCTCCACCCAGGGATCCAGCAGGGAATCCCAATTTACTGTTTGGACCAAATTTACTGTGAGGGGAACAGGTACAAGCAGCGTTTTACACACTCAGCCCCCAGAAAAAGGCTTGCAGAAATCTCAATAGAAGCAGAGGAAAATGCCAGGTGATCCTGGAAGAACTGCTGGATATTTTATATTATTTTTTCTAAAATGTTTGCTGCGATAAATTTATTTCCTTGGAGATTTCTGGGTTGGAAAGGGGAAACCTGACTGTAAAAGTGTGTATTTTCTCTTATGAGACACCTGACTCTTCCTTGGGATTCACTTTGTTCTGTTCTGAGGGAAAGCTTCACACAAGGAGCACATCCTGGAGCTGTCACAAACAGAGCTTGAAGCTTGTCATTGGCAGGTGGACATTTGTATTCCCAAAGTTTGGGATAACTCCCAAAGGCTCCCTGGATTGCTGTGTGTCCCTTGTCCCTGCCAGGGGATGGTGTCACTTTATCCAGACCCACATCCATGGATTGGCCACACTGGAAAAGGACAACTGGCAGCTCTTTGTGCTGTTAGGGATTCAAACCAACAGTTCACCACACACCTTACGCTGAAAAATTGGGGTTTGAGCCTCCATTATCAGATTTGCACAGCCTGGGCAAGAGCTCAGGTGTGGTTTTAGATGTGGTTTCCATCCTTGGTAAAGGATGAGGAAGGTTTTATAAAAAATAATTGCGTTTCACAGAGCTGCCTTGACACAAATGAGGGTTTGAGACCATTTTCTTGGCTTGTACAATGACAATGATTTCACACAGTGTCATTTAGAATTTATGTTCTACCTGGTGTCTGAGAGAGCAGTGGAATTGATTTAGGCTGAAAACAGAGCCTTCCAAAGCTCAGAAATACCACAGTTTCAGTTATCTGCTGGATATTTGCACAAGAAAATGTATTTTCTGTATATTTGCTCTTTATTTTCTCCATACAGTTGTCTCCACAAGCTGCCACTCTATTTGGGTGCACAGGATGAAAAACAGAGCTTGAAAACCTTGCTAAGTGTTTGTAAAGAAAGAGTTTCTCCAGTTCAGAGGTTTTTATAACTTGCCAGGTGTCAAAGGGTTCCTCAAATGACATCAGTGTAGATTCTTGGGTCAAGTTGAGAAAATGACATTTTGAATGAAATTTGGGAGTTGTTACCACTGACCTTTAGAGTGCAGAGAAAAAGAGGTTTGAGATGTGGGTCCCAGCTCTCCCTGACTGTTTGTGTCACTCCTGGAGATACTTGAACACATTAAAAACAAGGAGCATGTTCAGGATCCCTGCAGCCCCAGGGAAACATTGGGAGCAGCCTGGCTGAACCCAGCTCCTCACCTGGAAAACCTCAGCCTGTGTTTCTGGCACGTGACTTGTCTTTACTCCAGAGATCCACAGGCAAAAAAAAAAAAAATCATCTGGCACCAAGCCTGGTATAGCCTCAGGGCCAGAATTCAGGGAAAAGCATCTTCAGGGAGCAGAGGTGGGAATAGGAGTCTCTGGGGGAGTGGGATGTAATTCCCAGCTCCAGGCAGAGCTGCCTTCAGCCTGGCAGAAGCACAGGGGACAATGCCTGTGTCCCCGTTTTCTGAAGGGAAGTTGGAAACTGGGAAAGGAGAAAGGAAGTTTCTGCTCCCTTTTCTCCCAGGGAGAAATTCCTGGGGAAGAACCAGAAGGCAATCCTACACAAACCAGTACAAATGGGATAAAAACCCTACAGAATGAGCCATAGAACCCAAATGCAGCAAAATCTCTGCCCACCAGAGCTCCCCATGGCACAAGCAGGAGCAGATGGGCTGGTGGCTCCCCTTTGTCCCCAGGCTTTCCCTCAGCCCTTTGCGTTTGTTTATTTGGGTGAGTTTTCCTTAATCTGGAAGCGTTCTGGAGCTGTATTAAGCACTGAGGCTGTTCTGAGCTCCACAAACACCCAGGGCACGGAGAAGTGGCTGGGCAAAGGCTCAGCCCTCCAACCTGATGGGTAAAAATAACCCGAGCAGAGTCTGGGAGATGAAAGCACCCACAGCACGTCCCCAAACACAAACCCTTTAATGAGGTCGAGCCACTGGGGCTGGCCCAACAATTTTAGGGGCTCTGGTGGCCAGGATCCCCATGAATAGAGCACTTGTGGAAGGTCTCCTGTGCCACAAGAGGGGAGACGGCGCAGGGGAGAACAAGGCTCAATGAAAGCTTTTAGAAAGCTCTGCTTTTCCAGGCCACGTTTAACATTTAAACTGCTGCGAACTTGATACCTCCACATTCAAACTCCTTTCAGGACAGCAGCACACAGAAAAAGGGAGAAAAACCTGTTTGGCTTGATTTTCAGGTAAACTTAGGCTTCTTCAGGAGCTTTTTTCCTGGCTTTTTATATTAGTGGAAGGCAGGTAATTTAAGACATTTTTACAGGCTCACAGCAGTGTCAGGGCTGTTCATGATGAGAAAGACATTGAGGGGCTGGAATGTGCCCAGGGAAGGGAATGGAGCTGGGGAAGGGTCTGGAGCATCAGGAACAGCTGAGGGAGCTGGGGGGGGGCTCAGCCTGGAGAAAAGGAGGCTCAGGAGGGACTTTGTGGCTCTGCACAGCTCCTGACAGGAGGGGACAGCTGGGGGAGGCTCTGCTCAGGGAACAGGGACAGGAGGAGAGGGAATGGACTCAAGTTGTGTCAGGGAAGATTTAATTTGGATATTAGGGGAAATTCCTTCATCAAAAGGGTGGTCAGGTTTTGGAATAGGTTGACCAGGGAGTCACCATCCCTGAAAGAGTTCAAAAAAATGTGTGGATGTGGCACTGTGGGCCATGGCTTAGTAGCAAAGTGTCAGTTTTAGATTAACAGGTGGACTGGATGATCTTAGAGGGCTTTTCCAACCTTAGTGATCCCATGATTCTCTGATTCCTGGGAGATTTGTGTTCATTTGCACGTTTGCCTTTGCAAACGGCCTTGTGTTAGAAACGAACACTCCAGACATTCCCAGTGCCATTATGGGGTCCTGGCCCTGCCAGGTGCTCCTGTGTCCCCCCATGGCTGGAGCTACTGCTGCCGAGGCAGCTCATCCTCAGCTAATTAACTGATGGGTAACGAAGCAGGGGAGGCTGTTCTGTGCCAGCCCCACTCTGTTCCCATTCTGAGGGACTCTGTCCAGCCCAGGTGTCCCTGCACAGGCAGGACGAGCTGTGAGCACCCCTGGAACTCGCCCAGGAGCCCAGGTCACGTCCTGCAAACCATTGGAGCCCACAGAGCTCTGGCAGCCTCCCCAGCTCCTAGAGTTTGTTGGATGTTGCCATGGAGAGCAGGAGCTCTTCCTGCCTTGTCTCTGGCTGCTTTTCCAGCCACTGTGCCCAGGGCAGGGAGCACAAACCGTGCAGGGAGGCACGGAATGCCTGGAGAGAGAACAGGCTGTGCTGCTGTCCTCAACCAGCAATGTTGTCACCCACCTACAGCCCACAGGTGCCTTCATGACCATAAATAGCCCTTGGTGGCTTGCTTAAACCCACTCCTGGCTTAGTGGTGGGGGTGTCCAGGTGTCTCAGAGCTGCCAGGAGCAGCCTGGAGCCTGTGGATGAGCAGGACACGCAGGGGAGCCAAGAGGTGCTACCTCCCTTCAATTCCATCGATTGCTGCTGCCTGAGAAAAAGGGAGATTCAGGCTGGACATCAGAAGGAACTTCTCAATGGAAAAGGTGGTCAGGAATTGGAAGGGGCTGCTCAGGGATGTGGCAGAGTCCCCATTCCTGGAGGTGTCCAAGGAAGGCCTGGATATGGCACTGAGTGCTCCAGGCTGGTGGCAAGGTGGGGATTGGGCACAGCTTGGTGATCCTGGAGGGCTTTTCCAGCCTCACTGATTCTGTGAAAGTTGGTTTGGGCCCACAATGTCACGTGGATGCTCAGTAAATTCCTGGTCTCTGGGGCCAGGGGCAGTGGGAGATGTCACCTGCTCGTCCCTGCAAGTGTGGAAGTTCCAGCTTGCACCACAGGCAGTGTAAAACCCTCCCTGCAGAGTGCCAGGGAGTTCTGCTGGGTTGTTTCAGTCCTTGGACATGGTCAGGCAGGGGTTTGGCAAAGGAAGGGCTGCCAGGTATAGCTGTGGCACCACGGGAACATCCCTGAGCCTGATGCTGCTGGGATGGGATTCAGAGCAGCCTGAGACGGGCTCTGGCAGGTGCAGCTCTGCAGCCATGTGGGGTAATTTGGGAATGACTGAGGCAGGAGGTGATGGAATGGTGGGGGACAACCCTTCCCTGACCTTGCTCCAGTGAAAACCCAAGCCACGGATCAGGGGTTTAAATCAGCCTGGTCTGGTTGCAGATTCCCATAGCAGGGAGCTGGGATGAGATGGTCGGGTCCCCTTCCAACCCTGGGGACCTGCAGGGTCACCCAGTAGGGTGTGGGTGAGCAGGACACAGCCCTGGCTCCCTCATCCCAGCCTGAGGAGCTCCTGCTGCTCTTGGCAGCCCCCAGGCCCGCCAGGATTTTGGGAAGTGCTGGATCAGCTGGGGGTGGGACTCACCTGTGCTATAAATAGCTGTCCTCTGGCAGAGCAGGACTTGGGCTCGGAGTCAGTAAAACATTCCAGCACGTGCTCACTCACGCCCAACCCTTGGCAGAACTTGAGCATCTGCTTATTTTCAAGCCTGCACTTCTAAATTTTGGGGGCTGGAGTGGTGCTGCCACGGGATGGCCAAGCTGGATGTCAGTTTTGATGGGTTTTGTTGACTACCTGGAGCTCCAGGGAATGCCGCCTTCAGCTCTAACACTTTAAAAGAACAACAAATAGTCTAAAGCTGAATATATGGGAATAAATAGTCCCACAAGTCATCTGCTGTTAATTTAAAGTCAAATCAATTCATTTTAATCCAAAAGCAGCAGAGCAGCTATCAGCCTCTGAAGACCATTGAATATTACACTTGATATCATCAGTAAAAAGGATTGCAGGGCATGTTTTATTTCACCAAGAGCATTGAGTGCTTTGCCAAACTCTGTCTCCTGAGGGTCACTGCAAATGTGTTCTCCTGCTTTTCATACAGTGTGGTTGTGCAACTCTTTAACTATTCCTGCAATTTTAGCTTGGAGGCTTCCCTAATGCAAAAGTGTCTCTTGGTGTCACGGATTTATCTCCCCCTAATAAATGAATTATGAACACCCTTCCTTACAGGGCCTGAAGGGGCTGCAGGAGAGTGGGAGAGGGACTTTCCCTGGAGGGACAGGACATGGGGAATGGCTTTAGAATGAAGAAAGTGAAATTTAAATTGGATATTGGGAAGAAATTCTAGGCTGTGTGGATGGAGAGACCTTGGCACAGAGAAGCTGTGGCTGCCCATGGATCCCTGGAAGTATCCAAGGCCAGACTGGACAAGGCTTGGAGCAGCCTGGGCTAGTAGAAAGCATTCCTGCCCATGGCAGGGGGTTTGAAATGGATAACAATTCAGGTCACTCCACATCCATGATTCCATAACCTCACATGTGTCATGCTGCCACAGGAGATTTTTACCTGAGACATGGGAACCAATCACTTCCCAGCAGAGAAGGTGCAAAGCGAGGTGCTCACCTAAATCCCTCAGACAAGCTGGACTGTGCCAGGCCTATGTTAAATTAAATGAACAAACAGCAAATGGACACTGCTCACTTTAGACCTGCATTTACCTTTTCTTCTGCCTCACTTGGAGGAAAGACCTCGGTGGGAAGCAGGAACATTGGGCAGCTGCCTCTGAGCACTGGGTGCCTTTGCCATGTTTGACTCCCTGCAGCTGCTTGGGGTGAGTTCATTTATCTCCTTAAAGGAGGAATTCCTATTTTTTTACAGGGTAATTAGCAGGCTGATGGAAACATGGAGAGAGCAGAAACCCAAATATTTAGGCAGAGCCATAAAGCACTTCCCAGAGCCAGCCCCACAGCTGCAGCAAATGCTGGTGGGTTTTGGGTGATACATTTGTCCTAAGGGATAAATTGCTGGAATAGCTGGAAGCGAGCATTGCCTTGTGCCTGCACGTCACTGTGCAGGGCAGAGCTGCACTGATAACCACCAAGGGGGTGCTTTGGCCTCACTGAGCTGTTCCCAGTCAGTTGTTGTTGTCCTGGTGTTGGTCCCTGGATGTGGCAGCAGCTTGGCTGGGACAAGGGACATCATTCTGGGGGGAGAGAGCTCTCAGATTTTGGGAGGCTGTAGGTCTCCCCCCATGGATGTACTCCAGGGTTGGGGATAACTCTGCACATCCTCTTCTGCCACATGAATGCTCATCCCCCCACAGCAGCAGAGCAGGTGCCAGCCCAGCTCACGCACTCCGGATTTAATAAAGATCCATAGTGTTGCTGCTGAAAAGTCTGAATCAGTCTAGTCCTGCTTGATCTCTCCCTCCCTTTCAGCCTTCCCAGCTAATAATGGGCACATGGAAGTGATTAACGGAGCCTCGTGCGGCTGTTCCTTGTTGTTTGTGCTCCCTCAACGTGAGCTTTATCTCCCGGCACGAGGGGGACGTGTTTGGCACGTTGGAACCACCAGCTTTGCCAGCTGCAGGGAGAACACCAGCTCCTCCCCACACCCCTGGAGAAGGGAATTTCTGATTTTTTCCTGGTGAAAAATGTGTGTCTTTAATAACCAAGATAAGCTCAGTCTTTGCCTTCTCTGTGCAGTCCTTGTGTTGCTTTTCCTTTGCTGAGCAATGCATCTTGAGCATGTTCCTGTGACACTCCATGTCCTGCCATCCATCAGCAAGTCCTGGTGGATCCATGTCAAATGCCAAAATTGAGCATAGAACAGGAAAATCGAAGATAATCTTAGAAAAACTTTCCATGTCCATTAAGAAACCTCATTTTCTTTGACAAATATTTAGTAGAAAGTTGGAGCTCAGCTCCACATTCGGTCCAGCTGGCAGCCAGTTCACAAAGTCATCCAGAAATTGTTTGGAAACCCTGTTATTGACAACAGTATCCATTAACACACTCAATGAGCTAAAAAATAATGCACATATGGGTGAAAATAAATGCAGGGCATGCATCTGTTTTTGTGGAAATTAAAGGAAATTAAGAGTAATGGAATCACAGAATGGTTTGGGTTGGAAAGGAACTTGAAGCTCATCTTGTTCCACCTCCTGCCATGGGCAGGGACACCTTCCACTCTCCCAGGTTGCTCCAAGCCCTGCCCAACCCGGCCTTGTAAGACTGAAAATATGGAATTATGAAGATGGTGAGGAATCCTGCCGGGAGGTTGGGTGGATCTCATGCAGTTTCAAATCTTGGTTAAGTTCTACCAACCTTTTTCCTTTTCTACCTTCTTTTGACCCAATTTACTCCAAACCCTTCTCAGCTGAAGAACAGCCTCCTGGAAGGGCTGCTGGCATGACTGGATTTTCTTGGGCTTGTTTGCATAACTTTGGATGTGCTCTTTAGGTCTGGAGTGCTTGTTTTGATCTTTGTTTGAATAATACTTGGAGTGTTGATCCATGACAAGGTTTCCTACAGCCTCCAAAGAGGTACAAGATAATAAAAAAGATATTGTTTGGTTTAGGGGTTTCTTTAATTAATTCTTTAATTTCTGTCTTTAACCCAGCGTTGCCAAAGCCACCCCTAAAACGTGTCCCCAAGTGCCACATGTCTTCTAAACACACAACGGGCATTTTGTGGCAATTATAAGAGAACTTAAATGATTTTTGGTTTCTCTTTCTTTTTGGCTGGAAGTCTGGGAGCTTTTGGGCATTTCCTAAATCCATTAATTTATGGGAAGAGCACCACTGAGTGATTGGGAGCTTGGGAAAATCCTCTCAAATGTGAAAAGCCAAACCTAAATGCAGAGACTGAAGTAAACGTTCATGTGCTGAAATGGTTCTGTTTTCCTTTCTAATTCCTGCATTTTTGGGAAAAAAAGTGAAGAATTGACAGTTAAAAATCCATTAAAATGGTACCAGATATTAAATCATAGAGTACCCAGGGCCATCACATCCATCATCTCTCTCTGTTCTGGGCTTTCCACCTTGGAGTGATGGAAACTCCCCATTTCCATGCCCATTTCCTCGGAGTTTAACCAAGCACAGCTTCACCTCCTGGGAATGTTGTGGGGGTTCTCCTTCCAGGGATGCACCTGCTAAGAAACACAAGGAAACCTGGTAGGACCCCATAGTGTGGGAAGAAGAGGTGACCCAGCTTCTCAGCACAAAAGGGGGACCCGTTGTACAAAGAGACACGCAGGTGTGTGAGGACTAATGGGATCTCCCCACCAAAAGCCCCTTTTCCTGTCTGTTGGACCACAAAACCCAGGCAGAAGAAACACCTGGGGCTCCAGGGGCTGTTTCTCAGGCTGATGAAACAAGAAAGGAGCAGCTGTACCACAAAGACAACACAGCCTAGCAGTACCCAGGTCAGCACACACCTCTTTAGTTCCACTCTTTGTGCAAAATCAGCATTAAAATGGGCTGAAGTTGTACTTTTGTTTGGAAATAATAAACTCACCAGAGAGCTCTGGTCTGATCTTTGGGCTCTTCCATGTGATCTGCCCTCATGCATAAATAGAGGAGCTGATGCCTTTGGAATATTTCTTTGGGATTGCCTGGAGTGCTCCTGTCCAAGGCAGACCCATGGCTCATTTACTGGCCCAGCAATGATCCACAAAGGTCCTTTCCATGAATAAAAAAAATTCCCATTTCTGTATCAGCATAAGATTTAGTCCCACTGCTTGTTCTGAGCAACTCTTTGACTGTTTGGCAGGAAGTGATCAGGTATTCTGGAAATTCAATTAATTCCCTGGGTCACAGGGTAGTCCTAAGACAAGGAGTTAAACTTGTTTCCTTTTCCCTTGTTTTTAAACTCATTTTCATTGTGTCCAGAGCATAGCTGAGATAAGCTCTGCAGTAAACACACATCAGGACCACATTCTGCAAGGAAACATATTTTTGTCCTTTTTTCCCCCTTAAACCAGGGCTTTAACTGGATCCTTGTCTAATTCTCAAGGTCATTGTTAAATATTTTAAATACTTGGTGAAATGCCAAACTATTTTCATTGCCTGAAGTTTTCTCCTTAGAGAATGCTTGCAGACAAGGAAATGTGTCGTCTTCAGCAGTTGTGTCAAAGAGAAACCTGCCTTGACAAGCATTTTTGTGACTCAGGAACTTGTTTTATTTATATTGACTAGGACTCAATATTTATGTAATATAAAGTTTTATTTATATTGAGTAGGACCAAATGTCTTGGCATGTATATAATCACCAGCAGCAGTATTTAATTTAATTTAATTTTATGCATTTAATCTCTGCAGCAGGACTGTGGTTATTATAGGTTTTATTTATTAGGGAAAATGGTTTTATTGCTATGCTTTGTATTAAATCTGGGCTGAAACCATCACCAGGCTTTAGATGGGCCTGGATGAAGCAGGGGAAGGTCTGATGGCCCCTCCTGCTTAGGGCACATTCCCTCTCCAGGAATATCCACAGGGCTGGGGAAGGCAAATGGGACAAATGGAGAGAAAAGTGGATTTTTCCTTTCTTCACATCCAGTTGTGGGAAATAATTTTGCAGTGAAAGCCTCTCCCAGGCAGGGCAAGAGCTCCTTGGTGGCTTGGGTCAGGCCTTAATCTACACTGGAATAATAATGCCTGAGCAAACCTGGGTCTTGTCACAGCTTGATTTTATCTTTTCTCAATTTCATCCTGGGGAAAAGAAGGAATTAAGATCTTTCTGTGACACCCTTTCACCATCACTTCCTTGAGGAAGGAGCTGAGGGAGCTTAAATGAGATTGGAGCTTGCCACAGGCCTGTGCTCTGGACCGAGTGTGGAGATAGATCAAAAATGCTCAAAGGATAAATTTATGGTTGGTCTGATTGAGAATTCTGATTTGCTCAGAGGAAGGAGCAAACAGAAATTTCCAAAGCCAGGTAAGGCATTTGTGTTCCTTTTGTGAGAGCAAGGCAGCATTATCAGACAGAAAAAAAGTTAACTTGTCTAAAACCGGTCATTTTTATTTCCTTCCAAGCCCTAATTTTGATTTTTACAGGTGATTTACAGTGAATTCCAAAGCCTCTGGAAGATTGGGCATTATCCGTTACAGAGCTGGGCTGGGCTTCATTCCCCGTGGTTTTTCCAGGAACAAAAATGGTCAGGCGTTGGCACAGCTGTGCATGTGGCACTTGGGGACGTGGGTCAGGGCTGGTTTGGCACCGCTGAGGGAATGGCTGGACTTCATTATCTTAGAGGGCTTTTCCAGCTTAAATGATTCCATGAGCCTGGGCTGGGGTTTAGAGGACAATGTTCCCCATCCTAAAGGGCCACTGGCTGTGGGGACAATGTGGGGACAATTCTGGTTGGGTCTGTGACAGCGAGAAGAGCACTGAGCAGAGAAGGGCAGGACATGGTGTGGGTCTGACATCTGCCACTGCCACCAGCAGAGAGGCCTCTGATGAGGCAGGGAAGGGCTGCCTGGAGGTGTCTGTTCATAATTAAATACCAACAGCAATAATCTTGAGTGATTTAATGAAAAAGTTTACAAAACATGCCTTGCTTTGTAGAGAAAACAAAGATCTTTTATTTTGCAACTAATTAATCCCTTCTTTTCCCCTCTGTGGCTTTTCCCTTCTTCCCAGGAAAGAAGACAGTAAAAATTTGGATTAATTTCTTTAATTTTCTTGTCCTTAATGAAAATTTAGGGAGATCATCATTCACATGAGCACATTCCATGGAGTGAGGAGAGAAGAGTGAGGAGAGAGGGTGAGATTCCCAATATTTAGCAGGTGGAGCCCATCACAGTGCCTCAGAGGAGGTTGGGATGATGCTTTTTGGGGTTCTTGGCAGTTTTGGGGTGGCTACAAACCACCCCAAACTGATGTGGCTACAAAATGGCACAGCTTTAGGAGAAAGGCAAAAGGTGGAGACTAAAAACCTGACTGGATAAAAATCTGACTGCCCCATAACCTGACTGGATAAAAACCCGTCTGCCTAAAAACCTGCTCCAACCAGAACTAGAGATGGTTCTGGGGAGGTATCAGTGGGGATATTATTTCTTTATGATCTCTTCTCTGGCCCCCTCAGTATTTGTTTTACACAGCTGCCTCCAACATCTGCTTTTCATCTCTGCTCTCTGTCCATGTAGGTATTCAAAAATGCCTCCCTTCTTTCAGCTGCTTTCTGTGCCTCCTGCCTTGTCAATGAAACGTGCAGATAATTGAATTCAAAAATCACTTTAAAAGAGGTTATTGAGTCTTTTACACCCAAATAATTAAAGGAGTAATGTCAGCTGCCTTCCATACAAGGGAAGATGTGGAAAAAGAGCAGGATGAGCCTGAAATTTCTCAGGAATCTGAAAGGAGGCTGAAGCCATTCTGTAGTTCCAATCTGAGCAGTTTTCCCACCTTTCTACTGGATGGATTTGAAGCTGTTTCCCAACCCTTCCTCTGAGCACTTGGAGCAATCAGATCCCAAGCTGTGGTTCAGCCTTTGAGCTCAGGATACGGCTCTGGAGCATTGGGATTCCTGGGACAGCAGCTCTCTGTGGTCAAGCATCCAGCCTTGGTGTCACAAATCCCTGATTCCTTGGCTTTGGGCACCAACTGGCATGAAAATGTCTCAGTCCCTGCACGGCAGGTCCTGGCATCTGTTTCTGAGCCCTGGCACGGCAGGTCCTGGCAGCTTCACCCTGCTGGGAGGGGGTTGTTGCACGAGTGGGGGTTTGCAGTTATTCCATCTCACTTTCAGCCTGAAATGCTCTCCCTCCTCCCTCCTCCCCGGGCCACGCGGGGTTGTTGCTCTTGGATTAAGGAGCTGCAGCTCTGAGGCTTTTCTCAAAAGCAAATACAACTTTTGACCTCAGAGAGGAGCAGATTTTGCCTGGATCCAAGGCCAGCACCTCCACGAGGCTCCTGATGCCTCCTCCCTCTCATTCTTACTGCAGCCTCCTTGGAGAAAAACCTTTTTCTTCACAGAAAATCCCTCTGCTTTTGATGTTTTCCCCATTCTTTTTTATTTTTCTCCTTGGGCAGAGCTCGCCCTTGGAGTAACACCCCTCCACACTGCAGTATCTGTGTGCTCCTGGGGCTGAGCTTCTCCTGCATCTTGGATCAGCCACAGAACAGGCAAATCTGCATTTCCTCATGTAGATGATCAGCAGTGAGGTTTGGTTGGAGCCTCAAGACTGAAAATTGGGCAGAAAATACTCCCAGGCTCAAGGAGGGTGCTCTGAAGCATAACCCACCTTCCAGCCCAGAGGAAAAATGGGGTTTGTA
>QUSF01000018.1:9846675-9890165 GCA_003676055.1 Chloebia gouldiae | reverse complement strand
CTTCTCCTTCTCCTTCTCCTTCTCCTTCTCCTTCTCCTCCTCCTCCTCCTCCTTCTCCTTCTCCTCCTCCTCCTCCTCCTTCTCCTCCTCCTCCTGTTTTTTTTTCCTCCTCTTCCTCAGAGTTACGATGGGCAAACAGCCCATCAAAAAGAAAGGAGACTGGGGAAAAGCTGCCAGGTTTTGGCTCTGATGTCTAAAATGTGTAGGGGATTTTAAGAAAAGTAACAGGGAGTAGAACTGGGGCCAGGTGGGACCAAGGTCTGCAAGCCCTGGAGGTCCCCAGACCAGCCCTGAGTGGAGCCCCGAGATCAGTGTCCACCTGGATTCACATCCCCTGGTTTTGTTTAGCAGGCAGAGGAAAATCTCCTGTGCTTCTGTGCCTTCCTCCATCTGAAAATGTAAACTATGGTAAAGTATCTGCTTATAGTGTGACCTCTTCACTTGAGTGGGGGTTCTGTTCTGGGGTGAATTCCAGCAAACCACGGTGTTTACAAGGCAAATGCCTTTTTTTTTGGTGTTCTCGTGCCCATTAAATCCTTGGGGGAGAAGCTGGAGAGTTTTCATGTCTCACTCAGGGAATTTGAGGGAATAAATATTCCTACTCCACTGTTTTAAAAAGTAGAAGAAAAAAGACATTAACTAAAATCAGTTTTAAATAATTGTTTGGCACCTCCTGTGGTGATGCATCTGCTCTGAGTTTTAAACCAGTGAGGTGCTGGGTTTTCCACCCAAATTCAGGTTTGCAGCAAACAGGAACAGACTCAGCCCTGCCAGGGCTTGGAGCTGGCAAGCGGTTGGGTGCCCCAGGTCATCATTTCTAAATTCCAGGAGGGATTTGGCCCACTCTGGGGACAGGGCTGTGCTGGACAGACAAAACCCTTCCCGAAGGATTCTGGCTCCCCACCGTGGCAACAGCACGAGTTGGGCTGGGGAATGTGCCAGGGGGATTGGATTAAATGGCCTTTAAAGTCCTTTCCAACAGAACCATTCTGTGGTGGCCACTGGCAACTGGGAATTGTAGCCCCTGGGAGGTCCAGCTGCTGTTCCAGGAGCTGCTTCTGCACAGGGCTGGGGGAAATGACAGTTCCAGTGAGGGACAGGCAGAGTCCCACACTTCCCCATAGTCACCCTGCTCTGTAAACAAACTTCCATGTGCCTGGAGACAGATCAGAGCCCGGGACTCCATCCCTCTGCTCCTCAGCACGCCCAGGGAAAAGCCAAGAGCAATAGATTTATGGAATCCAAAGATCACAAATGCAATTTATTTACACTGCTGACGCCAAAAGGAGAAGCAGATGCTTCTGGTTTGGATGCCTGTCCAGCCTAAATTTCAGGAAAACATGGGGGTCAGTGTGAGGGAAAGGAAGGAATCAAAACATTGACTGTGTCAAGCCCAGTTACTGTCCTGCTGCATCCCTTTCCCATCCTCGCAGCCGTGTGTGCCTGAACACAAAGCTCGGCTCTCTAGGAGCAGCCTCCAGAGCCACCCCTGCACCCACAATCCCATTTTCCCTAATTCTGCTGTAAGATATCCATCCAGGATGCCTCCATCAGGGCCAGAGCGTTGCAGAGCAGTGCAGGGCTCTGGCTGACTCGTGTGGCAATGGCTTGTCCCGACTCAAACCATCCTGGGCTCAAAGGAGCGAATAAACAGCCCCCGAGGGATTTACCTGGCAGCCGCACCGTGCAAGGGAGAGGTCCCAAAACAAGGTCTGAATAAAGGGGAATTGTGTGGCCACTGAAAGGTGCGTCAGGCAACCAGATGTGGAGCTGGCTGTGACCTGCTGCCTCCTGTGCCCCCTTGTGGGATCACAGACCGGTCCTGTGAGAAGAGACCTTAAAGCCCATCCAGTGCCACCCCTGCCATGGCAGGGACACCTTCCACCAGCCCAGGCTCCTCCAAGCCCTGTCCAACCTGGCCTTGGGCACTTCCAGGGATCCAGGGGCAGCCACAGCTTCTCCGGGCACTCTATGCCAGGGCCTGCCTACCCTCACAGGGAAGAATTTCTCCCCAATATCCCATCTAACCCTGCCCTCCTCCATCCCAAAGCCATCCCCCCTGCGCTGTGCCTTTGCCCGAAGTCTCCGGAGAGCGGCAGAGCCGCCGGGTTTTCCTCTGGTCTGGTTCGAGCCCCTCTCCCAGCAGAGGGCACGATGTGCAAGCGGGAGCGGCGCTCCAGGAGCGATTCCAGGGATGAAGCAGCAGCAGCAGCAAGAGCCAAAAGCCCTCCGACGGGACGTGTCGGGCACGGAGTGTGCTTGGGGTGGCCAGGGCCACTCACTGCCCCCAGCCCGGGGCCAAACACCTTCTTGCGCTGTCGAGAGCCCTTGGTTTCGTTATTAAACACCCCCGGAGGTCCTTTAAGTGGCATTCGGAGAAACGGCTGCGAATTCAAGAAAATGGAGCCAGCGTCTGTTAGAAGAAGCCAAATTGCCCCTAATTTTCCGGAATTTTGATCTTGAGAGAGCAACATTTCCCGAGAACATTCAACGTCTTCTAACGTGATTTACCCATCTCCTCAATGCAGTCGGCTCTGTGGGTCGTGTGAGGTCTAAATCCAAGTGTTTGGATTATCGATGCTTCAGGAAACTCATCTCTAAAAATGACTCAATTGTAGAAAAATACTTTCCTGTCCAAGCCTTTCCTTCTCCCTGGATTATTATCAAACTTTCTTTGAAAGAGGTTTCCCAGCAAGAGTAGGAGAAAAGTTCCCTTCTTGCCTTAATCATTAACTAAGGCAAGCATTCTGTGTAACCTCAGTTCTAATTTTAGGATTTTGATCATTCCTATGACATGGGAATTTCCTTTTCATGGGCACCCTTACGTATCTGTTCCCAAAATTCTTTTATTTCACCTTTCTGCTTTCATGGTGCTGTTGCAGTGATGCAAGTCCTGGCTGACACTCACTTACAAGCAGTGAAATCTAAACCACTTTTCTTCCTAGAGGCAAAGTTTACACAAATCCACTGTCCTGGGAGAACATCTTGTGAGAGGGAAATGCCTTTCTTCAGCTGCCCCATACCAGCTGTGATCTGCCCATCCATGCTTCCAGTGGAATTCCCTGTTGCAGGAATGGGTGCATCTCCCTGCACCCCAGAAAAGGCTTTTGTGGTCCTGGAGAGGATGGATTGGGGGTTTGGTGCAGGAAACAACTCCAAGAAAAACACAGGTGGTCTGGAGAAGCTGTGGCTGCCCCATCCCTGGAAGTGTCTGTGGATGGATGGTGCCTGGAGCAGCCTGGGATAGAGGAAGGTGTCCCTGGCCATGGCAGAGGGTGGATTAGATGACCTTTAAGGATCCTTTCCCACCCAAACCAGTCCATGATTTTGTGATTCCAAGCTCTTGGCAAAGGCAGATTCTGAGCTCTTTGGCAGGGAATGACCTGACCCCACAGCCACAGCTACTTCAACTACCAGGAGCCAGCCAAAACGACTCAGGGAATCATATCCAAGTGGAAAATAAAAATAGTTCATGTGCTTTAGTTGAACTGTAGAGAATCCTCTTTCTTTCAAGGATTTGGAACCTTCAGATGAGGATGTGAACAAAGGCAATGGAGGGTCTGTCCTTGACTGCAAAGTGCTTTGGGTGTCCCAGCCATGCAGATCTCTCCAAGCCTGGTGTTCTGCCCCAGAATTTCCTTGTGGAGCATCTCCTTCCCTTTCAGCCTGACCACTGCCACAAACCCCAGCTGCTCCCAGGAGGGACATTGGGTCAGCAGAGGATCATCACCAAGGCTGAAGGGATCTCCAAGATCACCGAGTCTAACCTGTTCCATGTGCAGAGGGGGCACCAGCCAAGGGAAAAGCTAAAGGCTGATCATCCTCCGGGGAAATCACTTCCTCCCCTTCTGCTGGGTGTGCACAGGGCAGCTCTTGGCCCTGGGGGACAGCAGGAAGGGCTTCCCCCCACAGCACCCATCAGCAGTGCAGCAAAACCACCAGCAGCCCCTGGGTCTTCCCTGGTGGCTTTCTGCTGACAGGGGGAACTCTTTCATTTATCAGTTTGATCATCCTGTGCTGGGTTTTGTTTCCTCTCCTTCTGCAAAGGTGATCAGAAGTGGGGCTGAAGGGTACCAGCTGCCAGGAACTGCACCACAGCAAAACTGTGAATCTGCTGAGATAGGACAGGAGATAGAACACCCCCGGTGTCACTTGGTTCTCTCTGTCTCTCTTAGCCAACCAAGGAGTCAAATGTGGTCTAAATGTTCACTATAAAAACTTTGGCAATGTGGGCTGTAACAAAATAATCCTCTCTCTAGATATCTCTAGCAGAACCTCAGCAAAAATACATAAATAATGTCCAGGCTTTAATAAAATAGATTTTTACTAATTACAGCACTTCAAGTAACATTTCATCTCTCCTGGGAGTGTCTCACTTCAGGCTTCAGGAGCAAGAACAGGTTATCACAGTGCATCAAGTTATTAGAACATCCTTCCTGCTGACAGGATCAGCTTGATTGGGAGTGTTCATCCAAGGGTTTAATTTACTTGATTACATTTCTGCCCTGCTTTTACTGATCCCCAGTCCTCAGCAGAGTTTCCTTTTGAGTCTCCTGGGAAGTAAAGTCAGCAGCACTTTCTGCTGGTGCTGCAGCCATGAGCTGGGGATGGTAGAAAGACCTGGGAATGGCACAAGGATTTGGGAATGGCTGAGTCATCTGGAGATGGCAGAATATCTGGGGATGGCAGAACATCCTGGAGATGGCAGAATGATCTCAGGGTGGCAGAAAGATCTGGGGATGACAGAACGTCTGGCAGAAGTTCGGTCTCTCCTCACCACAGCCTGTACCTGGAGGTCCCATGGGAATTCAGGAGGATTTGGAAGTGCCCACAGCCATGTGTGCATTGGGCAGTGTCAGAGGTATGTGGAATACTTTGTGCTTTGCTGATAAAATCCCAGAGTGTTGAGGAAATCCCAGGAATCACCAGCTGGGAGCAGCTCTCACACGTCCACCCAAGCCCCAGAGTGGTCAGAAGGACATTGGTGGCCGTGATCTTCCACACCACTGCCAGGGCAGGTGGGACAGCTCTGCTAATGCCAGCAAATCCCTTCCTGCTCTAAACTCACAGCCATGGAATCGCTGGAGATGGCTCTGGATGCAGTACATGGATGGAACCCTCCACAGAGGGGTGTCTCAAACTCTCTCTCCTAGGGCTGAAGCAAACAGCTGCATTCCAGCTTTCCACCCTTTCATTTCTGAAGAAGGATGTGAGAGAAGCTGTTTCCTGCTTTGGTGTGACAACCTCCCAAAAACAGCTCCGGGAGTGTTCCATGGTCTGGCATCTCAGCCCAGTTCTGACCCAGGAACTCTCCAGGTGGGGCTGATGCCCTGAGTCTACCTTGGACATCTTGGTGCTCACCTTGTCTCTCTATCCCACCTGCAAAGCTTGCAAAACCTCTCCATTCCACCTGAGTTAGGAATATTTTAGTCTTCAGTAAACAACTACACAACTCTTGGCTCAACAGATCCCTGAGGAAGCATTTAAGCACTCTTTTTATATAAAAAAAACAGTGGGGTTGATTTACAACCATGAAATGTCTTTTGTTTCACCTCTACAGTGAATAAAGCCCAAATAAACACACACTAGCTGTGGTGTCGCAATGCCAAGGGGCACCTCAGCCCCAAACTCTTCTCAATAACAGCTGAAGAGTACCAGGAATCAGGAAGGCTTAAACTCCCTGGTTATTGAACAGTTTCCAAATGGTTTGGAATTGCATCGAAGGGTCTTGTGTTGCTCCAGCATTCCCAGAAGGAACACCCTACTTGGATTTGAGTCTAGACCTGGGAGACATGCTGAAAAATATCTTGTAGTAGATGTAGACGTTGATAATCCTCAGCAGAATTCCCAGGATGTAGCTGAGGGACCTGAGCAGGGCCGCGGCCGCGCTGGAGAACTGGAGCAGGAGCTCCAGAAGGCCGTGGGAGGGAGCGGAGGCCCCGCTGGCCCTCAGGTGGCCATCCAGGAGGAACAGGGCACACTCCGCGGCCACCAGCGCCCAGATCGCCCTGGTCAGCAGCCTGGCGTTCCTGACGGTGCGCAGGGGCCGTGACTCCGAGGGCAGGAAGGTGATGGCGTAGGCCTCGAAGGCCACGCAGCTGAGCAGGACACAGCTGGCGTGCGCGTTGGCCGTGAGGAGGGTCCGCGCCACGGCCGGGGCTGCGGGAGGGACGGCGGCGCCAAAACTCCCCAAAACCACGTCGGAAACGAGGCTAAGGAAAACCAGGATGTCTGCCTGGGCCAGGCTGGAGATGAGGACTGTGGTGGACTTGGAGGAGACCTTGGCAGACTGCAGGAGGATCAAGGTGTAGGCGCTGCCCAGCAGCCCCAGGAGGGTGCTGACAGCGTTGGAGGAAGACAGGACGAGGTATTGGATATACTTCAGTGCCAGGTATCTTCTGAGATCTTTCATGTGGTCTCTCTCCATTGAAATGCCAGTTAGGGAAGAATACCTGGAATACATATTAAAAAAAACCCCAGTGATTAAATGTAAAATTAGCAGGATGGATTCCAGGCAAATTGTGATGGACCTGCACTTGTACAGGCACATTCCGGTGTCAAGAACCGGTTGGAGATGATGCCAGCGCAGGATCTGAGCTTGTATTTACACACTCATATCATAAATAGGAATGAAGTTTGTAAAGTGGCTGGATATTTTTAGGTAGCAGCATAATTTGTGTAATCTTGCACTGAACAAGTATAAGCATGAATTTTCCCTGTCCCTGAAACGGAGGAGCCAGGAAATTATAAGCTGCAGTTCCTAGAAATACTAAAATCATCTCTGAATTAAGTTCTAACAAATAAACAAGGAAATTGTTATCTAAATGGGAGAGATGAGATAAGGAAGAACAATGTGAGTTTCTCACAGATAAAGCAAATTAATTGAGCCCAGCTTCCTCCTTTATCGGGGTGATCAATCCTTGTGGGAACCAGCCAGTGTCACATAGCTTGAATTTTCTGAAGAGTTTCAATATTGTTTCATGAGGCACTTTCAGGGAGGAGCAAAGAAATGTGGCCTAGGTGAAGCTGTGGTTAAGTCATTCACAGCTGGATGGGAAACCGAGGGAAGGTTCCTTCTTAGGAATTTGAGGAATGATGTGTCAGGCGGGGCTCTGCAGAGATCTCACATTTTATGGTTTTCATGAACTGCAAGAAGGACTCAGCAGAATTCAGGCCTTGACTGAGGTGTGTGACCAGTTTTGAGACCAACAGCTCAAAAAAAGTGTCACTGAAGAAGTTCCAAGGAAGCTGATCCTCAGAGATTGCGCTGAGTGCAACAATTCCATTTCCCTCCTATTATGCAATTACCTCCATATGTAAATTCCCAGAATTCCCAATGTCAGCACCTTGGAGCTCGTGTTACAGAGCTTTTCCTGTGCATTACCCAGCAGGTCTGGGTGCTTGCTTAAGTCATCAGCTGGGTTTAATTTTGCTGGGATGATGGGAAGATGATAATCCCAAATGATTCCCATGAAAGGTAGGGAGCCAGGTTTTTGAGACTGCGATTCCCATTGCTTGCAGGGACTTGACTGGTACCAGGTTGACTCATCTGAGATTCAAATGTGCCTGTTCTTCTCTGTCTTGAAGTGTTTGATCCAACTTGCTGAAGGATTACTTTGGGGAAGCAGTAGGAAAAGGTTTCTCAGTATTTCAGCTGAGTCAGCTCATCACACCCTCCCTTCCCACAGTGATTAAGTGGAAAAACAATTCTGCATTTTGTGGCAAATGCAAATCATCTTAGAGGTCTTCTCCAACCTTAATGACTCCATTATTGGTTTGACACTTTGTTTTGATACTGAGCACCAAAGTAATTCCAATCTAATGTAACAAACCCTAAATCCACAACACGGAACTCGAGCAAGTCCCCAGCTCCAAGAGGAGGAGAACCAAGTCATGACATGTACAACTGAATCCTGATTTATCTTCTTGTCTTCAAGCAAGTTACTCCTTTGAGAAGTACATTAAGGCTCTCCTGTCATTATTTTTGTTCTTGCAACCTATTTCTGTGTCCATTTTCATTAATTATATTTTTGAGGAGATAAATTACTTGCCTGATAAAGATCTTTTCTCTTTTTAGGAGCACAATCCACGGGCTGTATTTACAGCAGATCTTATCTATGTGGAGCATTTAAACTCGGAGCTTCTGGAGTCTGGCTCCTACCTCACCCTAGGGTTTGGTGATGAGTCCAAGGAGGAGCGTTAGGAATCAGGAACAGCCAGAGAAGCCAGGGGAGGTGCCCAGGTGCCCATCCTCTCTTCTTGAAACTTCAGCATTTTCCATAGTGCTGCCAGCATTTTCTGAACACCAGTGTTCATTTTCCTTTGGAAAAGAGCTGGAGCTTCTGGCTGGAAGGTGCCTTCCTGCTTTCTATTGGTGACAGCCAGAGGTATCTGTCCCTTCATTCCACAGCTGTCCCTCGAGGCAGAATCACTGCCAGGGCTCCCTCCTGCTCCCTCCACCTCTTCCAAACTATAATTTAGGGGTTAAAACTGTCATCCAGAATGCAGCAGAGCGAGGTTTGATTTCCTCCTTCGCCTCAGGGGATTGAGATGTTTATCTCCTGTGGGTGGATAGGGATTGTCCTCCTGCCTCCCAAGGAATCTGGGCACAGTCTGAGAAAACAGGTGACAGATACCCCTGGCCAAGGGTTGTTATCAGGAGCAGCCCCTGGGTCACCACACAGGCATCTGCACGTGTCTGGTAGGGAAGAGACATCCCCGTTCCTGGCTCCGTGTGCTGTTTGGAGTCAGCTGCTCCTGTGAATGAAGCAGAGCTGGGAGATGTTCCCAGGTGCTGGAGCTCCATCCATGAAGAGTTCCAGAGGCCCCTGGCAGAGTTTTGGCACTGCCAATGCACATCCTCCGTGGGGACACAGGCTGGGCTGTGGCAGGAGGAGGCAGGGAATGCTGCCCACCCCACAAGGATGCTGTGAGGGCTCAGTCCCTGCTCCTGTCACCAAATCAGTGCCAGAGAGCACCCTGAGCACAGCACTGGCCAGACACAGCCTCTGCACAGGTAAGAGAAAGGTAAAACTGGGTGAAGAGCTCATGCATGAAGAGAGCACAGGCAGGGGCTGAAGCCACAACTCCTCCTGAGTGGCTCACCTGAGCTCCCACTGCCGGGATCCCCATCCATGCCTTCCTCCAGCTGGGAAATCCCACCAGCCCACAAAGACATTTGGTGAGGAGAGAGCAAACCCTTCCCTCTGCCTGCACCTGGGAAGGTGGGATCACACCCAGTATGGGAACAGGAGTGAGCAGCTGTTTCCTGAGGGTTTCCAGAATGGCCACACTCAGTGAAGGAGGAAACCTGAGCTTCACTCTTTTATTTACAATTTTCAAAGCAGCTTTTGTGGCCTGTGGTTCAGGTCACCTACAAGAGGATTCCTGCACATGGGCAGGGACACTTGGATAGCTTTTGGTCAGATGAAATCTAAGTTCAAGCTCACAGAAGGTTTCCTGAACCAACACTTGGTGTTTTCAGTGCACTATTTTTTTTTATTTCCACAGAAATCTCTCCTGACACCCGTTCCAAATTCCAGTTAATAATAACTGCTCATCTGTCATAAGCACACTGTTGTTGTCTAAAGGGTACCCAAAAATACCTCCTGCTCTTAAACAAGTAATTCCTTTCAAAATTCCTCCTGGAATGATGTCAAAGAACATAGAGAAGAGAAGAACAAATTAGAAAGGCAGATTAGCATTGAATATCCCATCTGTAATGAGGTGCTATTCCTTATTTGAAAAGGAAAAATACTTACATTTGCTGGAAGAAGCAGCCAGGGACAGTTTTCTGCATCCCTGCAGTGTGTGTGACGTCTCAGCAGAGCTGAAATGTGCTGTTTCACTTGGAATGATTCCTGGTTTTTATACAGAGCACCCCGTGTTCGGCACCACGTCAGAGGTGAGGCCACGGGATTTGTTTTGCTGGCAACTTCCTCCAGAGCTGGTTTCACAAGGATTACTCACTGGAATCATGGTGCCCATTAACTTTCAGCTGTCTGGAAAAACTGATGGCCCGAGTGGAAAAGGAGTCCCAGACACTTCCTCACACACTGGAGCCGATTACAGGGAGCGATCCCGGGCTTGTCTGGGTGCTGTGTGAGCCAGCACAGGTTATCCATGAGAAAATCCCTCTGAACAAAGGAATGATATCCCTGGCATGGCTGGACTGGGCTATCCCAGCAGTGTTTGTGTTGGTGTTGCCTGGGATACCCAGGTTTGGCGCTGCTGACGCTGCACTCCTGCTCCTCATTGTTCTCCAGGGACGGAGCCAAGTCCTTCCCTGTTTCAGGAAATTTCCTCACGAGGCATGGGTGAGCAGCAGAGGAGCAGAGGAGCATCCCACAGGCACTGTGGGAGCAGCAAGGGGACACATCTCCACCACAGGGACACGGAGCACAGCTCCTTGTCCCAACCAGGACGTGGAAGCAGGGAATGAAGGGCAGTGACACTGCCTCGGGTCCTGGTCAGCCAGGAGGGCTCACTGCCTGCCCCACGCCAGCCCTACCATTCCCTCAGCGCTTCCTGAAGCCATGGAGAGCTGTGGAAGGATAAAGCTGAGGAAATTCCGGGTGCTGCAAAGCTCTGGCACTGCTGTCCCCACCTGAGGATGGTGCAGGGAAGGAAGCCCAGTGCTCTCCTCCTCACCTGGACACACTGGGGGGAACATCTGCCAAAGGCACCCTTGGAAACAGGGACGGGGCTGGGTGGCAATTAATAGAATTTGTGCTTGGATTTCATGTGTAAATATTAATTTTTGTATTTGACTCTAAGGAGTAGGTTTTGCCAGGGACTTTCCATAGCAGCTTTGTGTTTTAAAACTTCTGCTATACTTCACAACTTCTATTATCTTTTACAAGTCCTATTCTATTTCACAACTTCTGTTGTATTTGCTTATTTTTCTTGCCTGCCATGATGATACAACAGAACCACCGGCTGCAAGAGCACAAATTCTGCAAACAAGTCACACTTTTCTCAGCAGCTCAAAATTTCACAATGACTTGGGGACCGATAAGATGAACCCTCCATCTCCCAGGGCACCACCCTTTTAGTGAGAGCTTCCCCTGTGCCACCACCCTGTGAAAACAGCAGGAAACTCCTGTTTTGGAGGAGGTGGAAGGCTGAGGTGGGGGATCTGGTCCTGGCTGTGCCCAGTTTCACTGGCAATGGGGAAGGTGCTGGAATCTTTAATCATCTCCCTTATTTAATCAGTTCATCTTTACGTCCCCCATGGCTGGTGGCTCCTCCTTGAATCCCCCCAGTGCCTCCACAGACAGAACAAACAGAGCTTTCCCAATTGATTTCTATTTGCTGGGAGCTGGTTCCCAGTATTTTTCCATAACCTGTTTATTTTGTGCTACACCTTTGTTTGAAGGCTGTGCCCAGCTCCCTACAGTGATTACTGTGCCCTTTAAAGCTGAGGATTTTCTCTTCCTTTTTTTTTTCCTCAGCTACTGAAGTTAATTAGAATTCAGCACTATGTAAGAAAATTTCAGTGTTCTTCTGTCTGAAGCATTTCACTTTTAATCCATGAGGGTTTCCAGCACTTTTCCCTTGCCATGTCATAGAATCACAGAATAATGGAATCACAGAGTGGTTTGGGTTGGAAGGGAGTTTAAAGCTCATCTCATCCCAGCCATGGGCAGGGGCATCTTCCACTTTCCCACATTTCTCCAAGCCCCATCCAACCTGGCCTTGGACTTCCAGGAATGGGGCAGCCACAGCTCCTCTAGGCCCAGGGCAATGACATCATCTGAATATTTTGTATTTTTAGGAAGTTTTTTAACACACTTGAAGATTTTGAGGAAATTGAGAGAGCTGAGAGAGGACAATTTTCTTTGCAAATAACTTTACAGTTTGGTGCTACAAACCAGGCCCTGATTCCTGTTCCTTGGTGCATATCCAGTTATCTGGTCCTGATGGCTCCATCCTGATCCCTGGGTGATTGATGGCTCTGCTACTGCCAGTCTGTTCTTCTCATTCTCTACCTTGGTTTTATTTTCTCTCAGGTTGTTTGAGAAGCCAGAACAGCTCCTGTCAGGTCTTCACACAAAATGTCCTGATTTTCCCCTGGTCAAGGGTCTCCTGCCTGGACATCTGACTTGACATCATTTCCCATCTTTATTTTCCTCAGAGAATGTGCATTTCTTCAGCACCTTTTGTGATTCCCCCTTGAAGTTCTCCACAATTCCACCTCTCCCTCGCCTGGCAGAGTTCAAGAAGCTCCTTTTCAAAGTCAAGCCCAGCTGAATGATTGTCTCTTCTGGCTGGAAAGGGGACAAGGGGAGAAGCCAGGTAAGTATTTGCAGGTGTGAGGAGGGGTTGGGTGACACAGGGCAGAGTCTGGAGGGCAGGAATGACTTGTCACAGCTCCCACTGCCACCAAGCCACAGCCAGAGCTCCCCTGGCAGCAGAGCAGCAGGAGGCTGCCCAAAAGGGCTGAGCTGACCTCCTTGCCCTTCCTGATGGGGAAACAGCAGCTCCTGCATGCTGGAGGAGCAGGAACTGGCAAGGGTCAGCTGTCCCTGCTGGCTTAGGCGTGGCTGTGTGACCTGGGTGTACCCTGTCCCCTCTCAAGAACATGCGTTTCCCTTTTTCACCTTTTAAAAGAACTCATCAACAAAGGAAATCATCATCTCACTTGTTTTATTGCCATTATTCTCCAATTTCAGGGTAGAAAAGGAAATTACCTTTTAATGAGAGCAAATGAGGGATAAAGCATTACTAATGGAATGTTTGTGCCTTGTGGACAGTAATTCCAGACATAAAACAGGATTTCATCAGCCCCTTCTCAAAAGCTGGCAGGAAAGATTTCCTTACAGGGAGACAGGGACAAGGTTGATGGCACAATCCTTTCTGCTAAGGTGTAGAATGGCTCAAGACTACAGAAAAAAATGCATAAAGAAGTGGTGATGATTCATAAAACTGGAAGGAAGGACTCAGTGTAAGACATTTAATGCAAATCTCAGTGTGCTCTGCCTTTCTCCTTCACTAATTCCCATTTCCAGTGCGGAAATAATTGTGGAACAGCACTTTGGGACATGCCCTTCTTCCAGGAGCCGAGGTGGAAATTCCCACCGCTGCCCTTAGCTGAAATTTCGGGAATAGCTTGAATAATTTGGAAGTTTTCAGCTGACAGATCTTCTAAGGAATCATGTAGGGAGAGCTGAGCTTCCCCAGCCCTGCTCAACTCCCCGGGGCTCTCATCCTACAGAGCTCTGCCCCTGCCTGCTCCAACCCCTCCCAGGAAATCCATGGAGCTCCTGGATTTCCCCTGTGCTGTGCCATGGTCAGACCTTTGTGGGGTTTCTCTCTGCTCCTGTTGTGGTTTCACCTCAGTCTCTCACCCGTGTCTGAATGCTCCTGCTCAGATCTGTCTGGTTCCAGTTAAACTCAGTGATCTCCTTTGAGTCACAGCATTTCACTGCTCAGCTCATCCCCAGGAATGAGGCTAGCAGGAATTTCCCTGGAAGCCACAGATTTTCTCCACTTTCTGCTGAACTCATCCACTTTCGCCACCCTCACACTCCCCTCATCCTGGCTGGGCTGTCTCCATCTCCACCACGGACCCGTAGCAGGAAATTATTTCCATACAGGGTTTTCCTCAGCCACAAATTCTGACACTTTTACCATTCCAGTGCTCAACCCCATGCCAGGAGGTAGCCAGAGGGAGCGTGGTTCTGGCATTAATCCAGGACATGGTGCCAGGGCCACTTCCACAGGGAGGTACCAGCCCAGAGGGGCTCAAGCAGAAGTGCTGTCATCCATCCCATGGCTCATCCAATGCAGATACACCTGGAGTAGGGTTTCTCCAACTTTTACACCGTGTTGTAAAGTGACAGCAGAGCAAATACTCATTGCAATGGTGGGGGGTAAATGCAAAGTCAAAGGAGCTTTTGGGATTGGAAAAGGACAGTGAAGGAATGGCTGGAGCATGGCAGGATAGGAGCAGGTGAAGCCTGTGTTGAGCAGGGATCTCTGAGAGCTGCCTCAGAGCCCAGCTGGGAGTCCCAAACCAGCAGGGACAGCTCCAAAGCCATGACCCATCTCCAGCTGGATCATCACACAAAGCAACCTTTCCTCCACATGGAGCTGGAAGCAGTGCAGGAGGAATTACTGCTCCCAGAAATATCTCCTGCACGAACATTGGTTGTCTTCAGCTGGTGAGAGCAAAGTTGTCAGAAAGAAAAAAATATTATTTCTTTAACAAACAATTCTAGGAGCTATTTTGGGTGTTATTGTTGCATAAAAGAATAAAAGAGGAAACAAATTCTGTGCTATTCCATGCAATTCTCGTATCAGTGAATATGTTTGCTTTGGACAGATGACAGGTATTAGGAAAATGTTTCCTAGTGGGGCCACAGAGATGGATAAAAATAACTTCCACAGAAAGTCACCCAATTAAGAGAGTGATCCAAGTGTGCTGCTGTAAAACTCTGAGAGATCGAGCTACCAACCTGGGAAAATCTTTTTGGATCATGAAAATCCTCAATTCCCAGCAAAGGCCAATTAGGGTTTGTGTTTTTTATGGCAAAGGCCAATTAGAGTTGCGAGCTGGGAGAGCTCCCAAAGAGCTGGGACAGCTGTAGCTCCTGTGTCCAGGGGAATGGGAGAAAATAGAGGAAAATGTTGGCTTCTGCTCAAAGAAATTCTGGTCATCAGTGCAAGTTGGTATCAGGATTTCTGGGCCTTATCACTTGGCAGGTCACAGACTCTGCTTAAGCTGATAAAAGATCTGGGGGCAGGGGAGAACTACATCTGTTAAATGGGACATTGCTACAAATTTTGGTGGGTTTTTTTAGGGCTTCATAAGGGTTTTTCAGAAGAAACTGCCTTTCCCTGGCAGCTGAAGCTGCACAGGTGTCACCTGTGTCCCCACAAACCCAGGACAGTGCCAGTGGTCACCACCACAACCTGCACAGGGAAGGCTGAAGGATTCCCAACTTTCTGTCATGTTTTTTTATTAGTTCTTCTCTCTCTTTTGAAGAGAGCAGTGGGACATGGAAAATAGAACCTGTGAGCCACCTGCTGCTCCTGACAGTGGTTGTGGAGAGCCAGAAGTTCTGGAGCTGATCCATGGCAGGGATGAGCCAGGTGCTCGTGCTCACACCTGATGGATTTGCTGGACCAGCTACTCCTTCCCAAATCTGTCTGGAAAACAAAAATAAAAGCTAAATACTGCTGCTCCTGTTCCATGGAGTCCTGGTGCACAGCAGGAAAAAGCGTTGTGGGAAAAGCCAGAAGGAAAGCACAGCATAGAAAGAATAATGGGAATGAAGCACAACTAAATAAATAACGAGGCGAGGCAAGCCTCAGCTGAACTAATGGCTTGTGGTTCCTGCAGAGAAAGGTTGGGAGCTGGGAAACATCTGCCTGATGCTTTTACAGCTTTGTTCCAATATTTAAAGGCAGGGATGAGAGGCTGAAATTTGATTTTTGAAGCAAAAGAGAGACTTGATTGTGAATGGATTAATTATAAGATAATGCAGAAATCAGTTGTCAGCCTGGAAGCTCAACAGAAGCAGACTTGATGTGACTCAGAGGGCCTCAGATGGCCAAAAAGGACCAATTTTGATGATGTACAGTCTGCAGGGAGCTGGAGTCAGCCAGAAACCTCTGAGATTGCAGAGTTTGCACAGAAATCCCCAAATCTGTTTTGATGCACAGGCAAACACAGACTAAGCAGAGCTGTGCTGAGGTGATTTATATCTGTGTGTCCTCAGGCTGTGGTAAAATGGAAACAAAATCTCACAGAAGTTATTTCAGGGAGCTCAAAGAAAGTTGGGGAAAGACCCAAATCCACCAGTGGCACTGACTGGAGTGAGCTGCACCTCTCTGGCTCACAAAATGATGGCTCAGAAGCAGCACAAAGAGGGGTTTCAGGTGATTTTTGGCAATGGGTGATGAACATCAGGCTGTAGTAGGTGGTAATTACAGGAATCTTTCAGCTCCCTGCTTCTAAGCACTTGGAAATCCATTGGAAAGGGTTAAAAAGTCGTTAATTCCAACAGAATCATGTCCCAGTTTTGCAAAATCTCCACTGACATCAGTTATTTATCACCTCCCCCCCATGAGAGATTTTCTTTGCCAGCAGTATTTTTGTAGTTTATGGGATGTCCAGATGGATGGAAAAAGCCAAGTCCTCTTCAGCCTTGAAATCGCCAAAACTCAGCCTCAATATGGTCACAAATCTCCAAGATAATATATTTATATATAAATATTTGAGTTATTAATATTAAATTATGAATTTAATTGCTGCTGGGTTGAACTGGGGATCAACAATCATGAATCACTTCTGGAACGTTGGTCCTGACTGTCCCCAGCAGGGACTGACAAGGGACAGCAGCCTGGGCTGGGATTGTCCCCAGCCTCCACCTGCTCCTGGAGCACCATTTGAGACATCACTGATCACAAGGGAGATGATCTTTTGTATGATTTTTTTTTTCTTTATGAAGAAAGCTATCCCACTGGCTGCCTTGGCTGCTCCCCTGTCCTTTCCCAACCCAGGTGAATATTCCATTTTAAAACCTATTCCTGTCATTTTATGGGCCTGGGCTGCACAGAGCGGTTGAGTCATGGCAGAAAAAGAGTCAAAGCTTCTGCAGTGAGCAGTAAAAGAACCTGAAAGAACCATTCTCAGCACATGAGATAAGAGCAGGCAGTTATATAATTGAGGGATGATTCAGAGCCCAGGGGAAGCATTTTTGGGCTGATCAGGAGCTGATAGCTGGCCTGGCCTGAGAGCACATGTCATGGAATCCAAGCAGAAAGGATGGGAGATTTTGGAGCAAACAATGGGAGCAAAAACAGCTCAGTGTGGTGGTGTAGGGTGGTACAGAACACACAGCTGCTCGCTGTGATGGAAAATGAGAATTATTTTCAGGCAGATCTACCGGTGGCATTCAGGAAATGAGAGGTTGTAATGATTAAAACCAAAACTTCGATTTCAAAAAGATTTCTGGTGATATCTGCTGCAATCTGCTGTAGAAGCAGAGCTGCAGGAGGGCTGGAGGTGGGCACTGGTGCTGTAGGAACATATTTTCACAAATTCTTGGTACTTGGGGTGTCCTTATCTGCCCTCAACTCTCCACAATGGGCCTGGTTAAGTCATCACTCATCAGAGGCTTTCTCTTTGCATTTTTCCTTTCAAGGCAACAAGAAAACAAAACAAAACAAAAAAAACATCAAGATGAGAAATGGAGTGCTCAAAGAACAGGAAGTTTCTGACACTCTTTCCTGTGGTGTTTTTAATGCAAACACTTTGCATATCTGATGCTCCAGATCCGTCATTCTGGAGGGCTCAGTTCTTGATGTCTCCAGCTCTCGGGCTGCAATTGCAAGCCCTGCTCTTGAAAAAGGGAGGGTTCCTCAATGATTCCCCTGGGAATCCTCAAGGATTCCTCTGGAAATGAGGAATTCCTTGAAGAGGAACCAGAGTGTTGTTGCCACTGTGTGATCCAATTTATTCTGCTCCCAAGTTGAATTTTTGGGCTGGCTTGGCTGCCCTGATGTTTCCCTAGGCTGAAGAACCCGGGTGTGTCCAACCCCAGGTTCCATCCTGCCTGCTCCTTTCTCCAACAGCTTGATTAGGCTTTTCACATGTTAATTTGGCTGGTTTTTAATTATGTCCCTCCAAGGTCTTACCTCTCTCCCCATTCATGCAGGGTCCATGTGATCCCTGCTGTGTTCCTTAAAAGCCCAGCACTGAGCTCCAAGGCTTCTCCGAGTGATCTCAGTTTGGGCATGGGGCTTTCCCTGTGAGTCAGTCACAGAATCATCCTCCTGGTACAGATCATTTTACCACCCAAATATAGCCCAGAAATACAGGAATATTATCCTAAAAAGAAGTAAAATGGCACTTGGGCACACGGTCTTAGCTTGGCAGCGATGGGTCATGGTTGGATAAATTATCTTCAGGGTCTTTTCCAACCTAAATCATTCCATGATTCCAGTTCCCCTGCTGGTTAATGTGTAGCAGCTGAAAAATGAGGATTCTCCGTGTAAGTTGGTCTTGGCCTTGTGTCCCCCATGTCTTCCCAGGGCAAAACTGTGAATGAGAACAGAGAGCACAGGGGCAAATGAAATAAAATAGGAATAATTAAAAGGTTAATCCAATGGCAAAGTATGTTTGATTATCAAAGATTAATTATGGAGGTTTAACTGACCTGGAATTTCTTCTTAATAGCTTTTAAGGAAAATCTGATTTCCACATGGCTGTATCTCCACAATTAAAATGGAGCTGTTCAAATGCAAGGCAGGATTTGCATCCTGGTGGGTTTTTCCTGAGAAAACCTCTGGCAGGGGCTGCAGTTTTATTCTAGCATGAGATGCTGAACATGATCTCTGGGATTCTGTGGAAAATACTGAATGTGTGCTGTGTCCCAGATAATTCTCTGGCCATCCTCCAATCCTGAGCATCACTTCAATATCAAAAGATGCACTAAATAAATTCAGACTCCAACTGTCATCCATGACAGTTGAACTTGGAGATCTTTGAACACTTTTCCAACTTTGGTTGTTCTATGATTCATTAAATCACATGATTATGCCCCTCTGTTTAGATTTGAACAAATTTCCAAGAACAAGCCTTAAAAATAATGCCAAAAATCCATTTCATGTTGTTTTTCCCTTTCCCAAAAGATAATGCCAATTGCACAGGCTATTTCTGACGTTTCAGTTTACTTTCCAAAAGAAGATAAAAGCAAAATTTCTCCATGAGGAATTTTTTTCTTTGTACTGTTGAGTTATCCGGGAAAGTTTGTTTTCTCATCTTCTAGCAACAGAGAAGTCTGGTAGATTTTGGTATGAGAAAACTCTGCTGTCAAAAAATTATCATTAGAGAGTTGAAATGTTACTTTTGTGGGTGACAAAGGCTCCCAGTAGCCTCAGTTGGGAGGGTTAAAGTGACTGGTGGCTTGCAAGGACCCTCACACCCAGTTCCAGCCTGAGGGTCAATAATGCACCTTTTGGTCTGCCCCATTCTGGGAAAAATATTAGGATGAAAGGATAGTTTGGAGAGATTTGGATATAATGCACATTTCCCATTGGTTTTACAAAACCAGGAGAATTCATAAATTTTCCCAGATCCTCATAAATGAACCATGAGGAATGGGGAATGTTTTCAGGCTGTTTTCCCCTGACAATGTTTCATCTGAAAGGGACACTGCACATTCCCTGAGTGTTTTCTCTGTGATGGGATTTGTGAAATACTGGAGGCAGAGCTCAAACCCAGCCCTATCTGCCCCATCTGCTGCAGCCCTCGTGTTCCACATACAAAACAGGAAGGGGAAGCAGCAATTGGCTCTATCAGAACAGCATCTCCAGCCAGAGTGGCTCTTTGTTCTCACAGGTTGAAACATTTGAACCATAAAAAAACCCAGCCAAGGAAACTGCAGCTTTTCAAGTCAGCAGTTCAAAGGTTTTTGATGATGATGGCTTTAACTTTTTCCTGAGGTGGTTGATCACCTCAGGCACTCGGGATGATTTTCCTGCTGGACTCAGGAGGTGTTCCGTGCCTGGTGGAGCCCATCCCATAATGACTCTGGAAATGTACAAGTTCAAACCTTCTCTTTCATGAAGCCACATGGAGAGAGTGACCAGCTGATTGCACATGGGCCAGTTCCTGCTGGATCCTTCACCAACCAAACCACAGCAGAAGGATGGCCCAGAGTCCAGAGGTTTGGCCTCACTAATCGTCCTTTCATTGAAACATCCTTCCCAGAAGTTTTCTTTGGCAGAAGAACCTGAAATGTCTGTTCTCTGTCCCAAAGATCCCTCCAAACTCGGTGTGTATCAGTTTAGGGAGGAGTAGAAGTGCAGCATCAGGAGCTGTGGCAGCAGGGACAGGCCTATCCCTGTCCCCACCCCGTGGCAGCTCCACTTCCCAGAAAAGGCCACACAAACTCTTCCTGCTGGGTTTTGAGAGGAAACCCTGTCAGCAGAACAGAAACAATCAGTTATCCCTGGCTGATGCCTTTGGTCTTTCCTAGATTTGCCATCCATCTCCATCCCCACCTCTTTTTCTGGGGAGAGATCAGCATCATTCTCCAAATGTTTGGGATAACAAGGGCTGAACGTGGTCCATGCACTCAGTCCTGGCAGTAATTTATTTTATTTATCTCAGCAGAGCAAGTGCTTTATTCCAAAAAATGCTGACTGGAGACAATGCTGAAAGTGTCCAACTATCTCCCCATCTTCCCTCAGTCCTCTTTCCTCAGCAGCCACTCAAAAAGTTGTATTTGCAGTAGGATTTGATGGGCTGAGTGGCAAGGGCTGAACTTTCCTTCACAGGAGGTTCCCTGCTCTGGTTTCCCACAAAAAAAATCAGGGAATAGAGAGTTTTTCATTGGCCTCATGGCTTGGGATGGAGCAGCTTCTCACAGCTGCCAGCATGGGTCATTCATTAATATCAATCCCTAAAAACCAAGGGGAGCTGGGGGCAGTGTGACAACAACTCAGATTCCCTCTGAGCTGGGTGCTGATAACACCAAGTCGTGGGTTTGGTCCTCGGATAAGCCATTCCCTTAAAAGCTGGACTTGATGATCCTTGTGGCACCCTTACAGCTCAGAATATTCCATGACTCTTGAATTCTCTTTGTTGAGTCCAGGGAATAAACAGACCCAAGTTCAGGTGAGAATGAGGGATAATCCCCTGGAGAAGCAGCTCCCACTGGGGCAAAGGAGCTGATACAGCAAAGGGGTTCCACATCCTTGGCAAGCAGCAGAAATGACTTCTCCAAACAAGGGGAGGCAAAGGAGGAGGAAGCCGAGGCCATCCCACAGCAGCTGCTGACAGAGCTGTTCCTCAGAGTGGTTTTGTGTCACCCAAACAGCGACTCAGCCAGCCCAGGGCTGACCCTGCTCGGGGGATGGCCCTGACCCAGCACTTCCTGGAGCACAACCCAACTGTTTTAGAATGACTGTGGGCTGCTGGCCTTCAGGGCACGCAATTTATTGCATTGAAAGGCCCTTCATCTCCACTCACACCGGGGGGACACCTCCAAACCTCCCCTTTCCCTCTGTTTCCCACCTCTGTGCAGTGGAAGCTCATCCCTGTTCCAGGGACACTGTTCCAGTGCACTCCCCTCATTAATCCCCACCAAGAGCTTTCCATCCTCCTTCCCTCTGGTTTTTTTTTCTCCATTCTGCTTTCCTCCTGTGCTTTATTCACTTCCAGGAGGGACATTCCTGGAATGATGACTGAAGCCATGCACATTCCAAGTGTGGCTGGCTTAGTCCAGCTGATCAGGGCAGGCAGAGCATTCCCAGGTCTCCATGCCCAATTTCAGGCATCTCCACAGTCCTGCTTTTCTGGAGAAATCCTGCAGCTGATATTGCCCCTAGGAGTTCCCTGCCAGTGTCACATAGCCCAGCCCACTTCAAATATCTTGGAACAAGTCTGAAGCTGGGACACCATCCTTATCCCACAAGATTCCAAGAGAAAGGAATTATTTTGGGAAGTCACAGGAAAGGAAAGAGAATACAACTTGTTAAGATGTTTGCTTCCTCCTGAAACTCCACCTTTCTGCTCTCCCCTTCTTAAAAAGCCAGAGTGGAAGAAATTGCCAGTGCTGGAGGGGTTTTTCATTCACTCTGGGAAGTCTTTGGGCTTTTAGGAAGTTGTCTGGAAGTCCTGCAGTAAAGAGATAAGAAGTGTTCTGGATCAGTGGCATTCAGGACACTTGAGGAAGGGCTCAAGTTCTTGGAGTCTGGTACCATTGGAAACTTCTGGAATCTGGTAGGAGTTGCAGGAATTTCAGGTCCAGGGAGAGAAGGCAATGGAGGGTCAATCAGTGCTAAGTGACAACCCTAAAGCATGGTCAGGCTTTTCCCAGATGTGGATGGTCCCAGACAGATTTCCAAAGCCTCATTTATGTCTTTATTCCTCATCCCATTGTCCTCCGGAAAGGGGATCAGAGGAGTTACAGCTCCAGCATCAAATTGCTCTTATCAGACCTGAAGGGGATTATTTTGTTGGGGTTTCCTTCACCCTCATTCCTCTGGGAATTAATCCAAGATTTCTTTTAGGAGTCGTCCCTCCCTTGCTCACCTCTGGATCTCCTCACATGTTGATATATCAGGGAGGTAGTGCAGTCCTGCCCCCCCAAATTCCACGTGTCATCTTTGCCACATTGTGTCAGAGCTGCAGTCTGAGCTCATCGTGGATTCAATGTGGAAACCCTTCCCACCAAAACTCTGGCTGCAATTCCAGCACATCTGGAGCAGCAGCAGCAGCCTCCTCCATCCCACACCAACCTCAGTCTGACTTTGCGACTAGAAATCTTCTTGTTTTTGAGAGTGAAAGGCAGAAAAGAAAAAGGAACAGAAAAAATATAAAGAGACTAAAAAGAAAAGGAGAAGGAATATCTGAGTGGCAAAAAGCAGAAGGAAAGGCCAGAAAAAGGTAGCAAAAAAGCAGAAGAATGGCTGAATGGAGTAACAGCAGAATGTGCACCATAAATAAACTCCAGAGGCAGCTCCCAGCACAGGAGATTGCAGACAGTGCAAGGAATTGTCCAGTCCTGGAGGCTCTTGGACCTCCATCCTTGAAAGTCTTCAAAATCAGGTGGAATACAGCCCTGAGCAGCCTGGCCTGGCCTGGATTGAGCAGGAGTTGCACTGAAGTCCCCTCCAGCCTGTATTGTCCCATGATCCTGCAATCTGAGTGTTCCCAATATGCTGCCAAGCAGCTCTTGGGAGCTGGGCAGGCTTCCTGGGCATGGGTGGGTGGGAAAGGGTGGGAAACTCTTGGGAAGGGCAGAGGGAAAAGGTGCATTTCCTTCTCACACACCTTCATTCTTCGTGGAGAGTGAGGTTAAAGAGGAACTGCCACGTCCACAGCACCGTGGCTTTGGAAATTCCAAAAGCAGCCATAAAAATGGAGCTGGGGCAGGAAAAATGGCTGGGAATTCTCCCAGTAGTCACACAATGGCAGCACCGTGGCAGAGCTGTGCTGGTGTGGATTCACAGCTTCACAGAAACCTGGGGTCACTGCTGCCAGCACCTGAAACAGAGCTGGACAGGCTGAGCATGGGGACACCAGCATGAGGTGGGAACCAGGGATGCCCACGAGGACAGGGAGATGTCCATGAGGACAGTGACCCACTGGTGAGTTCAGCAGGGCTGGCTTTAATCATGGAATGGTTTGGGTGGGAAGGGACCTTAAAGCCCATCCCATTTCACTACCTGCCATGGGCAGGGACAGCTTCCACTGTCCCAGGCTGCTCCAAGCCCTGTCCAACCCAGACTTGGATTCTTCCAGATGCTCCAGCGCTGCTTGGAGCTGTTCCCACCATGGATAAAGGTTTCTTCCCCCAAAGGATTCCCCACTGCCCTGGAGAAGCCAAGAGCTGCTGGGTCCCACTACTCACCCCCCTGTGACCATCCACATTCCAGTCAAATCTGGGGATGGGAGAATCGAAGAATTCCTTAACTCCTTAGCAAAAGGTGGGAAGAGCATATTATATAGCCTCAAAAGAAAGCCATTGTCATAAATTGAAAATTCAGAGTGGGACAGCCCACACTTAAAATATTCATAATTTAGAAAAGTAGTACTTCATTTGATATAGCCATGGAGTTTGTTTGGTTTTGTTTGGGGGGTATTTTTGGTTTGGTTTTTTTTTGGGTTTTTTTTTTTTTGGGTTTTTTTTCTCGATAAAGCCACAGTTGTTTAAAAAAAGATAAAACCAGAATATTTTGAGATGCTGGAAGAATGGAGATCCGTGAGAATTTGTGAGAATTCTCTTTTCCCTCTGAAAAGACCAACATCGAAAAGTCTCCTAAAAACTATTTCTAAACAAGGTTGTTAACAGTGATGTCAGAGGTGAGCTCCCTGCCAGTTACAAGCAGGAGTAAAATTCTCACAGAACAAAAACAGGGAGAGGACCCCGCCAGCTCCCACCAGACCGGGGGTGGGGGGCGCGGACACGGCTGGATGCTTCCAAGTGCTATTTCCTCGGAAGGTGGGAAAACCCTGGAAAAGCCGAAGGTTTCGGGGTCCCGGCGGTGCCGGGGCGGGGCCGGGGGCGGGCTCGGGGGCGCGCCCCGCTTTAAGAGCGGCGGGGGCGCGCCTGGGACAGATCCGCGCCCGCTCCGACTCCGCAGCGCTCCGGTAAGGGCTGCGCTGGGGCTGGGAGGTCCCGGGAGGTCTCGGGGTGAGAGGTGAGAGCTTTGCCCTGCTGCCCCCCGCTTGTGCCGTGTCCCGGTTTGAGCCTCTGGATCCCCGCCGGAGCGCTGCCGCCGCGCCGCTAATGAGCTGCGGCGTTAATTAGCGGCCGCTCGCCGCGATGATCGCTCCGTTCCTGTCCCGTGCCCTCGCTCCGTCCCCTCGCAGAGGCGATGTGGGACTTGTGAGAGGAGTTTGGCGTTTTGGGGCATTGCTGTCCCTCCCCAGATTTGGAATGCAGAGCCCGGAGCGTTCTTACGGACGGGGATGCTTCGTGTTTGTGCTTGGAACGAACGACATCAGCGGCTTTGTGCTTTTGGGTTCTGCAATTAAATTGAGTGTAATCTACTGGGGGCCAGAGATACTCCGAGAGCTGGAGTGCCTCTGCTCTGGAGCCAGGCTGGGAGAGCTGGGGGTGTTCACCTGGAGAAGAGAAGGATCCAAGAAAATCTTAGAGCCCCTTCCAGAGCCTAAAGCAGCTCCAGGAGAGCTGGAGAGGGACTTGGGACAAGGGATGGAGGGACAGGACACAGGGAATGGCTTCCCACTGCCAGGGGTTGTCACTGTAGGACACGCGAAAGCACCACGCGAGCACTGCTATTTGCGAGGTAAAAGAAAAGGGGACGTTTATTTTCTGACTCCATCTTTTATACTTTTCCCAAGGTGGTAGAGGATTGGCCCAACACTGGGCCACCTCTCCAAAACCATTAGATATACTACTAATACATGGAATTTTCTCCAACCCCACGAAAGAATGTAAACAATATACTGTTTACAGAAACTGTGTGGGAAAATTCTCCCACAGAATGCAAACTCAGAAGGCTTTAGAAAAATCTTCTAAGAATCAGGGTGACAAGGGGTAGCTGGGATATTGGGAATAAATTCTTTCCTGTGAGAACCTGGCACAGGGTGCTCAGAGAAGCTGTGGCTGCCCCATCCCTGGAAGCGTCCAAGGGACCTGGGATAGTGGAAGGTGTCCCTGCTCATGGCAGGGATGGAATGGGATGAGCTTTAATGCCCTTTCCAACACAAACCACTCTGTGATTCTATGACAAGCTATAAATTTATCAGGCTGGGAGAATAGCAGTAGTTCAGGGTTTCTATCCCTTTGGGAATGGTTTCTCATCCACTGCAGTTTCCTTTCACCCAGTGAGCAAATCCAGCAGCACACAAATAAAAAAGTGGCAGAAGCAATGTTTGTCTTCAATTCATGATGCAAATATAGAGCCTCAGCTGGGAAATGCTCTTTTGCGGGATTCTTGTTGGTTTTTACAGATGCATTTCTGAGCGTGATGTTTTCTCACACTTAAGCAGTTGGATTATGAACGTCAGTTTCCTTTTGGTTGCAAAACTCAAATTATGTTTAGAAATACAATAGAAAACAAGTCTTGCTTGTCATTTGGACAAATATGTTGAGTAGTTATTTAAATTGTAGGCTGGTTGCTGGAGTTAATGCCATAATGGACTGGTGGCTTTGTTCAGGATTTCTAATGAACATCACTCCCTCTACCCTCGGGTGGTGACAGTCCCCTCGCTGACACCTGCTCTGCTTTCATTCGTTTGTGCATTGCAGATAATCAAAGAACTCTTTTAAAATAAGACTACAAACACCAAAATAGCTGAAATTCAACTGACACCTGGAAGCCCTGAGCATCCCAGAGCAGTTCTGAATTCTGACCTCAGTAAATCCTGGGGGTAGACAGAGAATCTAATACTGCCAAGTTATTTGTATGGGTGAAAATACGTTTATCAGCAATTTTGAGCATATTCATGGTATAGTTGTGGGCTCTCATGGCTGATCTTGGCCCAGCTTCTGCTTTTGTTGCTGTTGTGGTGTCCTGTTGTTTCAGTTGCTTCTTGTCCTGCAGTTCTGGTCTCAAGCTGCAAGGGAAGTTCTGTGTTTGAACCATCAGAAACTAAAAATGGATAAACAAAAAAAAAACAAACAAACAAAAATTAAAAAAAGGAAGAGGAGAATCAGGGCAGAACAATTATTAGGGTCCAGGACCACTCCTCCTATTTTAAATTCCTTAGTGCTATTGTCACCTCTGTTATCCCTCTCTGCTGTTTTGCCTCAGTTCATGAGGAGTTAAGAGATTTTTTGGTATTTTAATGTCCTGATGTGTTGGCCTTGAGTTGCACCAAGGGAGGTTTAGACAGGATCTTAGCAAAAGTTCCTTCACCAAAAGGCTCATCAAGCCCTGGAACAGGCTGCCCAGGGAGGTGCTGGAGCCATCATATGTTCCAAAACATAAGGATGTGGCACTAGAGGACATGGATTAGTGGTGATCCTGGTGGTGGTGCTTGATGGTTGGACTTGATGGTCTCAAGGGTCTTTTCCAACCTTAAGGATTCCACGGTCCTGTGATGTGATTCCATGACTCAGCCACATTTTGTCACTCATAGCCAGCTGTTGGTACCTGGTGAAGAATGGATGCAGTGGGGATGGGTCAGATCCGCACCCCTTCTCAGCTCTTTCCTGAGAGAGATGACATATTTTTCCTCTTATTTCATCATGGGCATTTATTTCCCTGTGCTGCTTTACCTCACCTGCATTTTTCCCCACCAGGCCTGACACCATCCCCAGGGAGTCGGTGCCTCCACCGGGCACCATGACCGCGCTGTCCCCCAACCTGTCGTGCCACCACCACTCCATCGACGACTTCCGCAACAGCGTCTACTCCACGCTCTACTCCATGATCAGCATCCTGGGCTTTGTGGGGAACGGCGTGGTGCTGTACGTGCTGATCCGCACCTACCGGCAGAAAACGGCCTTCCAGATCTACATGCTCAACCTGGCCCTCTCCGACTTCCTGTGCGTGCTCACCCTGCCCCTGCGCGTCATCTACTACGTGCACAAGGGCCACTGGTTCTTCAGCGACTTCCTGTGCCGCCTCTCGTCCTACGCGCTCTACGTCAACCTCTACTGCAGCATCTTCTTCATGACGGCCATGAGCTTCTTCCGCTGCATCGCCATCGTCTTCCCGGTCCGCAACATCAAGCTGGTGTCGGAGAAGAAGGCGAAGTTTCTGTGTGTTGGCATCTGGGTGTTCGTCACCCTGACGAGCGCGCCCTTCCTGCGGAACGGGACGTACCAGCACGGCAACAAGACCAAGTGCTTCGAACCGCCGGAGAACTCCCAGAAGACGAACCTGGTGGTGATCCTGGATTTAATCGCCCTCTTCGTGGGCTTCATCTTCCCCTTCATCATCATCACCATCTGCTACACCATGATCATCCGCACCCTGCTGCGGAACTCGCTGCGGAAGAACGAGGCCAACCGCCGCAAGGCCGTGTGGATGATTGTCATTGTCACCGCCACGTTCCTGGTGAGCTTCACGCCGTACCACGTCCTGCGCACGGTGCACCTGCACGCGCTGCGCCTGCAGGGCGCCAGCTGCGGGGACACCATGTTCCTGCAGAAAGCCGTCATCGTCACCCTGCCCCTGGCAGCTGCCAACTGCTGCTTTGACCCCCTCCTCTACTTCTTCTCCGGGGGAAACTTCCGGCAGAGACTCACCACGCTGAGGAAGGCGTCCTCCTCCAGCTTGTCGCAAGCCTTCAGGAGAAAGATCTCCATGAAGGATAAGGATGAGGAACCCTTTGGAGATAGCCAGAGGGAGGACGGAAAGGCAGATGTGGCACCTTTGTAAGGAGGTTGAACTTTCCCCTCAGAGCTCTGGTGGGGGATGGAGATCTCCAAGCTTTTCCAGAAGATGGGATGGAGGCTTTCAAGCCTTCCTTACAGTTAAATAACTGTGGACAGTCCCTGTTTTGTGGTACTTGGTGACAGAGCCACTGCTGGGGCTGGGCAGCCCCTGGGACCCCCAGAGCCAAGTGGGACAGAGCAGCCACCACCAGCACAGCAAGCTGTGGAGCTGCTGCTGAGCTCCCAAACCCCTTCCAAGGCTGTATTTGGGCATTTGCTTCGTTTCACAACTTTCCAAGAGCGTTAATTCCCCGAGCCAGTGGGAAATGTACACAAAGCTTGCGGCACGTGGGGAGCTCCCAAGAAACAGCAAGGGCAGAGTTTTCACTGGAACTTCAAACAGCCACCAAGTTATTTACACAGTGAGGCCAGGATAACTCCTGCTCTGCTCCCAGCTGCCTCTGGATTTTGGTTTTTTTATGATCATTATGTGTGTTTTAGGCTCCCAGGGCTGTGCCTGGGCTGCAGATCAGGATTAGGCCCCTCTCTCACCCACACTGAGCAGTTCAAGAGGCTTTGGTGGGCAGCAGATTTGCCAGTGTTTTCCCAGTTTCTAGAGAAATCTGTGTGATCAGTTGTAAAATTGCAGTATACTACTGTGCAGGATAACTTAGGAATAAGAGGGAGCCTTATTTCAGTGGGACTGGTCCTGAAGTAATGGCTACAGGACTGAGAATATCACTTCAGTTTTTGGGGAAGTTTTAGGTAAAAGTAGAGCTCTGCATGCTCATAGTCAGATTTGCCTTTCTCAACTATTGACCAAGGGTGTTAAATTAATAATAAATATAAAAAAATCTCTCCAGGATGTTTGATTCTGTTCCAGAGTACTCACCTCACCCACACCTGGCAGCAAAGAGACAACATGAGACCCTTGGAAAGACTTTTAGGAAGAGCTGGAGATTCAAAATCTGAGTCTGGAAGAGATGTGATGCTGAAAAAAAACATTGGGCTGTTTTTCTTCTGTAAAGAAAAACTTGAAACTCTTGGATGAAGGGAAACATTCCTGTACTTTTTCCAGGGGATCTGCAGGGAGGTAGCTCCTGCTCTGCTGGAGCAGAGCCTGGCTGGAAATGTGCGATGCATCCTGACAGAAATAGAAATTCTTGTAGGATTAAACCTCACTGTTCATTTATCAACTCCTTCTCCAACTGAAAGTGTGTTTGGATATGGTATTTATGAAATTACTCGATGTTATCTTGAATAAAGAAAACTGTTTTAGTAGTGAAGAATAACAGTGAGCAAGAGGAGTTTGGCTTGGATGGGGATCTGCTGGAGAAATTATCTGAACAGATAATTGGAGTGTAAATTCTCTCTTGGCACCACAGGCCTATCTCAGCAAAAGGCACTTAAAAAAACCAAATTCACTTGCAGGATGTTAATTTCCAAGGAGATCTGAAATTCCTTTGTTAGATTTGAAGGATAAAGTAGTAGAGGGCTGAAAGCTGCTGCTGTAGAGTAGAGTTAGAGACCCCATAAACGCCCAGGAGGGCAGAGCCAGGAGTTCAAAGCCAGGACTGCAAATTGTTCAGGGAAAAAATGTGAATGAATTGGCTAAAACTCATTTTCAAGGGTCAGCACTGAGTATTCCACTTGTATCTCCAGGCTTTAAAGGCATTATAAAACTGTAAAAAATCCTCATGGAGTTTTATTCAGAATATGCAGAAAATGCCCATTCCCAAAGTTTAAAATATTGTACAGTAAAGCTAAGTGTGTGTGTATATATATATGTATATATTGCAAAGTGTTTTTATTGTACCAGATGTATTTTTTAACCTTTTGCCTTTTTAATTTGAATGTGACAATGTTAATGGCAAAGGAAATGGCAGCTTTTTTATTTCTTCTTTTTTTTTGTGTGCAATAGGTATTCCTGTTTTAAAAAACTTTACTGAAAACCAAACGAGAACATTGCAAGTGAAATTTTAATTACTGTTTTCTGTGGCTCGTTTGAAAGTCTCTGTTACAGATTCTTCTTCCCTACAATAAAATTTTATTTCCACACAGCACCAGAGTGTAATATTTGCTTAATAATAATAATTTATAATGGTGTAATAAACACTTAGAGCAGCACAGATGTTGCTGAGATGTTGGGGAGTTATTTTGCTCCAGTCAAACTGGATTTTGCTGTAGCCCAGCTTCCCAGGATTCAGCCACCACCTGGAGGTGCTGTTTGGGGACCTGTTGGAGCCAAAAACTTCTGATGGTCTTGGTAGACCCTGAAGTGGTGGAGCAGCCCAACAAAAAGCAGCTGGAACCTGGATAAATTGGGATTTACGGACAAAAAATGCTGGGAAGACAGCTGGAGGGACAGGGATGCTGTTGGTGAGGGGGATTTTTGTCTGTTCTGTGTGGTCACACATCACAAATGCACGGAAAAGTCTGCTGGGAATGTTTTCTCCTTGGATTCCCCCAAAGCGGGTGCAGGGTCTGCAGGGGGTGTATAAAGCTCCAGCCCAGAGGGGTGAGGAGGGACTTTGCCATCAGCTCCAGGTGACAAGGTCCCTGTGTGTGCCTTTGTCCTGTGGACACAGCAAAGAGCCGCCCTGGCAGCAAATCCCGGGCAGGCTCTGAGCAGGAATATGAACCTGGAGAGGAAGCTGTGCGGAGAAACAGGGATTGTTACTGGGATAGGGCGAGTTAGGAATGGCGGTGGGTTTAGGGGCTGTACAAGGTGACAGGAGCTGGGAGTTGGGGACAAGTGTCACCCTGGCGGAGTGACAGAGAGGCAGAGCAAACGAAAGAGAGTGGGTTGGGTTTTTGCTTGAAACGGGGCCGTTTTCTGCTGCAGTTTTTGGTCCAATGGTGTCCCCTAGTGCTGAGCCCTTCCCGGAGCCGCCGCCAGTGGCTGCCGAGGGTTCCTCTTTTCATCTAGTCCAGTTCCTCTCCTGTCACTGTTCTGTTTCCTCTGGTGTTGACCCCTTCATTCCTCCCCTCCCACCCCTGCCTATATTTTATTTCACAATCTTCCTCTCTGCCTCCCTCTTGGTTTTTCCTATTTTTTTCAGGATGGATGGTTCAGCCACAGAAGGACCCAGTACCCTCCTCCTGCCTTGGGCTCCAACTGCACCCTCCACTTTGCCTAAAAAACGCTGATTTTCCATAGGATGACTGTTCCAGTATGGACCTGCAGAGCTTCCACTGGGAGCTGGTGGTGAGTACAGCCCTTGGGCATCACCTCCTCGTGCCAGTTTGGCCTGGGTGTGTCTGGGAGGGTTATTTCTGACCAAACCTGTACAGCTGTGGGTGAAAAGCTCTGCAAGAAACTGGTTATCCATGTGGGAATGGAATGGTCCTGCCTGTCTCCCACCAAAGGAAAGGGAGCTGCCATACAGGCACAGCTGGGGAGCTCAGAAATGCACACAGGACATGCTCACCCTAATTCCATAAACTGCTTTCCCATAAAACTCCTGCAGGATGTGAGAAGCCAGCAGCCCTTCAGTTTAATGGGTAATAAAGTCCAAGCACTGGCAATAAAGAGAGATTTCCTCTCATTCCTGCTTCAAGTATGGTGCCTCCTGCCCCTCCCCATCCCTAGGCATGAATTTTGGGGCTGGAGGAGCTCAATCCATCCCACACTGCCTGGATTATGTGCACTGAGAAAATCTGGGTCCCTTAAGCAGGAGTTAATTCTCAAAGTGAACCTTAAATTAGCATTTTTGCCCAATTTCCACTGTGGTCTGACATTAAGAGAGGGACTTCTCCCACATGGCAGGAGGGATAGCACCAGGCTCTTTATCCTTCTCCTACACAGGGTATGACCTGATTACCAGGGGAAAAAACTAAGGAGCAAAAATGAAGGAAAGCCCATCAGATTTTGAAATACCATCAGCACCAAAATCTCTTAGAAACATTCCTGAAAGCAATAAAATATCTTAGAAACATTCCTGAAAGCAAACCTGAGGGATAAAAAGCCCAGCCTGACACTTGGGGTTACAAATCCAGCAAGGTTGGGAACTCAACCCTGCTTCTCCCAAACTCTTCATTCCAGCCCTGCGAGGGGCTGCATGTACAAACAACTCTTTGGAATATTTGCAGGCTTCACTGGAGGGGGAAATGTGCCCGTTTTTGTTCTTGTCAGTGTGGTTTCTTACGCTTCAGAGGAAGCCAGGCTGCCCTGGGAGCAAAGCAAGGGCCCTTTGTTAGGTCAGTAAATACATTCCTGGTGTATCTTCACCAGGTTGGGAGGGATAGAAGGAATGAGGCAGCAAAACCCCATATTTTTTATCATTAATAAAAACTCCAAGTGCAGGACCACTGCTGCAGGTCTATGCTGGGGCAGGCAAAGACTAAACAGAGTTTGGTTTGGGTTTGGCCTGTTAAAATCCCTTTATTTGTGAGGAGCACATCTCCCTGGTCATCCGCTTGAGTTTCATATCAGCAAGGCTGAGGTCACTTGGGTTGTTCAGTCTGGAGGAGAGAGGACACAGGGGAGACTCCTCAGGAGGGGCAGCTCCAATTTCTGCTCCTTGTGGCAGGGACAGGACCCAGGGAATGGCTGGAGCTGTGTCAGGGGAGGGTTGGGCTGGATTTTAGGAAAAGGTTCTTCCTGCAGAGGGTGTCAGTCACTGCCCAGGCTCCACAGGGAATGGTCATGGCCCCAAGGCTGCCAGAACTCCAGAAGGGTTTGGACAACGCTCCCAGGGATGCACAGGGTGGGATTTTTGGGGTGTCTGTGCAGGGCCAGGAGCAGGACTGTGACTGTTGTGAGTCCCTTCCAGCTCAGGATACTCCGTGACTCAGACAGGCTCCCCACAGCCCCTGAGCCCCCTGGTAACACCTGGAGGGTTCAAGGACAAGAAGCAGAATGTCCCCATGTCCCTGCTGTGGGGACACTCAGGACAGGAGATTCCTGCAGGTGTATTTTCTGACCAGCCCAGAAGGCTGCAAAGGGCTGACTCTGGGTTTGGGAGCAGTTATTGCAAAAGGCAGCCTGTGGTTGGTCTGTTAGAATTGCATCTGCCCCAGGATCAGAGGTTTTATTTCCTTTCTGAGTAACCCTGAGACAGCCCCTTCTCTCTGCCCTGTCCTCCCCACGTTACTCATGGCAGGAAGCTGCTTACGTGAGTGAGGGCTGGAAAATGTTGCGCTGCCCTTTCACCACGAATTTTCAAGGAAAATGGAATGAAAATTTCCCCCAAACTGGCCTTGAGCTGCTGCCTCCTGTCAGCAGCATCCCCTCTCACACTTCCCACGTCCTCCATCACCCTGAATCACCGTGCCAGAGGTCACAGGACTCCAGAGCTGCTCTGGGCTCCTCCTCATTTCCCTGTACCCAGGTGGGAAGGGCAGAGCAGGGCAGGGCGGCAGCTTCCCTACAAAGCTGGAGCAGCATCCCCACCTCTGGGGAAGGGCTTGTGGTCCCCAGCTCCAGAGAAGAGACTGGAGCAGGGCTGAGAGCCCTCGGGGAGGGTAACCCAGCCCCAGACGTGTCCCAGGGCAGATTCCCGAGCCTGCCCCAGGAGTCCCAGGCTGGGCAGGACTCGAGGGGGGCAGAGGCTGAGCTCAGGTGGATTTTCCTCTCGGGATGCAGTGTGGTGACTCCAGTCGGGTTAATCATATCCTGTGGGAGGAAAAAGAGCCCTCAAGGATGTGAACTAATGAAACAGAGGTGCTGAGGAATGGATGTCAAAGCCCTGGGGGACAGTCCTGCACATCCTCAGCTCCTGGGGTAGATCCTCCTGGGATCTGTCTGTTCAGGTCCAAATTGTGCCACTAACACCAGCTGATGGTCGAGTTTGCTGCCACTGTAATTAAAACTAAAACTAATCAATAGAATCTGGGGTTGTTCTGCAGGTCAGCAAATGTCCCTGGTGCATCTGCACATGGCAAAGGACACTGGAGCCACTGGGCAGAGCTGAGCAGGAGCCTCCAGAGCCACAGGGAGTGGCACCAATGATTCAACTCAAATTAAATGTCTAATTATGATAACTCTCTCCCATGGTGGGATTTCTGCTGGTGAAACAAGCCCAGCAAATATCCAATATTACCCTGAGTTTATGTAAACTCAGGCACAGCCTCCATGGCTTCTAGAGAGGTGCCTGAGCTCGTGGCCTCCTCCATCAGCACTGACCCCTCAGCAGAGCTGTATATTTTGATTTTCCCCTGTTTATTTCTGCTAGATGTCCCTCTGAAACAACTGTGCTCCAACAAAGACTGCTGGAGGAGGAGGCAGCTCTTACACTTCATACTCAGAGAGGGCACAATTCATGGCTAAACTGACTCTGAGAAGGAAGTTGGGAAAAGTAGTAATATGGCTTATTAGCTATCAAATCTAGCACAAAACAACACAGCCAGGAGAATACTGTTCTTTCATGAACCAAGGAGAGTGATAACATAAAGTCAAAGCTGAAGTTTCAACCCCAAATATAATTCAGTTACAAGAAAAAAGATATAAATTCTTCAGCCCCTACTTTCCCTGGAAAATTGAAATTTCTACAAAATACCAGCTCTTTATCTAAACTATAAGGATTATATCAATACAAACTGCAGGAGTTGTAGGGAGAGGGAGGATATTTGGGGCTGTTAGACAAAACAGTAAATTGGGGAATATTTTTGTTTCTTTCTATTTTATGTTAAACTTCAGGGGCTTTTCCTTAAGTTCAGTGCAGCAACACCACAGGAGAGTATCACCTTTGCCATCCTAGCTCACATAAACACAGTTTCAACTCCTTTTGGATGGAGGGATCTATATTTAAAGACTATTATTGAATGTTTTTGCTGGATTTTATATAGAAATACATAAATAAGAAGACCAGGGGCAGCGGTGAAAAGGCAACGCTGAGCAAGACCCTGATGTTGGTGAGGTGTTTTCTGTCCCCTCTCCCAAAGCTAAGCGGGTCAGGGCCCCCTGAGGAGGCACTGACAGCATTTTATCCATCAGAAGGAGGATTTTAAAGCCCAGTAACCTTTGATAAGAGCAGGGATTAACAGAGCTCCTTGAGTGACACCGTGACAAAAGGCCAGCCCTGCACTGCCCGAGGACACTGCTGGCACCGTTAGGGGGAGAAAAGATGAAGTAACAGCAAAGAGGGGAAGTGAAAAGGACATTGCTTCATTTCTTTATGAAACAAGGGTCCTGTAGTTCTCTCAAAACGTGTGTTTGTTTTTGGAGAAAGTGCTGGAACAGACACCGAGGCCACCAAGGTCACTGAGGGAAGGATTTGGTGGCTCTGCAGGGTGACTGGCCACAGGGGGCCACTCGCAGGTACAAATATTCCATGTCTGGAGGCTTTCCCTCAGCTCCAGTAGAAATATTGGGCATGATAAAGACCAAGGAGAGTCATTCCAAGGTTTTTATTGAAGGAGGTGCTTCAAACACATGAAGCAGGAGGTGGGAATGGGGCAATGCCACTGCTGGGGTTCAGCCACCCCAATCCTCTCCAAGGCAGAGGAACTCTGGGATCAGGGGTCCCAAATCCCTTCCTGGCACACAGGAGCTGCTCAATCCCCTCTCACAGCTCTAGGACAAATCTATCCTCATCCTGTCATGCTTATCTCAGCCCTTCTCTCACCCCTAACAAGTGAGGGCTCCTGACTGCCCTGGCAAGTGGGAAGTGATTTATTCCTGGTGTGTCAGTGAGGCAGAGGGGCAGGGATTGAGGCTGGAGCACCAGGCCATTCTCCACCACCTTTTCCAGCAGAAAAGTTCATCCTCCTCACACCACCAGCTCAGGATGAGCACTAGGGGTGGTGACCAGGAGCACTGCCCTGCAGAGACAACTTCAAGGCACATACCAGGAAATGTCACTCTGCTTCCCCCCCCTCTTTATTCCTTCTGCTTTTCTCACAGTGATTGGAAAATTCACCGCTGGAGCGTCACAGACAATCCCCACATCAATCCCCATGGATGAGCTCAGCTGGCAGCTGCTCCAAGCCCCATTTGCAGCCTCTGGAGCCAGCAGCCCCTTTTCCAGAGCAGGGAAATGGCAAAGCCAGCACTCCTGGAGCAGAGCCTTTGGAAGGGCTCTCTGAAATTCCCCACTCCCAGCAGCCTCCAGCACCAGGCACAGCAGCAGGGAAAGCAGCAAGGAGGATTTTTTCATAGCAAGAGAAGGTGGGGAAGGTGGGAAGGAGCCAGTTTGGGGTTTTATTTTGCTTTCTCTCCAAAAGTGTCCTTAATAATTCCACTTGCAGGTTCTCTCCCAGAGATCTGCTCTGCCAGCTGAGGATTGTGCCACCACTTCCCATGTAATATCAGTGCTTGGACCTTCCCTCTGAGGGTGGGAAACCAGATCCATGCCAATCTCAAACTGGAGATCATTAGCCCCAAAGAAATAAGTAGATTTCAGTAATGGATACAGCGTGGAGATTTCCTGGAGGAGCCAATATTTGAATTCTTCACAGCTGCATCTTTTCCTTTTGCTGGGTGGGTTGGTTTTTTTTTCCCTCTTTAGCCTGAAGTGCTCCCGAGTGCCTCATGCCATGTGGCTGCTTCTTATTTGCATCCCAGACCTGATTCATAGCTGTGCACTGATATAAAATCTATCAGATAGAAAATGCTCATTGGCGTGGGGAGAGTCCCTTCTGCAGTGCTGAGGACACCCACACGATGGGAAGGGGAGTTGTGGCTGTAAGAGGAGACCCCAGCACAGAGCAGGGGCCCCCAGGCCTCCATCAAGTGAAAAATAAAAAAATTAAACAAAAAAAGGGAATGGAAACAATCACGAGGAATGGGCTTATTGTAGGAGAGAGCAAGTAAAAGAGGTTGTTTGGGGACAGGGAGGAAAATGCCAGATAGGAAAGAAATAGAGCTCTTTAGAGAGACAATGGAGAACTGGAGTGAAACAATTGAAGTCCCATGTGGACAGGGAGCAGGGAGATCAGGGAGCACGGGCAGCTTTTCCCAAAGGTGCTGCAGCTTCCAGCACTCTCAGCCCAGAGATGGACATCAAACCTTTCATGCACAGGGAAATTTTGGTGCCAATGTGAAGGGAAAAGGGTTTTCATACCCTAAAAGTGAGGTGGGGGGAGATAAAGCAAGAGCAGCAGCCAGAAAAACTAGTGAACCTGTGGAAAGGTAGGAAACCTGCTCCAAGTGACCAGCAGGAAGGAAACAGCCCAAACAAAGGGATGAGCATCACATTACACCTGACACAGGAATATTTCAGGTTTTATCAGTCCTCCACTGCACAGGGTTCACCTGCAGCTCCCCTGGATGTGCCCTTCAGAACAAGTTAAAAAAGAGATCAGCATTTCCACAACTAAACTCAGCCTTTTGTCTGATGGAAAAAAATCAATTCCAAATGTGAAGATTTCAATACATGCTGTAATTTTGTTATATTTAATTTTTTTTCTGCTTGCTTTCTTCCCTTTTTTCTTCTTCTTCTTTTTTTTTTTTTTGTCCTTCCCCTCCTCTCTCTTCTCCAGACATTGGCTCTGGTGCCTGTTCTGCTCTCCAAAGACCTTTCTCAGCTGAATTCCATGCAGGGAAATGAGCCCCTGCCCAGCCCAGGGAGTGAAATCCCCTCTTTGGGATAAAACACAGGATTCAGGTGCTTCTGCAGCATCCTGGAAATGTTCTCTTCATGCAGAGCAGCAAGAAAGCACATCAGAGATGGTTTGTTAAACAGCTTCACTCTGATTTAGAAGAACCTTATAAATGAACTTATTTTGCCTTCCTTCTTTTACCACAGCAAGGATGAGCATCTCCAGCTCTAACATGTTTAAATGATGGTTGTTTTGATTTCCTTGGAACTGCAAGCACACTCCCAGGTAGGCAGAGCTGCCCCTGCCCTGGTATGCTGGTGACCAGGCCAGCTGTGACTGTCCCTGCAGCCACCTGGCAGCAGCTCTGCTCCTGCTCCTGAGCCTGCCCCTGCTGACACTGCACCTTCCCTGGGCTCTGGGGATGCTGCAGCACCAGGGAGGGAGGCAGGATGGGCTCCATCCCACAAGGAGATCCTGTTTTCCCCAGCTGAACATTCCGCTCCGGAGCAGAAGCCCCAGCGTTGCTTTCCAAGGCCTCTGCTTGGACTTGCCTGTTCCAAATACTTTATTGAGGCACAGAGTTCTTCAGCCTGTTTGGATTTGGGGTTTTTTCCTGTCTTGTTTGCTTCTTGGCTTGGGGTAAGAGTTATAGATTGATGGCTGAACAGAGCCAGTGCTTGGAACTGGACTGAAATTAGATGTTTGATTCCTATCAGGCCCTTTGCTGAATAAATTGAAGAGAAACGGAGCAGAAAGACCTCACAAAAGGTGGGAGAGACCAGGCAGGTGTTCCACAGCCTTCTCCTCACATGGTGGTGACAGCAGCTCCAAACTGGGGCTGAGAGAAGCGAGGAGCAACTTCCCTACTCCAGGTTTTTACCATTTACAGATATCCAGTGGCAAGGTGGGAGCTCCAGCCCTCCCTCCTGTACAGGAGAGGGATGAGGGCGAGCTCAGCTTTTCCTCCCTGCTCACAGAAAGTTCTTCAGTGGGCCAGGTTTTAATTCCCTTTTCCAAACAGCTCCTGTTGTGCTTGCAGCCTGCAGGATGGGCAGAGGGAGGTGTGGAGCAGCTCGAGGTCAGGACATGCAGTGTTTGCTCGTGGGCTCTGCCACGTAACGAGTGAAGGAATCATAAACCAGGTGTTCCCCAGCGCTGAACTTCATCCCTCGCCACCTCCAGCAGCCATAAACACCAGCAGTGTTTGTTGTGGGCTGCAGAGGGCTTTTGGTTTGGTTTTTATGGTGACTTTGTGCCAGCAGGTTTGTGGATTCGGGGCTGATTTTATGGGAGCAGGTCTGTGCCACTGGAGTTCCTGGTTTGGAGTGAGGGTTCTTGGGGAGTTCTGGGTCCTGCTTGGAGAAAGAAGCACAGACAGCAAAATGTGGTGTCCACCTGCACTGCCATCTCCTGCCAGCCTTCCCTGCCTTCCATGCTGGCCTGTCCATACTGATACAAACACCTGTATTTTCTTCTTCATGCATCCCTTTTTTTGCTATAAGGCACCACCAGAACTGAACCAGAACTGAAAACTACTGAGAGGCAGAGGGTTCTGAAAATATTACTGAACCCAGAAGAAAATCTCCAAACTTGGTGTAATTTCTTCAATTAAAATGACTCCATTTCAGTGACTGGTCACCGGTGCTGGTACCACCCTGTACCTCTGCCAGTGTCACCTGTTTGTTTAGTGGGTGTTTAATAACCCTACAGCATTTCTGCTGGTGTTGATTTGCTTCAACATCAAAGGAACAGCATTTGGATGGGGCTTGGAACAACCTGTGACAGTGGAAGGTATCCCTGCCATTGGCAGCGGGTGGAACTGGATGGGTTTTAAGGTCCCTTCCCACCCAAACCATCCCGGGATTCTGCGACTCCGTGGAACAGGGATGAGGACACCTGCAGAGGAGCAGGCGTGTGACCTTTGAGGAAAACCCTCCCTCTCCCAGTGCCCTCCAGGCTTTTCCCATTGTGCTGCCCTCCAAACCCACAGCTCTGAGCGCTGGTTTGATCCCACAGCTGGAGAAAACACTCCGGGTGTGGAGGGAGCGCTGCCAGCGCACACGGCTGCAAAATCTGCTCCAGCTCGGCTGTTTAGTCCTGCAGATCCCAGCACAGCTCCCAGCAAAGAGCTGCTGGAGGGAAGTTTGTTTGCCAGGCTGTCCTGCCCCGCTCCTTCCTGGACTGCAGGCAGCAGGAGTTTGTGTGGAGCCAGGGAAAACCAAGGGAATTCATTCCAAGCCCGCGCTCGCAGCTCCCAGCCAAGGCAGGAGAGGGGAGGCTTTGCTGGACACGAGTTCAAATAACCAGAATGGTTATTATTGTAGTCCAAGGATGGAAAAACAAACATTTTTATTATGGGCTGGAACTAAAACTCCAGGATGGCTGCTAATCCCCCAGATAAGTGGGGTGTTGGCATGGAGGGGGGTGTGCATCCAGGTTTTTGTTATTCAAGCTCCCCAACCCACGTTCAGACTGGGCTATGTTGTAACTGCAACATTCTTCTTATCTTTCTTTTCTCCCCTCTCTGTCAAAGGGTTTTCTTTTCCAGTTCTTTAATATTTTTCTTTCCCCCTGCCCCTTTATTTTTATTAACTCACCTAAGGCAGTCGAATCAGCAAATTTAAAAAATGAAATTGCAATTCCAAATTTTCTAGTGGAAGAATGAGCATGCTTTTGGCACTGCCTTTTGCCATTGTTTTGTTAAGACAGACTCTCCTCAATTCCCCTCTTTTCAATTTTTTTCCATTTCAGAGCCTGCCCTTCCTTTATAAGCCCAGATTTCTTCCCATTTGTCCTCTCTTTCCTCCCTCCTGACTCATTTCCACTTCCCATTTCTTTTCTCTTTCCCTTTCCTTTTGCCAAGTGTTTTTTGATGTTATATTCTGCTATTTTTAATTCCTCTTTCCCAGGCCTGGATCCACCCCCAACCCAGCGCCCTCTTCCTCTCCAGACTGAAAGAACAATCTGGGCAAAAATTTCCTCAAAATCCAACTTTTGCCCATCCACTCGCTGTCCTCGCACGGTCCTTGTGGCTCTCCAAGAATTTCAAAATAGAGTTAAAGCTGCCCTCAGCTTTGTTCCATGTAATTCTTGACCCATTTAATCAGACCTTCCTCCCAGGCAGTTTGGTCACCGTGCTCCTCACGCCAAATATTCCTCCCGTGCGGCTTTTCCGTCTGGAACATCCCGCCTCTGCCTCCAGCCTCACCTCCCTTCCCAGTTCCAGCTGTAAAAAACAGCTTTCCCTCCCTGTCATGCTGGGTGTGGGCAGCAAACATTGGGTCATTTCTTTTCCACGGTGTGGGAACAGCTGTGGCACTGGAGTTTGAAAGGAGCCCCGGAGCCTCTGGGGTGTGAGCAGCCCCTGAAGCTCATTGAGAATGAGCTGTGACCCCAGGAGTTCCTCCACCACATTGCTGGAATGACTTTGTTAGGATATAAGATGCGTTTTAAATGGAAATTTAAGGAGAAAAAAAAATTGATTTAAGGGAAAAGGATTTTTCTGCACTGCATTATTACCTACAAAGGAATTCTTGTCCTTATCAAAGCTGGGGGGGGGGGGGTCCAGGAGCTTTCAGAGCAAAGAATGCTCAGCATTCCCTCCCAAGGACCTCCTTTATTCTGGATATCAGGCACAGGACATCACCACGGGGGATCACAGCCACCACTAGTCACAACTTGTGAGGTTTAGCTGGCAGTGGATAAATACCGAGCCTGGGAAGTCAAAACAGTCCTTGAATCTCTGCTTTCAGCAGCAAAGTTCATTTGGTGCAGAGTGCTCCAGATTTCCAAATCCCATCTGGTGGGTCACTTTCAGGAGATCTCACAAAAATTAAGCCCAAATATTTCACTTCAGAATGAAATCCCCAGGGCACTGCAGATTAGGTAGAGCCTGTGGAGTTCTAAGATTCCTGAGATGGAGTGCTGAAGATTCCAGGAATTCTCTCAAAGGTGAAATTATTAACCAACTTTTTGTTCCTAAAACAGGTCTGCACTCACTGAATCCTGTGCTGGTCTGGTCTTCCACCTTTCCTGAGGTGTTCCCAGACTTGAATGGGAGCTGGAATGAAAGAATTCCATTTTGGGGTCATCAGGGAAATTCAGAGTTTAATATCAGGGACAAAAGCACGGTGAGAGTCAAAACAATGGAGCAGATTATTTTTCCCCTAAATCTCTGTCTGAAGGTTTCAATCTAGTTGATAGGCACATTTTTAGTTTCTTATCAACCGTAATAAAACATGGGATGTGCTGATCCACACTATTCCACAGGGAAAAGAATCAGGCCAGGAGTCACACGTGTGCAGGAAAACTTGTGAAAGGGGTAGAAAGAAGAGGAATTTCAGTGCAGAGATTTTTATCCATTATCTTGTTAAGAGGAAAAGCTTTCTCCTGCCTTTTCCACCTGGAGTTTGCTGTGGATTCGGCTATAAAATTTTGCTTTTCAGATGCAACAGATATATTGTTCTTTCACTGTTTGCTCACAATTAGAAGGGAATATATTCACAATTTTATGGGCCTATATGAGTAAAATTAATACTAAAGTTACTCTGAGAGTTGTTTAGGCCTTTATTTAACAAGGTAACCTATTAATTGCTTAAAAATTCAGCAGCCACCACCTCTTTTGTCCTTTTGTACCAGGGCCTGATTGTTTAAAAAGATGGATGGGAATTTATTTTAGTCCTGTCCAGCACAGGGTGTTCGTTCTGGCAAATCAACCCCTTCCAGCATTCTCCAGAGAGAAATTCTCTGACATTAAGGAACAATTTCTTCTATTCATCATAAAATTTTCTATATTCATTATGAACGCATCTAAGATCAATCTGGGGGGTAAACACAAGCCCATTCATTTTAAAATGTTACTCTTTCTATATCTATTATATAGATTATATATACACATTTATTATATTGCATATAAATGTCAAGTGTGACCTTTTTCTGCTGTGATCCACAGTTTAGTGGGGCTTGTATAAAAGCACAGCTGTCACATTTATTTTACATCCACATAGAGCTGAATTGCACACAGAATATCTCTGAAATCGCTGCTTTAAGCAATTTTGAGGCACATTTTTTAAAACACATTAATGGAAATATATTGGTGTAAACTTCCTGATGGAAATAAAGTGAAGAGTGTAAGATTTATTGGTACATTATTTGCCAGGAAAAAAAAAAATGGGTGTGCCGGAGGGGCTCTGCAGCCCAGGAGGGCTTTTTTCCAACCCTTGCTCTTGATCCTCTTTGTAGCAGGGCTTGGGATGCTCCAAGGCTGAACATGGGAATGGAGCTGCAGGATCATGGAATGGAGAATTCCATGGAATTCCAGGGGAATGGAGCTGCAGGATCATGGAATGGAGAATTCCATGGAATTCCAGGGGAATGGAGTTGCAGGATCATGGAATGGAGAATTCCATGAAATTCTGGGGGAAGGGAGCTGCAGGATCATGGAATGGAGAATTCCATGGAATTCTGGGGGAATGGAGCTGCAGAATCATGGAATGGAGAATTCCATGGAATTCTAGGGGAAGGGAGCTGCAGGATCATGGAATAACAGGAATATTCAGCTTGGAAAAGAGCCCCAAGACCACTGGGTCCAACCATTCCCCAGCACTGCCAAGGCCCCCAGTAACCCGTGTCCCCAAGTGCCACATCCACAGGGATCTTGGATCCCTGCAGGGACGGGATCTCTGTGCAGGATGGGTGTCCCGGACAGCCTCTGCCAGTGCTGGACGTTTTCCATGAGGAAATCTTCCTTAATATCCTCCTAAACCTCCCCTGGCACGACCAGCGAGGAAACCTCTCCTTCCTCTTCTCTTTGCCCACTCAGTCAGGGTCGTCACGTCACTTTCATGCTGTCACCATTGAAGCTTTTAGTGGTATGACAAAGTTTTAGGCTCAGGGACGTGCTGTGACCCCCCCAAAATTGTACGAAGTGGGAAACCTCCCACTCATCCTTGTCGTGGCACGGGGTGGGGGGACAGAGACGGGAGACCCCCGAGGGGGGCGGGACGCGGTTTGGTGACACAGGTGGAGCACGGGGGTGACAAACAGTGCCTGGCGGTGACACTGGCCAAGGGGGACAGACGGCGCCCAGGGGACAGTGCCCGGGGGGGACACACAGTGCCCAGGGGACCGTGCCCGGGGGGGACACACAGTGCCCAGGGGACCGTGCCCGGGGGTGGCGGGCGGTGTCCGGCA